>CATOUR010000025.1:658258-1316516 GCA_951848785.1 Callosobruchus maculatus | reverse complement strand
ACATCACTTTATGGCAGTGGCATCAATATACATATTTAAAACTAGTACATTTTTTTCAAAACAAACAACATGTAAAGAAACACTCTGATGAACATAACTCGCAATGAAGACCGTTTTGTCACAAATAAATTTTATCACACATACTATAAAAAATCGCCGGCCTATGCTGGATGCTTTCTCTTTAACGTGCTTCCATATAGCATGCGCCAGCTTACATCATTGAGCGCCTTTAAGGATATGTTGTTAAAAGGATGCTTTTATAATGTAAAAGAATATATAGATGCTTCACGTCTACAGACACGAAATGTATACGTAGTGTTATTGTCCATATACAATTTTTTATGTATGTGTTTTTCTGGTAAATGTCTAGTAGTGCTTGCACATTATTGTTTGTTATATGCACATTGTTGTGACGCATTCCATATCATCGTAAGATGATTCGTTAAATAAATAATATTTATTATTATTATTATAAAAATGTTAAAACTCAATTTTAACTATGCTGAAAAACGTTGCTAACACGGGCGGAAAAAGAAATTTAGGTTTGAGGTATACAGGTGGTCGAAACGTTAGTGAACAGTGTCTATTTGAACGGATATGGTCTTAAATTGACACTCACCTCCAAATATTTCTCATTTTTCCCCCATCTGGATAAATGGTCGGACCAGATAGCATCTATCGCTCCGACTTGTATGGCGACATTAAGAGCCATTTGAACCTGCTTCTCGCAGATATACAGAGTGTCCCTGAATTTCCTTGACACGTGATATTCTTGTAACAAAAAAAATTTCAAACGAAAACTGAGTGGAATTTTTGAAAGTACTACAGGGTCTATTATACGATGCTTCCAAAACATTTTTTTGTATTTCAACCCAACTTTGTTTTGTCAAATAGCATCTAATAGTTTTTCCTACACAAAACAAGTCCTTATTTTATTTACAATCTTGAAGTACCTTTGATTTTATACAAAAAGCTATTTTTTCGTCATAAGCATAAGATAAAATATAAGAATTTGTTTGAGGCGTAATATTTTCGTAAGAAAAACAGATAAAAAAGGGTACCAAAAGACCTATCATGTACCATGCTTTCGAAACATTTTCTTTACTTCAACTCCCAAAACTTACCCCCTATTTTTTTGTCCAAATAGCACCCCATAGCTTTTCCTACATTAATGAGGTCATTATTTAATTTAATATCTTGTCATTAACATAAAATAAATGAAGGGCATTTGTTTAAAGCGTATTTTTTTGTAATAAAAAACATAAGAGAGACATTTGTTTTCGAAAGCACGTATTATAGGTCATTCAGTACCCTTAAAAACCCAATTAGTTTTATTTTTATACGTTTTTTGCGTCAAGCAAATTCTTGTTTTATTTACGTTATGCTTATGATTTTACGAAAAAAATAAATTTGTGCATAAAATCAAGGTACTGCAAGATTTTAGAAATATAATGACTTAATGTTTGTAGAAAAAACTATTTGGTGCTACTTGAAAAAACCAAAGTTGAGGGAGAGCATGGCATGATAGACCCTATAGTGCTTTCAAAAATTCCACATTTTGCGCGAATATCATGTCAAGCATTTATTGGAAACGCTGCCTACGTGAAGAGTCGATTTACGCAAACAGCTACACCGTTCAGTTTGTACGTATTTAAAAATGATGACGTTCGATGTTGTATAAATACTAATCTATCATAAATTTCAATGAAATCTTTGTAGAATCTACCAAAATTATAACGTGACAAAAAAATTACAGCGTCGATAAATTTTCACAATCTTTTAATTCACATCAGCTTGTCACATGTAAGTGTGATTTTTTTGCCAATCTGGCAGTAGTTGGACAGGCATAGAGTAGAAATCAATCTGTTTTTTGAATTTACAAAAACTAAACCCTTTTAATTGGTCTGGGAGTGGATCGCGCCACACCTCTGGTTTGTTAAGTGGGTGAAGAAAACAAAAGAATAGTACGCCTTTACACAATTACTTTGTATTTGCGGCATTAGAAATTTAAACTGCTCAATAGTAAGGTAGAGGGAAGGAATAATTTTGTTTGATATAAAACGAAGGCTCTCAAGGTGTATATCTTATTTGATTGCGAAGCTCTATAATCAAGTGGCAAGTTGAAAGGTTAATGAAATATGTGGTATGAGAACCAAATTTCAAGTAGGCTATTGCTCTCTAATAAAATGATCCGTGATTGTTTATTTACTATATCTTGGTGAATATCAACTGTATCATGAAATAGGATTAGCATTTGTATATACACACGCCGACTGACTGGAGCAAAAATCATTAAGGTTAGTATAATAAACATATCAAACAAAAATTCTATACGAATTCAAACGTATGCTGTTCATATTCTTAGTACCAGGATGTGCCGGAAAATAATGATACTAGTGCTTTGTGTAACTATGGAATATTTATCTAAAATTTTCAACAACTATCCTTTTGACACCGATCACAGCTTAGTTGAGCTCTACATCCGAAAATAGAAAAGTGGGGAGTCGAAAGTCGAATAATTTTCTGGCTGTTTAGTGCAGTGGTCAAAAAAGTCTGGATACGAATCATGGTTTCTAAACTTCGGTAGAAGATGAAGCTTAAAGAAGAAGACACTGATTTTGCTCATAGAATATATATAGAAGTTACACCATGTGGTAAATCAGGGCTCTCGAAGAATTTTGGTAAACTAGGTATAGCTTGTGTTGAAGTTTTTTGTGAGATAATTATTTTTCCTTACTAAGACTTCGTTATCATCATCTGGACTCGAAAAACAAATTCCTCATAAATTATAAGCAGAGTAAACGATAAATTTACTTTAAGGAGAAATTCTTGACAAGAAATTTGTCATATTTGCTTTGATTGATACATGCCAATTTACGATGATAAATATTTCATAGGCAACACATCACTAATTCAAAATATATGGCCCATTCTGTACCCAACCTTGCCTCTAAAAGGCATATTTATTTCGTGGGAACCCACTTAGCTCTGTATATATGACTAAAGTAGATCGGAATTTACAGGGGTAACCTATGTGAAGAGAAAAAATTAACAACACCTATTAGATTATCATTATTACACCACTTGTTCTTGAATGTTTACGAGCGTTTTATCTTGCTCTTTAAATCGGTGGCTTTGGGTAAATGGATAGAACAGCGATGGATTAAGGGAGGAGCGGAGAGGATCTCTGGCCGTTTTTTATAGCGCGAAGGCTAAGCTTAAATATCAGGGCACCGCGGCTGCATGTTATAGGCTCGTTCAGCGGCGGAAGTGTAGAAGATATAGCTCAGAGGAGCAGATTCCAGTTTGAATAGCGGTAGAAGAGTGAGAGGTCAGCAACCGCACACCAACGAGAAAGCGGCCGAATGTGGCGCATTAACACCAGTTAGAGTTACCGGGTAGTAAGGACAACAGGTGTCCAGATATGTGAGCAAAATCCACCTCATCCGACGGGCCTTGCTCGAAATAAGCATGCTAATTTCGAGCATGCTAAAGAACCGGCGGTATAATGCGATTAAATGGAAATGTGTCAGTGACAGTAGCATGATAATTTTGAGCATGCTTAAAAATCATGCTATTTATGAGCATGTGTATCTGTAGCTTCTCGCATTCTCTGCCTGGTCGAACAATAAATACTAAAGCTATAGATACACATGCTCATAAATAGCATGCTTTTTAAGCATGCTCAAAATTATCATGCTACTGTCACTGACACATTTCCATTCAATCGTATGATCCCCAGTTCTTTAGCATGCTTACTTCGAGCGAGGCGCGAAGTAGCATTGCTCATTGATAGCATGCTTTTTGAGCATGTGTATCTGTAACTTAAAGCAAAGCTTAAAGTACCAACAAGTGTTCCGTTCAATAAAACACCACCTAAAACTTTTGAAATGATTAAACGTGCATAGAACGTAGCTTATCACGACGCTTGAGTGACATCAGAAGTTTAAACAGTGTTGTGAATCACTTGAAGATGAATACTATCCCAGTCGACCATAAACTGCAAAAACTATCACAAGAATTACAAAAATTAACAACTTTGTACAAAATGAGCGCCGAGTTGGCATAACACGGATTTCCGACAATGTTAATTTGTCTCACAGGCAAAAAATTATTCTTGTAGATTTAGTGGAAAAAGATGCAATGTGCAATTTTTGATAAATTTTTGATAAATTTGGGAGTTACTACGATCGCATTGCACTTAGAGGACGTACATATAGTAACTATGGAGTAATTATTATGTGTTAAAAACAAAAAAAGTGCAGCTCGGGCTCCGACACACCGAGCTGCTGTTCCATTACCCAATGACTACTCCTCACACCGTGAGGTGAGCAATCACTGGGTCCGCGAATCGTGCGCCCTAAGTAGACGAAGGGACCCAAGGATGACTGCCCTCTGCATTCTGGCGGCTAAGATGTGCGCCGCCGCACGGCACACCGGTATTTTGCGCAGTGCAGAGAGCAGCGTATTCCTCATTCCACCTAGGGATCCAATGACCATAACCAGCAGACTTACAGTGTAGTCTGGCCAGAGCCTGCGAAGTTGTCCGAGCAACTCCTGATATTTGGTCCGCTTTTCCTCCTCCTTAGAGACGATGTTCACCTCGGCAGGCGCCGAAAACTCAATAACGAACATCGTCTTCTGTTGGTGGTCGAGAAGGACTATGTCGGGCTTGTTTGCCTGTACAAGCTCGAGCGTGGGGAACGAGTAGTTCCAGTAAATCCGGCATCTCTCGTTCTCCACAACGGACTCTATATCCCCTGGAGCGTATGGCAGCACCGGTGTCTCATCGATACCGTAAGAGTGCCTCAAATGATAGTAGAGCACTCGTAGAGCCGCGTTGTGCCGATGGACGTAAGCCGTCCCAGCGTACGTCTTACACGCCGACAAGAGATGCATAAGCGTCTCTGGCGCCTGTCGGCAAGCTCTACAAAGGGTGTCGGGTACATCTACACCCATAACCCTTTTACGGTACACCAAGGTGTTGAAGACACCGTCTTGGCAAGCCATTATAAAGCCCTCAGTCTCCGACTTCAACCCACTAGACCTTAGGAAAGAGAAGGTCAACTGCTCAGACAAGCCATGCTCTTCCAGATGTTTGTAGAAGATTCCATGCATTGGCTTATCTTTATGAAGTCTTAAAAGGAAGTCGACTTCGGCAGTTTTAAGGTGGGATTTTAATTCTGCGGGAGCAAGTTCCGTAATGGACTGCTGACACCTCCGCTTGAAGTCGAGTGTGAGGCTGAGCTCCTCGGCTGCTCGTTTCGCTGCGCTAAAAAGAAAGGCTCCTTTTCCCGCATTCTCGTGCTCTCGCACAAAGCGGATCAGGGGATCGGTGCTGTTCGTTACATAGCAGGCAGTGGCCAGTACTACTCTGTTGTGCAGACGCTCCAAACTCAATAGTCCACGCCCTCCCAGGTGTCGCGGGAGGTATATTCGCGGGACAGAGGACTTAGGATGCAGGCTTCTCTCCATATTCATCCTTTTGCGGGTCTTCGTGTCGATTTCCTTCAGCTCGTTCACTTTCCAGTGTATAGCACCAAAGGTGTATAATAACAATGGGACCGCAAGCATGTTAGTGGCAGCGACTTTGTTCTTGCCGGACAGTTCTGACGACCAGATCTGCCGGAGTCGGTGCAAATACTTGCGGCGGAGACACTCTTTAACCAATGCTGCCTCTTGGACATGACGTTGCGCCACTCCAAGGTAGGTATAAGTATCTCCGGCATGCAGCTGTCGCAAGATGCTCCCATCAACGAGCTGTTCCTCATCTCCACTATCTCCGCTTCGTCCTTTCTTGAGATGAACCAATGCACATTTGTCTGTCCCAAACTCCATTCCGATAGCATGACTGTACTCCTGCACCACCTTCAGCGATTGTTGTAGTTCGCGTTGGCCGGAGGCATAAAGTTTTAGGTCATCCATATAAAACAGATGGGTGACCTTGTGCCTCCGGTTATTGGGCGTGCCACAGCTGTATCCTTTAGTATTTCTCAGCGCTATGGACAGAGGCAAAAGTGAGATGCAAAAGAGCAAGGGACTCAAGGAGTCTCCTTGGAAGACACCTCTTTTCAATGACACCAACTCTGTCTGAACCCGAGTTTCACCTGATGTTATAGTGAACCGGGTCTTCCAGAGTGGCATCAGTTGTTTGATGCATCCCACTATCTGATTATCCACCGAAAGGCATTCCAACAGCCGCACAATGAGCTCATGAGACGTGCTGTCGAATGCCTTGCGATAGTCAATCCAGGCCATAGAAAGGTTTCGCTTGTACTGCACGGAGTCCTGCGTGACACATCGGTCAATCAACAAGTTCTCCTTGCAGCCAGCTACTCCTTTCTTTGACCCTCTCTGTTCATACACGTCGAGAAATACAGGATTCACAGCTTGAAGGAGACGCATGTACAAGATTCTGGTGAAGAGCTTGTAACATGCGTTCAGACATGTTATTGGCCTGTAGTTTTTGGGGTCAGACAAATCTCCGGTCTTCGGGAGAAGCACGGTTCGACCCTCGACAAACCAAGCCGGAATTGGCTGCTCCTGATTTAGCCACGAGTTAAAAACTCTAGCTAAATGCCGGTGGCAACTGGGGAATTTTTTCCACCAGTAGGTGTTTATGCCATCCGGGCCAGGAGCTGCGAAATTCTTTGCGCCTCGTAAGGCGTCAAGAATTTCTTCCGTGTTTATCGGGTGACGCAGTTCATTCAAGTTAGGAGTCCTCCTACAAACGGACTCGAACTGCGCCAAGGCCGGAGTGTCTGCTGAGAGAGGTTTGGGCTGTTCGTAAATGTCCCTCCAAAAGGCCTCCACGCGATCAGCAGTTGGCGGCTGCTCTATGGCTGGAGGCGGCTGTTGGAAAAGGCGAGAAGGTCTTTCGTAGAACATTCTGTTCTGTTCCAGACCTCTCGCCCGCGCCACCAACGATCGCTTAGCAGCGATTAGCATCCGTATCCTGTCAAGACAGTGTTGCTTGACAACAACCAGTACCGCTTGACTGAGTGTGTGATGGTCGCGCCTCAACCCGTAGGCTATCTGGCGCACTCGGCGCGTAAATGGCTTCCCAGCCGCTCTATATTCCATCACACACTGGATACGGGATGCTTCCTGGCGAGCCAACTGGATTTTCGCTTCCATTTGGCGCACCCGTCTCTGTGTTCTCTCAACAGGAGAGTCTCTCACTCTCCCCTGTCTAGCTAGCCTCAGAGCCGCAGCGTAAATTTCGCAATTGATGCTCCAAATGTCAGAGGCCTCCGATAGACGTTCACCAACCACCTCATCCTCTCTCTTTAAATCTGCCAGCTTCAAGGACCTTCCGTTGTTATGCAAGGCCCTTCGGTCTCTGAAATCCCCAGGTGAAACGACTTGGTCGATTTCCCTCTCAGCGGGCCTTACCGGCGAACTTTCAGCCTGGTTAACAGGCCTTCCGTCCGCCGAAGGGGCAGGCTGAGCTGGAGCACGAACATATCCCTGCCTCCGGAGGTACGATACATAATCTCGCAAATTCTGAGAGGTAAGCGTGCTATGCTCTGGGTGCATTTCACACCACCTCTCATACATGCGGGACATGTATCCCCTACGGCGCGGGCTACTGCTCTCGTAGCAGCTCAGTAGGTCATCCTTGAGCTCCGTCGTCCACCTAAAACGGTCCATGTCATTGCGGGGGTCGTCAACAGGGCAATTCGAAGCACCGCCACCTTGCCCAACGCCGGCTTCCGAAACCGGCTCGGTGTGGGTGCTTTTCTTCCGGGGTGGTCGAACCCGAAGATAGGGCCCGTCAGGTGGTTGGCCTTAGGGCCCCCAGACGACATTTCCGGAGGCAGCCGTCCAAATTGCCTCCTGAGGATGCACCTGCGAAGGTTGCCGGCTAACTATGGAGTAATATTCTTATATGTATTTTGAGGACTTTTGAAGGGAAAATTAAAGCAAAAAAGGGCAACTGAAGGACAAATGAAGTTTCAGATAGGAAATTATGGTTCACCTCCCTACTCTCCCGGTCTTGATCAATATGACTCCCAGAAGTCAAAAAAAATTGAGTCAGGTTGATTGACTCAGTACTTCCGACACGTAATGGTTATATTATTTTATTATTTTCCATTGCAGAAAGCAATGTGATCCCCTTGCATCTCTGCAGGAACTGACACCACATAGTGTTTATTCTGTAAGCTTTAATTAGATGAAACAAATTGAGCACGAACCCCGAAATCACCTAAAGGCGAAGTTTGAGCTATTTTTATATTTTTAGTTTTTTTATTATTGCTGCGCTTCCATTGACACGATTTCTAAGAACCATACGCATTTTCGATTGGTAGCAATCCTGTGTCGAAATTTTATTAAAATCAATTTCAGGTTTCACAATACAGAATGATCTAAAGCAATACTCGTATATGTACATAGAAAATTCTAAAGGCACAGCAATGTTCCGATGAACGTAAAAGACCCGCTAGGTCATTCTTTCACATGTCAACGGACAGCCTATTATGAATACAATAGATTTTTGGGTTTTACAACCCCCCCCCCCCCCCCACCACCCAACCACCCCAATTTCACCCCCACCCCAAAAAAGTAGAAAATGATCAGGAAACCCTAAAACACCTAAAAATGAAGTTTGAGGAATATTTAAAATTTTTTGTTTTTTGCTAATACTCCGCCTCCCATGCACCGATTTTCAAAATTATAGCAGCACTACCTACTAGGACCCCACAGCATATCGGTGCCCAAATTTCATCACAATCCATGCAGCGGTTAGTGAGATTACGAGGCTAGAAAAACGCGTACAGACAGACAGACAGACCGACGGAAATGAGTGACGTGGATTTTCGTTATGCAGACACAATAAAACGCCCAAAAATTGCATTATCTCAAGATCGAAAATTTTCACGATCACAATGCACCCCTCACCTATCGGTGTGGGAAGTAAAAGAATTGAGAGGTCGAAGATTTGAGCCGAACTTAGAGCTCTACAGCGCTGTGATGGGTATACTGAACATACTATCAAAAAATTGTTTCTAAGAAGTTCATTACAAGTGAATAAACCGGTGGGTTAACTGTATTGGATAGAATGAATAGTATGCTTTGAGATATGGTGTTCAATTTGGGAACAATTTTCTTTCATGCACCGAAGTTCCTCACGTACTTCCAGGAGAAGATTTACAATGAAGTAAAAATTTAAATTAAAAAAAAACATAACTGAAAGACAAGTTTCCGATTTTTTCTCGCATGATTGGGCTGTGCCAAGTCAACACCTCACCTATGACTGTTCTGGATTTAGGAAGGACCGTACAATACTACAGGTCATCAAGATTACCGACTTTTGGAATATTTTGTGTAACCTTTCGACCAAACCCAACTGTTGCAGGTGTGATGTAAATCCGTTTGGTAAGACCTGAGACCAACATAACGAGGAGGACAATAGGCCTTGTTTCCAGAGTCGTTTTATTTGTATGACAAAGTTTGTGTATTTAGATATCATCTCAGCGTAGCTGTTTTGGATATTCTTATCATTGGTAATTGAAATATCTATTAAATGTCTGCCTTTGACTGAAAAACAATATCTGGTCTATTGGCTATGATAGTTTTGTCTGTATTTCAACGTACCAGTAAAGTTTATATGTGGTTTATATTGAATGTCTTTGAGTACAGTTGGTGACACTTTCTGAAATTATTATCAGTTATTGATGGATCTTGTAGTTTAGTGTCGCAATTACTTGGTCCTGGATAGCAAGCAGCAAACCCTCCGTTCCTGAAAAGAGCTGGCCATACTGCAGCCAAGTGTATAACTGTTTTTCATTAATGTGATGTTGCGTAACATTGTATGATCAATGTTTGCCATGGAGTGCTTTCTGCAACCAGATATTTTTTTTCTTGTTGTGATTGTATGTTGTATGTGATTGTGTGCGTCTGCTGCGTGGTCTGGACAAGAGAGGGTGACTGGTGTATAGTTTTTGTCTGCTTTTACTATTGACCTATGGACCTAAGTTAATTTCATTTTTATTATTATTAGCTATTTAGTGTTTGCCTAGATGTATGGTACCAGCAGAGTGATCTTCTGTTGTTAGTCCTGATGGACGTATTATTATGATTTATAAACGCAATGGAATCACAGGAAAATCAAAATGAACACACAGCCAGTTGATTTATATCCACAAAAACTGTTTTAAATATAGCACCCAAAGCTCATAAATTACAGCAAATACATTTATGTAATGTAATACCCGACCCGACAAATTGTTCCACATTATTTTATAAACATCGTATATACGATGTCATGTGCGCTCTCTTATCTCGCAAGTACCATTAGGTGCATTTACTAGATGCGCCAGGCTTTGTCGTAAATAGCTTTTTGTGTTGCTCGTTGTTTGACAGAGAATGTGAGGACGCTTGGGACACTCTATTTGCTTTTGGTCTAAAACATCACCTTTTCTTTTGATGAGTGGCCGAAAGAAATAGCTTTTAACTGTTGAACTTTGTTAAAATGTTCATATGGCTCGAAAGAATTGCTAATGACTATACTACATAGATCACTATCGTTTAAAAGACGCAATCGCAGTCAAAGTAAACAGCAGAAATAACATCCTGCAAAAATTATATGGAACTCTTGGGTTGCCTCCGCTTCCACGCTCCGTACTTCGGCCCTGAGCCTCTGTTTCTCTGCGGCTCAATTTTGCTCGCCAGTGTAGCTGATCAGCCCAGTTACTACACCGATAGACGCCCAATTTCTTTTTAAACGATTTTATTATTAAAGTAAATATTACGACACCATATCTAACAATAACTCTAAACAGAGCTTCAAGCACTGGCCTCGAGAAAACAAAATTTGAACTTAGAAAGAGTGTGAGGTACAATTATCCTATATTTGTATATTAGTAACGTAGGTTTTTAATTTATTTACAAAGGAACTGAAACTATTTCTGGTCTTTATGTCTACTGGTAAGCTGTTGAAAGTTTTAGATGCATTTACTACAGGATTGTTGAGACCCGTGTTAGTTCTTGTGCTCATTTGGTAAATGTTGTTTATGATCCTAGTCTCATAATTATGAACTTGGTTAGCTAATATTATACTAGTATTTAATTTTTGTTGCTTATTGAGTACTTTGTATATGAATTATGAATTTACATTGTTCAATTTGTAGTTATGAGGTCAGATTGAAGGTTTTCAGATCTTGATATAGTTTGCTTGTGCTAGTGAGCCTGTCATAGTTGTATAACAGCTTTAATACCTTATTTTGTAATAATTGCATCTTTTGAAAATTCGATTTGTCACAAGTGCCCCATATAGGGAGTAAAAACCTAAAATGCGATATGAAAAAAGCATCGAGGATCATGTCTTTAGTTTTTTTCGTTAAATAATTTCTGCACTTGAATACTATGTGGATCATCGGCAGGATTTTATTATTTGTTTTATTTGTGTGTTCAGTCCAACTCAATGTATCATCCACAATGAATCCTAAATATTTAATTTCACTCACTTGGTCCATAGGTGTATTATTTATGTAAATATTTATATTTTGTACAAATTTGTTTTTTTTTTGTTTGAATACCATGTACTTTGTTTTGTTTATATTTATTTTTAATTTATTGCAGTACAGCCAATCTACATAGCTCTGGAGGTCTTTGTTGATCTCCTCACACAACACATTCTCATTTAAACCTGTATAAACCAGAGCAGTATCATCTGCAAATGTAAAATAGCGAGCTTTAAGATTAGCAGTTTTCAGGCTTAGAACATATAAGGAGTACAACAACGGCCCCAGAACTGAGCCTTGAGGCACTCCATAAGAGTTTGATTTTATTTGACTTGTTGCATTTCCTACCTTTACAATTTCATTTCTGCCTTCAATAAATGTTTTAATTAGATTAAGCATTTTTCCTTTGCACCCCAAATTCTCCAATTTTTGTATTAATATATCAAAACTAACTCTGTCAAATGCTTTTTCAAATCTGTATATACTACAATAGCTATGTTCTTGTTATCCAATGCTTTCGAAACATGATTTATAAAATCTACAGAAGTACTTAAAGTGCCGCTGTTTCTGAGGAAACCCTACTGTAATTAAACTCTTCTAAGAGAACTGTAACGGGATGCATCGCAATCAATCCCAACTTACTAGCTACCAACGCTCAGCCAAATAGCTCCACCACACATCCGTCGAGAAAATGCCCTTCTGAAAGAATATAACAAAATGAAAGCAAATCCCTCACTGCTAATCCACAAAGATATACCTGATCTCTCCTCGCGCAGATTACGGTATCCCAATTATAACAGCTTCCCAACTTGAGCCTGATGGTTTGATGCTGCAGTTAAATGGGCAGAATTCAGCTCCATCGGAAAGGAATGGTCGACCTTAAACAGAATTCGCACGTCGCAAGAAGTGTGTGCGTTGTTTAAACGGAAAAAGCGCGAATTCCGACGATGCGACTGTGGAGCGGAACGCCAAACTGTAAGGCATATGAGTATAGTGCAAGAATGTGGCCTTAGAGCATACCCAGGCAACAACAAGGACTTCCGCCAAGCTATGAGCCTTAGAATGAGGTTCCAAGCTCGATATTAACTTATAGCCTAGTTACTATTTAGGTCGAAATTTTTTGTTGTCTGCTTTAACTGTTTTACCTTTTTTATGATTTTTTCATGTGTACCATATCCCGAGAATAGCCATCACAGAGAAGCGACACAACCTGTCGGCACCTTTGATGTTCGGCGGGTCATTATTTGGTGACCTTGAATCGGCTTGAACTGACACGCATCCACAATATAGAGCAATCCCACGACCATAACCTCAAACGCCTTGATCAGCTGATATTGGGCGGCCGCACGAGGAGTTTGACGGTTTGACATTTGTCCACAATAACCCCGCGCATGCGTTATGAAAATCGGCACCTGATGTGTCGCTTCTCTGTGATGGCTATTCTCGGATAACCATACGTTAAATAAAATTTTTAAATAAACTAAATAATAACTATAGTACCCTCCTAAGCCAAAAATTTTCCTTATTTTACAAATTTTGGTTTCTAAGGTGTTTAACCTATTCTGCTGACAAAAAAAAACGAATCTCGACTCGTGACTAAAACATTTAGATGTATCTCAAGAAAGACTGGTATTCGTAAACTAAATAGACGTTTACCAATTTCACAAGCAAAAGAGAAGGTTCTCAAATATGTGTCGTGTCTTATTAGCTTGGGATTGATGATTATTTTATAAGCTGAGCTCGCACAGTGCACTCTGATACGTCTAAACTGCGGCTTTTACACCATATTCTTGTAGTACTTTTCAGAACCATAGTATTTAGTATTTTATACATTTGTACAAGTTAAATGCCCCTGATGATTATTAACAGTGATTAAATTACGCAATGGCAAAGCTTGCATTGGCGTCAAATCGCTCATCAGCCCCCAAAACAAATAAAAACGATCATCGTTAATAAAATCCATTTACGAATCCCGTTCCAGATCAATCAATCTTCCCAAGGCAAATATTAGTCTGTTCTTAGTCGCTATTGGTGGGGGCGTCTCACAACTTAGCTGTTACGGATCAGTAGCGTAGACCAAAACATATAGGTTATACAGAGAAGGAATCAACAAGAACAATGAGAAGAAACCAACAACCTGGACCTATAGCAAACGCTTTTTTACCGTATGTGCATGGAATGACAGAGAGAATAGAAGAAATGCTAGAAAAAGATAAAGTCAAGACCTACTACAAGCCCACAAGAAATATACAGGAGTAGTTGAGAACGGTCAAAGATAAAACAGACCAACGGTTACGATTAAAGTGCTTACATGGTTACTTTATGAACTAGCTGAATAGTATACAAACTATCCAAATGCCTGGTTAGTTTAGTGGAAAGCTATCTTTCAATTAAAATATCAATGAATATTGGTGTATTTATATTGTATCCAGATAGTTTGTAAACTAACCACGAATTGTAGCTAGAGTACAAACAACAAAAGAATTTCACATATTAAATTTTGGCTAGTTTACAGACTAACCACAGTATTTGGATAAAGTGTGAACTAATCATTCCTAGTAATATGTAATAACTATAACTCGTTAGTTAGCATGCAAATTAAGCCATTTCCTTTGGTTAATTCAATTTAAATAATTCGCAGCAAAAAATAGGGTTTACAAACGAGTTGGTAGTTTTACAATGCTAGAAATATTCAGTTCACACTTTATCCAAATACTATAGATAGTTTGTAAACTAGCCAAAAACCCCGGCCAATTTGTGTAATTCTATTGTGGTTTTTAATGACAATTCTTGGCTAGTTTACAAACTCGCTGGATAGTATACAAACTAACCACAACATTCCTTGCTATTTTAATTGAAATGTAACTTTCCACTAAATTAGCCAGGTATTTGGATAGTTTAGATACTATCCGCCTTTTTCTGCATTATTTTTGGTAGTAAGCTCACTTTTTGGTGTAACTTTTGCCCAATTAATCTCCCATGATCTGACCCGACTCTAAAAACAGGCATTCTACTATCACCTAACCTCGGAGGACTTCTTTAATTACAGACATTTGTAGAGTGTATGATTTTGCATTGTTTTTTTTCACACTTTTTAAAGGCTGTCATTCATTAGGGTCTTAACTATCACCTTCTTCATCATCATAGTCACAATGTCTGTGAACTCGTAAAATGCATTAAGTCGGAGCTAGAGTATTGTCGACACGAATATTATCAATAGCTTTGAAAACTGTAGCTCGCCATCGTTCGCGATTTACTGTCAGTTCAGTGGCGCTCTTGATATTCACATCCAGCAACTGTATCGTCGTATCCACCCAATGTGGTGGCCACAACGCCGCCCACTCGGGGCGTGACCCTGAACTACAAGTTTCTCCATATTATCGCTTCTGTGAATATGTCCGAAGAATGTAAGCATTCTTGTCGATACAATGGAGGATAGTCTCTTTGGATTTGGAAATTTTATGCAGTAGTTGGCAAATACATATATATAAATGTGTGTACCCAGGCCCCTTAAAGCCCATCTTCTTAAGAAATAATCGGATTGTACCGGAAGTGCCCATATAAAAACAAGGATAAGATGCTCGTCATGGCATCCTTCAACATAAAAAATAATAAAAATAAAAAACACGATACTTAAGACTTTTAACACATTGTTGGACACTCTGCTGGTCGGGAGGCTTCGTAATATGGCACCTCAAAACATTCCCATTTTTTGCGTTTGTAACATGATTTGCGTTATCAAAATATTTTAGGGGTATTCATTTTTGACTCTTTTTGGTGACAATAAAAAAAGACGGCTATAGCGGCCGTGTCATATCACAGCAGACTTTATGTTCTAGAATGGCAACCACGGCTATAGCCGTCTGATCAGTGTAATCGTAAAACACATCTTGTGGGAAGAAAAGGACAATTTTCGAGACAAAAGCTAAAACAAAAACAACATTTTATTGTATCAAATTTATAAACAAAAACGCATCTCTCAGAATATAGACGGAATAAAAACAAAAAATCAAATTTATTAGCAAACAGAGGTATCCACGAACAAAACAGAATTTAGGCACAAATTTATGTTTGACGCCACTCTTCAAAGCAGTCTGAACACAAGGCAGGTTTATTTTCACAACCCTTGCATCTATAGCTAGTTTCTTTGCGTTTTCCAGACTTGAAACATTGTTTGCATCTAAGAAAATAGGATTTTATTTTATAATCCTCTGGTAGGGGCAGCTTCTCTGGAAAATGTCTCGCACGTGCTTCGAGTTTTCTATTGATATGTATAATAGGTGGACAACGAATATCTGTTTAGGATGAAAATATCTGGTTACCTACCTCCCACTCAGTACTGAAAACATGAAAATCAAACAGAAACACACTTGCAATATGGCAGCTATACACGTGGTCAATGCAACACATTGGAGGTTATGGACGGTTATAGCCGTCATGCCGTTTTACCCATGTACCTTAAAACATGAATAGTTGGGATAGCGTATAGTGGGTTAGAATTTGGCGATTTCAGAAATGTTAGCTTTATGTTATGGCACTAACATTGCTTAACAGGGCAAGTATACCGACATTCTGACGGTCGTCGCCGTTCTGCCGTAACATGCAGATAACTTTTTGACTGATATAACCGTCGTGGCGTATCACGATCACTCGCCGCAGACGGCTATAGCCGTTGTGTCCAACAACGAGTTAAAATGAAACGCTGTACGGGCAAAATACGAGGGATGCAAGGCAAGAAGATTTTCCTACACCACTGGATAGGGGGCGTATCCCGTCGACGACTACACGGCCAGCTAATGCAAACTAAACCTAAAGCAACGCATACTTAGCGTCTAAGCCGACCCCAACGTATCATGGTCCCTCAACCGTCCACCGTACGGACCAGATTCGAGTACTATGCACCGCGGGCGGGTGTGACGTCTTAATAAGCCTGATTTGTCTAAAAGCATTAACATAATTAGTCGCGCGTCTGAAGTGAGTGGATGTGTGAAAATGTTGCAACAGTTTGACAGTGAGATCACCTGCGATACAACCTGTGCCAGTTCTACTACCCCCTTTTCGGTAAAGGATATTTTAAACATGCAGGGGGAGACCGAGTATTATAGTGCAGTGCAGAAGAATGGGGTAATTTGATCTTTCTTCTTTCTACACATATCCAACAGCAGTTTCCAAAGTATCAAATAGCATTTTGAAATATTTCTGCGTAAGAGCATGAATTTTATTTATTTATTTATTTATTTATTTATTTATTGGTGTTAAAATACACTTACGTGTTTACACAAGTCACACACAAGAGTCTAGAGTTCAAGATTATTCACAAGTCGTCACTTTTATAATAAAGTTATTTAAAATGCCCGGATAATTCGAAATAAAAAGAACAGACAGACGCACATTGTCAAGATACATTATGTAAATAAAAGAAAAATATATACGCTATTATTAATAAAATTTTATGAAAAACCGATATAAACCTATAAAAAAACAAACAAACAGACACACATTGACAGAAACAGTGTGTAAATTAAAACAAAATATACAGAACCACTACTTAGATTCGCTGAAATTATGGCTCAAAAATTCTTCGTAGGTATAAAACGCTTTGTTTAATAGGTATGACTTAAGCTTTTTCTTAAACAACTCATGACTCAGATTTTTGAAAGATTCTGGTAAAATATTATAGAATTTGATGGAATAGTAGTTGGAGCCATTTCTATATGTTTGAAGTCGTTGTTTTGGTATATTTAGTTTATGCATATTCCGTGTAGGATAGCTATGAATGTCACTAAGGGTTTTTTATAGATGCAAGTTGATATGTATATGGCATAAACAAACAAATATATCAAAGGCTATAACATAAGATCAAAAGAGCATTATTGGATTGATAGTCATCACTCCAAATCAATGGAAAATTCGAAAATATGCCTATAGTTAAATGCCTCTAATTATAAACAAGTGACCAAATGTCCAAGCATTAAAAAAAAGAATTGAAAGAAATTTATTTTAATATGTGATACTATGCTTACTGTGATGTTACTGTATGTATATTACTAATGTTTTTTTGTGTCAAGTAGGTTTTGCAAAACGAAGTTCTTTCATTCATTCATTTCTAAAATGTCAATTGTAGTTTCAAATATAGCCAGTCGTAATTTTGTGCAGCCTTCAGGAAACATACACACAGACTGATGTCATCACAAAGTTTGAACAAAGTCCGTTTGACGGCATATACAATTTTACTTCAATATTACTTTTTTTTTATGGTCAGCCTCCCGCAAAGGCTAAAATCCTATGTCACTGTAGAAGCGCTGCGAGAGGATAAGTGTCGGTGCACGTTAGATTTGAAACGCTGAAGGTTGTAGCTAGCGGGAAACAAATTCCCTGGCAGCTCGTTCCACAGCGTCGAAGTTCTCCAAAAGAAGTAATGCTGGAGGAGACTGGTTCGTAGAGTAGGGACCTCGACCTGGTAAGGGTGAGCTCGCAGCCTCTCTGGTGCTCCTCGTTCGGACGGCCTTTGCTGTTATTACCTGGGAGAGCTCACTCGAACATCTTCCGTGATAGAATCTGTAGAACAGGGACAGGTCAGCCACCCTTCTTCGATGTTCCAGGCCATGGAGGTCCTTTGTGAGGTTAGGCGTATCGATTGGTCTAATTGCTCTCTTCTGGATGGTGTACAGAAGCTTTAGAGAGTGCTTCGGAGCGCATCCCCACACATGGGAGCAATACTCCAGCGATGGTCGGATCTGTGCCTTGTAGAGCAGCAGTGGTTGCTCTGGTGTGTACAGCTTCCTACAGCGGAACAAAACTCCAAGCTTCTGTGATGCCGTTTTAGCAATACTGACGACGTGGTCATGCCAGGGCATGTTGTTGTTGATGTTGATCCCCAAAAGCTTGACGGAAAGTGACTCGTCTATGGGGTGACCCTCCATTTCCACTGTTCGTAAGCCAATGTGATTTCGATTTTTGACAATGTAGCTCTCAAGGAACCAAACTTGGACTCTCCGTGTTGGGACTAGCTCTATTTATGTATGAAGTCACCATAAAATCAGGGGTTAGGAGTTCCATATCGGGCGCAACATAAAAAATGTATGGTTAGTGGCTTACATAGATAAAGAAGGACGATACCTTTACAAATGACGCGTTTGAAGATATAAAAGATACTTTAGATATTTCAATTGGTCCTTTGGAATTTACAGCTAACTATTGGAAATTGTATATGACGCTCTTGAATAGTGAACTGGCTATTTAATTACAGTTGGGGCATTGGAATTTCAAATTGACTATTTGAAATTACATTTAAGGCTTTGGAATATTCAACTGGCTATATGACCAACTGAACCTTCTAATTTTGAATTATCATTTGACCCTTTGGAAGCTATTGGTGGAAAAGGAGTAGCATAACAGTTACTTTTATATATCAAAATTGAGGTATAGGTCTCAAAACGTGCATGAAAAGGACATCTAGCTCAAAGACACTGCTTTAGGTAGATTTTGATTAGCATCCGTATCTTCAAAATCCATTCGTGATGATTGAGAGACAAGCTAAATATGTACCTCCCAACATTAGAAAATGGAAACTTTTTCCTAAATTTGCATTCACATTTTGAATATAAAACTTCAACAACAAATCGGATACTATACAGTTCTCAAACAGTTTCCGCTTCATTTTTAAGATCTGGAGGCAAATGTCCCAAATAATAAACTTTAGAGCACAAAATCTGCTCTTATACAACAACTATGGTGCTTCATGCCTAGGTGTTTGGTACAAAAAATGTTGTCTTCTGTTTCAGGTTGTTTTCTGTTGTTTGCGGCTGCATTCTGTTGTTTTGTGTTGTTTTCGATGATTTTCTGTTGTTTCGGGCTGTATTCTGTTGTTTTCTTCTTAAGCAACAGTAAAATAATAAGTAAATAACTATTTTGTTTTCAAAGACTTTAGAACTCCCTAATCATTTCCGAAGTTAATTTTAAATATACGATCGTAGTTAGGTTCAATTACACCTATAACCATAAAGGGTTTTTAGTACCGGCTCGGTCGATAACTCCACTACTTTTAAATGACACACCCTATATATTATTCCATATTCAAATTCTACTAATGATTTCCGTTCTTCCAATATAGGGTACTGTTACATTATACAAGCTATGTCAAATATATAATAGAGGGTGATTCATATCAAAGTTTTTTTAAAATAGAACTCTATATTATGGCATATTTGGACTCCTTGATCAATATTTTAGTATTACTTTGTGTATCACACATGGGACTGATATAAGTATATAGAAATAAATTGAATATTGCACATATTATGAAACTTAGAATGCTGTGAATAATTTAACGGCATTTTTTACAAAAAAACTGGAAGTTTTGTAAACAAAGCGATGCTTTTTACCTCGGCGTAATGTCAGAATGACACAAAACATTACCGCATTCAGTTGTTTTTCGGCAGCCATGGTTACAGTGGATTGAGGATTACTAAAAATCATTCAAAATAAGGTGAACGAACCCTATATTTTTGGAAACAAGAGAAAAGTATATTTGTCGTCTGACCAAGAAAAAGGAATAAGCTAATACGATATTGAAAATAAGCGTCTCTTGAAATTATATGCTTGTTAATGGTTAGCGGTTAGATTTTTTTAAATAACCTGAACGCTAATAATTAACAAGTATATATGATATTGAAAGTACAGGGTGAGTTTTTAGTACCGGCTCGGTCGATAACTCCACTAATGTAGAAGATAGCGAAAAAAGTTGTACACAAAAGTTGTAGCCACGGATATGCTCCTTGCTTAGAAAATATTTTAATTTATACAGGGTGATCCATAACTACGTGGTGAAGCAAACATTTTTTTTAGATTCTACTAATAATTTCTCTTCTCACAATATGAGGTATTATAACATCATACAGGGTATTTCAAAAGTTATGACCAATTTTATATCCAAATCGCTGTCAAACGAACGTACTGTATATCAAAAAGTAATGAATCAAACATTATTTTTTTACATGGAAAGATTAAAAATATTCTCTAGTTTTAAAATCGGCTATAAAAAAAGCCCGCGACGCATAATCGTATACAAGGTGATGTGGAATGCAAAATCCAGATTTCCTCTTTTTTTTTAAACGTAACCTCCAATATTTTATTATACCAGAGAATTGCTTTTAATATGCTCTTTCATCTTTCTATAGCACTTCTTGTACCTACGTCCACCAGTTTCAGAGATATTACGATTTTTCGGTAAATTTAAAATATATCTTCTATTTGTGTACTGAAATTTATTTATTTTCAGAAAGTACTATTGAATTTGTTTTTTATTTAAATAACAACTAAATTATAAGGTCATGATAGTATTTGATGAAGTCAAAACCCTGAATCATCGAGATAATAAAGTCAAATATGCTGAGGAAACAATTTTGTAGGCGTGATGCATATTATCAAGCAGATTTATCAGGTAGGCTTTGAAAAATTGACAGTTTTCATAACCTACTCAATAGTTCCGTACTGTGTGAAAAACGAGATTTAAAAATTAATTTTTCCATTGAGGGTATTTAGGAGAATCTTTGAGAAATTGCCTACTTGCCTCTAGAATATATCAACTATAGACAGCAATATCCAGAACGGAGGCACTCTAAAACTAATGCGTTTGAAAGATTGGAGAATCCTCTTTTTTGGACTGTGTCGTTTAATATTTCGTAGCCTACCTGATAGATCTGCTTGATAATTACGCGTGACGTCTATAAAATTGTTTCCTCAGCACACTTGCCCTATAATATCTCGTTAATTCCGGGTTTTGACTTGATCAAGTACTATTATGGCCTTATATTTTAGTTGTTTGTTAAGCAAAAACAAAATTTGATAGTATTTTTCAAAATAAGTAAATTTTAGGAAACAAATAGATATAGGTATATTTAAAATTTGAAGAAAAATCGAAATATCTCATAAACAAATGAATGCAACCATAACAAGTGCTATACAAAGATGAAAGAGCATATTAAAAACAATCCTTTGGTATAATAAAATGTTGGGTGTTACATTTAAAAAAATAGAGAAAATCTAGATTTTGCATTCTGCATCACCCTGTATACGAATATGCGTCGCGGGCTTTTTTATAGACGATTTTAAAACTAGAGAATATTTTTCATTCATCCGTGTAAAAAAATGATTTTTGATTCATCTCTTTTTGATATACAATACGTTCATTTGACAACGATTTGTATATAAAAATGGTCATAACTTTTGAAATACCCTGTATAATGTAATAATACCCTACATTGGAAGAACGGAAATCATTAGTAGAATTTGAATATGGAATAATATATAGGTTGTCTCATTTAAAAAAATGCATGTTTGCATCACCACGTAGTTATGGATCACCCTGTATAAATCAAAATATTTTCTGAGCAAGGAGCATATCCGTCGCTACAACTTTTATATACAACTTTTTTCGCTATCTTCTACAGTAGTGGAATTATCGACCGAGCCGGTACTAAAAACTCACCCTGTACGTAGACTTAATTTGAAACTATTTCTTTCCAACAGTGCATAAAAAGGGAAGGCTACTCGGACGTCCACAACCAATACTGGGACAACTGCTACTACAACAGTGCCGAACAGTACGGCTACTACTGCCAGAACGAAGTAGACAGCTACAATAAGGGATATTGGGCTGGTTGTGATACATACCAGGCGGATACAGGTGCAAATTTCCAGCAGATGGGCTGCCTCTATCAGAATTCCAACCAACAGCATGACCTGGGCTATGACAGAGAGCAGAAGGAGTTGAGGTGCGATGGGTACGCCAAACTTGAAAGCCCAAGTAAGTATGGGGGTTGATCTGTTGATTATCCTAACCTAATTATACATTTAAAATGTAGTTTCCGAAGCGTATCGTGCGGCTTCACTGACATTAAAGAAGGCGTACTATCACATCAGCTGATTCTTCAGTTTTTACTTCCCACACCGATAGGTGAGGGAAGTATTGTGATCGCGAAAATTTTCGATTTTGAGATAATACGCTTTTTGGGCGTTTTATGATAGATAGATAGATAGATAGATCATTTTATTTCCATAAGAATGTATATATAACATTGTGGAAAAGCGTCAGCAGTACAGTAATATCAGCATCGATCAGTTACAAAAATACAACATTTAATATTATGTATATAACAAACACAAACTTATAATATATAACAGACACACATTATAAGACCAACACGTAAAATCATTCGAGTAAATAATCGTCGATGGAGTAATAGCATTTCTCGAGTAAAAATGTTTTTAACTTATTTTTAAATATGTTCAAGGTTGTTGAGCATTTTATGTCATCACTCAGTTTGTTAAAAATGTTTACACCCAGATGGGCAGGCGAATGCCGACCAATCCGATACTTAGAGAAAGGTATTGTATACATATCCCTGTTTCTCGTACAATAAGCATGCATGTCTTTATTTTTAAGATACTTATCCTGATGGCAATAGATCAATATTGAAAGCTCCAATATAACAATGGAGGGCAAAGTTAATATTCTGAGTGATTTAAAAGAGCTCTTACACGATGTTCTTTGCGATATGCCTGACAGTGCTCTAACTGCCCTTTTTTGTGATTTAAATATCTGTACGGAAGCGGATGTAGTTCCCCAAAAGCAGGCTCCGTACCTCAATCTGGACGACACATGGGCATGGTAGACAGAAAGAAGTTGTTCGGTCGAAACTATGCGTTTGAGACTTCTAATTAGGTAGCAGACAGAGTTTAACTTAGAACTAAGTGCCTCACAATGAGCTTTCCAGTTTAGGTGTTCGTCGATACATATTCCCAAGAAATTAACGTGAGTCGCTCTCTCAACCTTCTCTCCATTAAAAGAAAGGTCAATATTAAAGTCTTTGTTATTGTAGTTGTGAAACACAAGGTAGTTAGTTTTCGTTGTATTCATGTATAAAGAATTTCTGCTGAACCATTCATGCAGTTTATCAAAATTCTCTTGGAGCTTCGATTGCACAACGTCTCTGTCACGCCCTGATGTCGTAACCGAGGTATCGTCAGCGTATAACCAAATGTCACAATCAGGTAAATTACTAATGTCATTAATATACAGGATGAATAGCACAGGTCCCAAAATTGAGCCCTGAGGAACTCCAATGTCATTGGATAACATACGCGAATTTACATCAGTATTGCAACCATTTTCCAATGTACACTTTATGGATACATACTGCTTTCTATTGCTTAAGTAGCTGTTTAGCCACTCAAGCGCTTTTCCTCTTATTCCATATTTAGCTGCTTTCACTTTGAGAATGTGATGATCGACACAGTCGAATGCACTACTCAAGTCACAAAATAGACCGGCAGGGCATTCGCCATCCTCAACATGTTTCACAACCCTTTCTATGAAAGCATAAATGGCGTCACAGGTACTGTGCGCAGCTCGAAAGCCAAACTGATTTTTTGCCAGTATATTATATGTATCCAAAAAATGTACAAGCCTATACACATAACAGTATTCAAATATTTTAGACAGAACTGGTGACAATGCTATAGGGCGATAGTTATTCATCATCTCAATATCGCCTTTTTTTAAAATTGGGATTACTTTATTTGTTTTCAATTTCTCCGGAAATGTACCTTCGCAGAAAGACAGATTTACTAAATACACAAGAGGAGCACATAACACATTTAGGCAATTTTTAATGAGAAAACTAGGTATATTATCTATTCCACAGGAGTTTTTGTGTTTTAGTTTTTGCGCCATTAACAGAAGAAATTCCTTTTTGAGACTGTGGTCGACTCTTTTTTCGGACTACATTAATCCATTCACTTTCACAATTTGTACCGTCAGAATGCGCGTCATTTTTGCAGCCATTAGACGAAGTAGCTGCACGCCTTCCGCTGCTTGCTGTGCTGCTGGTGCGCGAGGAATGTTCAGCCTGGCTGCATTTCTGGGCAGTTGTTGTCGTTGTTGACAATGGTACTGCCTGTGTCTTGTTCTGCAAAAATTGCGTCGTAGCCTGCAGGTTTCTGTTATCCGATGTCGTCATGTTAGCGATGTTACCTCTTGGTTCTTCCCGTAGCAGACTGGTGGTGCCACGTGTTTTAATAGAGATGGGTGCTGACATATCTTTAGTTTCAGGATTTTCAAATTCAGCAATTTTTTGCTCTAAGGTATTTATCTTATAATACAGAAGAGTATTTTTTTCTTCCATTTCCCTTAGCAATCGCCTCAGGAGATCGTTTTCCACTACTAAGCTATCATACCTTAGAATGTCATTGTTTTCACTTCTTTCCTGTTTGTCAACAACTGTTTCGGTGGAAGTGTCAGACGAATTACTGTTGCAGTTTTCACATTTATAGAACGATACGTCCTCATTATCATAATCTGCACAGTCAGCATGCACATGCACTTCACAAACTGAACATATCACCACTTTTGAGTTTCTTGATATCTTTTTAATGCAAATATTACACTTATTTTTGTCAGCTACATCAGCACACGACTTGTTCGTCGGCGCCATATCTACTCTGTCTGTCTCTGTCTACATAACGAAAATCCACGTCACTCATCTCCGTCGGTCTGTCTGTCTGTCGGTCTGTCTGTCTGTCGCTTTCGTCTAGCCTCGTAATCTCAGCAACCGCTGCATGGATTGTGATGAAATTTGGGCAGCGGTATGCTGTGGGGTCGTAGTAGGTAATGTTCCTATAATTTTTAAAATCGGTGCATAGGCGGCGGAGTAATTAGCAAAAAACAAAAAAAAATTAAATATTGCTGATACTTCGTTTTTAGGCGTTTTAGGGGTCCCTGATCATTTTCTACTTTTTTTTTGGGTGGGGGTGAAATTGGGGTGGCTGGGGGGTGGGGGGGTTGTAAAATTGAAAAATTTGTTGCTTTCGTAATAAACTGTCCACTGACCTGTGAAGGAAGACCTGGCGAAATAAATAACCTTTTTACGTCCATCCGAACATTGCCTTGCCTATTACAGAAAGCAAAGGACAGAATTTTTTTGGATGTAAACATACGAGAGTATTGCTTTAGATCGTTCTATATTGTGTTACGAGAAAACTGTTGAATTGATTTTAATGAAATTTTGACACAGTATTACTACCGTGACGCAGATGGAAAACGCGTATGGTTTTTAGAAATCGTGCCAGAGGCGGCGCAGAAATAATAAAAAAACTAAAAATATAAAAACAGCTCAAACTTCGTTTTTAAGCGTTTTAGAGGTTCCTGATCATGTTCTGCGTTTTTTTTTGTGGGAGTGGTTGGGGGGTTGGGGGTTGAAAAATTAAAAAAATTCTTGTACTCATAATAGGCTGTCCCCTAACCTGTGAAGGAAGATCTAGCGACACAAATCACCTTTTCAGGTCCATCCGAACATTGTCTAGCCGATTACGGAAACTAAGGGAATTTTCTGTATATGTATGTACATACGAGAATTTATTGGTTTAAATCGTTTTGTATTTTGTAACGTGGACACTATCAAATTGATTCTAATGAAATTTTGACACAGTATATTGTTACCGTGGTGAGAATGGAAAACACATATGTTTGTTAAAAATCGTGTCAGTGGCAGCGTAGCAATAATCAAAGAACGAAAACTATGAAAACAACTCAAATTCGGTTTTTAGATGTTTTAGGGGTTCCTCATCATTTCCTACCAGTTTTTTGGGTAGGGGTGAAAGTGAGGTGGTTGGGGGGTTGTAAAACTGAGTGTGTAGTATCGATAATAGGCTGTCCATTGACCTGTGGAGGAAAGATCTAGCGGCATAAGACAATTTTGGGGGGGCTGCCGATTATTTGGTTACAAGGGATCTCAGACTAAAGCTTTATGCTATGGGGAAATAATAAAATGGTATCATCATTATGTGTGGGAAGTACTGACTCAATCACGTTGACTCCATTTTGTATTAGTATCTTGAGTGGATTCAGCATAACTTTAAAGCAAACTATTAACAAAATTGCAGAAGCCCAACAAGTGACCAGTTCGAACACCGAGCTACGCAAATCAGCCAGACAAAGAACGAAACGGAAACCGCGAGTGCTCTTCTCGCAGGCGCAGATCTACGAGTTGGAGCAGAGGTTCAAAAGGCAGAAGTATCTGTCGGCGCCAGAAAGGGAGCAGATGGCGCAGGGACTGAAACTGACGCCGACGCAGGTCAAGATATGGTTCCAGAATAGGAGGTACTAGCCTAGTAATATTTGGGAAATTCAATTCAGTTCGGGTACCTACAAGCGCTGCGGTAAAAAAGAACTATTCTCGCTTTTTCACTTATTTTTGGTTACAGTTTGTTAAATACTGTTAACAGAATAATTACTTATTAAAATAGGATATTTTACCATATGAGTTCAGCTAACAGAGACACTTTAAAAAAATATTTTCCGGAAACAAAAAACTTCAAACAAAATAAATAGGTATGTAGGTACTAAAATATCACTTCCTATCTACTAGATTATAACGCCTACAATACAACACTCACTATCGCGTCTTTAGTCATCACGTCACTATCACGACGTTAATCCTGGATTAATGTTGTGGTCATAACAGTTAATCGAACTCTTTATTTGATTACGAATTTTTATTTAAAAATGATTTTTATACCAGATTAACACAAGGGCGTACCCAGGTAGGGGCAGGGGGGGGCAGCTGCCCCCCCCTAGAAGATTAAATAAATGTAATTTTTTTTGGCAAATAAAAATTAAAAACGTGTTACCTACTCTGCGCAAAATGAAGTGTTGGAAACAAAATATCTTTTCAGCCAGATTTGTTCTTTATTTTCTATAGTTAAATATTCTACAACATTCGATATAGAGTCTGTATAGTGAGTCGTGTCGGTCGTGTCACAACGTATTTATTAGAATATTTTATATGGCGACCTTCAGCCGCCGTCAAACGAAACGCAAAATGTTTTGATCAAGTTTTGATACACTTTATTTATTTCTTTATTTCGTTTTTATTATTTGTTAGTTATCACTAACAAATGAAAGTGTCAGTAATGATTTATAGTCGATAATTTAATTTCTAGAATCTGATTTTGATTACGAGACAGAATAAATAAAAATTAAGTACGGTTTTGATGCAAGTTTGGTTTTATTATATAATTTTTGTTTTCAATGCTATGCTAAAATAAAATAATATTCAATATGTTGCATATTATTTTAAGTAGTATATATCTGTACAGATTTAGTTTAAGATTCTTAGTGTTCATAAAATAAAATAGTGAAAGTATCAAACTCAAATTTCATAGCATATTCTATTCAGTGCTTACAACTAAATTATTTTTAAATTTGCCGCGGTTATTTCTGTGCCGCGACTCACTAGACAGACTCTAGTATACTGTTAGCGATGCAATATAATTTAAATCTCCCACAAAACCGTGGTATCTCGTAGTTTCCGCTTCCGACGAGACAATCAGAGCCATATAGGATTAAAGCTGAATATAATTGGAAGAAAATAACATCTAACGCCATCTAGTTTCGGACGGCAGTACTTTTTCCAGTAAAAAGAAATAGGCTCAATGTATACTGTATACGGTCAATAGAGACATCTAGTATTGAATAGCAATACCACGAAGAATATTCTAGCATGGACTATTCCGGAAAGAAAAGACAGTGATAGCATGTATTATAAGACAAGGATGGAAATAGAGTCGAGCTCGAGTATTTTCTACATATTTCGGGAGCGAGAATATTTTCAATATATAAGCGGAACGTAAGGCAGAGCACGTGAATTTAGTTCGAATACAATTCAGTTCGGAGTGGAATACGAGCGAATATTTCATACGCCATAGATAGTGTCTTATAGTTTCGTTGCGGAGACACGAGATTTACGTTTACTGCGCAACAACTGGAAATATTACTCCGTCAAATGGATATCAGGAAATTCTTTGAAAGAGGTGAGTCAAAACAAAACACTTAAGTACATACTTAATATGATTATTTGATTTGTTTAAGGGGGGCTATGACTCTCTTGTAAGTGTATATCTTAGGCATTACTTACAATATTTAAATTTATTAATTACAACACGTGGTTTTGTTATAATAGCTAAAATAACATTTGTGAATATTTTGTGATAAAAAAGTTAAAAAAAAACATAAAAGAAAGATCCTTGCAATATTTTGGATTTATTAATAAGATCATACCGACAACAAAATCCCTTTTCTCTAACGTCACAACAAGTGTATTATTTCAAATTACTTACCTAGTTTTGATTATTTGGCGTTCAAACCATATGCAAGAGAATGTGAAACTTGATCTTTGATTTTCGTCCTATGCAACCCGCCTAAACACTGTAAGGGTAATTCTGTGTATCCATTTTTTAGGGAGGCCACGCGAAAAAAGAAAAAAAGGTCGGGAAAGTAGCAGTGGAAGCGATGAAAATGACAACCATGATAAAACCACTCATGTAATGCCAATATCATTGCATGCTAACATTGGACAAGCGTCAAATTCTTCAGTAGAACCTCTTAATATATCTGTTGCCGACTATTCTTCTCCATCGACATCCCAACAAACTTATGACGTCAACGTCGATCCTGAAATTATAGTGGACGATGGCTGTCATGAAAATGATCTGGGTCGTTATGTTGGATTGGCTACCCAGCTATCGACGGAAAAGAAGAGGGAGTTGTTACAAAATCCTTGGATCCCGCCCAGAAATTACGATTTTGAAAGTGATGCAAGCCATTTAAAAAGAAAATTTAATCATGCTTGGTTGGATCAATATTCACCATGGCTAGTGTATTCCAAGCGACTAAAAGGTGCTCTTTGTAAGTATTGTGTTTTGTTTCCTCCGCCCATTAGCACTGTGAGAGGAATTTTGGGATCGTTTATGGTCAGGCCATATTTAAAGTTCAAAAATATGCATGAAGACTGCCGAAAGCATGCAACGACCAACCTTCACCAAACGGCGACAAATGCTGCAAAAAATTTTCTTGAAAATGTTCCTGTAGACATCCAACTGCAAAGTGGACACCAAAAAGCAATCGATGAAAACAGACAAATATTGTCATCAATTATTTCTTGTATAGTATTTTGCGGTACACATGATATGCCTCTTAGGGGCAAACAAGCAGATGAGGGTGTTTTATTAGATTTATTGAAGTTGAGAATCGATTCAGGGGACAACAAATTAAAGAGTCACTTTGAAAAGTGCCGTCGAAATGCAATTTATACTTCGCCAAGAATACAAAACGAACTAATAAATTTATGTGGCGAAGTTATTCAGGAGAATGTAATTAGTGAGGTTCGGAAGACCATGGCTTACTCAATCTTAGCTGATGAAACAGCAGACGTATCTGGGAAAGAACAGCTGTCAATAGGCGTGCGGTTCTACGACGAAAGCAAAAGTAAAATCAGAGAAGAATTTGTAGGGTTCGTTGAACTAAAAGCACAAAATGCTTCCGCAATCGCCGAAGCAATTGACAATTTCTTAATTAGTTCTAACCTCTCCAAAGAAGATTGCGTAGGGTTTGGATTCGATGGCTGTTCTACAATGGCAGGAAAAGAGGGTGGCGTACAAGCCATTTTGAGAAAAAAATATCCTCGTGCTTTATATTTTCATTGCTCAAGTCACAAACTCAACCTTGTTGTGAATGATGCGAACGCAGTGCCAGAAATTAGAAATACTGTCGCCACTGTAAAGGATGTTATAACGTTTTTCAGAGAATCGACTACACGTCGAAACTACGCTCCAAACCTATCACGATTATGTGAGACGAGATGGTCCGAAAAATATAAATCAATCAGAAAGTTTTCTCAACATTTTTCAGAGCTCGTGAAATCTCTAGAAACGTTATCTGTAGAGGGAAATTATGCCACCAGAAAATCTGCATATCAGTTGCATTCAGCCGTTACAAAACCAGTGTTTATTGTTTCTCTACAAACAATAGCCAAATATTCAGCAGTTATAGAACCAGTAGTTAACGCACTGCAAGCTAAATCGATCGACATGATCTCGGTAGGAAAACACATTAAAAATATCAAGGACATTCTCAGAAATGACCGCGAGTTTCCTGATAGAATAAGTAATGAAATACTTCAAAAAGCACGAGCTGTTGCAATGGATTTGAACATAGAAATTTCGGTTCCACGTCTTGCTCATAAGCAAACACATAGAAGTAATCCGCCATCAGACAATGATAACGAATATTGGCGGCGTTCCCTGATAATACCATACATTGATTCACTCATTTCATCATTGAATATTCGATTCTCCCAAGAAAATACTCCGGCGTTTGCTTTAAGCAGGCTACATCCCTTGTATATGACAAAAACCAGCATTGCAGACCTACACAAAAACGCAGAATCATTCCAAGAATTTTATAACCTGGATATCACCGGGGAACTGAACCTTTGGCATAATTTATGGGTGACGAAGGCTTTATCAGATGATCAATTAAAGGACATAGAAGTAGTTGATCTGTTCAAAGAAGCGAACATTTTTTACCCTGCTGTCAGAAAGGCATTAATTATTTTAAGCACTATCCCATGCACCACGGCGACCGTAGAACGGTCCTTCAGTACGCTGCGAAGAGTTAAAACGTGGCTAAGAAGCACCATGGGTGAAGAAAGGCTTACGGGTTTATGTCTGATGAGCGTACATCGCAATTATTTAAAAGACAACAGTGAGTTTATTGAAAAGATTGTCATAGACAAATTTTCGGCAAATCCGAGAAGATTACTGTTAAATTAAAATAAACATATATAATATTATATATTATACATAATGTATAGTATAATTATTATGTACTTATAATATTTGTTTTGTGTCATCATAAAAGTTAATGAATAAAAGTCAATTTTCGAAACAGGTATAAGCACTAAGCAGCCCCCTGCCCCCCCCTAACTGAAATCCTGGGTACGCCCTTGGATTAACATCAACAAGAAACCCATGGTTTTGATTCGTGGATTCAGTTCGTGGTCAAATTCGCGAAGTGTAAAGCAGAAATTTGACGTCAAATAAGACCATTAAGGTTCTTCATGGATTTCTTCACGCATTTAGAACTAGCTCTAATTTGTGGCCAAGTTTGACGTCACATTCAGTGGTGCCAACCATAAAATCATAATATGATGTATGTCATGCATATTGCATACCCGTCTGTGTATCCTATTTAACATTCTTTAAATAAAAATCGCAATCATATTGAAAGTTTTACCGTCAGAAGGCCACAAAAAATACGAATTAAATAGATCTTGCGAATACCGCCAAACCATATGACAGCAACAGTGTTGTCAGCACTGCATGCTGTCACAAAGTCCATGGTTTTCAAAGGTGTAAAACACAATCAGTTTGACCTTGAAGTTTATGTTTTATATTTGTCAAATTAGACCACGAAGTTTGAACCGAATCCATCATGGATTTGTTGATGATGTAAAGGGGTATTAATGGAATACACGATTTTGTAGTTTTGTGCTGCGCATGTAGAGACCCACATTAGTCTTTACTTTACCAGAAAAAAAGTAGATTAACAAGTTTGCCCTCCATATTATCGATTTGTTGCATTATTTTGGGTTTTTCTCAGTTATTCATTAGGACCACTTAAAGAGCGGTATTAGGTACCTACAATATAGGTACTTTATATTACTGAAAATTGACAGGAGATTCATATCAATCAATACAATCATGTGATTACATCTCTATAAACAATAGACGCACGACTGCGTACCTAGTTCTTTGGAGTACTGAGATTTAATCAAGGATTCAATCAAATTGAATAAATGTGTTCAAATTGTGGTGAGAATATGCGCCTGTTTTTAGGAATTATCTCGTCGTTGGGAATATGCGATATAAACATTTCATTGTAGCTCAGAACTTTTTGTTAATGTAGGTATTTTGGAAATGACGCCAATGACGGCTATATCCAATGTGGTTCCAAAAACTTTAATAAAAGATGAATATCTGTAAACGTGCATGCAAACGGCCATTTCTTAGACTTTAAAATATTGATAAAAGCAAACAAACAGAGGAAGTGGAAATTTTTGGATACCTAAAAGCTTACCAGTCCCCCAATGGGCTGAAAATTAATTTCAGATCTCATCGACTCATCATTCAGATTTGATTTGACAGTAAAAATTATTGTAACCGATTTTTCATCTAATGTACATAAATATATTACACAAACCAAACATGCAAGATAACAGTGTATAAAAACTATAGTTAAAAACTCACCTACAGCCTACTGTTTTCAAACAGGTCCATCTGCATCGCGAAATTGATGAGCCGATTCAAAGTCAAATTAGGGTTCAATTGTCACTATCACTATCACAATTATCGAGGTAATTCTGATAAAAATCCAATGAACAAAATTCACCATTGTCCACAAACCAAAAGACCGCGAAAACGCGAAAACTACGAAATCATCAGGTGGAGTGGAGGTGGTAACGCAGACGCGGCGACCTGTCAAATCTATATAGAAAAGTAGAGATGCGTGCGATGGTGCGATTTAATGAACTGTTACTTTGTCACTGATGCGTCCATGTCACAGTTATAGTCCTTGGGCCCAGATCTTAAAATTTGTTAGGTCCATAGTGTTTAAACTTGGTGTATTTGTTATTTGGGTAGGGTAGAACAATATGATGTTGAGCTTAGCGAACTATGGTAGTGAGCAGGCACGTATCCAGGATTTGGTTTTGAGGTGGTCCAGGTTATGGGTGTCACTTGGTTGACCTCTCAGGGGGGGGGTCCAGATTAGAGTTGTCACCTTAAATTTGCGGGGAGGGGGGTCCGGACCCCCTGGACACCCCCTAAATACGTGCCTGGTAGTGAGGCGTTTGTGTCTCGAACTATCAAAAAGTCATGAATTGTATGCGAAAAAAAATGTATAACCACAATGGTGATTTTTATTTTAATCGACAGTTTTTAACATATAAAAAACAAATACTTTTTTTGACAAAAATGATGGGGGTCATTTGACGAGTTGGACAGGCGTACCTAAATACCTAAATTATGAAAAATGGTATTTTGCACCTAAAACAGTTCGTTTTAAATTCCATATGCCTTTACATAAACTCAAAGTAGATTTGACCAAGGAATCCATATATGCAAGAATGTAGAGGATGTCTCATTTAAAAAATACAAGTTTTTTACAATACGTCAAGCTTTTGCTAGACCTCCTGCATACGAATTATTATTTTTAAAATTATAATAGTCAGAGGCGTTCAGCGTCAAACTCTTGTCAAACATTTCAGATTTATTTACGGCTTGTATCTTTTTATAAGCTTTTATTTAACTTGCAATGTATGTACATATGTATGTAGGTATGTATGTAGTATGTTTGTTGGGGTGAAAACTTGCTACTTAATTTTGAAGCAGATTTCTTCAAACGATTGAGCTGAAATTTTGTATACACGTTTAGTTTAGATGACAATACACTATAAGCTATGTGATGTCATTCTAAATCAAATATGACGAACCATCCAAGATGGCGGTATCGTTATTTTTATGCACTTCTGCAAGATGGGTATCAGTATGGCGCACTTTTGAAGTTGTTATGCTTTCCTATAGTATGATGGGTATTAAATGAAAGGGTTCGCTGAGAATAAATAAATAAATAAATAAATAAATAAATAAATAAATAAATAAATAAATAAATAAATAAATAAATAAATAAATAAATAAATAAATAAATAGATAAATAAATAAATAAATAAATGAAACAAATAAATAAAATACATTTTATTTTCTTCTGTTTAGAGCATTTAAATAAAAGCTTCTCAAAGAAAAGATTTTTTGCTTTTAATTTATTAGAGTATGACTTTTAATTGGCACTTTCTAATGTTTCCGGAACCCATAAACATTGTTGGTTAAAGGTAACCCTTTTAAATGTTTCATAATACTATACCTGATCATCAGTGAGATCATTTATGTTGAAATATAGTCTTTTCACTGTAACCTCTACCAAAATACAACATATTTGTCAAAACAATAATTTGGAATCACTAGGGCAAGCAGATATCAAAAACTTTTAAATGTGTTCAGTCCGTCTGCCAGGCGCCTTTTCTTTGTCGGAAATGATTGTCTAGAATGGGCTATATCCCACTGCACATGTGATGCAGTGCACAGACGTATAAATCAAAAGGGCATTATTACCAAAATATGCTGCTATTCTTGCGTAAAATGAGTAGCACTGGGCAATAAAAATTAGGGACATAGTTGACAAGGGTTCAAATGGCCTGGACATGTCACGGAATCGGATTTATGACGTTTTAAACTCGAAGGAGGTCTGAATAAAACTGGTAGCGGCTTCCTATCGAATATATTAGAGAGACATCAGCACAACGAATAGCGCCTACTTACTGGCGGTAATAGAGAAAAACTCGATTCAACTTTGGCTTATTTTATTTGACTTATTTATTTAAGCAATTGTCGCACTGATAAAAAAATATTTTTTGTAGTAACTAAATTACAAAAGGGTTTGTTTTGCATTATTACAGTGATGCATATCTAATATATTTCCATTGTTATATAATCAATTGAATAGAGAGTTTTTGGACGTCCGTTTCCTGACGTTATTGCATGTTATCGGCGTGACATGCGCAGTTCTCCCGAAATAACCGAATCGGCGAATAAACGATAAAGTTGTACGCTAGCTACGAAAGATTACGATATGATTACGTGCGGTATTGCCAGGTCTAAACCGCTATGAGGCAATGAGAAAAGAACCGTGATGATTTTGATAGCATCAATACTTATTTTGTGGTTTATCATTGTACAAAAGGATCAGGTTTTCTTCCGTCAATTTTGTTTGACAGTATTACCCAATAAAAGTTAGGTGTCTCCGGCAACAGCGTGTGATCACCACGGGACTGAACCATGGTAGTGAAATCTGAAATGTCATGCTTCGGGGATCCTGCATAACCTATTTTTTATTTTACTTGTGATGTGATCTATTTTCTGCTTGTAGTGTTTACTTGTTGCACGTAACATTTAAGGGCATTTCCGACCAAATCGATCATAATGTGAGGTTAAGTTAAATCAAATAGGTCCAATAATTGTTAATGTCAATTGTCAAATAACGCAACGATACGCCTCACAGATTTCGGTTACAAAAACTGTACACCAGAGATCTGTACACAAGGCACACGCTTATCCGCAATTCGAAACACACTGCGCATGCTCAGAATAATGTTTTACGGATAGCGTCGCCTAAGGGTGGGCGATAATTATCGATGTTTGGAAAACATCGATGTTTCACGTCCGATGATCGATGTTTTTACCATCGATGTTGTTAATTTGAACCATCGATGAAAACATCGATGTTTTTAAAAATTTGCATCGATGTTTTCTTAAAAGTTTCAATTACAAATTGAAAATATACAAAAAAGTAAACTTGGCGAGTCTGCAGTTTTCTGGTCTTCGATTTAGCCCTATGATTTAAAATACCAATTGAAGGAGCTTTGGGTTCCTTTGTAGAGGTGTGCATTCTACTTCCTTTCAGTGAACTAGTTACTACTATTCTGTACCAAAACAACACTGACACGATGGTGACTGATTGATGTCATTACGAATTAATGGGAGGGGGGTATAATCACAAACTACTAGATTTGACAAGTTGATAAACACTTCGGCTCAGATGGAGTTTTCTATGTGAATTGTTTTTTGTTTGTCCTATTTCAAATTGATTTGAGATGACATTTGACATTGGTTGATTTCATCTTCTCAAATTCGCTAAAGCTGCAAAGCAATTTGAATAAGGAACTAGACAACCAAAACCTATTTTTATTTTTTTATTAAAATTTAATAAAATTTGTTAGTTTAGCTAGTTTCTGATCTTTATTATTTCCTGTTTACTATGCTGTGAAATTTGAAATACTTAGTAGTAAAATACATATCATTATTTATTTCTAACATTCAGATTGAAGAACATCAATACCCGAATATATCTATGTTTTTGCGATGTTCGAACATCGATGTTTTGAATACGATATATCGTAGTTATCGATAGCAGACCGTCGATATTGATATCGATGTCTAACATCGATGTTTTCTTTCGATATCCCATCCTTAGCGTCGCCTCAATTTTTAGTGGCTCAAAATTGAGAGATCAAACGAACTTACCTAAGTGATGTTCGATCTTAATTATATCCAGGTCTCGACGAAGTAAATATTAGATATGTAGTAGTATCCCAGCGAGAGCGTAGGCCACACACTTCACAGCCAAAAATCGATAGGGACCCTACGATACCCACCCGTACTACCTGTACCGATCATTCATTTTAAAGCCATTAAAAATTGTTGTTTAAATACGGGATCAACACAAAAAAGGAGATTATATTTTTTATGGGATGGGTTGGGATATATTTACTTCGTCGAGACCTGGATATAATTAAGATCGAACATCACTTAGGTAAGTTCGTTTGATCTCTCAATTATATCTCAGGTCTCGACTCGTAAATATTAGATATGTAGATGTTTAAAGCCCACACAACAATTTTTAAACAAGACACACACATATATGTATATATTTAATGAGAAGAAGTTGAAAATACAGATATTTCATAATTTTATGAAGCCAACGGAAGTTAATACAAAGGGGGAACATCTAATCGTTTCTAAGAACAAATTTAACAAATAAATCTTAGCCTATGAAAAAAAATTTCTTTACGAATTCCTATTTTAACAAACATAGTTAGCTAAATATATATAACTCTTAATAGATCTACCTATTTCCTAAAATACTTTCGGCAAAGTTGTTAATAATAATAGGTCTATTATAGAATTTTCCAAAAACCTGGGATTTTTCAGACCAACCAGCTGAACATCTAATCGTATCGATACTAGTACCCCTAACCGCTGCTGCTGATGTAGCAGCATGTCTGGTACTATGAGCAGTAAAAATTTCCGTATCTATACCACAAAGTTTGAGCATACATTTTACCCATCGAGAAATAGATTGAGACGAGGCGTTTTTATATGGTTTTTTAAACGTTATTAATAACTTGTTTGCCTGAGAGTTCCTTAATTGTTCTGTTTTTTCTAAGTATTTATTCATAGTTTTTGCCACACATAATTGTGTATTTGGAAAAAATGGTAATATTATGTTAGGTTGAACTTTGTTTCTACCCGAGGTTTTTAATCTTTTTGGAATCTTGATAGAAATTCCATCTGGAGAGTTTACAATATTACAAACTTCGATATTGGCTATCGTTTGTACACGCTGCCCTGTAGATAAAAGTAAAAGAATAGTTAATTTAAAAGTAAGGTCTCTTAGATTAAGGGTATCATTATTCCATTTTTCAATAAAGTCCAGAACAATTGAAGGATCCCAGATTGAATCATATTTAGGTTGATTAGGTCTAAGGTTATAAATACCTCTAAAAAACCGTTTTAACAACAGACCTTGGAAGGCTTCTTCGCCTGTTATCTGACCTATAGCCGATCTGTAAGAATTTAGCGTACCGTAAGAACAACCTCTGTGGAATTGAAATGATAGAAATTTTAAGATATCTATTTGTGTTACAGAGAAAACGTCCAGGTTATTATCTATACAATATTTCCACCAAAAATTTAGGGCACTGTTGTATTGCTTTAAGGTGGAGTTGGTTACGGATGCCATGCAAATGTCTAAAGCCTCATTAGGAACCTGCCTTTTCTCTAAGGCCTGGCGGATAAGAGACCTACAGCCAGGGTAACTTGTTGACCCAGAGAGTGTGGATGCCTATTAGAGAAACAGGATATTAGGTTTTTCTCTGGTGAGAAATAAATGGGTTCCGACTTTAAAAGGGACCTAAAATGGGGATACCAAGGTTGGGTAACCCATTTTGGTACCACTACTATACCCTCTGCTTGGTCCATTTCAATTTTTTGTAAGACTCTTAGAATCTGGGAAAAGGGCGGAAAAGCGTAGAAATTTAAATTTCTCCAATTTAGAGTGAACGCATCGACTGCTAAACTATCTGGATCTTTGCGCCATGAAACAAATGTATCACACTTTGTGTTATCGCGGCTAGCAAATAGGTCTATCTGAGGGCTACCAAAAATTCTAACTATTTGATTAAAAATAATAGGACTTAATTCAAATTCTGTCTCATCCTTAAGAGATCTGGATTCTTTATCCGCTTCGAAATTATCTGAGGACTTTATGTAGGAAGCGAATACGTATAAATTTTTCTGTTCCAACCATTTCCATAACCTATTGGAGATCTCATTTAATTTGGGGTATTGTATGCTTCCCATCCTATTTATGCAGGCAATGGCCGTAGTGTTATCTATTCTACAAAGAATACAGCTGTTGGACAATTTGGAGGCGAAGCATTTTAGGCCAAAAAAGGCTGCTAACAATTCAAGGCAATTTATATGTAAGTGTCTTTCCCGATCAGTCCAATAGCCATGAGTCTTTTGACCATTGCAATATATGCCCCACCCCGTCGTAGAGGCGTCTGAAAAAACTTCTAATACAAAAACCGGGGGACTAAGAGATTTACTTAAGGAAATGTGAGAACTCCACCATATAAAGTCGTTGGTCAATGCTGGATTTAGAGACATTTTTGCATTATAGCGACCTTTACTCGCTCTAAGTGCTTTATATTTTTCCCTTTCAAAGGACTTTATATACAACCAGCTGTAGGGTATAGCAGGACAACAAGAAACTAAAGTGCCTACTAGTTTAGCAAAGTCTCTTATTGTGCAGGATTTCCTTTTTTGAAATTTATTTATGAGTTTTTTAATTCCTATTTGTTTTTTAAGTGGCAGCGAAATAGACATTTTTGAGGAATTGTATGGAAAACCCAAATAAGTAGCACTCTGTTTGGGGATTAAGCTACTTTTCGAATAATTAATAATAAAACCTAATTTTTCTAAAACTTCTATAGTTTGTGTTACATTCGATTGACAAGCTTCAAAACTGCTGCCCATAAGTAAAAAATCGTCTAAATATAGGTTCGAAATTAAACCCTTTGCTCTTAAAATGGCTAAGACAGGTTTTAGTAATTTAGTAAATATTCTGGGGGCGCAACTCAATCCAAAAGGAAGACAGTTAAATTCATAAAGAGTGTCTTTGAATCTAAATCTTAAATATTTTCTATGAGACTTTTTTAATGAGAGTAAAAAATAGGCCTCTTTAAGGTCTATAGTGGACATAAAACAGTTTGGCTTTATGAGTCGAGCAACTGTTTTGTGGTCTTCTAATTTAAAATGTTTATTAATTACAAAAACATTTAAGGCTTTTAAGTTTATTATGAGTCTTTTTGAACCATCCTTCTTAGGTGTCAAAAATATATTAGAAATGAACTGATTTCGAGGTGCAACAACCTTGGATATAGCGCCAATCTTTGTAAGTTTACTAATGTATTTTCTTATTTCGATTTTTTCACCAGGAGACCAGTTAGGTTCGCGAGGTGGAAGTTTCTGAAAGGGTCTTTTCGAAAAAGGTATTGATAAACCTGATACATACGATAGGGTTATTCTATCAGATGTAATCTTCTGCCATTCGGGAAGAAACTGGCTTAACCTGCCAGCCGGCTTACTAACCTTTATCGGTTCTTGTTGTTTGGAGGTGCTCGGCGATTCTTCTTCTCTTGTTGCCGACGGTTGTAAAAAGTCCTGTTGTGTTGGTTGTTGTATTGGCGTTGATAATGTCGTGGGTTGTATCCTGCAGACCTCTGCGACTGGTTCAGTCTGTCCCGAGTGAGGCCGCTGTTTGGTCGAGACAGACTTTTTAAGTTTAAAGATCTGAAAACTTTCTTTGCCTTAGAACTTGATTGTTTTAATTCCTCACTGGTTCTCTGCAGAGTCTTGGTTGTCTTAATTTCTTCTTCGAGGTTATCGCCAAATAACCAAGATGAAAGCTCAGTTTTTTCTAAGGTTTCTTTAAGGTCTTTATTTAAATTAAATAAAAGAAGCTCTCTTCTATACTGTGATTGATTATAAAATAAGTCGGCCATAAGACGACCAGCATCACTCAGCTGTTTAATAATGCTCTTGTGCTCCTCTTTTTTATCCTTAAGAAGAGCAGTAATGGCCATTCCCACTGCAGAAACTGCAGCGCCAATTTGAGTCTGATTCAGGGACAATTTAATATCTCTCCTAGTTGTAGAGTCGGTTATCGCAGCGCTTACAATTCGATTAAGCCTAGGAGGATTTAAGGCTTGACAATTTCTGGGAACAGGGTAGTCATTGATAATAGTGTTTTTATCTTCAATGCTAACTCCCTGTCTTAAAATAGCCTCCCATCTAACAGCTAGGTCTTTTTGAATGTCTGACCCCTTCACTTCATTGAGTGAAACATTGGGACCAAGTAGCTGCAAAAGGTTTTCATCCAATGGTTCCTGGTTATCTTGAACCGCCTCATCCTCATCATTATCTCCCCTCTGTCTCTCTCCTTCTGAAAGAAGAGGAAAATTTGATGTATTGAATTCATATAAAAACAGAGGGGGAGTATAGGTAATAATGATATGGATATTGTAGACTCTTTCAGTCCTCTACCTTACTGGTAGGGAAAAAAAAATTAGGTATATAAGGTATATTTCCTCTCTGCCAATACTATAGCAGGATATTAGATAATAAGAATCTCTACTGCTTGAGTAGGAATTTGAAAGAAAATATTTTATAAATATATCCCTCTACTATAGTCATTGATACTATAATAGGAAAATGAAGGGTATGAGTAAATGCCTTGAACCCATTGTAACGTAATTACAACAATCTAAATAAACTTACCAATATAACATTCCTCGTCCGACGAAGATAGAACTCGTAAACGGCGTCGATAGGGTTTACCTGGGTCTTTGCAAACCCTTGGTAAAACATTACGATCAGGCGACACTTCTCTCGAAGACAAAGGAGACCGAGAATATTGTGACGGCGAACTACTGCCGCTGCTAGACGGCGGTGATGGCGAACGATGCCGGCGTTGTTTTTCTAGTTTTCGAATCTTATACTTTAATTTAAGCAGCGTCTTATCCCTATCACTAACTCGCCGTTTCCTTTTAGACATTTTAATCGATTGTTTACACACACAGCGAAAAAGCGGGAAGCGACGGACGTGCGGTGTGGCCGACACACTGCAAAAGAATGATCGGTACAGGTAGTACGGGTGGGTATCGTAGGGTCCCTATCGATTTTTGGCTGTGAAGTGTGTGGCCTACGCTCTCGCTGGGATACTACTACATATCTAATATTTACGAGTCGAGACCTGAGATATAATTCGGTTATTACGGGAGAATGCGCATGCTACAAATACCCGATAACGTGGCAATAACGTCAGGAAACGTGACGTCCAAAAACTCTTTAATATAAATGGGCTATTGAAAGGATCTTTCGTCTGTAGCCTGAAGAGCAGGGATTGATTTAAAATATACTATGCTCGCTTTAAGCTTAAAACAAAACGAATACTGCCATTTTATTTGGGTCTTGTTGCAAATTTCCACTCCCACTTTATCCTATATTAGTATATTCAGCAGAAATCATTTTTCATTTTTTCACTGTTAGGCACTTTTTTGTCTAAACATTGATAGTTGTCAGAATCTCTTCAGTATTACAAACTTTGTATTAAAGGTTTTTCGCTTTTTTCCAGGTATAAAAATAAAAAGCTGAAAACGGACAAACAAGAAGACAGAAGAAAGCCAGAGAGCGTGGTTGCAAGCCCAAATTACAACTTTGGTCAGCAGATGGCGCACAATACTAACCTTTATCACCAGATTATGACTCCTGTTTATCCACAAACAAACGACCCTTATCCTGATATAATTCTGAATTTCTGATGAAGGTGATTGGCCGAACATTTTTGTAAATACTCGATATACAATGTGAGATTCGCCTTCCTGTGAAATTGTGAATCCAATCCACAGATAGTGTACATGGTGCCCAGTATGTATGGAATATAGTACATATATCTGAGTAAATATTGACTGTATAAAATATTTTTTATATAAAACTTGTTCAATATTGTATTTCCATAATACGACTATACCTATTCAGTTGTTTTTTTTTCAGAAGAGAAATGGGTAGGTCACGGAGAACAAGATTTTTTTTCAATAACAATATACCCTTTCATTAGACTCATTTGATAGAGCCTTTTTTTTCTCTTTTCGGTAACATAAAATGTTAGTGTTCTAATAAAAGAGAATGTTTCGAGAAAAAATTAAAAACTTTATTAAGTTTATCAACATTATTACATCAACAACACTAATCTATATAGTATGTATCTACCAGGTTTCGGTAGAACCTGTATCACTAAAGTACTCCAAAGTCTTGCTAGCTACTGACTGGGTGTGACTGGATGTGATGAATTTTGGAAAATTTCGCATACTTCTACTTGGTTTCGTTTCCGATCCCATAATCAAATATACTCAAAATTTCTATACTATCAGGTTCTGTTAAATGAACTACTTTTAATTTTCGATGACCAACTTACTAACAATGTCAGGCTGTTGACATATGACAATAAGTTTCTGTCATATTTACTGGCCTACTAACAGATCTCAGATATCTAGATTCATGTTATTGATGTAATAATCTTAATACAGTTTTTCATTTTCTTGAAAGATTTTCTTGTATTTGGGTATTGACATGTTTGTTGTTCAAAAGAGAATAAAACTCTATCAAGCGAGCCACTGAAAGGGTATATTGATATTTAAAAACCAACAAACGTGTTTCGTTGTTCATTTTTTTCTGACACAAAGCTGAATATTGGCGTATTCTAGGTAATAGAGTATATTAAACGCCTTTTATATAAAGACTTTATCAATCATTATTTGCTCAAATATCAACTATATTCCACATCTTTTAGAGGGTTTGAAAGACCAGTTTAATACAAGACTCACTAGTCTTACGTAAGAACATCCAATAATCTCGAAAATAATGCGGATGCAACACCCTGTGCTCCTCAATATTTTTACATAACCAATTGAGTTAGGAAGTTAGTCTTCAAAACCTGAAGAGAACCACAGGTTAGGTTTGAGAATTTACCGAAAGCTTCTCCCTGGAAAAATCTTCATAAATACTTCAGTACATTTGTCTTCAGTTCCTTCCAGAAAAATAAGTGGAAAGTTTTAGCCCTCAAAATGATCTGCAGATTAACCCTGTTTCTTGCATTATATTGAGGCTATCGCTAAACAAGTGTCTAAGAATGAGTGGAATACAAAATTAGTACAATCAAAAACAGTGCGACTCTAGAATTGCCCTAAAATTTGAAAAACGCCACTTTTGAATAATTTTGGTGTATCATCCCTTTCAACTGTTCAAATACATTCTAGTGACCTACCAGATATGTGTATATTTGGACGAATGTATGACAAATATGGTCAAGATGATTGGAACCACAGATAAATTGTTGCGGGAGGGCATGCAAACCAAATGTTATTGTTACCGTGTTAGTGTTAGACTGAGATGAATGAAGCTTTATGTTTAAATGTTTTTATACTGGAATTGTACATAGAATAAAGATGTAAATATGTTCATAATAAATGTTTTGAGTAAAATTGAGTTCTTTCCCTTGTATCTTGAATCCTTTCCAAAAAGCCTTTTGAAAAGTGTGGCATAACAGCAATGCCATTCCGTCATCAGATTCTTACTCAATGCTTTGCACTTTTAAACATTTTTTCTGTCCCTTTATTTGCCTTTTACAATAGCATCGCGCTGTTAAAAATCATCTGAAGGTATTGCTACATACAGCATTATTTTATTGCGAGTAATTTGTCCATTATACATTTAGGCATATATTTTGAAAGTTTTAAACCATGTATTCAGATTAAAGCCAGTTTATGCAAAAATGTTGGAACACATTGTATTATATCTGGCTCAATTATCAAGCATGAGTGGTGAATGCAAAAATTATCGTTTTGTATATTGCTTTGCTTTGCTTACTGTAAGGAAAATATTATAAAAGCAGGATATTAATCCACAAAGTATATGTGTATGATAAAAAGGACTACCATAAGAGCAAGGGCGCCAGTGCAATTCTAGAATGTTTTGTAAATCATAATTGACAAAAAGCTTTACAACATAATAATGTACGTAATGCGTGAATTAAATTAAAATCAAAATGTAACTAAAATACCTTTATGGCAGATAAGTTTGTTTCAACGAAAGTTCAGAACGGTTCAAAACGTGGCCGAGTATGTACATCCATTTTAACGCTCGGAAAATGAATATGAGTAAATTAGGTGAGCTCTGGAACTCTTTTGAATTTTTGTTTGAACGAGCCTCATACAAACATTCTGAATCCAGTCCTGTCTTAAATAGAATATCAATTTTAGATCTGCTGCGCCATCTCATGGGCGGTGGGTTGACTATCGAAGCAATAGCAAGTATTCCGATTATAGATAACTCCACACGGTTTAGCGGTGAGTGGCCTATACCTACAAGGACGTCGTGAAGATGGCGCTGTACGTTACAGATGGATTTTGGATTATTTTGTTTCTGGAGTGCAAATGAAGTTCTAATTTTTATTTATCGACGTCGATTCAATTCAAATGGTGACGCCAGAAGACAGGTATGTTTTTCTTTTATGGGCAATGTAGTACTGCAATCCATTTTAAGTTCCATAGTTCTACAACTGCTGAATCAGTACAAAGTAATAGAATAGTTGCTGGTAAACAGGCACGTATTTAGGGGGGGTGGTCAGGGGGGTCCGGACTCCGGACCCCCCCCACCCCGAAACGTTATAAAATGCCGTCTAAAAAATGGAATCCACAAATTTGCACCCCCCCCCCCCCGCAAATTTAAGGATTTACGGTGGCAACTCTAATCTGGACCCCCCCGAAAGGTCAACCAAGTGACACCCATAATTTGGACCCCCCCCCAAAACCAAATCCTGGATACGTGCCTGCTAGTAAATGAAACGCGTTGCTGTCGTTATACTGAAACTAGAATATCTGATTTAATTTTTTAAACTGTACATTTTTCACTTTGAGTCTTGAAGATAACATATTTCTTTAAAGGTATTTAGAAATTTGTGCATACATGGTGATGTTCAACAAGGTTTGTATTGAGTTATTTCATTGACTAATCAGAATATTGTGTTTATCAGTTCTTAATATATCGTACAACAATGCTAGGAATCCTGTTTGACATAACTTTCAGTCTTTGCCAATCACGAAGTACTTTGGACGCCTTGTGTTTGTGAAAGACTTTGGATAGGAAAAAGTTTTCTGTTGAAAAACAAAAAACAAAAATTAGAGAGTGCTTAGCTCTCGAAGCCTCAATCGTTTTTAGTTTATTTCTGCTCTGGTGTCTAATTATTATTATTAGCACAATTTCGTTGTGATGTGTTGAAAAAACGGTGAAAGTGCAAATCCAACCAAGACCTCGTTTTAAAAATGGTGGATGTACCACCAAAATAAGCCAATAATATACCGAGTTAGTAAAAAGTAGTGATGTAAACTTTAGTTACTTTGAAGGACTTATAACGACTCGTTACTTTCTACTTCGGGACTAGTTACTCGGAATTCGTTATATGTTACTTTAGTTTAGTTTATTTTAAACGGTTGAACACGCTACTTTTGACTTAGCGTAGTTATTTTGTAGAACATTGAGATCGGTAAGTATATTTAGGAGGTATTTTAATACAAAGATGGATATTTTATTAAAAAACAGTATGTTTGAAGACATTTCTTCGTAAAGAAGGACCACAAACAAACAAACAAAACTTATAAGAGAAAAATGAAACTAAAACCTACTTAAACCACCACTATTGATAACGTGTTTGTGTATGTGCCCACATAGCACTGGATGATATGAGAATATTCTGTTCACATTCACTACGGACATTATGAATATTCTGAGAAAATTCTATGGATAATTAGAATATTTACAGAATATTCATTAAACGTTCGAAATGGGAAAAACACGCTATATTCCTAGAATATTCCAGCGAATATTCCGCAAGGATATTACATGAACAATCGTAGTAGAATGTTTTTGAATATTCTAGGAACATTCTGTCTAAATTATCTCATATAGAAAATATTTAAATGGTATTATGGATACTGTTTCAAAAATAATAGCACCTACTAGTGGCAGATGGTCACGAAAGTTAAGTGGTTAGACATCTCTCAGTCTAAAGATGTTTAAAATTGAAATATAGTGTACCTAAACATGTAAATCTGTTGCATTTAACCTCAAAATTCTACTCACATTATATAATCATATAATGAACTAAATGAACCATACACCATAGTAGGTGACCATAATTTGGAACACTGTCGCACACTTTATAACAACTAGACACTTTATTGTACAAAATTGGGTATAAATGCACGCTTTTCACGAATAAAACTTGTGAATCGCTAAAATGCCCATATCACATGTTTTCATGTTTATTACAAATCCAAATCGAAGGTGAAGCACAGAACACTTGAAGCGAAGTGACAACCGGACAAGATTGACAACTGACGAATGAACGACACGGTACCATGCTCTCACTTTACCGTATTGCTGCCAATAGCTAATTCACTGATGAACTTTTGAAAATTGGACATAATACTTATTAGGTATATTTAGGAGGATGAACGCAAAACGAATAGAACTAAATGAAAGCTTTTTTTAATTCACCGAGAAAGGTGCAAATATAAATTAATAATACCTCATATTGAATATTATTTGCCTGCATACAGAAAATAGTTCTGTTAAGAATATTACTAAATGTTCTTCAGAAAATAGCTACATATCTTGTTCTTGGTAGATGATTAAAATAATATTCTATGAAGAATATTACTGGTATATTCTGGAATAATTCAGACATTAAACGAATAATCACTGATTATCCTATGTGGATAAAATAATAATATTCTATAAAGAATATTACTTTAATAATCCAGAATAATCAAGAGGAAGAACGAATATTCTATGATTCTACTGAATATTCATGGAACATGTAGGAGATTTAAAGAATATTCATAGAATATCCAGTGCTATGTGGATGTTGTGTATCCTGAATAATACGTACCAATCCCGGTCCAATACGGTCTGGTGCAGTTCTGAGATTTACTAGTTGCGGACGGCATGGCGTGATTGTAGCGACTGTTAGCACGGACGCAGCACTGTTTATCGGACTCTGAGTAACGAGAGCAAAAGTAACGAATGTAACGAGTCTTTCCGAAGTGGAGGACTCGTTACCTTTAGTTACTCATCAGTAACGATTACTTTCTAATCGTAACGATTACTTTCTAATCGTTACTTGATTATTTCACATCACTAGTAGAAAGTACGGGTAAGGTATGCTTAAATATCTGCAAAACTGTCAAAGCTGGAGCAATAAAATTCAACATGCTGAATTCAAAAGTGTTAACAATGTTGCCAGATTTACCACTTTTACGTTACACTCCATAATTTTGTTATTCTAAATGGAATGCCTAATTTACTTTCATTGCAGTGCATTCTGCAGTAAGGTTTCCTAATTTCAAAATTTTGTCTCTAGTAATACCTGCAAACCGGAACGCTTAATTATCTCCTAACTGCCATAGCTGGAACGATAAAATTTAAGACATGGGGGTTCTTGAACATGCAGAATTCAAAAATTCTAACAGCAGTGTTGCCAGATTTATGACTTTTAGGTACGTTAGATCAGGTATCTATTTCTATCAAAACACAATAATCTATAGCTCATTTACGGGCGAAAATTGTGCAATATTTGCTGTGAAACGTAAAATTCTTATTATGCAACGATGTCATCGTGACAGACAACAACATATAACCTACAATTTTTACGGTCCTGTTGCAGTCGTGTCGCTGTTGCTCGGCATCTACTCAGCGACCATCGACGCAAATTTTTACATAGGGTAAAGACACTCAAGAGTACGCACTTAAAGTTTGACAGGCGACAAAAACGTGAAATATACTTATATTCTTTTATTCAACATAAATATCAATTCTTTGGTCTATTAAGCACCAGAAAACAACATAACACATAACGCATTTTTCTTGCAACAAAGCAAAACTACATTTAAGAAAAAACGCACATGCGTACTCTTGCGGGCTCTGGATTCAAAGAGTACGCAGTGTTGGTCATAAGAGTACGCAGGTCTCCTCAACAAAAATCGCATACAAATTCACCAAACCCAGAATATTTGGTACACTCTTCATGCCACCAAGTAGCACAAGAGTCGCATCTAATCCATTCCGAAGTGCTGTAATGTTCTCTGCACAAGGGATAGGCAACTTTTATTTACAGAGTCGGTAAAACCCTTAGAAGCTGATAATTTATGCTTCAATTTTTTTCTTGGGTGGTCCTCTGAGGCCTTGTATTTTCCACCGAAGACCTTTTTTTTTACAATATTTCCTTTTAACTCTAGTTTTTCTATTAACATATCTTTGTATGGTGCGAAGGTTAATATTCGCGCGTACTCTTTGTGGGCGTACTCTTTGGGACATGATCAAGGAAACAAAAAACAGCATGCCGTCAAAATATGCAACCACATTTACACAAAGCATATGGATGATTTTATAACCTATAAAACCGCCACTACGCCGAGTAATCAAAATCCAGTATGAAACATCATTTTGATCAAATTGTAATCTCGCAAAAAGTTTTAAAATAATACACAAATTGCTTCTTCTTACATTTTTTGCTGATATTTTTTCGCAAAACACCGGCTTATTTTGTACAACAATAACCTTCCTTCAGGTTCATCTATACTGTAGACTACACCTATCAGATCACCTTACAACTATGTTATTTTGGCACTGCGTACTCTTACAGACTGCGTACTCTTGCGTGCTCTTAAGTACGAAATAGAGTGCGGTAAGGTAAGAGGTAACGTAAGACGTAAGAAAATAAACCTGTGGAATCAGATGAGAGTGTTTATAGTCGTAACGTAAGAAGTAACGCAACACTCTCATCTGATTCCACAGGTTTATTACCTTACGTCTTACGTTACCTCTTACCTTACCGCACTCTATTTAGTCCCTTTTACCCTAATAAGGCTTCAGGACTGTACGAGTAAAAGTACAACTCATATCAATTACCCATATATGATTTCACTTCGAACGAACTGGCTGTTAGGGGATGCTCAGAAAGTGTTTACCAGTCTACTTACCGAACAAGATAAATTCATCATCGACCCTCTAAAACAATAACTGCAGCATTTTCCGGGCGATCGACAATGTTTGCTTTGGGTAAAAGGCTATCAAGTTGACCAAGCTGGAAGCACAAGTGGGATTGATTGTCGAACGGAAAGTCACTTTGAATGGTCTTTTGAAGCTAAGTGTTTATACAGGGTGTCCCACGACGATTAAGACAAGCAACATAGCGGTACTGGGCAGTCGTAGCGAATTATAACTTTCTGGATGTAAACTAGAGTAAATAATATAGTATCTTTTCTAAGTAACAAGCGTCATAAAATCAACATTCAATATTATAATATGCATTTAAACAAATAGGCAAAATCGAAAAGGTGGAGTATGTTACCCTTAGGGTATTTTCAACTCAACCCAAAGCAATCAAAAGTATATCTACCACATGCTATCATAAATACAATCTAACTAGAATGTTACTCCAACCAACAATCCCAGATAATTAATTAAACCATATAAACATTAATAACGGTTAAGAGCCTGATATTTGTAGTAAACAATCATTACAAGAACTGAGTACACATATAAGAAAAGGAAGCTTGTGGCCAAAAAATGTTTAATTTAGATGAGAAAATCTTGAGGTTGTGGCCAAGATTTTGAAAAAAGAGACTGGGTCACATTATAGAGGAGACTCTGGTGCTAACAGCCAAGCTTTCGGCAATGCTTATTGCCATCTTCAGGGCTTTCTACATAGTTAAAAGAAGAAAAAGGAATTTAGTTTCAAAATATATAATAAATTTTTAAAAAGATATACTCACAACGTTGAGGTTTGCCAATTTAAAAATAGCAATTGTATTGAGTCCAAACGACTCCTTAATGCAGCTAATAATCGTCACAATTTTTCCATAAAATTTTAAAAAACTATACTAACATGGCGTCTTCCACTAACAGGTCGGGAAACAAACAACATATAGTTGTAATTACAAACACACAGAAACGACCTTTATATGTTGAAATTTTAGCCCGTAGGTATTATTAAATCCGTGGTTTAAAAACACACATTTTATGATCTAGATTTTCTTAAATAAAGACCTTCTTGGTCTAACAGGTGATAAAATGGCCCTTACTTTGTGAAATGTGGAGACAGAAAGCAGCAAGGGAAAACGATTGACATACGAAATATTAATATTAATTAAATTGACAGTTGAAACAATACCAACTGTGAGAAAACAAAAATCTGAAAAGTCAAAGGCACTAGAGAACCAAGATAGTTGTAAAACGTGAATACACGGTGGCCTAAAATAGGATAATAAAAATCTTAGTGGAAAATATGTAAAGAAGAGAAAATCTGTCGTGACTCCAACACGACTATTAAGGTCGTGACGGAACCCCGGCAAACCTTTCCCTCTCCATATTTAAGATATAAGAGTAAATGCAGCTCAAACCATCAATGTCAGACTTCTTATTTAAATTGTTAGGGGTGTTTTTAATATGCACCATTTCCAGAAAAGTTCTTTCAAATAGTTTGATTCAACATCCAAGATCTTAGCATTGCTCCAAGATACTGTGTGGCCTGTATCAATGGCATGTTGTGTTAAGCCACAGCTAGTATTATATTACGACACTTATGTGAATTAATCCTACCTTGCTATATGACTTATTACACTCACCACAAGGAATCTTGTAAACAACATTGGATTTATTTAACAATTTAACAGGGGTTTTTAATTTTGAAAAAAGTTTGGAAACTTTAATAACATTTGTCAATGGAATTTTAATGTTGTGATTCTTGAATATATTAATTGATCTAGGTGTGAGATTATCTACATAAGGTAATGTTTTATAAAGGACTACAACACCATCCTGGTTATCATTATTTTGGGCGTTGTCTGATAGGGTGGTCGCTGGTAATGTGTGATTAGAAGAAGCATTTCAGTCTATCCTGATATCATTAGAATTATTATGTTGCAAACTGATGCTGGATCTTTCATAATAATTAAAAAGTAATGAGTTGATGAATTTAATGGGGTAAGAATTTTCAATTAATAATTTTTTTTATTTTTGAAGATTTTCATTCCTATGTTGCGGATGGCACAAACGTATAACTCTATTCTTTAATGCCAAAATAAGATTCTTTTTCATCCTGGGTGGATGATAGGAAAAATAGTTGATGTATCTACCACTACTCATCGGCTTGGTGTACCATTTAGGGCACAAAACATTGGTATTAGGATTTGCTTGTTATTAGATGTAATACATTTAATATGCTTTTTTATTTATTTTGAAATTTTTTTTTGTATTTGGGTGCTGACATATTATGTCATTGAAATTATGAAGTCAAGTTGATTGACTCAGTACTTCCCACACATCACAGTTTATTATTTTTCGAAGTCTAAGATCCCCTTGCAACCAAACCATCGACCGCCCACCCGCAAAAAATTGTGTTATGCCGCTAAGTCTTTCTTTCAATGGATAGCTTAGCGTGAATCCAACAAGTTTTTCACTTTTACAACCCCCACCTCTCAACCACTCCAATTTCACGCCCACCCAAAAAGTAGAATATGATCAGGAACTCCTAAGACCATTAAAGACGAAGTTTGAACTGTTTTTATATTCTTATTTTTTTTTTTATTATTACGGCGCCGCCACTGACACAATCTATCGGTGTGGGAAGTAAAAGAGAAAAAAACGGAGTACATTGCTATTTAAAAAATCTATTGTTTTTCGTTACTCATTTCCCAAGAAACATTTCAACAGCCTATTAGCTTCATGGAGGTTTTAAATAGGTTTTAAGGTGACATTTGATAAGAGTTGTGTTTTATGACTGCATTGACTATGGCCAAATGCACCCAAATCAAATTATCCTATCAACAGGTTACAAGGAGTATCCATAAAAACTATTTCATATGGCCAATAGTCAATTTAAACTGTAAAGTTTTAATGAAGCTTTATGGTGGTGTCATATCAATTCTGTTAAAGCTATTTTGTCCTTACGACTGTCTTAAGACTTACCGACTTTAAAAAAGCCTTCAAGAAAGCCTAATGGTTTTAAACAGTTGAAGGAAAATACTCAATAAATCCGCCTTAAAACTATATATTTTCCAAGTCAAATAGGCACAACAAAAATCTTCCTTCAAACTTATTGGCTTTAAGGATGCTTATGATAGCAGGATATACACGTTTTTGTTGGATAGGCTTGGATAAAATTAAAACTTAATGAGTGGTGCAAAATAAATAAAAATGGGCATTTCAGAAGCAAATTAAAAAAAAATTGTGAGAAGAAATACCAACCTCATTTCAATCAATTTCAAAGGCTCAACTCCAAGCACAGCAGCACATAATAATTATTAATGCACGAAACCACAAAATTAGATTAGTTTTTAGTTCGTCAATTGCAATCTCACACAGAATTGCCAACATCAACAGGTTAACCTGCATACGATATACTACGGAATAAGAAATATATTTTGAGGTTAGCTATTTTAAAACAATTAGGCCAGTATCAAGACCATATTATCCATATGAAGGACTTATAAGTTTTAAGGTGGTTTTAAGAATATTCTGGAAATGGGCGTCTATTGCGCCATATTTTTTGAGTTACTGATTACCGCAATTATTTTATATACGTAATTGTATTTGATAATAGTACAATTCCTAGCGTGCATATCGACTGAACATATATTGCAAGTAAACCCTTGCATTTTGAAACTAATATATATGCGACTTTATATTTTAACCTAAAGGAATTGAGTATTTTTTAATTAAGACTTTCATCAGAATTGTAATATATTTGGAGGGCTCTCATTTTTTAGGGCTATCTTATAAAGTTTCATCAATAAACTGTGATTCGTTTTATTTTTTTCATTGTAGTAATCGAGAAAATTCTGAATTTATGATCATAAAATAGTAATAGATGGTATATATACCTACAATACTCCATCTTGTAAATGTCTAGATAAAAAAGCTTTCCGTCTTCATGATAGAGCACTGATAAAATGTACATAAAACCAACTTATCTTTATACGTCATTTTGTCTACCAATATATCTACAGAAAAGCAATCTTAATATAGAATAGCTATTTCATGGCCTCAAGTTATGATGTGTTAAAGCCTAAAGGATTTAACAAAGCTTTAAGAACAGAAGAATGAGTATTTATCGGAGACTTAACACAGACTTGCTCAAGTACTTGTGGTTTTAAGGCTAGATTCATCGAAAGCCGTGACAGCTCTCTTAAGTGTAGGTCCTCCCGACTGTGTGGAGGTTATATCATTGCCTTAATGAAGTTCTTAAAGCAAGTTTGCTTTAAAAGGGTATGAAATACTAAGCTGTATCAGCCTCCTGTAGGGTTCGATAAGACTAAAAATGTTTCTTGGGTTGTTTTGTAAAACAAAAATAACCATGGTCCACATTGCAATCATTTCTTCCTTTTTTCGTTTGAAACATCTACCTTGTCTACAAACTTCAAACCACAGTTGAAGATAATGTTTCACATATTAATCGACAACTCATAATAAATCATAAGCATTTCCTTCGGCACCCTCTTACTTGGAACGTTTCAACACGTTTTCCAGAAACAACAAACCCAGCAGCGCCTGTTTATTATTTCACAGCAGCCTCGTAATTCTTCACTTTCTCGATGCCTGGGTGGTAGGAAGTTTATAAAACGTACAGTAGACGAAATGTAACTCAATCTACCCCAAGACAATTTTAATTATGTTAGGAACTGTTGTTTACCTTACGCTTCTTTCGAACCATGTGCACGACACTTGAGTGGCGAACTTTGAAAAAATGCTGCCGGAATAAGCTTGTTTACATAATGTAAGTGCGATGCTTGTACGTAAACGTACCATGTCATATTATAACCGCATTTAAAATTTTATTGTTTAGATTACAGCACGGGAAAAGAAAATCCACACTAACATGAAACTCTGGAAAGAAATCAAGACGATAACGTCTTATATGTATTTCATAGTAGTCATTCAATCATATTCAAATATGAAAGTTCTTTCTTATTAATTTTTAACTAATTTTAAGGGGACGACTTTGTAGTGCAATTAAACTGTATCTGTATAGAGAGATTTATGTCTTATGTAAAGAATCTATAATCAAGTTAAACACCGATTTATTATTATGGTAAAGAAGGGTGAACATATTGGCAGGAAGCGGATTTTTTTTCATAACTGAGCAGACCGCGCAGGCAGAGCCTAAATACCAGAGTACCGTGGTTGCTGTGAAAGGGTTATGTTAGGGGAAGTTTGTTAACGCGAGATTTGAATGGGCCAATACCCGCAGGCCCAATAAGTACATCCAAGCCTTGGACACCCTGGGAATAAATGTGCGGTTTTACCGCTCAGTTCTTGATGTATGAAGAACGACCGTCTTAGTATGAGATGCAGCGGTCGCACGGGTATATCTGATAGGAGCAGTGAGCGGTGGAACGATAGAGGATAGCTCAGAGGTGCAGATTCCGTTGGAATATCGGTATAGAAGAGTGAGAGGTCACCAACAACACGCCAGTGAGAAACTGACTGAAGGTGGCGCGTTAAAGCCGGATCGCCAATTAGTCGAATTGCCCTTCTCTGGACGGCATCTAGTATAGACAGGGTAGTAAGGGCAGCAGCTCCCCAGACATGAGAGCAATACTCCAGGCAAGGTCTTATCTGGGCTTTATATAGCATGAGGAGGTTACATGGTGAGAAATACTTTCTGGCTCTAAATAGGTACCCAAGCTTTTTACCAACAGCTGTTGCAATTGACGCGATGTGTTCGTGCCAGATCATTCTGTAATGTTGAACAGCTTGAATGAGTGACTCCTTGGCAGAGCCTGGTTGTTCATTAGAACCTGGTGTTGGCTTGGGCACTTCTTGTTTGATAGCGTACAATACTGGATCTTGGAGGCATTAAATTTAACCATATTCTTAAGCCCCCAAGCGGTAATGGTATCGAGATCCCTGGAAAGTGAAGCTGCCACTGCCAGCCTTCCGCGTTCCAGCTCGGCCACAGAGATCTGTCTATTGCTCATGATGCCTGCATGCAGCGTATTGTCATCCGCAAAACTGTGGATTAGGTTTGTAGTACTCATTAATATGAAGCAGAAACAATGTTGGAGCCAATACCGATCCCTGCGGAACCCCGGCATTGATGCTATGGAAAGAAGAGGAAAAGCCGTCTACCACGACAGAGATTTTCCGATCTGAGAGGAAGTCTGCGAGCCAACCGCAGAGCTTAACAGGGAGCCCATAAGACGGGAGCTTGTTTAGGAGAGCTGCATGCCACAGTTGATCGAATGCCTTTGAAATATCGAGAGCAACGACGTGAGCCTCGCCAAATGACTGGATGAGTTTGCTCCACACATGTGTGATGTAAGCCAGGAGATCTCCAGTTGATCTTTGGTGTCGGAATCCATATTGTCTGTCGTTGATTAAGTGATGGAGCTCTAGGTATTTAATGAGCTCTTGGTTGACGCATCTCTTCATCACTTTACTGATTACAGAAAGCAGAGCAATAGGTCTGTAGTTGGTCGGATCAGTTTTGGATCCCTTTTTTTGTTTGTTTTTTTTTAGCTCAATCAATTCTGAAATGAATTGAGATGAAAACTGACTGTTCCTGAAACATTCAAAGAAAATGTGATTTATATCACCTATTAATAAATTGTTGCAAGAGCATAAGGTGGATTCAAAAATGCCAATTTTATTTAAATGAGCCGGCATGATTGATTTGTAGACAAGTGATTGTTGAAACGTATTCTCTAGAACAAGAAAAGGAAAAATGTGAAATAGTTGAAGGCAACTCTTGATGTAATATATCGTAATGCCTGTTTGATGAACTTGCAATACTGTTTTACATTGTCTTCCATCTGTTTGTAGCTTTTTGTCTAACCATTGAGCTGCTCATTGCCAGCTATGCCAGCATGTCCTTTTAACCAGATAAAAACTTTAGTTCTATTGTGCCTCAACAGATATACTAGTTTCTTTTCAATACTAAAAATAATTTCATTCCTAAATTGCTTAATATGGTGACTAACCAAGGCCTGAAGTACCGATCTGAGATCAGACACAGTATCACTGCTTTATCAATTGGATTATTTATACACCATTCAATTGCTTTGTCAATAGATAATGCCTCTGCTGTATAAATTGAACAAGTTTTAGGAATTTGGAAGCATTCAGTGTAGTCTAGTGATGGATTGTATAAGGCGAAGCCCGTGCTATCCTTGTTCTTCGAGCCATTTGTATAAATATGTATATCACTATTACCACGAATAAGTAAAACTAAGTAAAATGGATCTCAGGATGATTTGATTGAGGGTTGACATACTGCTGTATTGGGGAAAACGACATCCGGCTTATATATCATAGAGTCGTAATCACTCGTAAATAAAGAATACTTTTCATATGTTCTTAATATGGGGTCATACTAGTTAGTGTCAGTAAAGGCGTCAGCTAATGCAGAAGAGTTTTTTCTAACCCAATATGGGTTTGCAAAGTTTTCGGTATTGACTAGTGCATGGCCGACTCTACTCACCAGGCCGGAGCATTGAAATATGGCAACACTGAATAGCGGGCCAAGCTGGGCTGAGCTTTTATTTGTTTTTAAGTCATTAGTGTAATATTCCGAAGTTAAAAACGAAGATTGGAAGGTGATTTTTAATGTGTTTCTAACTATTTACCTCTGCACAAACGAAACTATAAGGATAAAAAGATGCCTGCAAAGTGTGTAGTACCAGGTTGCACTAGCAATTGTGCTTCCAATAAAGGACATATTAGGGTGTTCAATTTTCCTCAAGACGAGCATTTCAAACAGAAGTGGGTGAAAGGTATTCCTCGTAAGGGCTGGTTATATTTATAAGAATAAAGACAATAATTTTCAAAAATTTCCAAGAATAAGACCTATTTTAAAGCACAATGTGGTACCTACAATGTTTTCTCGACCTCCGAAATATCACAGAAAATACAGTTGTAATAGAACACATCTGGGCACACCTACGAAAAGATTTGATAGTGAAGGGGAATCAAGACCAGCAAAAATGGCTTCAAAGTGACCTAACAGTGAATTTTTCTAGCTTAAGTGAACATTTACAAAGTAAATTGAGTGTTCATTTAAGTGGAAGTGGCAGCAGGAAATAGGTTGCGTTTATTTTTATTTTGTAGTGTTTGACTGTGATGAACCAGACTTCAGATGTAGGTGTTATTAGTATCAATGAATACAGACATTCCTTTAAATCAATAAATCATAATTTGTTGGTGATTTGAGTTAGATTTTACCACTGTCATTAAGAATATCCTGTTGGTCTCAAATAGAAAATGTTTTGGCACACTATTTTCAAACAGGTTTCCTGTTGATTTAATGTTAAAACCTTTTCTATGTCCAACCAAAGAAAGTTTACAATTTTGTGAGAGAGAATAAGTTGCCAATTTTACCACCATCCTAAGTATTCCTCAAAACTTTGCAGTTCTTTAAAAATTGCACCTGACAGAAAATACGCCTTACATTAAAACTGTTGCAGAGGGCTTATTATTCTCGGAGAAGCACATTGTTTTACAAATTGATGAAATATCTGCCTGTATAAATGTTCTTGTCATTACAAAAATTATAGGTAGAACATGAAGGACAAAATTATTTGATAGGTATATTAAATACATACAGCTTATATTTGGTAGGCGTAGCCCTTCCGTCAGAGTATACAGCTCAAATTACAGTCCTTATGAACAATAAGTATTGTTAAAATTTTGATTTCAGGCCAATAAGTATAAAAGTAAGTTTTTGGGCAATTGCACAAAGCAGTTTTAATGAAAATTGCAAAAGAATACATCAATATACATATAAATGAGTTTGTTTTAGACACATTTGTTCATGTAATCATCCCCAAACTAATGAAATTCTGCTTGAATTAATGTTGTTAATGTAGCAAATATTTTTATTAATAATTGCACTGAAACAGGCTAAGACAAAATACAGACTGACAAAACTAAAAAGAGGAAATCTAATGGAAATAAGAAATGTCCAACCGAAGGGAAAATCTCTAAATCTAAATACATGTACATTTTTGTACTGATACTACTGGCATTTCTCACCATTCTTATTTTTTCGAAAAGTATTTTTCTTAATTTATCAACCGAGATGAACTCTAATATACATAAAATGTAATAATTATTCTGAAACTATAAAACAATTTAAATTTTCCGCGGAATGCCCGCCGTTCGGCCCACGGTAACCGGTCCACTATTTGACAGCTAAGCGACGTTGCCACATCTAAGCCTCCGGCCTAGTGTAGAGTCGGCCATGACTAGTGATATCTTCCTAACCATATACATGCATGTCATACCATCTAAATTTTATTAAATATTTATTTGTTAATAACTGCTTCCGTAAAGGTAATAGCATTTTCTGAGATTCTGCTTGTACTGCATACCTTGGAGACGACATCATCGCACTTAGACATATTTTAAATGCCTTAGACTGTATGCGGTCCAGTACACTTAAATTTGTATTTGATGACATGCCATATATTGTGCACTCATAATCCATAATTCAACGAATGTGGGACCTATAAAACCGGTAATTCATATCCATTATGGTTCATCATGGAAAAACTGTATCTGTCCTGCAAATCAGAGGGAATGTGGCCTCAACTCAAGTAATATTTACAGGTCGAGGAATCGAAAGAAAAAAAATAGACAAGAGTAATACTTTGTTTTAAGTTTATTCCAAAATCTACATTTTTACAGTGATATCAACTCTTTGGTATTTCCGCGTACATAAATACATATAATATATTACAAAACTTATTGCACAAAAATCTATTCTAATTATATACAAAATAACAGTGCTTCTAGCTTCAAGTGTTGGATACAAGCTTCATATTCTATGAGTCTTAAGGTACGTAGTTCATTTGGTAAGATAATTAGTAACTCAACAAATTTAGAACTGAAAAGATTTTGAGCCAAAATAAACTTCAGTTTCAGTTGAAAATAATTCTTATTTCCATTTTTTCTCATCGGATTTTGTGTAAACTAATGTAAGAGGTTTCAACTAAAAAAGCCGACGTTTCACAAACAGTGGGTATAAGCTTTGACAATTCAGTCTAACAAAGTTTCAAACAAAATTTTATACATAAAGTGCACAATAAAACTTAAAAGATTTTTAACTTTTTTAAAAAGCAACATGGCAAAACAATCAAAAATGGAAAACCGGAACATTAAGCTATTGGTCAGTTGCATAAACATATAAAAAATTAAAAATATGATACAATTTTCAAATGTTCAAATACACTAAAATGTAAGGCATTCATTCTTACTATCGAGCACACCCCTATAGCAACAAGGAATAACATACCCTTTTGGGTCAAAAAAGAACAAAAAATACTCCAAGATGGATAAAAATAACCACAGTTGCCCTTTGTCAATACAGCTGATTATTGGTACATACATTTTTTCGTCTTCGTAGGAATTTTAGCCCTTAAGAAGGATTAAAATAAACGCCGAAGCGCCGGCTTTTTGAGTTAAAACCTCTTGCACTGGATTCTCCCAAAGTCCAAGTTTCATGTCATATAGTTTAATAATTATTACTTCAAAAGATCTTGATCGTGGATGTTTTCGAATTAATTCGAATTTCTACTGGTACCAATTTGACACTGTTTTTGAACAGTAGAAATTTAATAAACACTGAAAGTTGTTAGCAAGTATCTCAACCTGTAATTCTATCTTCAGTCACTGAATCTAGCTTCCAAAAAGTTGTGTTAGTTAAGTTTTTTCTTTAAACAACTTTTAATTTTTTTAAAAAAAGTTCAATATTTTGATCCACAACGATTATTTCTGAATTGTTTTTGTACCAGTAAGAAAAGTGTCCTTTAAAAAAAATAAATAAGAGCAAATGGAACAAAACACTGTATATTTTACAGAAACGCAATGATGATCATTAATTATCACACGTTTGAAACAGGAGTACTAAGAAATGAACTACTTTCCTCACCCTCAAAGCCATACATGTAAAATATCCTTCTACCTTTAGAATAAAAATTCAGTAAAATTGTCTCTCTTTTCTATCGTACCGCATTTTCCAAGAAGCGATGGTGATTGTTCAGTATGAGAAAAGTTTTAGATAACAAAGTAAAGAAAAAATGCAAAATAATATACCGAGGCGATCTAGAATTATACAGGGTTATGCACGCTATTCGACATGAAGCATTATGGCTAAATATCTGGTGAAAATAAAGATGCTAATTTCGGATAGATTCAGGCTACATTTAAAAATATTTTCATATTATACAGAGAGTCCCCAAAACACAAAACGCATCAAAGTTGTACTTTTTTAAAATACAACATCCTATACGTTGGGATGAAAGGTACTTGCTTACTCCGCAAGATGGAGATGATTCCAATCATTTGGTTCACAGAAAAATCGGAAAAATGAAGGGTACCGGCTGGATTCAAACCAGCGTCTCCGGCATTCTAGGCCAGCGCGTTTACCAACTGCGCCACGATACTCCGCACCACAGCCGATACACAGCACCTACGACCTGTTGTCGACTCCACCGACACCCACCACTCCCCCGTATCCTTCCGTGAACCATGTATTGGGTACCGTGGCGCAGTTGGTAAACGCGCTGGCCTAGAATGCCGGAGACGCTGGTTCGAATCCAGCCGGTACCCTTCATTTTTCCGATTTTTCTGTGAACCACATGTTTGAATTTATCTCCCTCTTGCGGAGTAAGCAAGTACCTTTCATCCCATGAAATTCTGGCCGACTGAGTAGTCGTAGTTTTTCAGTAACATAGAGAGCTGTAGTGCAGAACAGCGGTGGGAGATTCAAACTCACCCAACTGCCGACTAGATGTCTTTGGATGACTGAAATACATGGTTCACAGGAGGATACGGGGGAGTGGTGGGTGTCGATGGAGTCGACAATAGGTCGTAGGCGCTGTGTATCGGCTGTGGTGCGGAGTACCGTGGCGCAGTTGGTAAACGCGCTGGCCTAGAAAGCCGGAGACGCTGGTTCGAATCCAGCTGGTACCCTTCATTTTTCCGATTTTTCTGTGAACCAAATAATTGGGATCCTATACGTTACTGCATATTCAAATTCCTTGGTTAATTTTAGTATGACTTTATGTATCACAGTCACACATGGGACCGTATAAGTGTAAATCACCATTTTTTGTATAAGTTTATATCAGAAAAGAATACCGCAGCGATAATAATTAAACTTAGAAGGCTGTAAATTTACGGTTTTACTAAGCATAAAAAAATGCGCCAGCTTGAATTACGGTAAAGCTTGAATTCCTTTTTCACTTAGAGAAATCAGTAGATCGATTAAGAAAACTTCAATTATAGATAACTTGATTTTGTCAGATGGGAATGCCTAAATGTTTTCACGTATAAAATGAAAATATTTTTAATATGTAGCCTTAATGGGGCCCTATCCGTTATTTTTTTCCATCAGCTACTTTCGCCATAATGCTTTGTGTTGAATAACATGGATAACCCGGTATATCTTACAAGGAACTTGCAGAATGGTGATCTTCTCACTGTGTAATTATTGGTAATCTACATGCATACAATAAGTTCAATTTTCAAAACACTGTTAAGTTCAATAAGATTTTTTTTAAAGAGCTGCTACCCTAGAACAGTTAGTAATAAACCGTTCTTAGCTCCAATTAATGGAGTTTTATTCATCACCTAATAAAAGCCGATAGATCAGAGAGACAGATGCTACTCTACCCAAACATATCCGTTTAGTGTCATCTGAGATCACTGAATTTTTAAAAGATTAGCAGGAAAGCCTTATGTATCTGCAAAAACTCTAACTACAGCTCTAATTCTGATCTGGGGAGTCTCTACTTTCTACATCTATGTCCTCTTGTGACGGATGACTCAGTCCTCCGACAAGAGAGGGGTGGTAATAGTTGAAATAAGGGAACAATTGCATCGAGTTGGAGTACTGTTGGCAGAAGCTCAGCATGGACTCCTGGATAGTTTTTGGGTATTTTTGAGCTATGCTTTTGTTGAGTTGATCATACACGAAGAAGTCGCTTTTCGGTTGTTCGGCATAGAAGTTCTTCTGATAGATGGGAGACTTTTGGTGCAGGAACAGCGGCATGTCGTCTTTCACTAGGACTTTCACTGCTACACGCTTGGCGTTCTGGTTCAGCATGTTGGTTTCTTGCATCTGAAGTTGCTTCCGCTTTGTCTTATACCTGCAAATGAGAATTGATAAAGTTTAGTGCTATTTTAGACATATTTCAGTCTATATATGTTTATATACTACATCTTACTGCTAGAGATTCACGACTTGACTTGATTTTCAAGCTACTTGACTTGACTTGACTTGATATCAAGTCAAGATCAAGTCAAGTATTTGTTTTCGAAATTCAAGTCAAGTCAAGTAGTTACACATCAAGCAACTTGAAAATCAGGTTTTTCAAGCTATCTACTTGATTTTTTTTCAAAAAATAATTCTTTTTTTGATACTAATCTGACTAACTGCCAAAACGTATATAAAGATGTAATCTTTTATTTAAAAAAAAAACCACCAAAAACGAAAACTCCAACAAACTTAGTTAAATCATGAATGTAATAATATGAAATGACAATACGAAATATTCTGAATTCTGACAATAATACATAGAAAAACAACAAACTCAAATGAAGGTGGGTTGCATGGCTCAGTGGTTAGAGTCGAGGGCTTGTGACCAGAAGGTTCCGGGTGCGATTCTCGTTAGAGCGCGAAATTTATTTCTGGTTTTTTCAATCAAAAATAAATATCCATAAAAAAGCTCAGCGAAGAATCCCCACCTGAGTCTTCACTGTTGGCTTCTAATTGTTTAGTTGGCTCCTAGAGTGGCGCCGGGAAACAGTAACAAAGCCTACATAGAACACGAACACGAGGCTAATGCAATCGATGCCGATAACAGAGAAGTAAAAAAATCCTCATTTGCCATCCATGATTTGAGACACATAAAACTTCTAACGGAGTTATCACCTAATCGATTTCCTGTTTTGGTAAGAGTTAAGATAGTTCTAGAGACCTGCCTTTAAACTGGAGCTGAAGAAGCTGGCGTTGCCAAAAAGTCTTTGGCCGTTGCGGCAAGGTTTGGAAAAATACATTCATGTCTTTTCCACCATTCTAAAATATCTTCAGTACTGTCCCTTGCCGCTTGAATGCGATTTATAATCTGTTCATTGGTTTCATGCCGATCAGGTTTATTGTCAAGCTCCATAGCCCACGAATCTAGTCTATAGAGCAGCATATTGATGCAAAAATGATGGAAATACACTTAAAAACATTAAGGTACTGGCAAATTCGTTCAACTAACGACCATTCTGGGTCGCTTGGCTTTAAAGTCATCGGGTGCCTGCTTGCTGTCGTAACCTCGGTGATTCCCCTATTTTAACGCATTTCGCATTTTACAGATTGATATCAAGTAATATCAAATAGTTTGATTTTACTTGATATCAAGTCAAATAATTCATATCGAAAATCAGGTAAAGTCAAATATCAAATTTTCAGAAGCTTGAGCTTTCAAGTCAAGTATTGAAGAAAAAACTCAAGCTACTTGGATTGATGAATCCCTACTTACTGCAGATGCAAGGTTGGCTATGCAACCCTTTTCAGTAGTAGTATTCCTAGGACATTGATGTAATTTGGATTTGATTGGCTAAAATCAATGATATCATACAAAATGAGGAAATTTCAGTGGGTGTTAGAAATGTCAAAACATTTTCAAAGTAACAAATGTGCCTACAGACATGAAAATATATTCTCAATTAAAGAATTGCAATAATCTTGTAAAGATATACTGGTAATAAGAACATCTGTTTTCGCGCTGGGAAAATCTTCTTCATGAGGAAATTATGGTCAATTTGGATCAAGAAAAGAATATTTTTGATTCCAATACTTGTTCTTAAGAAATATGCTCTAAGAAAACAATTTTCTTCAGAACTTAAATTTTAATATTTTTCGACCAAGCATTTCATAAAGTTTTAGTAAGGATATTATGTTTTCCAACTGAGAGCTCCTATTACTTCGATCAAAACTACACCTTTTTACTTCCCAGATCGATAGGTGAGGGGAGTATTGTGATCGCAAAAATTTTCGATTTTGAGATAATGTCCTTTTTGAACATTTTATGATGCCTGCATAACGAAAATCCACGTCACTCATTTCCGTCGGTCTGTCTGCCGGTTTGTCTGTCTGTTGGCGTTTTTCTATCCTCCTAATCTCAGTAACCACTTCATAGATTCTAATAAAATTTGGGTGGCGATATGATGTGGGATCGTAACAGGTAATGTTGATACAATTTTGATATCGGTGCATTTTCTACTTTTCTTTTGGTGGGGGTGACATTGGGGGGGGGGTGTAAAGCTGAAAAATTTGTTGTACTTATGATAGGCTATCTACTGACCTGAGAGAGAAAGACCTTGCGGTATAATACACTTTTTTAGGTCCATCCGAGCATTGCCTTGTGTATTACAGGAACCAAGGGACTTAGAGAATTTTCCGATGTATACATACGAGTATTGCGTTAGATCGTTCTGTATTTTATAATGTTGAAATTACCGAATTGATGTTAATAAAGTACTTTGGCGAGGATGGAAAACACCTCAAAATTCGTTTTAGACGTTTGAGTTTGAGGGGTTCCTGATCATTTTCTACTTTTTTTTGGGGTGGGGTGTGAATTTGGGGTGGTTCGGGGGGTGGGGTTTGTAATACTGAAAAATTTATTGTTTTCGTAATGGGCTGTCCATTGATATGTGAATGAAAAACCTAGCGGCATGATACACTTTTTTAGGTCCATCCGAACGTTGCATGTTGCATGCTTATTATAGAAACCACGGGACTTAGAATTTGTGATATATACATACGAGTATTGTTTTAGATCGTTCGATATGGCGTAAATCGAAAATTATTGAATTGATTTTAATAAAATTTTGACACAGAATTTATTACCGCTGCGAGAATGGAAAAGGACTCTGTTTTTGAAAAACCGTGTCAGTGGCGGCGCAGCAAATCAAAAAACCAAAAACATAAAATCAGCTCATACTTCGTTTTTAGACGGGTTGGAGGCTCTTGATCGTTTCGGATCGTCTAGTTCAAGCATTCAGAAAAAAAAACTGTGGGGCCCTAGTTCCTAAGGAGGGAGACGCAAGAAACTATTTACGAGGGTTTTTGTGTTAGATGTTGTTTTTGCAGGCGGATGGGCGATAATTTAGTTGTAAGGGGATTTTAGACTATAGCTTCATGCAATGGGAAATAATAAAATGGTATCATCATTATGTGTGGGAAGTACTGAGTCAATCAACTTGACTCCATTTTTTTAAGTAAACTTCAGGAGAAATCAATAATTTTCAGAGAACTTTGACAGATGCATGTTCTTGAATAGGCTGGTCAAAGCCATAAAATCAGGCCTTAGAGTATTGACTCACCTCCGATTCTGGTACCAGATCTTGACCTGCGTCTCGGTGAGCTTCAGAGCAGCCGCCAGATCGGCCCTCTCGGGCCCGCTCAGGTAGCGCTGCTGGCTGAACCTGCGCTCCAGCTCGAACACCTGCGCATGCGTGAACGCCGCTCTGGAGCGCTTCTTGCGACCGGCGGTCGTCGCGGACGAGGACGCTGATTGGTCCTCGGACGGGTCGGCGTGCCGGTGGGAGGTCGACGGGGATGGCAGAGCTGCAACGGCACCGAAATGCGGTTAGCTTTCCGGGGGGCTACGACAGGTATGGGGAAGTGCATAAAGGATGTACCCAGTGGCGTATAACAGAAGGCTGTAGTGCATTACACAATGGGCTTGTTCAGCAAATTTTTTTTATTGCATATTCTAAAAGAGCGTGTTGAATTTAGTAGCTGTGTAAAATTTCAGAATTTTCTGAGCTCGCTTTCATATTCAAATAAATTACTAAAGTGGTGCAAATTTAAAACGCGCGGCACTTGCGAGTATGCGGCTGTGACGTCATTAAACCTTTCCGACCGGCCGGCTCGGCGCCGCGTCCCAGCAACGCATCGTACGGGTGCTCGGTAAAGAGTAACGCTGCGGCTAATGAGTAATGCTACTCGCTAGGCAAGCATTGTGAACTGCATACGCGTCTATTGTATAATTTATTTAATTGTTTCATCGACACGGGATACTTACCAACCTATTCGAATTCGTTGATACGGAGTATAATAATGGAAGGAAGACGGAAGAAGAAAAATTATAAATATTGTATAGTTCCCCACTGTAAAAATACGACAGTGACCACTCCTGATAAAATTTGTATTAGTTTGCCACGAAATATAAAAATCAGGAAGTTGTGGCAGAGAGCTATGCGTAGGAATGAATTTGTAAGCGATAAGTCAACAAAGCATTGCTGTGAGGACCATTTTAATAGTATTTTTATAACTACTTGAATCGTGAATTGTATTATTATCAAGAAACCGCCCGGTTATGAAATCGGAAAGTGTATTGTGGGATTACGTCTGGAATTAAAAAAAAGTTTTCAAGCATTTGTCAATGCCATTCTAAAGATATATTGATGTCAGTTGTTCGCAGATTTTGCTGTTACTGGTACCTACACTAAAACGTAAGAGATACAAATAGATTTTTTTAATCCAAATACTGACCTAATCATATAACAATTATAAAAGCATTGTAAAAATCAATTTTTATTGATGGAAGATGTGAAAGACAGTTTTCAGTCCTTTGATGTACCCAACATTCATATGTATTTTAATTATGTAGAAAAAATTGTTTTATATATATTATCTAGTTCTTTTGTCTCACTTTTCTGCACTTATTTTGGGTAGAAAATCCTGGGTATTTAGCTTATACAATATCCCTGTTTGAAATGTGTATCTTAATCTTGTATATTTTGTTTTACTTGGAGGAAGATGTTGAAAATTACATGTACTACAAACTAAATAAAAACATCTACTTCCGGCATATTAGAGGAATCGGCCTTAACAAAATCCGTATCATACATTTTTTTCTATCAGAAAACCACCCGATCAAATAAAAGATAGCGTCAACCAAAGCACTTACTAGTTGAACGTATTACAAACGTATGCTAGGTGCTGTCGCTGTACAGCCGCCAGCCGGTCTGGGCTCGCAAACAGACCTAATGACGTCACAACGATGAATTTTGAGCGCATGAAATATTTTAATCTTTGAAGGCGCGTAACTTTTTCAATTGTCATCCAATTAAGTTGAATTTTTTGTTGTATGTTATATGTAAGTAATACTTCATGAAAATGTGCATAAATATGGTTATTGGAATTTCACTGAACGACCCTATTTATTATTATATTATAGTAAAACCAGTAATTTTATGGCTTTAATTTCTCAAAAAATGAATCCCTTTTAGAACCCGTGCAGACAGAGGGCGGTCAGCATTCAAAGTTCTGCGATCATTTTTTAGAGTTCCGAGAGCACACAGGGTAGCGGTCTGGGGTATTTTCCGAACAAAATTTTATGACGGAATATTGATGTTGCGTCCCCAAAAACCATGTAACTAACATTTTTACTTTTTACTGTGAACGCGAAGTGGCTTAAAAGCACCTGCAAAGTTCAAACATAAAATTTCGCGCCAAAGATGTGACGTAATACATCTAAGAGTGACGTAATAAATCTTTCGTGGAGCTATCCTTAGAATGTGACTGTACCTTGTCGTCTGACCACCTTTTCTCCATCTACATACATAACCTCCGCTTCTATTGATATTGACAGATGTTTGTTTACATCATTTCATGATCTATCTTGGTTAAATGAGATACCGAGACAGTCGTGACACCAGGGGAGGTTATATATGCATGACACTAGTGACAGGTTGTTAAAGACGAGTGTTGCCGAATGACGAGCAAAATTGTGAAAAGTAACTATGAAACATTCTCTCAATAAGGTGAAAATATGAAAAATCAATAAGAAGTAATTCAGTGAATTTCACTGTACATTGAGCAGTTCTTTAGATATGCCAATGCCGTTGGAAAACTGAAAGATGTAAACGTATTACAGAATTGGCGTAAATACGGAAGACAGGGGGGACATGTTCTCCCCTTAGAAATATAAATTAAAAAAATCTATCATGTCTCATACTTTTTGCCTATAGCACCCCCAGACGGCGCCAGCGAAATTATTGTTGGATTCACAACAAACTCCAGAGAAATAAATCAAATTATGCCTGCCCCCCCCTCCCCCAACCGATAGGCCTCCAAAAATATATCTCCCATAGTGAAACTATATCTGCCTGCATTCCGAATTATAGCCGCCAAATTCGGTATTTCGATGAAGTATTCAAAAAGAGGACGCATTCTAACAACTTTGTGAAATCTATAACACCTCCAACACAGATATACCTATGCACCTATGCCAAGACGATCATGTACCCTGAAGAAAAAGAAAAATTTGCTTTCTCTGATGTTGAGCGATTAATAAAAAATGCGAGTATTAATTGCGGACTAATGGATGCCTATATGACCTCTAATGCTGCCACACCAAGATGGCGTTCTCATTTTATCTGATATATGACACCTGATGGAGAAGGTATTCAGAGAAGAAAAATGACTTTTTGGATGGAAAATGGTGCGTTGAAGAGACACCACAATTATTGGTTTTATCAAGTTCAGTGGCAGTTCCATGTCACAAAAAGTTACTATTGTTACTTTGCCATCTGAACACAAAAAATCGTGAAAGTGGAGAACTTAGCAAAGGAACATGACTTCTGGAATGAATAAATGTTGATGAAGATACAAGGTTTTTATCAGTTTATGTTACAAAGTAAAAAATGTAATTTCTATTCGCGACGCAAAAAAGTGTGAGCCCAAGACTCTAGACTTGGGCCTGCCAGCAATTTAAATTTTAATTACTTACAAATCTGGTTGAAAATTGTAAGATTTCGCAGTAATCCTGAAAATGATAACTGCTCAAAACCAATTACCGCGATTTGTTTAAATTTTAATAGTTCCTAACTTTTGGCATGCAGTGTATATCAATAAGTCACCCAAAACCACCGACTACACATTTAGTCGATGCTTAAAACAATATCTACCTCATTCCATTTTCATTCAAATGAATGAACTTCAGCTCATTCATAAACTGTAGTTTACATACTTTTGTATTGGTGGCGCCTTTATCAGTGTCTCAATAGGCGCGTGATCGTTCAATGAAAGGCTCTATCTGTAACCATTTTTGACCCTGTATATTAATAACCTTTGGCACAAAAACCTGATTTATGTTTTCTTAAAACTTCAATCTAGAGAAATATCGATCCAGATTTTAGAATAACTTTATACAGGGTGATTAACGAGACCGTGAATTTAATCAAAAAAACGTCAATTTTGACAATTTTTTAATAATTGTCTATTCGGTAATTTCAAAAAATACATCGACACTTCTCTAAAACCGTTCTTTTTCTTCATCCTCATATTTTTTTCAGTTCAGAAATCTCAAAATTAATGGTCCAAAAATGGTTACAGCTGAACCATTGCAAACAGCTCTCCTGTACGTACTACAACCTCCACTTCAAACAGCAATATGAAAGTTGAAGAATATCCACATCAGGTAATAAACCTCTTTTCGTCTCCAAAAAACGTCAAAGGATAAAATAAGCCTAGGATGGTTCAAGGAATATTTTCTTCTAATCTTTTATGTGTTTAAGAAACACCTTCTATACCTAGATTTATATATTTCTTCTTCACTAGACTCTCCATAAAGCTGTATGTGGTATATCTGTTCTAAATGCTTTCTAAATAAATACATCCTGCTTGGATAGAATCCCCTTGTCACGGAAAGCCATTACCTTCATCATGGTACTGACTGGCACCTATGCTTTGGCAAACTTTCAAGCTAAAAGCTTTTAGCACTCGATGCGACTGCGACTTACGTGGTGGCGCTTAATTTTGGTAATTGGTGCCGGAATAACTGACGTGCACAAAAGACGGGTTTATGGGCGTCATTTAAACCGCATTAGATAAAATGGGGAACGGCGATGGCTGTTTTTCGAATTTGTCTTCGCGGTCTTTGTGTTGGGTAATGGTTGGATGACATGGTCGGAGTTTGGTTGCGGGATGGCGATTACATTGCCGCCATTATGTTGGATAATAGGGAAACTCGTGGAATACCATACACTATATTTAGGGATACTTGCCCTGCTAAGCCTGGAACGTCCTATCTAACAAAATTTTACATTTCGTGTTAAAGACTTATGTGTGGTCCAGACATACATTTCGAACTATTTTCCTACCGTAAAACAATCTAACTACATCAAAAATCACTTTTTTCATGTATTAAATTCCCATTCCAGCTACAAAAAAACACAATATTAGTAAGGAGATTTGTCCTATCGTGATTTGCGAAACAAGTTGTTCCTATCGACGCATCAGAAGGGACGTTTCAGTTTAGTAAAAAAAACTAAAAAAATATTACAGAATGTCTTATGTATAGAATTTGCACGCTAGGACAGCACTTTCGAATTACCCAAATTACTCCTCAATAAAAAGCCTAATAAAGATTTTCGATTTTTTAGGTAAACAGGGAGATCTTAAAGATCTGAAATTTTTGATTTTTGTCAAACCAGACTGACACTTAAAACTGCGACCGGTATTGCAATCAGAACCCTTAAATTATCTAAAACGCGAAGTTTAATCTTAATAGAAAGCCAAATAAACATGTTCGATTTTTGTTGGAAAACTTGAAGATCTGAAAGATCATAAAATTTTCATTTAAGTCAAACGAGACTCAAATTCAAAACTGCGACTAGATTTGTAATCAGCACCCCCAAATTAATCAAAACACGAGGTTTCACTTCAATAGAAAGTCAAATAAAGATTTTCAATTTTTTACGAAAACATGAAGATCTGAAAGATCCGGTTTTTTTTGTCAAACTGAAACTCAAAAGTGCGTTCGGATGTTTAATCAGTATCCTTGAATTATCCAAAACACAAAGTTTCATCTTACTAGAAAGCCAACTAGAGGTTTTAGTTTTTTTAGACGAACTTGAAGATCTGATCTTTCTTATTTTCGTCAAACGAGACTGACACTCAAAACTGTGACCGGATTTGTGATTTGCACCCTCAGGTTAGCCAAAATACGAAGTTTCATTTTAATAGAAAGTCAAATAAAGATTTTCGATTTTTTAGGCAAACCTGAAGATCTGAAATTTTTGATTTTTGAATGACCCAAAACACGAAGTTTCTGGAGAGTTATTATTACAATAAACCGAATCTTAGTAATTCTTCTCAAATCTGAAATATAACATAAACAAACGAGTTTCCTCTAATTATTAACCGGAACCCTGTCTTTCACCCACTGCTCGAATTATAAGCGTTAGTCTATGTCCAGAGTAAGGAGGTGAGTTAAGAGGTAAGAGACCAATAGAGATACTGATCGTCAGTGCAACTTGCTTTTGAAGAATGCTCGGTTACTTTGTTTAACGGATTGTAATCATTTGAGACCGAAATATTTGCATCATGATATTGTGCCAGTCCGGCCCTGTCTGCCGCGCGTTAGATGCGAGTTCTCGCACTCCGACTTCACGGATCGCTAGAACCTGTCTAGAAACCGGACAGAACTCTCCAGACACCGAGACGCGTATATAACAAGAAGAAGAACATTTATTTGAAATAGGATAATCCTAATATATATGTATAAAAAAACTAATGAATAATAATGATCCGTGTAAAAAAATGTACGTTAACAATAGATTCAATCAAACTATAAAATAAAACAAACAGTAGTATTACAATAGAAAAAATTACAAGCTACACACATCATAACTTCAGAAGACATAGCACTAAACATTCAGATAATCAGGCGTTGAGGTACTTAGCGAGTTCTCTCTTAAAATCATTGACAGTTGAATTTTCCTTGATATAGCTGGGCAACTTGTTAAATGCATCATATCCCTTAAAAAATAGAGAATTAATTGTGCTTTTTTTTGTTTGTTTTTGGTATGTAAATATTTGTATTTTTCCTTGTACCATAGTTAATAGCACCAGTCAAGTAAATAGGTGCCATTCCTCGTACTATTTCAAATATAAAAATCATTGTTAAATAATACACTCTTTGTGAGACAGAAAGATAAAAGATAGACAGAGAGATAAGTGGAACAGCCGGGCGGCAGAAAAGAACTGAGTTAACAGTATAGCGTGAGACGCGATCCGGGGTATACCGGTAGCACGTGCAAAATAAATGGACAGTGTCATAAATTAGTGAGTGAGGGACAAATATAAATTAGTGTAGTGACTGTAAATAAATTAGACTGATAAGTAATAGGTTAGGCGTAGTCACCGTACATTAACAAAGACAAGTAGGGACACTCGCCGTGCCGACTTTGATGTGAGTATCACAAATGCGAACCGCCTTGATTTGAGAGGGGTTCCCTCGTGCGGACTCGTCTACTTACAGGAAATCCGACTGTACGATGTTGACGTAAATGTTCGACGTTCACTTTACTTATACGTGGGTATAAGTAAAGTGAACGTCGAACGTTTACGTCAATATCGTACAGTACAATATAAATGAATTCTATAGTATAGATAGAATATAATTTATTATTCAATAAACCATTCAACACAATAACTGCAGATGCAGCTACTGAGGTGGCAAATAGCTCAAGGAGTATTATAGATCATGTATTTTCAGATAGATGTAGTAATTTGAAATGTACGATTCAAGTAGTAAGTAACAGTAACAGTCTGATCATTCATAATTTGTTGTCAATAACCTTAAGTGTAGACATAAAAGTACTTGCGACAAAATATAGAAAAGAAGTGAACAGAATAGATCATAAAAAAATAATCTCAGACGTATAAGATACGTGATAATAACGACTGGATAAATCAAGAAATTCTCGAAATGATTGAAAACCGAGTCAAAATTTATAAACAAAAAGTTAAAGAACCGGGAAACACGAATTTGGAAAATGAATTTAAAAAAACTTGAGAATCAAGGCAATAATAAAATTAAAGTATTGAAAACAGATATTTTAAAAATCAATGGAAATTAGTAGGCACACATATAAAAAACAATGGGGCTTTGTAAATAGGCTTGTCAATAATAAAGCAAGTAAAACGCAGATTGATTGTATGATCAAGGACCAACAGGAAATACACAATAAATTAAATCATCTGAATGATCATTTTGCTAATATTAGTGCTAATATTGGTGTTGCTAATATTGTTACTGACTTGTTTGCTATTGCAGCCATATATAGAGCGTGTCGTCGGCATTTTTGTGAAATACACGCAAAACGCTCAATAACACACAAACACTACTTATTTAGGCACCCCGGTAGATCCGACTGATTGTATCCCGTGCACCATGTCGCGTGTTAGGTGGTGTTAGGTGGACTGACCCTGTAAACCACAGCTGTTAGCGTTCGGCTACTGCTCGAGATCAGCGGGCGCCAGAATCCGCCAGCTTGCGTAGTAACCGAGAACAGAGTTGGCAAGGCAACATTGAGGGCGGGGCTTAGAGTGACCCTACTTGTCTTTGTTAATGTACGGTGGCGTAGTGTATAGAGTTAGTGTAAATAAATAGTTGAATCCATACCAAGTGTTTTCCTGTCCAATCAAACTAAAGACTTGTTACAATATGATGCAGCATAGGAGGCAATCGTTTGACATTTCAGATGTCACATCTGACATCTGCATACAATACCATTTGTAATCATGTTATCGTTTAGGGTGCAACAGTGTGTTAAAGTTATTCAAACTTACTACGAAAATTCGTGTTCTGTGAGAACCACATTTCGCAAACTCCGAAGTGAATACGGTCGATTTGATCGACCATCTGAGAAGGCTATACGAAAAATGGTGCAAATGTTCGAGTCAACTGGTTCGTTTTGTGACCCGCGACATGTTCCACATCAGCGTTCAGTGGATTCAAATGAAAACATTGAAGCAATTCGTGAGAGTGTCGCGGACAGTCCATCCACCTCCATTCGCCGACATTCACAGCAAGTCAACATTTCTTATGGCTCCCTGCGGCAAATTTTGAAAAACGATTTGGGTCTCTATGCATACAAAATCCAGTTGACGCAGGAACTATTGCCAAATGATCACGGAAGATGTCGAACGATTGCTAACTGGATCTTAGAGCAGCTGTCAAGTGACAACCGTTTTTACGAAAAACTCATTTTTAGTGACGATCTCATTTTCATTTGAATGGCTGTGTCAACAGACAAAACTGTCACATCTGGGGCGATGAAAATACATGGACGTATCCACAACAGGTCACTGTTTGGTGAGAATTCTCAGCACAAGGAGTGATTGGGCCGTATTTCTTCGAAAAACTCGATGGAAAAGCGGCAACTGTAGTAGCGTCAATTACCAAGCGATGTTGGAAAACCTTTTGTGGCCGATATTGGATGACATGGACACTGACAACATGTGGTTTCAACAAGACGGAACGAAGAGTCACACTACAGGCGAAACCATCGATTTTTTGAAATCCATATTTTCCAATCGCTTGATTCCGTTGAAAGGTGATATTGATTGGCCGCCAAGATCTTGCGATCTAACCCCGTTGTCTTCTTTCTTTAGTGTTACGTGAATGGAAAAGTCTATGCCAACAATCTCAAAACGATTCCAGAGTTCAAAGCCGAAATGCGGCGTGTAATTGGTGAAATACAACCTCATGTATGCCAAAATGTTATAAGGAATTTCAGTCGCAGAATTATGTACCGCAAGAAGAATCGCGGAGGCCATTTGCCCGATATTATCTTACACCTATACATGGTAAAGGCCAATGATTGCAATACAAGAAAGGATCGCAAAGGATTCGAAATAGTTTGAGTTTTATTCGAAAAATAGTATCGCACCCTAAATTTGGGTCACCCTATACTGCGCTCATTAACATTTTAGTATCCATTTTCAAAATTTAAAAATGAAATAAAAGAATAGTAGCTGTCGACATTGCACAGTTTTACAGGAAGTAAAAAAAACGAGGAATGTTCAGTTTGGGAGGTATTTCAATATGGGCAACCGCACTCTAATTATCTATCTCAGTTTTATTGCCCTTTTTGACGATAGCTGCAATTCTAGTTGCTTTCGAGATATCGCTTATCGTACTCAATAAGATTAAATTGAGAACTCTGTCTGATAATTATCAGACAGAGATTATAATCTATGTAATCGAACTTAGATGACCTCTTATGAACTTCCTCACTCCGCATACAAATAGGCAAATGTATATAAACTCCCGGCATTTCCAGCATCCCTTCCCGTTTATAATTCGCCCCGTCAGACGTCGTCAGACTGCATCAAATACTCACTATTCGGATGAAAGTTTTAGTGTTTACCCGTAAATAATGCCCACCTACCCTATATAATTAACCCATATAATGGATCATAATGCATCATTCACTCAATAAGTATCTGGAGAGTTCCGAAAAGCGGATGAAGGGAAATTTCGGCAGTTTCAGTCCGATCAAAATTGATATCGTTGTCGCCGGTTATCCTCGTTGATTTGTCAAGAGGGTGCAAATCGGGCATTAATGTTGCAACGGTGTTTATTGTCCCTACGCTGGGTTTGCTGAAATCGCTTCATTCTGCTGGTGGAGTTGCAGGGCTGAATGCGAGAGTGCAGTGAACTGACGTTTTGCTTTGCGGCGAAATCTAAAAGGGGCGACGCACGTACGAACTTTAAGTACGCGGTTTTTAAGTTCGTGAACTTACTCGGCTCGAGGTCGGTGACACACGTGAAGCGGGAATCACTCATCTCAATAATTTTCCTAAATAAATAAAACTTTTAACAAACGCCAAACACAACAAGCGCTGCGCATCGATGGCCTGCCGAAACAAAGTGGTGGCTCGCGGCTCGCAGTACGAGCCGAGACAAGCTACGAGCAAGATTTCAAACCAGTTGGATCGCCGGCGGTTTGCGCGACGGTTTTAAAGTAAGTGTACTTACGGTGACACACAGTCGAAAAAGGTCGTCGAGCCATAAGTACGCGTACTTGCTCGTACGTGTATCACCCTCAGAGTAACAACTGAACTTAGAGGTAGTAAACAACTAATTCTAATAGGCCGACATCTTTTCGTACGTTGTCATATCGACCACCATGTACGGCAATCATAATTACTTACTATCATCTTAATGGTATAGTATCCAGAAATATTTCATTCTACGTTAAAAAAGACGGTATTTTGATGGTTCAGGAATGATTACAGCAAAATCAATAGATATGTTGACCTCTACTGCGTTACTGCATATTTCTTCATCATAAATGCAAATTCTGTCTTGCATGAGTTTGAGGAGTTGGCAACGCCGTATGCCCTCAACTGTCAAACGTTTGCTTTGTTTATTGTTTGTGCGTCTTTTATGATTGGTCAGTAAAATCGAATTTGCTATTTGTGGGCAACTCTAGTGAAGCTTTACGGACTTGCTGTGCTATATTCGAGTGTTGTTAACAGTTTCTCGAGGGAAAACTCAAAAAGTGCATTGTTTGTAACATGGTTTGCATTGGAAGAATTTTCAGGTTAGTTGGCATTACACAGAATTGTTTACAATTTGAACTGTCACTGCGATAGTAAGACAGAAGGAATTCTGCCGGTGCGCCATCTAGTACCCGAAGGTGACAGCAACCAAAGAGACAAACGCTACTAGCAGCAGTAAACTCTCCTTGGTGGAACGACAAGGCTCGTTCGCTTTTTGCCACTAGAGGCGCGGATTTTGACGCAAGCAGCGTAAAGCTTAACTTCGCTGTTTCTGTCACACAAAAAAACAAAATGCCACCCACCCCATCTCTAAAATAATAAAAATAAAATAAAAATCGTCGTGACATGACACGTCGATTTGTATTTCAAGGGAGAAGTCTTCCACCGAATACGTCATCATTGTGCTATCAACCCCGTTACATTGATTTTTGGCACCATCAATTGGAATCATTTCCACAGAAACAAACGTCAAAATAAATAACTTTGAAATAAAAGATTACTCGAAATAACTTGTCATTTAAAATATTTTAGAGGATGATTCTAGGGGGCAGAGGGTACAAGAGAGGGAAGCCATTTTTGGTTGAAATTTCTCCCCCTTGACAGTTCCTTTGACGTGTCTCGACGTTTTTCCTTTTAATCAGTAGTTTTCGATAAATCCGGGGTGGGAAGTTTTCAAATAAATACCCTGTACCACAGGTTGGGTAGCTCACAGTTTTTACTTGAATCCATGTCTATGCAGAAAGTCGCCAAACTAAAAACATTGATAAATGAGTAGATAATATGGATGGTGTTGCAGTTTCAGGTAATTATAATTGATACCGTGTCACTAGTTCCCCTTGTTGATTAGTCAGTAGGGTACAAATCGGGCATTAATATTGCAGTAGTATTTGTTATCCCTACCCTATGATAAATTCACCAGGAAGGCGGTTAATACCGTATTTTAACAAAAATGAAGCCACCTCGATTACCTTGGTACTTTATTGGCATCAACTAAAATCTATTTTGAAATTTCGGAAATTCTTTTATTAGCCACCCATTCTAAATTATTGTCTTGTTAAACATTTTGTATTTTGAGAAATGCTGCTAAGATATACGAAATATTACTGAACTGATAATTCTGCCAGAATTACTTTGTGCTAGAAACCATCAGTGCCATGAACTAGATGTAATTGCTTAGCCTTATTTTATTTAGATAATAAACTAAGTCTTAAAATTGTACTTAAAAATAATCATAGGATACTATTATAAATTATAAGTAACTGCATTCAAATGTGATCAATCTATAATGAATCAGAAACTCAACTTCACAAGATGTTCATGTTAAAGTGATTACGAAAATTTGTTTTCGAAAACATTTATTCACTTCGTAAAAATATGTTTCCTTTATTGACAAACATTTCACGAACTGTTACATCTTTTTCTGCATACCCTGAAGGGAGATCTTATAAGACAGGCTAGGCTGTATCTCGGTAATAGATCTAGATACCAAGGATTAGTATTCTAGCTTAATAGTTATCTACATCTTTTAAAATATTATTTGTCCCTTCAAGATATCCAAAGTAATCTATCTCAGAACATGAGCTAGCACTGACTGAAATATTTTAATTGTATTTACTACTACTCACTTTGAGAATCACCAAAAAGACCCATATGTAGCAGCTAAGTCGTTCTGATACAGAATAAAGAATAGTATCTGCTCTGAAGCCAGAACTTATAACCTCTGAGCTGGGTTTATTTTGACTGAAATCTCTTCCATTATTGACAATTCTTGACCATAGGTAAAAAAGTCTCACAATGTCATCCTCAAGATGCAAGGACACAAAATTAAACACCTGATGCTATTTTTTTGATAATTACTCGCAGCAACTGGATCGTACTCTTCAGTCCACTAAAAAACACCAAAGTATTCCAAAAAAAATGGAGTCAAGTTGATTGACTCAGTACTTCTCACAAGTAACGGTGATTCCATTTCATTACTTTCCCATTGCATGAAAGTCTGAGGTCCCCTTTCAACCAAATCATTACCCGCCCGTCCTCAAAAAAAAACATCCGACACAGAAACTCTCCTAAATAGTTTCTTGGTTCTCTGTAAGAACTAGAATGACACAGTTTCAACTGGATGAAGCGTAACGATCATACGAATACGAAGTTTGAGCTATTTTAATATTTCTAGTTTTTTTACTATTGCTGCACCACCACTGTCACAATTTCTAAAAACCATACGAATTTTTCATTCCCGCCAACGTAATGATGCTGTGTCGAAATTTCATTAAAATCAATTCTAGGTTACACAATACACAACGATCTAAAGCAATACTTGTATGTATGAATATACATCAGAAAATTCGAAGTCCCTTGGTTTCTGTAATACGCAAGGCAATGTTCCGAAGTTTTTTGTTTGGTTTTTGTTAATTAGTCCGTCGCCCATACACCGCTTTTCAGAATTACAGCAGCATTACCTACTACGATCCCACAGCATAACGCCTCCCAAATTTCATGACAATCCACGCAGCGGTTACTGAGATTACGAAGCTAGAAGAACTCGACAGACAGGCAAACAGACCGACAGACAGACCGACGGACCTAGCCGACTTTACTTCCGCAACTGTGATTATCGCTGTTCCTACTGGAATTAAAGTATTTAGTTGATTAGCAACCTTCCACAAATTAATAATTATTATAAATTTATGCAATTTATAAAAACTATTGAGATAAATTATATAAATTTATACAATAATTACTTATTAATTTTAGCAAATGAAATGAATGACATGGATTTTCGTTATGTAGACATCATAAAACGGCCAAAAAGCATATTATCTCAAAACCGCGACCACAATATTGGTGTGGGAAGTAAAAGCACAATAATCAAATGCATCATTTAGAGCCAATTAATGAAATCTCTACATTCCGGTAATATATGCCAAAGCCTTTTCAGAGGTCTGGGTTTGTAACAAAACGAGGCTAAAGATCTAAGGTCCATTAAAATAAAACAACACAGAAAAGTTCAATACCCAATTCTTTCACTTGCTTCATATCCATTATTTCATACACTTTAAAAGTGTGGTGCTTTAGGCTCTATAAATAAATACTAAACAAGTAGAGCTGTTGAAGGCCTAGATAGCTTAATAGAGAATTGCTGTAGAACAATTCATTCTATAATTTATTGCTCCTTAAATAGTAGATATACATTGGCATATGTGACTGTAATGGACTTCTTCGTGTTACTCATGAAATTATTAACCATGCAGTTAAGGATCTATTCTTGTCACATACCTATTTATCGAAATGATCTGAACATTTGCAGATTTGCACCAAAATGTAAATCATTACAAGCCGCAGTAGGCATTAGGATCTGGCTCATTATGTTAATGCACTGGAGATGGGCTATTTTTGGTCTAGATCCTATAGTCTAGTTCGACTATTTCCAAACGTAGCTTACTAGAGGTGAGTCGGTTCCGAAGGAATCGTTCCATAGGAACGATACCGTAATAGGAATCAAAGGAATCGATTCCGAGGAATCAAAGGAGTCGATTCCGATGGTTTGGAATTGGAGATGACAAATCCGCGCACGGACTCGGACTCGAACTGTCGATGTTGGTGTCGGTTAACCAAACCAAAGTTTACGGAATACATATAAGTTGGATCACTCCGTAAAAATATCAAAACGGCCTGCCCCTTACCCCGTCAACCCCGGTACACCGGTAGCAGTGTACCAACGTCAGCCGGGAGATACGGGGGGGCGCAAAGTAGAGGTCGAACGTGTTTAACGCGAAGTCTATACAATGTCTCAAAAATATCGGATTTTGTTGTCTCGGATTTGTTTGCAGGAAATGGATAATATTTTTAGAAGTTTGAGAGTAATCAATTTCGCGAGAAAAAATATTACCAATCAATTTAAATTTATTAACGGATGGAGAACGACAATCAGATCCATTCTTATTTTGTGGTAAACCTTGAAATGTGAGGGATATAAATACAGGATATCCCACGACGATTAAGACAAGAAATATGTCGGAACTTGGCAGTAGTAGAGAACTATCATTTTGGGAATGTAAATTAGAGCAGATGTTGTTTCTTTTTGTCATTGTACTACCCAATGAGGTATTTGTTTTTGGTCACGTGACATTCGATTCAAAATTATCAATGGACGCCTTGTATATTTGTGCCTGTGTTCCTCCCGATAAAACAATTCCAACAAACTAGCACACTTGGGGTCTCAAGTTCAAAAGCTACAGGTACTAAAAGGATTGTATCACGCTAAAAGCGTATAGTGAGACAAAATATTAATTCGGTGGTCTTACTATAACACTCAGGGGCATTGTAAATTATATTTTAGAGCTCGAAAATATTTTTATTGATAACTTTAACAATTTTGTTTCTACAGTAGCAATTGGAATGAAAGTGAAAAGCAAAATGTCAATGATAATTTATTCACATCCAAGTGAAGCATTTCCACATGATTATCTTTTAAAATTGTACATACGAGTTCGCATATACTATACCACAAAATTTATAAACTGTGGTCTCAAAAATAAGCCAAATAAACAAAACATCAAGGTAAAAATACTAGAGCACCTTTGAACCATCAGTTTTTACTTATCTACAAAATAGCTACAATATCTGAAATCATTTGAGATTCATTAGTAATAGTTTTACTAACTAGGCTTTATTTTTAATATCCATTTATGTTACTTAGTGCATTAGCAAAATAAACGTTATATTTGTATTTGTATGTCTAAATCGGCCGTCAATACATAGTTTTTCAATGACTCTCGTATTTACGTACAACCCAGGCATTAGCAAGTCCCCGCTAAAAGATCCTCGTACTTGGGCAAAAACCAACGCAAAAACTAACTGGCGCGTGCGGCCGCGGCATCGCTTTCATGTGAGTTCTTCAAAGTGCCGACGGAGAGTGGTCCAACTTATATGTATTCCGTAAACTTTGACCAAACTTACTAGTGAATCGTGTTGTCGATTCCGTCGCGTTGTACACGAATCATGAACGAGACGAACAAAACAATTCGCGGCATTCACGCCTGACGCTGTTGTAGTGCGGTGTAGTTATTTCTGGCAATTCCATTACTTTTTCTTTGTGCAGAAATTTTAAAAGCTTTTCTTTAACTTGCAATGTATGTTTGTTTGTACGGGTGGAATCTTGATACTCAATTTTTTTGATGTCAATCACCTTTAGTGTTCGAAGATGTCAATACGATAAGCTGTGTGCCGTCACTCTAAATCCAATATGGCGGACTTTTGAAGTTTTTTATGCTTGCCTATAATATTAGTATTAAGCGAACGGTTCGCTGAGAATAAAATTGCAGGTTAATAACTGAAAAGTAAAAAATAAAAGAAAAAACTTTTTTAAAACAAGTTTTTATTTAAATGCTCTAAAAAGAAGAAAATTAAAATTTTTCCTTTTTTATTTAATTACTTGAAAACGTACTGGATTCGGTACAGTTGTACCGAAACGGCAGCACTGGCCTGTAATGGACTAATGGAATCGTGAACGTAGCGAACGAATTGGAGTAATCGATTCCGAAAAAGGAATCAATACCATGGCCATGGTGCGAGTCCGCGGTCTAGGATTTATGGGCGCGGCATCACAGGGAATCGTGAACGAATCGATGCCGAAAAAGGAATCGATACCGTGGAATCGAATCACCAAAAGGAACGATTGAGCCCCGTTCTATAGCTCACGGTTCGTGTATTTAAGTTACAATAGCGACACTGTGCTTGAATAGGATAGTACTTATGTTATTCAGCAAGCTGTAGGTAGGTGCTGTAAATCAACAAGTGAGCTATCACCATTATTTACTACCGGAGCAATTATTAATAGTACGATTTAGATACATAATTACGAACTATTGAGACCTTAACCTCACTTCTGTCGCTTAAATAAATACTGCTCACCGTTCGTACCAACGCAGGCCTAATTTTTTGTGGTCAGCCTCTTGCGCTGCGAGAGGACAAGTATCGGTGCACGTTAGATTTGAAACGCTGCAGGTTGTAGCCGCCGGGAAACACATTCCATGGCAGCTCATTCTACAGCGTCGAAGTTCTCCAAAAGAAGGAATGCTGGAGGAGACTAGTTCGGGGAGTAGGGACCTCGACCTGGTAAGAATGAGCTCACTAAGTCTCTCTAGTGTTCCTCGTGCCTTTGGTCTTATTATCTGGGAGAGCTCACTCGAACATCTTCCGTGATAAAATCTGTAAAATAGGGACAAGTCAGCCACCCTCCTTCGATGTTCCAGGCTATGGAGGTCCTTTGTGAGGTTAGGCTTATTGATTAGTCTAATTGCTCTCTTCTGGATAGTGTCCAGAAGCTTTTGAGAGTGCTTCGGAGCGCATCCCCACTCATGGAAGCAATACTCCAGCGATGGTTAGATCTGTGCCTTGTAAAGCAGCAGTAGTTGCTCTGGTGTATACAGCTTCCCATAGCAGAAACAAAACATCAAGCTTCTGGGATGCCGTTTTAGCAATACTGGCGACGTGGTAGTGCCAGGACATGTTATTATTGATGTTGATCTCCAAAAACCTGACGGAAGGTGACTCGACTATGGGGTCCCTCCATTTTCACAGTTGGTAATCCAACGTAACACTTCTTTGTAAGTGCTGTTGCCTGAGGTTTCTGTACATTGAGCTGTACTTTATTTACTAATCCCCACTCAACAGTTGTTTTGATATCTACGTTGACCTGTGAGGCATGTTGCCGTCTCCGACGTACCGTCTCCTGGGCTGATAGTGGCTTGCCTGGTTCCATGCACGATATTACTGTACTGTCGTCTGCGAAGCTGTAGATTGGATTGGATGTTCGTTGATATACTACAGTAATAGTGTAGGGGATAGGACAAATCCCTGAGGATCACCGGCGTTTATTGAAAATACGTCTGATGAACAGCCTTCGACTACAACAAAAAAGATCGGTCGTTCAAAAAGCTATTCAGCCACTGGCGCAGGCTAGGTGGTAGTCCATATGCAGCAAGCTTGACCAGAAATCCCTCATGCCACACTCCGTCGAAAGCTTTCGAAATATCAAGTGCAACAACACGGGATTCGCCATGATTTTGTATTGCTCTGTTCTACAAGCGAGTGACGTAGGCCAGGAGGTCACCCGTAGACCTGTGCTTACTGCTTATGGAAGCCATACTAGCGATCATTTATGATGTTATTGTTGTCCAAGTATTTCAGGAGCTGTGTGTTAATGACAGTCTCCTTAACCTTAAACATGATGCTCAAAAGAGCCACTGGTTGGTGGGATCGGTTTTTTTGCCTTTCTTAAAGGGCCTCACAGTCATCGTTCTTTTTCATCAGGTTTGCACGACGTGCCAACCGATGTCGGTTAAACCGATGGAACGATACCTCCACACACTGTTCGGTTTTCTTTCAGTTTCTCGCAAATTTTTGGCGACGGCTTTAGCTATTAAAGTGAAATAAAGCAAGAAAGAACGTTCTAAATGGGTGAAACAGTGGCTTTTAGAAAGAGGCCAATTCTCCCATATAAATCTATTAGAAGAATTGCGTCCGGAGCCAGGGGATTGGTACAATTATTTGAGGATGGATGAAGAAACATACTTAGAATTACTTAATTCAGTAGCACCTCTAATAAAAAAAAAACAGGATACTTGGATGAGACTAAGTATTTCCCCTCATGAACGTCTGACAGCTACATTGAGATTCCTTGCTACGGGTAGAAGCTATGAGGATTTGAAATTTTCGGTTGCGATATCCCCCCAAGTTTTAGGACAAATTATACCTGAAACCAGAACGACACTGCAAAATCCTGTCGTGATTGCACGATGAACGGCCACACATGTACCGAGTTGCACGATGGCGTTCGAAACCGACGGGTAAAATCAAGCTCGGACTGATTTTTTGGAACGACGGTCAACACGACGGTTTTTCGGCACACACGGACCGAAATGAGTGTGATCGGTTGGCACGTCGTGCAAACCTGATGAAAAAGAACGATGTCTGTGGGGCCCTTTAGGGATGGGTTGTACACGACCAATCCTTCATGAAGCGAGAGGCGTAGCGATGAGAGCGAGGCGTAACATCCAACTGTTTAGGAGTTGGTATTTTTGTGAATTTTGTTTAGGAAAGTCGACAGTTTTAATAATCGTTTATGCAGTAATGGTAATGGCTATGAATATTGTACAAAAACAGTTGTTGATTTTCATTACACAGAGTACTAATAGATACAGTTTAAAGAACCAAAGAAAACGCTTTAATGATAAAGTTGTTGATCTTCATTACACAGAGTACTAATAAATACAGTTTAAAAAACCAAAAAAAAAAACGCTTTAATGATAAAGTTAGCTAAAAAATGAAAAACAAATATAGTTTAGAAAAAGATCATCGGACTAAAAAGTTAAAAACAATTTTTAAAACGAGCTTAAAGCAGTAACGAGCGAAAAAGAACGACTCACGATTTGTCGCCTAATGGACCAGACCATCAAAAAGCTATGTATAATATCTGTAATATGTGGAATATCACCCACTCCGTCGTCAATTAACAAAACTTGCCAATTCAATTAGGCAACACGTACAACGGTAGATTTGTCGTGTGTCATGAATATTTGAGACTGAGTTGCTGGGGAGGTAACTAGCAAAGTTATAGGGTATAATTATGAACTGATGTATTCGTTAGGTAGCTTATTAGTGTAGCTGCTGATGTTATAGATACCTCAAGTTATTTAGAGTTTGATCGATAATTAGGCAATTATTGTTAGACGTTTGATAGTTCTATATATTGCAATTGATCTCTGTATAACAGTAAATAGATTCCAGAGTCCCAAGCCTTCTGTGAGTTAAGCACAAAGACATAACTACAAAACTAGAGAAAAAATTTAGCCATAGAGGAAAGTAAGCAAAAGACTAATCCTCTAGAGATTTTGCTCTTCACTCAACGTTATACTTGGAACCTAGCAATCTTTGAATTAGAAAAAATTGAACAAATAAAATTGCTTGAACATTCATATAGATTGAAGTAAGACAATATGTGATTATTGAAAACTTTGCTTTGGGGTTCATCAGAATGTTACACATACACTATACAGTTTTCAATTCTTAGATAACGTATGCTAAGATATGTCTTATCTAAGATCTGTGTACTCTACATTTCTTCAAAAATATGCGAAAATTTGAAACCTAGACCTACTTATGAATTCGTTTTTTTAGTAATACAATGATTAGAGCATTTCTGCTCCCCTTAGCTAAGACGTCTAACAATTTGTTAAAACTTATATATTATAAATTCAGTTTTACAGTGTGTGTTTTATTCTAAACTTTTGCCACTCTCTATAGTGATGTTAGAACACTCTCACTTGGGACAATAGATAAATATGGCATAGAGCATTTGCTATGTGCAGCTAATTACTATTTTTGATCACGAAGAGAGTATTGATTTTGGTATTTTTTATTTTCACTTCTTCCTCCCAAAATTATTAAAAATTAAGTTTTCCTAGTGGAAAGAACAAAATAAAGAAATATACGTATTTCAAAACACATTTAAAAAGAACAAAAGAAACTATTAGTTCTTCTTATGTATCAAGATATCATTAAGTTAAAATAAAAAAAATGATAACATAACAAATTATATGGGGTACCTGCGGGAGGGGATATTAAAACTTTGTAAAGATATAGTACACCAAAATTAAGTTATCTAAACGTGTCGTTTCAGATAATTTAATGAAATTTTTCAAATCTTTCAAATGCTAATTGATAATTTTATGTGTAAATAATTTTATATTTGTTTGTAATACTGCATTGTAGAAGCTAATACTCAACGTTATTCAATTTATATTTTTATTTTTATATTTTTTCGCCTTCCTATGAATTTTAGCCCTGAAGAAGGCGTAAAATATACGCCGAAACGTCGGCTCTTTGAGCAAAAAACTTCTGCAGTACTTTACCCTCATCATCATAGTCACAATGTCTTAACAGACGTGTTGTGAACTCGTAAAATGCATTAAGTCGAAGCTAGAATATTGCCGACACGAATATTATCAGTAGTTTTGAGAACTGTAGCTCGCCATCTTTCGCGATTTACTGTCAGTTCAGTGGCGCTCTTGATACTCATATCCAGCAACTGTTTCGTCGTATCCACCCAGCGTGTTGGGGAACGGCCACGGCGCCGCTCACTCGGGGCGTGACCCTGAACTAGTTTCTCCATACTTTACTCTAACTTCTACTAAAAAATATAATTATATACTCATAGACGACATGCTATTTTAGAGAGAAAATATATGGCATCAAAAAAATATTGTTATTACTATCGTACTTTAACCTCTAACTGTAAGGATATCCCTAAAAATAATTATAGTTATTAAGTTGCGATTTAAATTTATTCAATGGGAATACTACAATGTCCAAGAAGGTATGTATTATCTAAAGTATATGTGAAATCTAACAGTTGACTTGTAAGTTGTAAGTTGTTAAAATATCCTTTCACTATGGGGTCATCTAAAAACACTGTGTGCAATTCTCATGTAATAGTTATTACATAAATTCACTGCAAAGGAAGAACCAAAACCAAGAGCACAGGTCCTCAGACCATTCTGTCAAGCAGTGACGGATTGAGTAAATAAAAGTTAATAAAAAGGGATAATTACCTTCACATCCTTTGTAGGCCTTGGACATGTCAAGCGCAGACTCTTGAACGTCACTGTCATCATCCCTGCTATCCTCCTTTTTGCTCAAAATATCATTTATGGAAAACGGGGTCACTGTTGTGCTCCTTTCCTTCAAACTGTTCTGACTCAACTCGTCATCCATCACAAGAAAGTAGTGTCCTTCTTCACCAACAAAATACAAATTTCAGCAGGACAGCTGCTGTATTATCAACAAAAGTTGATAGTTTTTGGTAGTGTTGCTTGCAGTGTTGTATAGTGTACACTTCTTTGTGGGTTATAGCAGTTATATACTCAGTCCACTAAGTGATGCTTTCAAACTATATATTGTTTTAAAAGTACCTTAACTTCATTTTGTCATTCCTGATTCTTGTCAACACTCCCACTTTCACGTAATCTTAAGGTGCCCTTTCTGAGATTAATTCGCTAATTCAGCTTCTCATGTATCATGTCATTCAGCTAATACGTCTCTTATTTCTTCTTTTGCAAGAATTTCAGCTCCATCATGACAGCTTGTCAGACCTTCTTTCTTCTATAAAGTTTTTTTAGTACAAGAGATATCGCACAGCAGGATCCTCCTTTCTTGGTGATTTTTGCAGAAAATGAGGTTCCTTTTCACAAGAGTAGATTGCTCCTCTGCCTTCTGCTTCAAAAAAATGTTCAAGCAGGGTAACCAGTTTTTTCTGCCCCAATAAACGTCTTACTTCTTCAGCAGCTGGATCTGCAGGAAATAAAGTTCTTATTATTTTCCTCTTGACACAAGTAGAAGCTTCTTCCGTCTTCTTCTTCAAATAAGCTGCCAAGCAGAGTAACCGATTTTTCTATCTTAACGATCCTTTTCCAAAAATTATCCAAGAAAATATCGCACAGCAGGATGCACCTCCTTGGTGATTTTTGCAGGAAATAAGGTACTTTTTATTTTCTTCTTCACACGAGTAGAAAGTTCTTCTTCCTTCTGCTTTAAAGAAATGTCCAAGCAGAGTAACCAATTTCTTCTGCCTCAATAATCGTCTTACTTCTTCAGCAGCAGGATTTGCAGGAAATAAGGTACTTACTATTCTCCTCTTCACACAGGCAGAAACTTTTTCTGTCTTCTGCCACAAAAAAACTTATAGAGAGAATACTCACTCCTCTTGACGCAAACAGTATCCACTTTCTTCGACAACAGTTTTTGCAGGATTGTTCTTCCTTTTCTTTCTTCTTGTGCAACAGTTTTTGCAGGATATAAATCACGTTTTATTTTACTCTTCACACAAATAGAAACTTCTTCCGCCTTCTTCTTCAAATAAGCTCACCGCTTTCTCTTCTTTTTTTTCTGCAGCAGGACTCGTCTCCTGCTGGACTGTCTTCCTGACACGACGCCGAATGTGTTGCCACCACGGTTCACTAAATCAAACTACCGTTACGAAACGCTCCGGCGAAACGGGAGCCGCGAGTTTACCTCCGTCCTGCTCTAACTCGTGGCGGGATTGTCGTTTGGCTCTATCGCTCTTGGACGGTTTGATTACGTAGGGGGTGGGACTTGTGTCACGTTAAACGCCGTATCGTAATCTAGTGGCCTGAGCGATTGTTCATTTTTATTGCCGGGAGGATGTTTGAGGTGTATTAGGCAGGCTAGAGAGAGAGAGAGAGGGCTTTTGGGTGTAATTTGTGTGTTTTTTTTTTGGGTAGATGCCGATTCGGTTTTAGAGCTTAAAATGAATCGGTGAGTCTAAGAACAGTATAAGTGCAGACACATAGTTTCGAGACAAATTAAAAAACATATCGACTCATGCAACGAAAGCTGTAGTAACTCACTTTTTGGCCAATATGAGTTACGATTTGCATCGTAACAGTTATAGGTGTACCTTCTCATTAGTAAACTGTGGTAACTCTAAACCACATGATCGGCAACCACATATACATTTTACAGTTTTATCGTAATTCGAATTGCGTATAATAATGTCGTTGATGAACGTCGTATATTGAGTTACTTACTTTTACTGGGCAAATGTCGGGGAAGCACCGAAAGTACGTTGAGTTACTATACTTGCGTTTGCCATTTCATACTTTTGTCGTTGGTAGATCGTTGAAGGACAACGATAAAAGTTTAGCTGTTGATGACAAAATTGTATGTGCAGCGTGTTTTGACCTTATAAAGATATTGGTTACTCGCCAATCAGATTTTTTTTACAAAATTAAAATCGCTATCTACTTCACCGTCCACGATATAGGTAATAATGAAGGTTTCTGCTATGTCTGGTATGAAGCGATAACGAAAAGGGGCCCAAATGAAACAAGCAGCTGCCTTCTTAATTTTTTGAGAAAACAGAAAAAAGGGAGTTCAAAGGGTTATCCTTTATTCAGATAATTATGGCGCCAAAACAGAAATAGATTCATCTTCTCTAGGTTCGCTTATACTGCTGCCACGCTTCAGATAACAATAACACATTGCTTTTTGGAAAAAGGTCATACGCAAAACGAGGGCGACAGTATGTACGCGGTCATAGAAATGACCAAAAAAAGACAGAGTGCAGTTTATAAACCTAGTCAGTGTACGACCTTGATAAACATTTCCAAAGTAACTGGCAAGCTTTATTCAGTTGAAGAGATGCCCTAGGATGACTTGTTTAGTTTTTCCAATCTGGTGGAGAAGCAAAATTGGACGAAAACCACAAATTACTGAAGATAAGTAAAATATGACAGATTTCTTGGTAACCATATTCTCCTAATAGAATTGAATGTAATTACGAGTATAATGAAACGGCGAGGTTCTTAGAATTACAAAAATCCAGGCGCAGCTAGCTGCAGTCATCAGTTTGCCATGCACTACCCAGGTTGTATAGTCATCTACTACAGGTTAAGTAATAAAAAAACTAAATGGATTACTGGAGCTATGTAAGGGACCTGAGCATGCTATATCAAAATTCTTCCATCATTTCTATTTTTCTTTAAAAACACGTGAAACCGTCACACCAAAGGTAGGAAAATCGTAAACGATGAAGGATCTGATGAAGAATTGGATAAGGTTGATTCAGACAGTAGTTTAGAGTTACAATTGTATGTATTTTATTATTGTTTAGCGAAAACGAGAAATGTTTTCCTAATAAATCAATAGATGGAAACTATCTTATGCATTATCTTATGAAATTAACTTCCACGAAGACTACAGTAAATCATTAAAAAAATAGGAAAAAAATAGTAAATTGGCGTCTGTGTGATACTGACCGACCGATGTTGATGTCTCTATCTAAAAATCCCAAATTCATCGAAAATGTTTTTTATTGAAGGTGTTTCTGAGATTCTAAATTGTTCGGTAAGTCTTTAAACGACGATATCTCAGCTTCGCTCATAATGACTTATTACAGTCTCCGTTGCATGAGTCGAATTATTATCTCCAAAACGAGTAAAGTAACTGTGTTCGCCACTTAGACAAAGAAAGAGAGAGGACGGAACGCGGGGCTGACATCTCTGTTACCAAAAAGTACCAAGACGCTAGTCCCAGTAGGTCTTATTGAAGAACACAGAATACCTATAATCTTATTTATATTTATTGACATTGTGTTGCTTGAGCATATAGGGTGGTCCAATAAGCGCGCGGTGCTCTCTAGCGGCCATGCCGTTTAAATTAGGCGAAAATGTTTTAAATAAAAGACGTTTCCTTTGAAATGCTCTAAATTTAGATAATAATTTCAAAGATGGCGGATATAAACCTAACATGTGTATACATTATTAGCGAGCCTTTGAATATTTTTTACCACGAATACACACACTGGGTACCACTTAGTTTCATTGTAGTGTAACTATAGGATGTTGTAAATAAATAAATTAATTAAATAGGATTAAATTAGTTGTGTAGGAAAATATAATTGAACTGCTTGCTACAAATTGGGTAATTATGCATTAATTATAGCATATCGTGCGCTTCGTAACATTTTCGGGGTAGATTTCTCAAAGCTGTTCCAACGAAGTAACAGTAATCTACGAGGGCACCAGTACAAGTTGAAGAAGGAAGCCTTCAGGACCACAGTACGGCAGCACTTTCTTACCAATATAATTTTTTTCGACCGCTGGAATAATCTGCCAGGATTTGTCGTGAACTCTACCAGTGTGAATAATTTTAAAAACAATTTGGACAAGTTTTTTGAATCGTGACACTTTAATGCCTATCTCAATATCACTGTACTCTAATTTTACGTTATGCTCCTGTTCTGAGTTTATAGCCTATAGGCTCAACTCTTATCTGTTGTTTAGTAATAATAATAGGGCTGTTCGCAGAGCAATCACAAACTGGTCAGCGTCAATTTGATTAGCCAGTTCTAGTCAGAAATAGTTTGGCAACTGCAATGGCGAATACTGATTGGCTCTGACTGGTTTGTGATTCTCTCTACGAACAGACCTAGTAATTCACAGTGAATGCGGGTAGCCTGCTTTGTCCAGCGCCGAACCGCTCGCAGGTAGAAGCAAACAAAGCGGGGAACCTTAAAATAAAATTAGTACATGTATTTATAAGCCACTTTCAACGCCGGTCGGCGCGGGTTCCCTGCTTTTGCATGCACAGTGAAAGCAGTTTGCCTGCTTGCGGGGACCTGCAAGCAGGAAACCGTTCCACTGAGTCTGCGCGGCAGCAACGACAGATTGCTTCAAGGTATTTGAAATTAACCTGAAATGAAAATTAAAATCCCTAATGGGAGGACGAAAAATATCCGTATGTGTAAGTAAACCTACAAATTCATTTCTTTTAGTTAGTACATCCAAGAACTGATAAAAATTTTATGAAGATGGTCTAACATTAGGGATTCATCAAGCCAAGTAGCTTGAGTTTTTTCTTGAATACTTGAGTTAACTTGAAAGCTCAAACTCTTGAAAATTTGATATTTGATTTGACTTGATTTTCGATCTGAACTACTTGACTTGATATCTAGTAAAATCAAACTACTTGATATTACTTGATATCATTCTGTAAAATGCGAATCGAAGCGTTAAAATGGCGGAATCACCGAGGTTACGACAGCAAACAAGCACCCGATAACTTCAAAACTTTAAAGCCAACCGACGCAGAATGGTCGTTAACTGAACGAATTTGCCAGTACCTTAATGTTTTTGAGAGTATTTCCATCATTTTTGCATTAACATTCTGCTCGATAGACTAGATTCGTGGGCTATGGAACTTGACAATAAACCTGATCGAGATGAAACCAATGAACAGATTATAAATAGTATTCAAGCGGCAAGGGACAGTACTAAAGATATTTTAGAATGGTGGAAAAGACACGAATGTCTTTTTCCAAACCTTGCCGCAATGGCCAAAGACTTTTTGGCAACGCCAGCTTCTTCAGCTCCAGTTGAAAGGCAATTCTCTATAGCTACCTTAACTCTTATCAAAACAAAAAATCGATTAGGTGATAACTCCGTTATAAGTCTTATGTGTCTCAAATCATGGATAGCAAATGAGGATATAATTTCTTTTTTACTTCTGTGTCATCGGCATCGATTGCTCTGGTCATTAGCCTCGTGTTCTGTGTAGGCCTTGTTACTGTTTCCCGGCGCCACTCTAGGAATAGCACTGTTAATTAGAAGCAACAGTGAAGGCTCAGGTGGGAATTCTTCGCTAAGCTTTTTTTATGGATATTTATTTTTCATTGAAAAAACCAGAAATAAATTTCCGCCTCTAATGAGAATCGAACCCGGGGCCTTCCGGTCACGAGCCCTCGACGCTAACCACTGAGCCAACTCACCCCCATTTGAGTTTGTTGTTTTTCTATGTATTATTGTCAGAATTCAGAATATTTCATATTTTTATTCACATTATTACATTCATTATTCAACTAAGTTTGTTGGAGTTTTCGTTTCTGAATGTTTTTTTTTTATAATTATTACATCTTTATATACATAGACTTTTACTGTTATCGCGTTATGGCTGTTAATCAGGTTAATATCAAAAAAGAATGATTTTTTCAAGAAAAATCAAGTAGTTAGCTTGAGAAACTTGATTTTCAAGTTGCTTGATGTGTAACTACTTGACTTGACTCGAATTTCGAAAACAAATACTTGACTTGATCTTGACTTGATATCAAGTCAAGCCAAGTCAAGTAGCTTAAAAATCAAGTCAAGTCGTGAATCTCTATCTATCATACCATGGCCGACTCTACACTAGGCCGGAGTCTTAGATGTGGCAACGTGGCTTAGCTGTGAAATAGTAGCCCTATAGTTTCAGAATAATTATTACATTTTATATGTATTAGAGTTCATCTCGGTTAATAAATTAAGAAAAAAACTTTTTAGAACTACTACTAATACCACTTACATCTGATGTCTGTTTCATCACAGTCAGACACTACAAAATAAAAATAAACGCAAGCTGTTTCCTGCCGCCACTTCCATTTCCACTTAAATGAACACTCAATTTACTTTGTTAATTATCACTTGAGCTAGAAAAATTCACTATTAGGTCACTGTGAAGCCATTCTTGCTGGTCTTGATTTCCCTTTCACTATCAAATGCTTTCGTACGTATGCCCCAGGCCATGCCCAGATGAGTTCTATTTACTGTATTTTTTTGTGATATTTGGGAGGTCCAGCAAACATTATAGGTACCACATTGTGCTTTAAAATAGGTCTTATCCTTTGAAATGTTTGTCAATTATTGTCTTTATACTTATAAATATAACGAGCCCTTCCGAGGAATACCTTTCACCCACTTCTGTTTATGTCCCTTATCGGACGCACAATTGCTAGTGCAACCTGGTACTACACACTTTGCAGGCATCTTTTTATCTTTATAGTTTCATTTGTCAGGTAAATAAGTAGAAACCCATTCAAAATCACCTTGCACCGTTCTTTTTAATCTGGAATAAGGTTATGTTGGGCCATGGTTTGGTAGTTCTCTACTCATGCCTCTACTGGGCTGCAACCTGGTACTACACGCTTTGCAGGCATCTTTTTATCTTTATAGTTTCGCTTGTGCAGGTAAATAAGTAGAAACCCATTAAAAATCACCTTGCACCGTTCTTTTTAATCTGGAATAAGGTTATGTTGGGCCATGGTTTGGTAGTCCTCTACTGGGCTGCAACCTGGTACTACACGCTTTGCAGGCATCTTTTTATCTTTATAGTTTCGTTTGTGCAGGTAAATAAGTAGAAACCCATTCAAAATCACCTTGCACCGTTCTTTTTAATCTGGAATAAGGTTATGTTGGGCCATGGTTTGGTAGTTCTCTACTCATGCCTCTACTGGGCTGCAACCTGGTACTACACGCTTTGCAGGCATCTTTTTATCTTTATAGTTTCGTTTGTGCAGGTAAATAAGTAGAAACCCATTAAAAATCACCTCGCAACGTTCTTTTTAATCTGGAATAAGGTGATGTTGGGCCATGGTTTCGTAGTCCTCTACTGGGCTGCAACCTGGTACTACACGCTTTGCAGGCATCTTGTTATCTTTATAGTTTCGTTTGTGCAGGTAAATAATTAGAAACAAATTAAGAATCACCTTCCAACCATATTTTCTGCACCTGGAAGAATACACATGACATAACAACAAATGAAAACACGGCCTGATCTCCAACGTTACCATATTTCAATGCTCCGGCCTAGTGAGTAGAGACGGCCATGATCATACCCATCCACGTATATTTCTATATTGATTTATTGATAAATCCGGCTTTTTTTTGGTATTATTGTTATTGTTACTTGATAAATTAGTTGTATACAAACAAATCCCTAGTTATCATCACTACCCCATCACTTATTCCCAAATTCCAACAAAGTCCTGTTTAGTTGGAAAACAAAGAACAGGCAAAACAACAACCTACCCTGTCACTAAAATTAATAGTGCCGTAGCAGTTCTGTTTACAAAACCGGAAATTTGATTGTCCTTTATGTTGGAAATTATATTAAGTATATCTGCGTCAGTCCAGAAAAGTTGAAAGCGCTCGACACGTGGCCTGGCAGGAAGTAGAATCATGGCAGCTTAGATTATCGAAATGATACACCGTGAATTAACCCCTTTTCTGATTTCGTCGCGTATTGATTTAATATACAAGGTGGATCATGGCTATGGTCTCACGTCTCATCATAGTCACAATGTCTTAACAGGCATGTTGTGAACTCGTAAAATGCATTATACTTATTTTACACACATAAAAAGAAATTCTCAAGTCAAGAATTGTGATATTATTGTAAATACATACTCACAACAAGAATATCTGTTCTCACTCTAAGAAATAATATTTGATGAGAAAATTATTGAAATTCTGTATCAAGAATAATATACTTTTGATTTATATACTTATTTTAAAGAAATATGCTCCGAAAGAAAATATAATTTTCTTTGCAACCAAGACTATAATAATTTAATAACAAATATTTCATAATTTTATATCAAGATTATCATTTTTTCCAGCGGTGTCCAGTTTACTTCTATCAAGAATATAGACAGATTGCAAATACGAACCTTCATTTACAATATGGTATTCTTGGTCTGAAAATGAACGCTGTTTTACAAGCACATCCTATATTTGTATCAAGTAAATCATTTATTTAACGTCTACCAACGTCGGAGTGCGCAGGCGCGCAGCGTGTTACGTGTCAACTATAACCCCTCCACCCTCTCTACTCAACAGCCTGTTGCCCGTCCGCGTCCGCGCCGCGATTATCTGTTTGGGTTGTCGCATTCGTCCCCGTATTTAGCACCGCAGCGTAATACCTGCATCCTGGATCCTGCATAATAGCACATAATAGAGTATCTAGCCAAACTGTTAAATAAATTGCCATTGCCACGTGATACCCGTTATATGACCGTCAACTATCGGTGAACGAATCTGGCGGTAGTGCTGGTCCACCGCCATTTGTGTCGCGTCCCAGTTCCCGTCAGTTTCCTTATTACTGGATCTATCCAACCATGAATGGGCTATTAAAAAAATTGGGATGCGAAGATCTGACTCTGGTGTTCCTACCACACCAGCACATAGACGAGAAAAATGTCTACATGCTCATAGAAGAGTTTGAATGCTCAAATCAATACTACTAGATTCCTCATCCAAGAATATAACAATTTTAGCATAAAGTTGAGATACTTGCGTCAAGTTTATGAAATGCTCCAGTTAAGATTATGAAATGCTTCGGTAAATACTACCATATGCTTGATTTAAGATTTTGGTATTCTTACTTTCAAGAATTTTCCAGTTTTGCATTGAAGATATTTTCTCAATCTAACCCTTATATGGTCAAAGATATCGTATACTTGAATTAAAGCATCTGTACTTCATCTAAGAAATTATTTTTATGTGTGATACGAGTTTCTCTTGGGATATCTTAAAGATCTTTAATGCAGTAGTTTCCCATTTGCTTCCTGCATCTTCATACTGTTGACCAGATGGTATTTACCGGTTGATCCACCTTTAGGGACAATTTCTCATCCCAAGGAGAAGAAGGTGTCCTGATTCTTCTCTACTCGTCCACCCAAAGCTGTTGGTTGAAAAGAGGTTACTGCTTATACCGACAGTAGTTCGGTTCCTTTTAGTCGCCCTTCACGACACGCAGGATATACGATGGGAGATATTCTAACCCGCCCTCCCACGGGTTAGCTTACCAACAGTGGAAATGGAGGGTGACCCCATAGATGAGTTACCTTCCGTCAAGCTTTTGGGGACCAACATCAACAACAACATGTCCTGGCACGACCACGTCGTCAGTATTGCTAAAACGGCATCCCAGAAGCTTGGAGTGTTGTTCCGCTGTAGGAAGCTTTACACACCAGAGCAACTACTGCTGCTCTACAAGGCACAGATCCGACCATCGCTGGAGTATTACTCCCATGTGTGGGAATGCGCTCCGAAGCACTCTCTAAAGCTTCTGGACACTATCCAGAACAGAGCAATTAGACTAGTCGATACGCCTAACCTCACAAAGGACCTCCACAATATCGAAGACGGGTGGCTGACCTGTTCTTGTTCTACAGATTCTACCACGGAAGATGTTCGAGTGAGCTTTCCCAGGTAATAACAGCAAAGGCCGTCCGAACGAGGAGCACTAAAGAGGCTCTGCGAGCTCATCCCCACCAGGTCGAGGTCGCTACTCCTCGAACCAGTCTCCTCCAGCATTCCTTCTTTTGGAGCACTTCGACGCTGTGAAATCAACTGCCGGGGAATTTGTTTCCCGACGGCTACAACCTGCAGAGTTTCAAATCTAACGTGCACGCTGACCATAAAAAAATAATAAACAATATTCTGAGAAAAAAATTGATCTATAGTCTAATCCATATCTGTAATTCCTGACAACAGCAGATTTTGCGGTTTTCAGAATTGTTATTATGCTTGATTCCATTTTTCAATGAAATAATATATCACGAAGTTTACAGTGAATACTTCTTATCTTAGGATTCTAAGATTTCATAAAGTTGTTTGAATTACACCATATTTTTTTTAATAACCGAGCAGCACAATATCTCCTTTTAAAAAACGCTCCATTGCATTGGCAGTGAAGGATCATCATCATCACAGTCACAATGTCTTAACAGACATGTTCTGAACTCGTAAAATGCATTAAGTCGGAGCTACAGTATTTCCGACACGAATATTATCAATAGTTTTGAGAACTGTAGCTCGCCATCGTTCGCGATTTACTGTTCAGTGGCGCGCTTGATACTCATTCCAGCAACTGTTTCGTCGTATCCAGCTTGTAGGGGAACGGCCACGGCGCCGCCAACTCGGGGCGTGACCCTGAACTACAAGTTTCTCCATATTTACGCTTCTGTGAATATGTCAGAAGAATGTAAGCATTCTCATCGACACAATGGAGGATAGTCTCTTTGGATTACCGAGCTCATCCAGTATGGAAACATTAGTTCGATGGGCGGTATAAGGAATTCTCAGCATTCTCCTCCACGTCCACATTTCAAAAGCATCTATGCGAGCTCGATCTGCCTTTTTAACGGTCCAAGTTTCCGAGGCATACAAAAATATGGAGAACACAAGAGACTGAACCAGTGACATTTTGGTAACTTTAGTGATGTTATGGTCACGCCATATTTTATTAAGCTTTGTCATGGCCACCCGTGCCTGTTGAATGCGCCGTCGAATCTCATTCTCTCAGCTACCAGAATTGTCGATCAAGGAACCGAGGTACACAAAACTTTGAACTACCTCACAACGGCCTAGTGACTTTATTTCTCGATGATTGTCATGCTCTCTATCTACGATAATAACCTTGGTCTTGTTGTAGTTAATACCAAGATCATATGCTTCACTGTGTTGTTCTAAAACGTTCAATGGAGCTACTAGTTCTTCCTGAAGGATCATAAAGACAGATAAATGACGAACTGAACCTCAGTAGGTCAGTAGCCTCTTATAACCCTCCTGGATCCCGGGCTGACTCCCAAAACATGTCTATTGGACCATATAGTAACTTGACAAAGTAGTAGTCGCTTCTGTACGTTAGACTCATCATTGCTTAAATATTTGTTGCAGATTTGTATGTGTATTTCGTTCATAACCCTGAGTTACTTAGAGAACAGATCTCTAAAAGAAAACTCTGCACGGTTCGACAAAGTTTTTACCGCGAAAAACTTGCGAGAGACGATGCGACCTTAAGCATGGACGTCTTATTGCAGAAAGGAACCAACTCAAAAAATTGGATTTTCTATTAATGGTATAACATTGTAATAAATTCATTCCTCTTCTGGCAAAAAAGGTCCCTTAGTTTCTAGCCCCATTTATTCACAAGAGAACCAACAAAATGGATGAGTAAGACAATTTTAAGATTTATTTAATAAGAAAGTTTGCAAAAGAAATTTTAGAAAATGCGAAGGGCGCAATTAAAACTTTTGATAGCTACGAAATGCTTGAAATCCTCTGCAGTAACTGTAATGACCAGATATAAACAACATTATGTATACAGAGTTGAGCAAACGATACAATAGTTGCGTCTAGTAAGATATTATTAATAATAATATTCTCTTGAAGTATTTATATACTTCTTAATGGCTAGCGGTCAGGTTTGTTACTTAAAAAGAAATATTTTTTTCAACTCTAATCGTTGACAAAGCTTAAGTTACGCCTAATGTAGGTGAATATGGGCTCAATAGTAAACGTAAGATGGTAATTAATTCTGTGAGCTGTATTAAACTTATTTGTTGATAACTTCTACCTGTTATGAATAAATGATTACTATTTTATAAAGGCTTAGATATTATGGGGAAGGTAAACAATGCAATGAATGAGAACATATAAGCAAAAGTAATTTGTCAAATTTTTGGAATCCCTCGTTCTGTTACATTTGTCTATGCTTATGACAACAATGTGTGCTACCCTGTCTTTATACTCTTATGCTATTAAGTAATTGATATTGAAGTTAAACGAATGGGACTCGAGTATTTATAAAAACACAAAAAGGCAGGAGTGTGGAAGGTAGCATGGAACGGAGAGTACAATGGATTTGGGATCGATTACATTTTAATTTTCGTAATGGCTTCAACATACTCAAACTACCGTTACTTTCATTATACATAAATGGTAACAAAGTGGAAATGCAAGATTACCTCATTGTTCCATTTACATTAGATCTAAAAGGCTAACTTGAGGTTGAGAGATATCTTAAAAATTGTGAAATGAAGGCTGTTTTAAGTTAAAGATATTTCTTGCAAGATGTACACGCCTTATACCATTATGTCAACAACAGATCCATTGTTTTGATGATGGATTCAGTTCGCGGTACAAATTTGAAAAACCAGAAATTGGACATCAAATAAGTTCACAAATTTTTTCGTGGATTTCTTCACGCATTTAGAATTTGTTCTAATTTGTGGGCAAGTTTGACCTCAAATTCGGTAGTGCCAACCATAAAATCATATGGTGCAAATCATACATGTTGCATACCTAACCTCTAACCTACGAAAACATTCTAGAAATCGTATTTGTATAATCGTCTTTTTAAACATTTTTTAAATAATAATTCGCGATAAAATCAAGAGTTCTGTCAACTGTCAAGACCACAAAAAAATAGAATACACCTTGCGCAAACCGACAAACCATGTGACAGCAACATTGTTGGCAGCACTGAATGCTGTCAGAAAAACCATGGATTTATTCACAGATGTAAATACAATCAGTTTGGCCTTGAAGGATACCATGGATTAATCCATGATTAAAGTCGCGAAGAAATCGTCGATGTAAAAAGGGTATTATATTCTCACAACTTCCTGTTCCTGTTTTTATTTGCCAAATTTCCATAGCGAAAAAACTTGAAATAACATTCTGAAATTGAAACTACTGAAAAAGATTGACACTTAGATGACTGATGGGCTCACAATTCACCACACGTATGTAGTCTTGAATTATCCTGATGAATGATAACAACTTTTTTGTTCACCAAAGCAGCCTGTTTTTGACCGCAACACATTTTGACGTTTATACAGGGTGATTCATATCAAACTTACATTTTTTTGAATGGAACCCCCTATATATTATTGCATATTTGGATTCCTTGGTCAATTCTAGTGTGACTTTATGTATCACACATCGAACCTTAAACGAACCATTTAGGCGCAACTCACCATTTTTGGTATAAGCAGGTATCAGAAAAAAATTGAATATCGCAGCAATTATAAAACTTAGAAGGCCTTGACTTTGCGGTACAACTAAGCATGAAATGCGTCATCTTAGATCAGACGGCTAAATTTGAACTCTTTTTGTACTTGGAGAAATCAGAGGATAAATTAAGGAAACTTCAATCACAGATAACTTGATTTTTTTAAATAGGAATGCCTATTTTGGTTTATAGAATCAAATGTAGAATTTGATTACCTTTCTAATGATACAGCATTCTTGATATCAATCTTTTTTGGTTTTAATTTTATTTCAAATTTTCAGTCAAATCGGTGTTTTTCAATTTTCCTGCATGCAAGCAACCTAACAGGCCATGAAAAATAAGCAAAAGCTCGTTAGTATGGAAGAAAGCAACTAACTCAGTAGAAAGATGCAAACTAACTAGAGCAACGAGGCAAGATTATGAAAATTCCTTACAACATGTTAGCTCTAACCAAAAACAATAGCGGTAACAAGAACGCCCATTTTTCACAGCCTACTAGCTATTATCCAATTTCCAAAGTCAGTAAAAAGATATTTAGTCAAAGGAAAACTACTAGTGATTGTTGCTGACAGTAGAATATCTATGTATTCTGAATCAATTTTCACATTTAATGACATAAAAAAAAGCCATTTCCGTAAGCCAAAAGTAATGATACCACTGTCTGAAACCCTTCAAATTCTTCAGTAGGTACTTCTACTTATTAGCAAAATCACGGAAAATGAATCTTGAAGTGCAGTCTGTTTGCATAGTAAAACATAATTTAGTTTGCAGAAAACTACATGAAATAATCACAATTACAACATAGCGTAATTAAAAAATTCTAGCAATTATTTTAATAGATGCTCAGAATGCTCCAGTTGGAGATATTTTCACTTTTGACTTAACTAAGCGGAAATGACTAATTTTTTTTATCCCATTAAATGTGAAATTTCATTCTAAACATGTTAGACTGTAAGCAAAATCTCTGGCACTTTTCCTTTTTTTTGTTTTAAAATTTTTAATCGATTTGGAAAGTTGTCAAGCTCTAGTAGACATCAATAGCTAGTAGGCTGTGAAAAACAAACACTTCTGTCATACCCCAGCTACTCATTGACATTAGATATCTTGCCGCTGTTGTATCCGGTTAGAGTTAATATGTGGTAAGGAATTTTGATAATCTTGCCTCGTTGCTCTAGTTGGTTTGCATCTTTCTACTAAGTTAGTTGGTTTCTTCCATATTAACGAACTTTTGTTTATTTTTCATGGCCCGCTAGGTTGCTTGCACGCAGGTAAATTGAAAAACACCGATTTGACTGAAAATTTGAAATAAAATGAAAACTAAAAAGGATTGATATCAAGAATGCTATATCTTTAGAAAGGTAATCAAATTTTACATTTGATTCTTTAAACCAAAATAGGCATTCCCATCTGAAAAAATCAAGTTATCTGTGATTGAAGTTTCCTTAATTAATCTACTGATTTCTCAAAGTACAAAAAGAATTAAAATTTAACCGTCCGGCCTTAGGTGACGCATTTCATGCTTAGTCGTACTGCAGAGTCATGGCCTTCTAAGTTTTATAATTGCTGCGAGATTCAATTTTTTTCTGATACCTGCTTATACCAAAAATGGTGATTTGCGCCTAAACGGTTCATTCAAGGTTCCATGTGTGATACATAAAGTCACACTAGAATTGACCAAGGAATCCAAATATGCAATAATATATAGGGGGTTCCATTTGAAAAAATGTATGTTTGATATGAACCACCCTGTACAAACGTCAAAATTTTAAGTGAAAATATTTTCACGTTATAGCCCTCAAGGGTTCCTACCATGGTCAAGTGATAGATTTATGAAATATTTTTTAGTAAGCCTACAGTCCTCCGTCCACGCACTATTGGCCCACCCTGTACACATAACAGAACCTTTTCTTGGTGATTGCTTTGGCGAACAGAAAAGGTGTTGTGGTGTTGTCTTCCATCAGGATAATGCAAGACCACATACAGCAAGAATCACCCAGGAAACTATAGCACGACTCCACTAGCAAATTCTACCACACCCTTTATACTCACCAGGCCTTGCACCGGGTGACTACCATCTGTTTTTGGTCTTGGACAACCACATGCGGAATCGACGATTTAGAAATAGAGAGGCTTTTGAAAACGAGATGACACACTTCTGCAATTTCCAAAAGCAAAATTTTGTGTCTAGATGGGAAAGGGTAATACTTGCTGAGGATGATTATTTTTTCGAATAAATCTAAGTATACGAGTGCTGCTCTATATCTCCGTCAATCCACCAGTACGCAGACAGCTGTTTCACGCCTATTAGCGATCATCAGTGCGCCATAGGTCGATTGCCGGAGATAGAGAGCATCAGAATTTTCATGTCTACCAGACATGTGAAGCATGTGAGAGCAGGCGACAGAAGAGGTCTGCCAGGGTACCATCTGGTACCCGAAGGTAACGGCAAACCAAAGAAAATCCCTACTAAACAGCAGCAGACTTCTTGGTGGAACGCCACGGCGCATCCGCTTGGCCTCATCAGAAGAGCGCGGTTCTATATGCTGCTTCATATGAAAGTCGATATACGAGGGTTGCTCTATATCTCCGTCAATCGACCAGTACGCAGACAGCTGTTTCACGCTTATTAGCGAAAATCAGTGCGCCATAGGTCGATTGACGGAGATAGAGAGCATCAGAATTTTCATGTCTATCAGACATGTGAAGTATGTGAGAGCAGGCGTCAGAAGAGATCTGCCGGGGCGTCATCTGGCACCCGAAGGTAACGGCAAACCAAAGAAAATCGCTACTAAACAGCAGCAGACTTCTTGGTTGAACGCCAACGCGCGTTTCCTACCAGAAAAGCGCGGTTCTATATGCTGCTGCATATGATAGCCGATATACGAGGGTTTCTCTATATCTCCGTCAATCCACCAGTACGCAGACAGCTGTTTCACGCTTATTACCGATCATCAATGCGCCGCCATAGGTCGATTGACGGAGATATCGAATCGACCTGTGGCGCACTGATGATCGCTAATAAGCGTGAAGCAGCTGTTTGCGTACTGGTGGATTGATGAAGATATAGAGCAACCCTCTTATATCGGCTATCATATACAGCAGCATATAGAACCTCGCTCTTCTGGTTTGTCAAGCGAACGCGCCGTGATGTTCCATCAAGAAGTCTGCTGCTGTTTAGCAGCGATTTTCTTTGGTTTGCCGTTACCTTCGGGTACCAGATAGCGCCCTGGCAGAGCTCTTCTGTCGCCTACTCTCAAATCTAAGAATAACCCATTTTTCTGTATAACTATTTCTTAACACGTTGTTGGACACAACGGCTATAGCCGTCTGCGGGGAGTGATCGTAATACGCCACGACGGCTATATCAGTCAAAAAGTTATGTGCTTGTTACGGCAGAACGGCGACGACCGTCAGAATGTCGGTATACTTGCCTTGTTAAGCAATGTTAGTGTCGTAACGTGAAGCTCATCCTTTCTGAAATTGCCAAATTCTAACCCACTATACGCAATCTCAACTATTCATGTTTTAAGGTGCATGGGTAAAACGGCACGACGGCTATAACCGTCCATAACCTCCAATGTGATGCACTGACCACGTGTATAGCTGCCATATTGCAAGTGTGTTTTTGTTTGATTTTCATGTTTTCAGTACTGATGGGAGGTAGGTAACCAGATATTTTCATCCTAAACAGATATTCGTCGTCCACCTACTATACATAATATTATAGAATAATATATCATATCATATCAATACAAAACTCGAAGCACGTGTGGGATATTTTCCAGAGAAGCTGCCCCTACCAGAGGATCATAAAAGAAAATCCTATTTTCTTAGACGCAACCAATTTTTCAGGTCTGGAAAATGCAAAGAAACTAGCTATGGATGCAAGGGGTGGGAAAATAAACCTGCTTTGTGTCCAAACTGCTTTGGAGAGTGGCATCAAACATTTGTGACTAGATTCTGTTTTGTTCGGGGATACCTCTGTTTGCTAATAAATTTGATTTTTTGGTTTGATACCGTCTATATTCTGAGAGATGCGTTTTTGTTTATACATTTGATACAATAAAGCTTTGTCTGTGTTTTAGCTTTTGTCTGGAAAATTGTCATTTTCTTCTCATAAAATGTGTTTTACGATTACACTGATCAGACGGCTATAGCCGTGGTTGCCATTCTAGAACATAAAGTCTGCTGTGATATGACACGACGGATATAGCCGTCTTTTTTATTGTCACCAAAAACCTCAACAATGAAAAAAAGGAGTCAAAAATGAATACCCCTGCCATATTACAAAGCCTCCCGGCCAGCAGAGTGTCCAGCAATGTGTTAACCTTCAAAACCGCACGAACTTATCTGGTTGCCTGATATCATCTGAGCTGCATAAAACGGGCAATCTGAGTCCCATAAAATAAAATCAAGTCAGCAAACAAATCCGTCAAGTCCTCACTCTCTCAGCAGGTGCAAGTCCAAACAGACGCCGTTCCCACAACGTCCTGAGCCGTTCGTTGTTTACGCTGTTCCGTCGCTCGTCTAGATGATCATCGCGCACGTAAACGGTGCGGTGGTAGCGCGTTTGTATAAAATATTATTCGAGAGTTATAATAACCACATGTACGCAAGAAGTGGACCACTTCGTTCAAGTGGCCCGGTACACTTAACCGGCTTGTTTATAAAATACCCTATTTTAAACAAGCTAAGTGGCCGCGCTATCCCGTCAGCCAGCGCCAGCGGCCGGAGTGGGTCTGCGGCTTCTGCCATCGGAAACTCGTTATGGGTATTCTATCAGGATTAGTGGCCATTCCATTGGAATAATAAATTTAAAGAAAGGACCTTTTTAAAAAAGATTTTATTTTAATGCTCTAAAAAGAAGAAAATGAAATCTTATTTTAAAATTGTAACTATCAACCTATAGCCTCATTATTCCCTATGGTCGGTCGATTTGTATACAGGATTTGAAAATGTGTTAGTAATCATGTTTGCATTCTAAAAGAGTTATGAAGTAAGACAGGTAAAATATTTCATTATATTCATTTATTTATTTCCAAAAATTCAAATATGAAAACAAAAAAAAATTCTTTCAATAGCTATTCTCCTATGCAATGTGAACTGTCACAAAGACATTTTCTTAAACTTCTATTTACCTACATTTTTTCCACCATACAGAAATATTGATAAAATATCATTCAAATGAGATGAAACTCATGTTAATTTACTGTGTAAGGCTTTCGCGGCCATCGTCCAATGAATTTGTGGTTCTTGGGTTTTTAGGCCGGCGTCGTTTAGCGTTAAAGCTTGACGTTTCGCCACCACGAGTGGATGGCATCTTCAGAAGCTATTTCACTTCGGCGACTTCCAAAATACAGTATTTTGATGCCATCCACTCGTGGTGGCGAAACGTCAAGCTTTAACGCTAAACGACGCCGGCCTAAAAACCCAAGAACCACAAATTCATGTTAATTTATTAAAAGTTTTACAAAATACAGAATGAAAATATTGAAATAACATTATTTATTAATGAAAAAATGTTCAACATTTTCAAAATCTTCAAAATTTCCAAGATATACAAGATTTTCTAAATTTTCCTTGTTGCTTTACGTTGTTTGTTTTATGCTGTCTCCTATTGTCTTCTGTTATTTTTCGCTGCTTTCTGTTGTTTTCTTTTATTTTTGGTTGTGTTCTGTTATGTTTTGCTCTTTTGTTTTGTTTTCGGTTATTTTCTACGGTGCTCAGTTGTTTTCCGTTGTTTTCTGTTGTATTCGGTTATTTTCTGTTGTATTCTGTTATTATCTGTTATTTTCTGTTGTTTTCTATTTCATAAGAAGTAGGACTATAGAAAACGCTGCAGCTTCTTTCTCTCACCATTTTTTTCATAATATACAATAGCTGACATAACCTTAAATTTTTAGTGCTCTCGTGGCAGTCGTAAAAATTAAATATTCCGAATATATATTTAACAAAAAATGTTTGCTTTTATGTTTCAAAGAAGCTATGAACAAAATCCAAAACTCAAAAATTATTATCTATCATTGTGGCAGTTCAAGACAAAGAAATATATATTATAATAATAATAATATAATATTCCATCCATCTCTGATGACAATTGCAGAAAATGCCACCAACAGAAGGAAACAATAGAACACATAACTAGTGGATGCAAAACTCTCGCTGGAACTGAGTATACAGCCAGACATAACTCTGCAGCCAAAGTCATACACCAAGCACTAGCCACAACAAACAAGCTAATTGAAAACACAGATCCATATTATAACTACACACCGACCTCAGTACTAGAGAACAATCAATTCAAACTATACTGGGACATTGAAATACATACGGATAAAACCATCCCAGCAAACAGGCCAGATATAGTATTCCAGTCAAAGACAGACAAAGTGACCTACTTAATAGATATTGCGATTCCCAATGATATGAACATCCAAAACACCTACGCTGGGAAGATATCTAAATACACCGACCTCGCCATAGAAATAAAACGACTATGGAAACAAAACAAAGTTGTCATTGTCCCTCTCATTATGTCGGTCTCAGGCCTTACTCCAAATACATTTACGCCACACCTGCAACAATTGGGCCTGGATGAAAAGTTACATAAAGCCTTCCAAAAGTCTGTAATCCTCAAGACCTGTAGCATTGTACGGTCCTTCCTGAATTCAGAATAATAATAGGTCAGGTATTGACTTGGCACAGCCCGTCAATACTTGTTACTACCGCAACCATGCGAGAAAAAATAAGACATGCATAATATAATATATATAATAAATATATATTTTTCAAATAAAAAAGCATCTATTTTTGGTTTTGCAAAGTTGAAAATTCATATTTTTAAAAGTCACGAAAATCTGCCCAGCTTTTCCTTATAAGTATTTAATTAAATTGAAATTAAAAAAGAATAACTTAGCAGATTAAGTTACTCAGTTGGATAGGTACTAGTTAATTTACACAAGTAAATCGCGCGACAAGCTTTTGTGTTCATAAATATGTGTATAATGAGGCTATAAGTTGATATTTAAAATTTCAATGGAAAATTTTATTTTCTTCTTTTTAAAAAAGGGTTTTTTTATTTAATTTAGTTCCTACTCTTTAGTAATCGCTGGCTAGTCTTCAGAGTCTGTTCATCTAACTCAACGCATCATTGTTGCAAGGTCGTTATCCGATTAATTTCGAGCAGTCTAGCTCTTCAATAAGGAGACCGTCTAATGATTTCACCCTACTTAAGGCCACATATGCTTGACCAGCAGCAAAATGCTCCGAACCTAAGTAAACAACGGCGTGGTCGATTTCAAATGTCAGTCATATTGAATTGAGGGTGATGCCATTCATTTGATACCGAGTTTGATACCCATATTACCGAAGTGCATAAAAAATAACTATTCCGCCATCTTGGATGGTCTGCCATATTGGGTTTAGACTGACGTCTTATTTTTTTTTGTAATTCTCAACAAGCCCTTTCATTTGATACCCATATTGCTGTAGTGCATAAAAAATGACTATTCAGCCATCTTGGATGGTCCGTCATATTGGATTTAGAATAACGACACACAGTTTATTGTATATTGTCATCCAAACTAAACGTGTGTACAAAATTTCAGCTCAATCGATTAAAGATATCTTCTTCAAAATCGAGTAGCAAGATTCCACCCGAACAAACATACATAGATGCATTGAAAGTTAAATTTAAGCTTTTAAAAAGTGTGAGATCATGTAAAATGTGCAAAAATTCAATCAGCGAAAAAAAAAGTCGATTATTTGTACACACATTTAGTATCATAAAGTATAACGTTCCAAACCAAACTGGATAGAAAATACGCGACTCTCGTATTAAAGAAAAACCTACCATGGGCACTTTGAGTTAGTATAGTTTTTTTATATAACTGAGCAGACCGTGTAGGCAGAGCCTAAATACCAGAGTACCGCGGCTGAGCTGTGAAAGGGTTATGTTAGGGAACGTTTGTTAACGCGGGAATTCAATGGGCCAACACCCGCAGGCCCAATAAATACATCTCTTGGCAGTCCAATCCAAGCCTTGGATCCCTGGAAATAAATTTGCGGTTGTACCGCTCGGTTCTTGTTGTATGAAGTTTGATGAAAATTAAAAATTACGGATTTTTCATTCTTCAGGTTTGCCAAAAAATTGAAAATCTTTATTTGGCTTTCTACTGAGTATTTTAAATAATTTGAGGGTACTGATTACATATCCGGTCGTAGTTTTGACTTTCAGTCTCGTTTGACGATAATAAAAAATTACAGATTTCTCAGATCGTCAAGGTTGCCTAAAAAATCGAGCATCTTTATTAGGCCTTCTATTAAGATAGAACCTCGTGTTTTAGATAATTTCAGGATGCTTATTACAAATCTGGTGGCAGTTTTGGGTTTCAGCCTCGTGCGATAAAATCAAAATTTTCAATCTTTCAGATCCTCAGGTGGGTATACCTAAAAATTCGAAAATTTTGTTTATCTTTCCATTAAGATTGAACCTCGCATTTTCGATAATTTGGGGAGGGTGCTAATTACAAACCCGATCACAGTTTTGAGTTTCAGTCTTGTTTGATGAAAACCAAAAATTCCAGATCTTTATGATCCTCTAAAATTGGGTTAGCGAAACACTGCCAATGGTATTAAAATATAACGTCACAAAACATATGTTTTTCGTATGATGTAGTGTCTTCTTCTTAACATGCCATCTCCATCAGTGAAGGTTGGATATCACAGTGACAAATTCTTCTCTGCTTTCAGCGGTTCTTATCAATTCTTCGAATTCCAGGCCAGTCCACTGACATATATTCCTCAGCCATGACAGTTTTTTCCGTCCCAGCCCCAGCTTGCCTTCGATCTTTCCTTTTACGATAAGTTGTGCGTATCGATATTTATAATTTCTCAGTATGTGGCCCAGATATGCTGTTTTACGTATTTTTATGAGTTTAAGTAGTTCTCGTTCTGTCCCAGCCTGCGCAAAACTTCTTCGTTCGTAGTACGCGATATCCATGGTATTTTGAGTATTCTGCGGTATGTCCACATCTTGAAAGCTTCCAATTTATTGATAGTTTGTGTTTTGAGTGTCCATGTTTCGACTCCGTACAAGAGAGTAGGCCATACATAGCATTTTGAGAGTCTTAAACGCAGGTCAAGACTGATGCGTGAATCGCAGAGGAGCTTTCTGAGACGTACAAAACAGCTTCTGACCTTATTTCTGTGTCTGGATTTAGTTTGCTGTCCACCCAGCATTCCAGGTATTGAAACCTGTCTACCTGCTCAAGAGTCTTTCCATCTATTTGGATTGGTTGTGGCACATTCTTTGATTTTTTAATCACCATTACCTTGGTTTTCTTGGCGTCTATTTTCATGCCGAACTCTTCGCAGGCATTATGAATGCTGTTGAGGAGTCGTTGTAAACCCTAGTGTATGCAATAGGAATGAATCAAAAATCAAACAACAGGAACAGGATGCAATCAGCAATATGGCTACACACCGAAGACCTTCGCTGATTCTACACAAGCTCTCTCACCATAAATTGAAAATATTTAGCCAGTAGGCTACATTGCGAGCCTCTGATATTATACATTTTTGAGGATCATTTCTTTGTATGAATTGACATACAAATTCTGAACTGTCTGTTCGTCATACGTAAAGACGAAAATCAAATTGGGCACGCCACTGGACTTCTTATATAACTGATAACACCATAAATCTCGAGCCGCGTGCTGTTCTAGTTCTCTTGACGCATTTTCACTGAAGTACCTATTAGTTGAACTATTAGAAAACAATTTTGCAACGCATACGCTACTCTGTTAAGTGTTACATTTTACGTAGGAACCTAGCAAAATATTTATGCAATATGGCTATAAATTATATTCTTTGAGCTCGGAATATCAGCTCTTGCTAAAATTAGTGGCGAAGGATACCTATATTTGCGATCCTCTTATAATAATACTTGGAGATAATAAAGAAATGAACGGTTTCTAAATTTAATTTTGAATTTGGGAACAGAAGGCGTACCAATTGGACGGTTATCAGCGCTTCTTATATTTATCATCTTGTGAATATTATAATATATTTAATCAAATAATTTATAAATCATCTTAGAGCACATGAGGCTTGAAATCTGCCCGATTTTTTCAAAACTTAATATTATACAGCAACATGAGATATACTTTTGAAAGGACTACGGACTATGTACCTAGGGGTAATTACAGAGCAAAAGGGATAGGAAAAACAAGAAATAAAGGCAAGGATCATCAAAGGAAACCAGAAGTATGGAGCCCTGAAAAATCTTATGAAATTCGAATGTGTATCCAGAAAGACCAAAGAGAGAATTTACACAACTGTTACAAGTACATAAGATGGGAAAGAAAAATGTTGAGAGCTATTTATAGAGGCGTAAGGACAAACGAGGGATAGAGGTAAAGAACAAACCAGGAACTGGAAGACATGTAGAAGAACCCTAATATTATAGCAGTCATCAAAGCGCACAGAATAGGGTGACTAGGACATGTGGAGACGCTGAATGGGATGAGCATAGCAAAAGTAGTTCTCAACCGGAGACCAATAAGGAAAAAAAGGAAGGGAGACCAAGGGAGAGATGGCTGAAGGAGGCAGAAGATGATTTAAAGAAAATTAATATTAAACACTGAAAAGATAAGAAGGTAGACATAAACAGGTGGCATGGAATAATGCAGGATATACTCAGAAATAGGTGGTGAAAGTATCCAAAGACAATTTTAAGTTACATAAATTTTAGCGATATAAGGTCAGACTGTACTCACTTCTACCCTAGGCTTTCACGGCTTGTTGTGCAAACTAATAATAATAATAAATATTTGGGGCTAAGCTTTTTTCTACCTGAGTGATAGAAGTTGCAATGTAGAGGGTAATCAACTTATACTCCAAAGCTTAATAACTTCGTTGTTTTGGGAGGTACGGAAAAAAGTTTTGAATAAAAGTTATAGACATAGACAAGTTTTACATTTCAAAATTATTCGATATTATACAGGATGTTTCATGAAGTTACAGCACACGAAACTTATATTTTTCTTAATCGAACACCCTATACATTATTTCGAATTAGGAATTCCGATAATCTTTCTTATTCTGACAATCTATTATTATGAAAATTATAAAATACCTGTAACTACAAGAAAATAATAAGGGTTTCTTTTCAAAACATCAGTAGGTACTCCAGTGGGTAGAAATGTGAATAGCATATTTAAAACTTGGCCACAATAATGTTTAGATGCAGTGGGTGGCCTTTCTGAGCAGCGATATCATGGCTGAAACTCAAAATAGCGGCCAGATTTGTAACTAGCGGCCTCAAACCTTCCAAGACACGAGGTTTCACTCTAATAGGAAGCCAAATAAAGATGTTCAGTTTTTGAGTTGGTTCTGAAGGTCCGGTATTCTGAAAATTTAGATTCTCTTTAAACGAGGGTGAAATACAAAACTGCAAATAAAGCCAAATAAAGAGGTTCATATATGTTCATACAAAAGTATAGGACATGGTTATATTTTCACTAATAGTATGGCTGTTAAGGTGTAATAAAGGGTATAAAAGATAGACGAACAGTTCTTTAAAGCTTTCTCGAAACCTAACTTCATTATACTCGTATCTGGAAATTAAATTAAACTGAATACAAAATGCTAACATTCCGTTTTCTGTAAGGAAAAATTAAATGCTTGATTAGTTTTCAGAAACTAGTTTCTTCTTTATGATCAGCCTGGTCAGCCTCCCGCAAAGGCTGAAAGCCTACGGCGATTTAGAGGTTATCGGTGCACGTTAGATTTGAAACGTTGCAGGTTGTAGCCGCCGGGAAACAACTTCCCCAGTAGCTCGTTGCACAGCGTCGAAGTTCTCCAAAAGAAGAAATGCTGTAGGAGACTGGTTCGGGGAGTAGGGACCTCAACTTGGTAAGGATGAGCTCGCAGAGCCTTTCTAGTGTTCCTCGTTCGGACGGCCTTTGGTGTTATTATCTAGGAGACCTCACTCGAATATCTTCCGTGATAGAATTTACAAGAGAGGGACAGGTCAGCCACGCTTTTCCGATGTTCCAGGCTGGGGGGGTCCTTTGTGAGGTTGAGCGATAAGTCTAATCGCTGTCTTCTGGATAGTGTCCAAAAGCTTGTGACGGGCCAAGGTTGTGCTTGAAGAGCACCTCGGGTCCGTGAATCCAAGGGATTAAATGATAAATAAAACGTGACATATATTTGTTTCACCTTTTAATAAATTGGTTTAAAAACTAAATATGTACACACAAATGGAGTATGAAAATCAACAAAATATATATATATTTCTTCACCTTTTAATAAATTACTTAAATTGTAAATATGTATGAATAAGGAAATAGAGTATAAAAGCAGTAATAGTACACCAAGTGAATCCTCAAACTATCTGTATAGCAAAAACATAAAGGTTATTTAGAAAACCACTGGCAAGTAAATGATAAAGTAAACTTATCTTTTGGAACAAAACAGATGAATACGGCAGTCTCCCTGGCTACATCCCTGGCTACAGTGGCTACCGCCCCCGTGGGATTGGGAACACAGCAGCGCCTCTGCGTCAGCTGCCTCCTTTCAGAGAGTTAATACAGCAGCCCCTTGCTACTGCCCCCGAAGGATTTCGGACAGCGCCTCAGCGACAGCTGTCCCCTGTGGCTATTGCAGTAGCCCCTTTTGCTACTGCCCCCGTAGGATTGTTATTTAGTCTCTGGAACGGGAAGGTGGACCTCGGCGGTCAAGATGACCGACTGTTGCGTGGCGTCGTGAGTAGTAAAACCCCAAAAACGGGAAACCAGGCTGCAAGCATTATAGCTTATTTAATATCGCCCGATTCAGAGCAAAACCCCATCCCCTTTGTTTGACTACCCCAAGAAAGGAAAAGTTACCTAGGTTTAGCAACTGCTATATGTTAAGCCAGGTCCCAGGGATGGTCACTAGTCACTACTAGGCAGCCAGCTCGGTGGTGGATGGTCGGTTGGTCAATCGGAAACTGACTCCAGCTCCGGTTATGTGAACAAAAGAAGACTCTGTGTCTCCATCGAAAACCGTTGGATTCAAAGCGACCAATCGACGCTCGCCAACGAGTGATTTATAGACCAGTCGATGTGGTCTTCCAGCGTTGGGACAAACCAGCCGCAGCTAGACAAATTATAGGCTTGGGGACAAGTCTGCCGTTGCAAGCTTTAGGGAGTGCTTCGAAGCGCAATCCCATACATGGGAGCAATACTCCAACAATAGTCGAATCTGTGCCTAGAGCAGCAGTAGTTGCTCTGGTGTATATAGCTTCCTGCAGCAATACAAAGCTTCAAGCTCCTATGATGCTGTTTTACACACATAAAAAGAATTGTGATACTCTTGTAAATACACACTCACAACAAGAATATTGGTTCTCACTCTAAGAAAGAATATTTGATGAGAAAATTATAGAAAATTTGTATCAAGAATAATATATTTTTGATTTATATAGGTACTTATTTTAAAGAAATATGCTCCGAGTGAAAATATAATTTTCTTTGCAATCAAGGCTATAATAATTTAATAACAAATATTTCATAATTTTATATTAAGATTATCGTTTTTTCTAGCGGTGTCCAGTTTACTTCTATCGAGAATATAGACAGCTTGCAAATGCCAACTTTCATTTACAATATGATAATCTTGGTTTGAAAATGAACGCTGTTCTACAAGCACACCCTATATCTGTATCAAGTAAAACATTTATTTGACGTCTACCAACGTCGGAGTGCGCAGGCACGCAGCGTGTCACGGGTCATCTCTAACATCTTCACCCTCTCTACTCAACAGCCTGTTGCCCGTCCGTGTCCGCGCCGCCATTATCGGTTTTCGGATGGTCGCATTCGCCGCCGTCTTTAGCACCGTAGCGTAATACCTGCATCCTGGATCCTGACAATAGTATCTAGTCAAACTGTTAAATAAATTGCCATTGCCACGTGATACCCGTGATACCACCGTCAATCATCAGTCACCGCCATTTGGGTCGCGTCCTAGTTCCCATCAGCTTCCTTATCACTGGATCTATCCAACCATGAATGAGCTATTAAAAAAATTGGGATGCGAAGACCTGACTCAGGATAAGCACTAAGTATATTAAAAGTGATTTAAGAAATTTTGCAGAACTTTTTCTCCAGAAAAATTTTTACATGCTCATAGAAGAGTTTAAATGCTCAAATTAATACTACTAGATTCCTCATCCAAGAATATCACAATTTTAGAATAAAGTTGAGCTACTTTTTTTTTACTTCTGTGTCATCGGCATCGACTACTTTGGTCATTAGCCTCGTGTTCTGTGTAGGCTTTGTTACTGTTTCCCGGCGCCACTTAGGAACAGCACTGTTAATTAGAAGCCAACAGTGTATGCTCAGGTGGAGATTCTCGCTGAGCTTTTTTGAGCTTTATTTATTTTTGGTTGAAAAAACCAGAAATAAATTTCCGCCTCTAACGAGAATCGAACCCGGGACCTTCCGGTCACGAGCCCTCGACCCTAACCACTGGGCCAACCCATCCCCCAGTTGAGCTACTTGGGTCAAGTTTATGAAATGCTAACAGCTAAGATTATGCAATGCTTCAGTCAAGATTATGAAATACTTCGGTCAAGATTACGATATTCTTGACTTAAGATTTTGGTATTCTTACCGTCAAGAATTTCCCAGTTTTGCATTGAAGATGTTTTCTCAATCTAACCCTTATGTGGTCAAAGATATCGTATTCTCACTTCAAGATTAGCATAATTTTGCGCGTATAGGAAGTTATGGTATACTTGAATTAAAGCATCTGTGCTCCATCTAAGAAATTATTTTTATGTGTGAGCAATATTGACGACGTGGTCGTGCCAGGACATATTATTGTTGATGTTGATCCCCAAAAGCTTGACGGAAGATGACTCACATTAGGTAATATTTGTGTTGTGCATTTAAAAATATTGAGCACTTGAAATTATCAACTTAAACTTTTAATAACCAGAGTCACATAATTTCTCTATTGAAAATCATAAACCAACAGGGATGAGGGCAGGTCGAAGAACACTCAATTCCCTACCTTTGCTGTGTGGAATATTTAAACGAATTTCTTTCTAAGTCATCTGCATCTGATTGAATTACTCTTCTAAGGTCTGCAAGCCTCGAAAAGGGCGAGAGAACTGATCACTGGTTAATTTGATGATTACCCTAATGGTCGAGAAGAATGGCGAAAATTAATCCCAGACCAGTCCCATTTGAATTCTAACCACAACACTTAGTTCTTTTTTATTGTCGAATCAGTTCTATCAGAAAGCTTTTAGGGAGGCTGGCCACAGTAGCGTATCGTTCATTCTCGATATGGTTATGGTTTAAAATTAAAAAGAAAGAAAAACAGAGCAGAAGAAAAAAGAAAATGTTTTTTAAGAGAGCACTAGAAAACAGCCAGGATGATACAAAGCAATCGTAAGGCTTTTAGATAATATAAGTTAGGCAGCTGATACTGTGATTATAGCTACATACAGAAAAATCTGTCGTTCTGTCGAAGACTTACGCTTGGATTCAATAGTACGTTACACTCAGCATTCCTCAAATACAGCGATGTTTTATCCAATGGGAAGTGTATAGTTGGTGACGAATTATATCGTATTGTCGATTCAACTACAAGATGTCATTGGCTTCCAATGAATAATTCATTCGCAGCCTGTCGTTGAATCGAATCTGTGTTTGGTAATTGATTCAAAACTACTTTCTTTTCCTTGGACCAACAGATTTTATTGCGAGGACAGCTGATTGATTCGTTTGGATGTTTAATTGTGTGATTTTGTATGAAGTTATAAGGAGCATGATATAAGAATTAGACATAAGCCTGCATCAGTTGTTGCATTTTTACCTGAAATATAGCTGTCTGGGTAATCTAAATACCTACATTCAAATGTGGGTGTTAGCTCTTCTAAGTCCCAATTTATCAGTAGGTCCTCCATTTAAATCACACAATTGCTGATGCGATACGCAAAACCACGAGATGACACAACACGGCTAACACCGAAACAACACAACGACACAACCTCGTCCATGTTGGCGGGTTCGCGGTGACAGTAATACTGAGATGATCCCAGTATTCTTTATTTTTACGTAAATTGAATCGGGACATCAGTCCCGCCGAATACTGATTATAGTTCAGCGAACGACAAGGGTCATTGAAACAAAATTAATTTTTATCAAATGAATTATCACGAACTGCTGTTGCAATAATAGTTTTTTAACATATAATAGATTGTATGCTTTGCTTAAATGAAACATATGGTAAATTTCGAAAACAGAAGGATGTTTTGATTGCATTATAAGTCAATACTGGTATTAGAAGGATTATACATATCGTTAGAACGAATATAAAATTATTTTGAATTTATTGGCGTACCTGTGCTTACTTCGAATATAAGGATTGAATCCTTTCAATGACATGGATTTGGTACAACTGTAAATATATTTAAACCGATGGAAAAACATGCAAATACTAACAATTCATTGGAAGCGCAACAGTATTTTTTTCTGTGTAATAGCCAAGAAGGGCTCCAAAATCTTGTTAATGTTATAACAGAAGAGACGCTTTCGAAGAACTTAAATGGCAATACCAACATAACTGGATACAACAAAAGAATAGACCACGTGGATACATTTTAATATTTGGGATGCTGGATAACAAAAGGCCCAAACTTTCTGATGTAAGAAGTTAGCACCTTGAGAAGAAGACGGTTATGGTACTAGACATTGTAGAACAAGCACGTGTGGCCATGACAAAGCTTACTAAAATATGGCGTGACCATAACATCGCTAAAGCTACCAAAATGTCGCTGGTTCAATCTCATGTGTTCTCCATATTTTTGTATGCCTCGGAAACTTGGACTGTTAAAAAGGCAGATCCAGCTTGCATAGATGCTTTTGAAATGTGTACATGGAGGAGAATGCTGAGAGTCCCTTATACCGCCCATTGAACTAACGTTTCCATACTGGATGAACTCGGTAATCGACGATCTTACTGAAACACAAACACGTTCCTTGATTATTTCAAAACCGAAAGCCACATCTTTCTATCGCGTTTAATTTCCGAGATATTAACTTTTCATGCAAAGTACTACAACCGTCAAATTTTGTGAAAATTGCTGAATAACTCCAAAAATAGGCTTCGTAGATATAAACAATGGTTAACAAACTGGACCTAAAAATCGATGCTGAATTCAAAAACGTAATAATATATAGGGTGTTCCATTTAAAATAAGGAAGTTGATACCTACTTCCGGTATATCCGGAAGTCCGCCATCTTTGAGAATATTTTCCAACTGTAGGGCATTTGAAAATAATTTTTTTTTATACCATACATTTACGTCTAATTTAAACGGTATGGCCGCTAGGGAGCACTGCGCGCTTATTGGACCACCGTGTACAGAGAGCTGAAGCCCCTACTACCATGTCTGTACCTGACGCTGTCTATATACTAATCAGCGACCCGGCGTTAACACGCTACCCCCAGCCTCTTTCTCACAGGAGTCCGGTTGGTGACCTTGCATTTTTTTAACCGGTATTCAAACAGAACCTGCTCTTCTGAGTCATCCAGTTACAGGGTAAATTACTCGGTTAGAATTTTCGCACGCCTCTGTGTCCTACAGTCTTTCAAGTCCTCTTCGTCCGATCGAAAAAGTGATGCGTCGCGCCGCTTGAAGTGGAAGGCGACGCCATCGCCAACGCCAACTGCGACCTCGCAGCGGGGCTTCTGAATCAGGAAGCGCTTTTAGCTGATTCGATCATTTGGAAATCCTGCTAATGATAATTGGGTATTATTTACATTTCCTACTTATACTTTCAAATTATAATCACGCCGGTTCGGATCGGAGTGAATTGCAGTCGTCTCTTTGGAAAAAGAGGGTTTGGAGTTGAGGTAAGTACAGCAGAATTTAGATTTTCAGTGTCGAGTTCTAAAGTATGAGGATTATCTATTGTAATTGCTAAGAAAGTGATTTTCACTTTACCGAAACTGAACTCTGAAGTATACAATTTGTAGATTCCTTTTGAAAGGGCTTTATATAACGTAAACGGCATCAGACCAATCCCATTGAATCCTGTGAATCACATTTCTCACATGACTTTTATTATTTCATTTATTAATGTCACAAGCATTAGAGATCAGATTGAAGTTGGTGCAAATGGAGTACATCCGAGATTTAATTAAAGCATTGGTTTTGAAGGTTGCTTGATAGAAGGTGGCATGTTGACAAGAATTAGATTGCGCTACCCAAAACTGAAGTGGGGACATCAAATATATTGAGTCCACCTGGTTATGCACAAGTTGGTAGAGGTACCTTAAGCCATGATTTAGGTACTCTTCTTAGTTCTAATGGTTGAACATCAAATCTTGCTAACAGTAATCTATGGCCTGATCCTCGTGTTGGATAAACTCCATCTAATTTATAGCTGAGATACTTGACGAATCGTCTTTGCACATTTTCTAGAACCGTAATGTGGACCTGATATAGAAGCATGATCTAACTTAGACCTAACTAAAGAATAGTACAATGCTATTAAAGCTTTTCGATTCGTGAATAATTTACAATTCAATATAATAAATCCTAAGCTACGAATTGAAGATGATGTAATATTTTGAATATGGCCCGAAAATTCTAACTTATTATGATTTTCTAATTTTCTTTCGCATGGTTGCTATAGCAACAAGCGTAGACGGGCTGTGCCAAGTCAACACCCGAACTATTATTGGTCTAAATTCAAAAAGGACCGTATGCTACTACAGGTATTCACGATTACATACTTTTTAAGTGTTTTATGTAACTTTTCATCCAGGCCCAACTGTTGCAGGTGTGGTGTGAATGTGTTTGGTGTAAGTCCTAAGACGGATATAATGAAGCAGACAGTAATAACTTTGTCTTATTTCCGTTTTATTTTTATGGCAAGGTTCTGTATTTATATATTTCCCCATTGTAGGTTTTTTGAATATTCATATCATTGGGAATAGTAATCTATTGAACTTTGTCTGTCTTTGACGCAATAACTATTTCTGGTCTATTGGCTGGGATAGTTTTACGTGAATATGCATTTCAATGTAGCACTATATATTGATTGTCTTCGAGTACTGATGTAGGTAGGCAATTCTAATATGGTTCTGTGTTTCCTATTAATTCGTTTGTTGTGACTAGTGCCTTAGTGTATGACTTTAACTGCAGAGTTATGTCTAGCCGTGTACTCGGTTTCAGCAAGGGTTTTGCACGCGTTTTTATATGCCCTCTTTCCTTCTGTTGGTGACATTTTCAGCATTTTAATATTTGCGTCAAACGAGACTAAGGCTCCGAACTGCGACTGGATTTGTAATCAGCCCTTCAAATTATCCGAAATGCGAGGTTTCATCTCGATAGAAAGCCAAATAAAGATTTTCAATTTTTTTAGGTACTCCCGCCCGCCCGAGAGGTCTGAAATTTTTTATTTTCGTTAAACGAGACTAAGGCTCAAAACTGCGACTGGATTTGTAATCAGCATCTTCAAATTATCCAAAATGCGAGGTTTCATCTCGATAGAAAGCCAAATAAAGATTTTCCATTTTTTTAGGTACTCCCGCCCGCCCGAGAGGTCTGAATTTTTTATTTTCGTCAAACGAGACTAAGGCTCAAAACTGCGACTGGATTTGTAATCAGCACCTTCAAATTATCCAAAATGCGAGGTTTCATCTCGATAGAAAGCCGAATAAAGATTTTCAATTTTTTTAGGTACTCCCGCCCGCCCGAGAGGTCTCAATTTTTTTATTTTCGTCAAACGAGACAAAACTGCAACTGGATTTGTAATCAGCACCTTCAAATTATCCAAACTGCGAGGTTTCATCTCGATAGAAAGCCAAATAAAGATTTTCAATTTTTTTAGGTACTCTCCCGCCCGCCCGAGAGGTCTGAAATTTTTTATTTTCGTCAAACGAGACTAAGCTCAAAACTGCGACTGGATTTGTAATCAGCTCCATCAAATTATCCAAAATTCGAGATTTTATCTCGATGGAAAGCCAAATAAAGATTTTCCATTTTTTTAGGTACTCCCGCCCGCCCGAGAGGTCTGAAATTTTTTATTTTTGTCAAACGAGACTAAGACTCAAAACTGCGACTGGATTTGTAATCAGCACCTCCAAATTATCCGAAATACAAGGTTTTATGTCAATAGAAAGCCAAATAAGGATTTTTATATTTTTTTAGGTACACCCGCATGCCCGGGAGATCTGAAATTTTTTATTTTCGGCAAACGAGACTAAGGCTCAAAACTGCGACTGGATTTGTAATCAGCACCTTCTGCAACCAGGTGTATGACTGTTTTTTATTATTATCATTCTCGATTATCAGCACCTGGAAATTTGAGCACTATTTATGGCATATTAGTATTTAGTTCATTTCTCTTTGAAAACAACCAAAACTAGTAAAGTCCCCATATATGTGGACAGAGCACATCGATCTGTATAATCTGTCACTTTTATCTGTAAGATGATTTTGAGAATTCGGTTTTTATAACGAATGACGGGTGTCATCCAGAGAATGCAATTTTCTACACACATAAAATGAGATTCTCAAGTCAAGAATTGTGATATTCCTGTAAATACATACTCACAACAAGAATATCTGTTCTCACTCTAAGAAAGAATATTTGATGAGAAAATTATAGAAAATTTGTATCAAGAATGATATATTTTTGACTTTTTCATAATTTTATATCAAGATTATCATTTCTTCCAGCGGTGTCCCGTTTATTTCTATCAAAAATATAATCTTGGTTTGAAAATGAACGCTGTTTTAAGCACACCCTATATTTGTATCAAGTAAATCATTTATTTGACGTATGTTGCCCGTCCGCGTCCGCCGCCATTATCGGTTTTCGTATTGTCGCATTCGCCGTCGGCTCCGTCTTTAGCACCGTAGCGTAATACCTGCATCCTGGATCCTGCATAATAGTACATAACAGTATCTAGTCAAACTGTTAAATAAATTGCCATTGCCACGTGATACCCGTGATACCACCGTCAACCATCGGTCAACCAATCTGCCGGTAGTGGTGGTCCATGGCCATTTGAGTCGCGTCCCAGTTCCCATCAGTTTCCTTATCACTGGATCTATCCAACCATGAATGAGCTATTAAAAAAATGGGGATGCGAAGACCTGACTCAGGTGTTTCCTAGGTAAGTACCAAGTATATTAGATGTAATTTAAGAAATTTTGCAGAACCATTTCTCCAGTGCACCCATCACTAAACGGGCACTGACTGATTTACAAACATTTGGAAAATTTTGCACACATGTTCCAAGTCCAAAATTCAATTGGCTTCTACATATGTATGTCTTGCAGATAATGACATAGACGAGAAAAATGTCTACATGCTCATAGAAGAGTTTGAATGCTTGCTTCAATACATTTCTTAGAATGAAACAACAGTGGCTTTGGTAACAGCTCATCAGAGTTATCAAATGCTCAAATCAATACTACTAGATTCCTCATCCAAGAATATCACAATTTTAGAATAAAGTTGAGCTACTTGCATCAAGTTTATGAAATGCTCTAGTCAAGATTATGAAATGCTTCGGTCAATATTACCATATGCTTGATTTATGATTTTAGTATTCTTGCTATCAAGAATTTCCCAGTTTTGCATTGAAGAATATTTTCTCAATCTAACCCTTATATGATCAAAGATATCGTATTCTCACTTTAAGATTAGCATAGCTTTGCCCGTATAGAAAGTTATGGTATACTTGAGTTAAGGCATCTGTGCTTCATCTAAGAAATTATTTTTATGTGTGTAAGAAGAAAAAAACCAATTTTTGCTCTCACATCTAGCCAGCGTATCAAAGGAAATCTCGCAACTCCTTTGTTATTACCTTGTACGTTCAGATTCAAAGAACTTTAGTTGAAAATTGTTGAGCTGTCATAACCTACACCGTACTCTTCACCGGAGCAAGCAGCTATTAGAAAGTCGGCTTGAAAGTTCTCCATTCAGGAAGTGAACTTCAAGATAACTCTCCACTTATACTTGCCGCTCCTATTCAAAAACTTCGTATTTCCGGCGAAGATTTCTCTCTAATCTCCATACGAATGTACAGTTACTCAGCCAGTCTTTGCACCGCTGCGATAACTTATTCAGTCGCACCATTTTGTAGCTGGGCCTTTCAAATAATAATCACTTGTAATGGCTTCTTCACTAATTCAGAACCGTACATAGACTTCTGTTTTATTCATTTTACTTAAAACGGTTAAAGATTTATCCGGCGGCAAATGAATTGTTCCGGACGCTGTTGCCGACTGATCAACTATATCGTTAATGCAATATCTGAAACTAACATTTGCAGCAGTAGTTCCAAAAGGATCAAATCAATGCTGCCGTTTAAATTTCGAGCACAACTGTAAACGCAATTTTATCCGGTCTGATTCCCTCAATGTCAATATAGGTGTACCCCAAGGTTCCATTCTTGGGCCAGTCCTCTTTACCTTATACCGCAATGAACTGGATAAGTCCTTTCTAGAAGCAAATTTTATTTTATATGCCGACGGTACATCGATAATACTTTCTGACGGCCAAGCTAGTGTCCTACAAAGCACTTGCAATAGCTTACTGGCAAAGCTAGAAAAATGGTTCGGAGAAAAGCAATTATATTTAAACTAAACAAAAACATTTGTAATGAGATTCCATAATGTCCAGAGGAGCTTGCAACCATTAAATGTAATTGCTGATAACATAGTACAGGAAATAAAATCAGAAACAAAATTTTTAGGGCTCCATTTAGACGAACATCTTTCTTCTCGAATCCTTTGTGAACATCTTGTCTCCAAACTAAACTCTATGGCATATGCTTTCAGGAATTTAAGTACGGTACTTACTGAACACCAACTAGTAATATTGTATAAAGCGCAAGTTGAGACAAGGTTAAGGTACGACCAATGCTTTTGGGGCAGTTCTACCCATGCCCATAAGGTACTTTTAACCCAAAAAAAAGTTATAAGATGTATGGCAGGTGTTGGCAGTACATGTAGCTATAAGGAACTACTTAGGAGGTTTCAAATACTTACCTTATCATCTTTATTTATTTATGAGCTATCAGTTTATATTTATCAAAATCAGAATAAGTTTTCATTCAATAAAGGCATTCATAACCGCTGTACGAGGTAAGGTAGTGACTTGCATATACCTTTTTCAAAATACAATGTTTTGAAGCGAGCCCCAAATGTCTTAGGCCCAAAAATATTGAATAAGTTACCTGTAGATGTAAAACATTGTCCAACTCTGCAATTGTTTAAAGTTAAACTCAAAACTTTTCTTTTGAATAAATGTTATTAAACCGTCTCTGACTTTGTCAGTGTATAAGTGTTAGTGTTAGTAATTGTTAGTGTTTAAGTGTTTACTGTGACGAGTCCTATACATTTTTATATGTCTATATGGAAAATAAACTATTATTATTATAGTACATTTGTAATATCTCTAGTACATTTTCGCCGCCAAAGTACAAAAGTACCTTCAGGCTTAATTTTAGTACATTTTCATTTTTGGAAAAAATGGGCCAAAAAACTAAAAAATCAATATATTTGACTGTTGCGGTCGCAAAGTATCTATTTCATACGTTGGAGCTTCTTAAATGGATGTATAATTGAAGAAATTGTATGTTTGCAGAGTTTTGAGAGAGTGTTTTTTGCTACTAAATAGCGCGTGCAATTTCCTGCTCATCATGAAATTCACGGACTTTAGTACAGGTCGGAAAATCTCTGTCGTGGTAGACGGCTTTTCCTCTTCTTTCCATAGCATCAATGCCGGGGTTCCGCAGAGATCGGTATTGGCTACGACATTGTTTCTGCTTCATGTTAATGATCTACTCTCTAGCACTACAAACCCAATCCACAGTTTTGCGGATGACAGTACGCTGCATGCAGGCATCATGAGCAATAGACCGATCTCTGTGGCCGAGCTGGAACGCAGAAGACTGGCAAGGGCAGCTTCACTTTCAAAGGATCTCGATACCATTACCGCTTGGGGGCTTAAGAATATGGTTAAATTTAATGCCTCCAAGACCCAGTATTGTACGCTATCAAACAAGAGGTGCCCAAGCCAACACCAGGTTCTAATGAACAACCAGGCTCTGCCAAGGAGTCACTCATTCAAGCTGTTAGGAGGCAACATTACAGAAAATCTGATCTGGTACGGACACGTCGCGTCAATTGCAACAGCTGCTGGTAAAAAGCCTGGGTACCTATTTAGAGCCAGAAAGTATTTCTCATCATGTAACCTCCTCACACTATATAAAGCCCAGGTAAGACCTCATGTCTGGGGAGCTGCTGCCCCTACTACCCTGTCTATGCTAGATGCCGTCCAGAGAAGGGCAATTCGACTAATTGGTGATCCGGCCTTAACGCGCCACCTTCAGTCACTTTCTCACCGGAGTGTTGTTGGTGACCTCTCACTCTTCTACCGATATTCCAACGGAATCTGCTCCTTTGAGCTATCCTCTATCATTCCGCCGCTCACTGCTCCTATCACATGTACCGGTGCGACCACTGCTTCTCATCCTGAGACGGTCGTTCTTCATACATCAAGAACTGAGCGGTACAACTGCACATTTATTCCCAGGGTGTCCAAGGCTTGGAACGGACTGCTATAAGATGTATTTATTGGGCCTGCGGGCATTGGCCCATTCAAATCTCGCGTTAACAAACTTCCCCTAACATAACTCTTTCACAGCAGTCGCGGTACTCTGGTATTTAGGCTCTGCCTGCGCGGTCTGCTCAATTATAAAAAAAAAACAATTTAGTAGTTTTAGTACAATCTAGTAAATTTTATTGCTTTCACTTAGTAAATTTTTATATCGTTATTTGAAGTCTGCAGACAACTCTATCACAGTATTGGACAGTCTTTATATTTTAATTATAACTAGCACACCTAAATCAAAGTAATAATAACAGTTGAGTATGGTCGAAAAGTTACACAAAACCTTCCAATAGTCTGTAATCCTCAAGATCTATACCATTGTACGATCATTTTTGAATTCAGAATAAAAGGTCAGGCGTTGACTTGGCACAGTCCATCAGTACTTGTTACTACCGCAACCATTCGAGAAAAAATAAGAAATGTAAAATGCCGGTGTGCCATGCGCTGGCGCACATCTTAGCCGCCAGAATGCAGAAGGCAGTCATCCTTGGGTCCCTTCGTCCATTGAAGGCGCACGATTTGCGGACCCAGTGATTGCTCACCTCACGGTGTGAGGAGTAGTTACTGGGTAATGGAACAGCAGCTCGGTGTATCGAAGCATGAGCTGCAACTTTTTTGTTTTTAAGGATCTAGGGTATAGCGCGCGAAATTGGGAATCCAAGAAAAGACGTATTCCCGTGTTAGCGAGGGGGCGTGGCCACCTGTTCCCTTTCTCCAGTGTGTGTATCTAAGTTGATGGCAGATAAGTCCAAAAATCCAGAGGTAAGGTCAAAAAGTCCAAAGGTCCAAAGGTCACTATAAAAATGAGTTTCGTATTTCCAAGCTCCTGAAGTTACCTTTAAACTTACAGTAATGACTCAAAAAGCAAATTGAAGAAGAAAGCTTGCGCTTGTGCAGCTATTTAGCCTCTTTTTGATATCGTGTTTGGTTGTTAAATTACAGGCATTTATAGATTGTATGCTTTTGTATTGCGACTTTTTTTGCTCATTAAAAAACTTTTGCTGACAGTTAGAACATGGAATGATGATAAATTCTGGAAGGCATTTCAACAAACGTTCAAAATACTCTTGCCAGAGGTACCGTTATTTTTTTGATGCTTGCGTTACTGTATGTAGTTGTTATAACAAAATACCCAGCAACAATTCGAATAAAAAACTGTATCAAAGCATCTCAGAGTTGTTTTATAATATTTTTTTGTAGTACCCTTATCTCAAACACTCAAGAACTGGTTCAACTTTATTTCTGTTATGATCAGTTGCTATTGTACAAAATCTTATTGATCAAGATATTTGTTTTACTTTAGAGTTTAATTTTAAAGTAGAGAGCTTTTTAATTTTTCAATTTTTTAGACTTAAAATGTTGCCATGCATGCAAGCAAAATGAAATCTATGCAACGTTCGATCAATTCAATGAAAGAGCAGTTTGACAGAGATACGAAGAATTTGCTGAAGAAGAACGAGGAAACTATCGCTAAGCTTCAAGGACAACATAGAGTAGCCATGAGGGAACTCGAGGGAATGTGTGGGCATTAAGAGCAAGTTTGAAAGGGACAAAGATAATCTGTTGAAGAAGAATGACCAACACGAGGCAGCCTTGAGAAAGCTCAACGAAAAACAGCACAGAGAAGTTTCTGCTTTGAAAAATGAAATCAAGGGATTGAAGGCTTTGGATCAGCCGAAGAAAGTGGAGGATAGATGCGACCAAGTTAAGGACAAAAATGCAAAGCTCAAACCGAAGATTACCCAGCTGGAGGCTGAGAACCCATCCTTAAAGAAATACCTGGACCACGCGATTGTGCAGGCCAAAAAGACCGCGGTCAAGGAAGACGATTCAAGGTTAAGAGAAAGGTTGGTGCATCATGAAGCAGAAATCAAGAAGATGAAATCAGATATGACAGATACGCTTGATAGTGTGAGAAAGCTCATGGAAGACTTGTATAAAGCAAGAGACGTTGACAATAAGATGAGAGAGCAACTGGCGAATTTGGAAGATGAGAACGTTCCACTGAAAAAGGAGCTGGAAGACGCTTTCGCTGCAGCACAAGCTGATAGTTCTGGGATGAAACAATTGAAGTACGGACATAATAAGATAAAGCAGAAGATTGGGCAGATGGAAAGCGAGGTCGATAGCGATAGGCTAAAGAAGAATTCGAGCAAAGTCATTAAAAATGTAAACAAAGGTGTGTACGAAATATCAGCGTTGCAAAATGATGATGTAGATTTGAAGCAAATGTTGGCGCAGCTGGAGAGAGAAAACGCGAAGATAGGAACCGAGCTTAACGTTGCGTTCAAGGACGTGTCATGGGGCTCTGATCAAGCCGCGCAACTCAGAAGCGAGAACGGTAAGCAGAAGATCAGGATTACGCAACTGGAAGACAAACTCAGCAAACTCACTGAGGAACTGGAGAGCAACCTGAGTGACGAGACGGGAGTGGCGAGAGTGGACAATCGACAAGACGAGAAGGTGCAACTGAAGAGAATGATAACAGAGCTAGGAAAAAAGAATCCTGCTGGAGCTGAAAATGAGAATCGCAGGTTGGGTAAAGAGTAAAGATTATCGCAGTTACAAGGTGATCTGGTTATGTACGGAGAGTGGAGAACCGAAGGTCGACTATGCTGATGTCTGTGGTGATACAAGAATCGAAGTTGTTTGTCGAGGACGCCGAACACTAAGGGGGAACAATGTAACATACTGTTTATTATGGTATTCGTGTATTGTGTATTAGTTGTCATGCATGATGTAAAGGGTCAAAGTGTTAGGTTAGATCTTTGAAGTGTAAATGTCATCGAATCGTCTAGAGCTTTTGGGAATGACGGATGGATTCTAGAATGTCATAGAATTCTCTAGATGATTCGGTGAAAGTTACGTCCAGTTTGATTCTTTGGTGAAGAAAAAGAGGCCGTCGTGACAATATATACATTTCCCTATAGTAAAGGTACATGTCTACCTCCCCGCCTCAACCTCTTTATGTACAACTATAGCTTCAAAAGTCATTTCGGATAAGACGAAATGTGAAAGACCACAGAAAAAGTAATTTTTTTTAAATAGACATGGCTTTTATAACTGGCAACACTGCAGCTATTGAACGAAACCTGTTTCCTTTATATTTCAGTTTTCTGTGTAATGCTGCTTGAGAGTGCTGACTATTTTGGATTTAGATCGCATACTTAGATAGAGAAATAATTCAGCAGTCTTCAGTATTAGATTTTAGAACATGTTTTGCTCGCAGAAAGCTCTGAATAATTGATTGCTTTGCGAGAGCTTAACGTTCATCAGAAATTTTCTAACAGCACATGTGGAATAAGGAGAGATCCAACTTTGGTATTATTATGTGATAACTGATAGAAAGCATGCAGACATCTTGACTCTTCATTCTCATATCACAGATATTCTGATATGAAATATTATAAATTTTGATAAAATACAATAATCTAATAATAACATAAATGAAAAACAGTCATATACCTGGCTGCAGTATGGCCAACTCTTTCCAGAAACTGAGGGATTTATGCTTGCTATCTAGGACCAAGCTATCGCGACAAGAAACTACAAGAAATTAAAGATCCATCCGTAACCAACGATAATTGCAGAAAATGTCACCAACAGAAGGAAACAATAGACCACATAACAAGCGCATGCAAAACTCTCGCTGGAACTGAGTACATGGCTAGACATAACTCGGCAGCCAAAATCATACATCAAGCATTAGCCACAAAAAACAAACTAATCGACAACTCAGATCCATATTACAAGTATACACCAACATCAGTACTCTATAACGATCACTACAAACTATACTGGGACGTTGAAATACACACAGACAAAACCATCAATGCAAACAGACCAGACATAGTATTTCAGACAAATGCAGACAAAGTTACCTACTTAATAGATATTGCTATTCCCAATGATGTGAATGTTCAAAACACCTACGCTGGGAAAATATCTAAATACACTGACCTTGCCATAGAAGTGAAGAGACTTTGGAAACAAGATAAAGTTATTATTGTCCCCTTCATTATGTCGGTCTCAGGCCACACACCAAACACATTTACACAACACCTACAACAATTAGGCCTGGACGAAGGTTACACAAAATATTCCAAAAGTCTGTAATCCTTAAGACCTGTAATATAGTACGATCTTTCCTAAATCCCGGTCAGTAATAGTTCAGGTGTTGACTTGGCCTAGCCCGTCAACATTTTTCGTCGCCGCAGTCATGCGAGAGAAGCTTGAAAAAACATGACAATGATAATACCAAAGGCCGTCCGAACGAGAAACACTAGAGAGGTTCTGCGAGGTCATCCCTACCAGGTCGATGTCCCTACTACTCCCCGAACCAGTCTCCTTCAGCATTCCTTCTTTTGGAACGTGCACCGGCACGTATCCTCCCGCAGCGCTTCTAAAGCGCCATAAGCTTTCAGCCTTTGGGGGAGGCTGACCATAAAAGAACAAAGATGGATTCCAAAAGTTTCCTATAGTACAGTTTGTAAGTGTTAAAACAATAGATATAAAGCTCTTCGAGTCTATAAGTCATTGGACCACTTGGTGGTTATACCACCAAGATATCCTTATAGGACGCTGGAAACATATAGCTGCACTAAGTCTTGTGAGTCGTAAAGGATTTGCAAGATACTAGTGTAAAGTGCAAAATATTAAACGGGAAAGGCCTATAAAACACAAAGCTCAAACATAATTTTCATTTGAACTACCTGAGACTCGAAAATTCTAAAAATGGAATCAATTACTGTTGTATCAAGTTCTATAATGTTTTGCCAGTGTTGAATCTCTAAATGATGCACAATTCAAATGTAGTATCAAACCCTCTGTCAAAGGCATTTTACTTTTTTCATGAATATCTTTCACATAAATTCAAAGATATCTCATTATATAAATGTTTTTGTTTCTAGCTGCTGTTTGTGATTAAGTATTATTGTTCGTTATATTTATATTTGTATATTAGCTTTTTATGTAAAATCTATTGTTTGCTCAATTCGTGTAAGAATTGATGATAACCTGTCTGGTCAAACAGCAACCAGAAAAGGAGTTCGTCAGGGATGTGTATTATCTCCGATATTATTTAACATCTACTCTGAATTTGTGATGTGACAGCTATTGGACAACAGGAATGGCGTTATATCTATTGGCGAAAGCAAAATATCTAACTTAAGATTGGCTGACGATACAACCCTTATTGCTGCTTCTCAGGAAGAACTGGTAGCTCTATTGAACGTTTTAAAACAACACAGTGCAGCATATGGTCTTGGTATTAACTACAACAAGACCAAGGTTATTATCGTAGATAGAGAGCATGGCAATTATCGAGAAATAAAATCAATAGGCCGTTGTGAGATAGTTCAAAGTTTTGTGTACCTCGGTTCTTTGATCGACAATTCAGGAAGCTGTGAGAATGAGAATCGACGGCGCATTCAACAGGCACGGGTGGCCATGACAAAGCTTACTAAAATATGACGTGACCATAACATCACTAAAGCTACCAAAATGTCACTCGTTCAGTCTCTTGTGTTCTCTATATTTTTGTACGCCTAGGAAACTTGGACTGTTAAAGGCAGATCGAGCTCGCAGAGATGCTTTTGAAATGTGGACGTGGAGGAGAATGCTGAGAATTCCTTATACCGCCCATCGAACTAATGTTTCCATACTGGATGAGCCCGGTAATCCAAAGAGACTATCCTCCATTGTGTCGATGAGAATGCTTACATTCTTCGGACATATTCGCAGAAGCGATAATATGGAGAAACTTGTAGTTCAGGGTCACGCCCCGAGTGGGCGGCGCCGTGGCCGTTCCCCTACACGCTGGGTGGATACAACGAAACAGTTGCTAGATATGAGTATCAAGAGCGCCACTAAACTGACAGTAAATCGCCTACGATGGCGAGCTACAGTTCTCAAAACTATGGATAATATTCGTGTCGGCAATACTCTAGCTCCAACTTAATGCATTTTACGAGTTCACAACATGTCTGTTAAGACATTGTGATGATGATGATTGTTTGCTTTATTTAATGTGTACCTTTTTGATGTGTGTAAGCATCTTAATGCAAAAACATAAATTGATTGCTATTACTACTACTACTACTACTACTACCACCACTGAATCAATGAAAATTAAAGGGACTTCAATGCTCACTGCACTCCCGCTCCTTTCTCGAATGGTATTGCATTCCAATCCATGAATTAAATCGTATATTTACGCGTTTGCGTGGCTTCCCGCTGCGTACATCATCAGACGTTCCGGCTAAGAGCGTACAGTAGCAAAGACAGATGACTGACGGAATGTTTTTACTGCACGGTAAACAAACGATTACATTTCAGAAATCCGTCTTGTTGCCTCTCTCTCTGGCCGCTTCCGATGCTTTTATGGAAGATGAAGGTGGATGTAAATAGACCGGAGGATGTCTGGCGATTATGCTTTTATGACGAGCTTAAAGAATGAGTAGACTGTGGGAGATATTAGGAAGCTTTATTGACCTATTCTTCTTGTAATGGCTATGCATGAGGAGAGCTAAAGAAAGGGGACAAATAGCGTTAGAAATAATGGTAATGCGACGCTGTCAACTCTCATGAAATTAAATAATAATAATTATAGTAATAAAGAATAGTAATAACTGTAATCATCAAGTGGTCACACACTGACATAGAAAACATCCATATACTTATACGAACAGAATTCACGAAACACAGAATGTCGTATCCGAATGCGTGCAAAGAAAGGCTTACCATAGGCAGAAAACAAGGGGGTAGAGGAATTATAGACATACAGTCACTTCACACGAAACAAATAGAAAACACTCAGACATCTTGCCACAGCAATCAGACAAACCTACATAAAAAGCAGGCAAAAACTATACACCACTTGCCCTTTCTTGTCCAGAACATGCTGCAGACGCTCACAATCACCTACAACTACAACAAGAAAAAAATAAATACTTGCTCCCAATAGGTACTCCATAGCCATAGATACCGTGTAGCATAAAACCACATTAATGAAAAGCAGTCATACATCTGGCTTAAAGGATGGCCAGCTCTTTCCAGAAACAGAAGGATTTATGCTTGCTATCCAGGACCAAGTCGTTGCGACGAGAAACTACAAAAAAACATAATTGAAGATTCATCCATAACCAACAATAATTGCAGAAAATACCACCAACAGAAGGAAACAATAGGTCACATAACAAGTTCATGCAAAACTCTCGTTGGAACCGATTACACAGCCAGACATAACTCTGCAGCCAAAGTCATACACCAAGCCCTAGCCACAACTAACAAAAAAATCGTATTATATACCGACATCGGTACATCGGTACTCGACAACAATCAATACAAACTATACTGGGACGTCGAAATACACACAGACAAAACTATCCCAGCCAATAGACCAGATATAGTTTTTCAGTCGAAGGCAGACAAAGTTACCTATTTAATAGTTATTGCTATCCCTAATGATATGAGTGCTCAAACCACCTACGCTGAGAAGATGTCTAAATACATAGACCTTGCCATAGAAGTGAAATGACTCTGTAAACAAAATAAAGTTGTTATTGTCCCCCTAATTATGTCGGTCTCAGGCCTTACACCTAACACATTCACACCACACCTGCAACAATTAGGTCTGGACGAAAAGACCTGTAGTATTGTGCGATCCTTCCTAAATTCAAACCAGTATAGTTCAGGTGTTGACTTGGCACAGCCCGTCACCACTTATTGCTACTGCTGTCATGCGAGATGAACTTGGCAAATCAGGATAATAATAATAATAATAATAATATCGTCTTTATTTATCCACTACATACAAAGTACATATAAGTAGAGGTATCAGGAGCGAGGCACTATTGTCACACCTAAATGTTAAAAAAAGGATACATTTCGTTTTTCTTCTAAATAAACAGCATTATACGTAAGTACATACATAATTATATAGGTTTATAGCAAACTACTATGAGCTGGATAGTAACAACTTTTTTACACTGTTTCTGAAGCAATCTTTTCACGCCTTTTTATATAAATGAAATCAATAATATTGTACAGTGTAGCTGCATTGTATTTTAGCGAAACCACGCTGAAACAAAGAAGAGCTGTGGTGAGGTATAGTGATCGAATGAGTATATCTAATATTTAGGGAATGAATGATTCTTCTGAAGATAAGCTTTTCTCTAATATAAGTAGGACAAGATGTTATTCATATCTTATGAACAAATACCAAGTTAACTGTATGATACAAGTTGAGGAAGTTTCATCCAGTTCAGTGTAATACAGAAACCAGAGATGGGATAAAATTTTCGTAGTTTAAATATAGATCTGACGCAGTTGTTTTGCATAATTTGTGACCTGTTTTTAGAGAGGGTATCGAGACATGGATAAAATAAGATGTTACAGTAATTAGAAACAGAAGTTATAAGAGATTCGCAAGGTTTTTTCCTCATTTTGAAATTGAAAATGTAGCTATTTGCATACAGAGCACGCAACCTGAGGCAGAATTTCTTAAGAAGATCCGTAAGTTTCAGCCTCTCATCAAAAGTCACACCCAATAATTTAGAAGACTGAGAAAGGTTAAGATTTTCCAAGCCTACTTTTACACTGAGAGCAGATCGTCTACTATCACAGCAGAACAAAAGAGGGTTACATTTTTACAGCATTACATAACATCTGACCTCTAATCTAACCCGCCCACACATGGGGGTAACCAAATAACTTTTGTATTTGACATTTTCTTCTATCTATACCTTGCGAGATATCGAACAATTACACACTAACTGGACACCCTGTATAAGGCAATTTCATCGGAGCATCCCTTGTTAAGATACAGCCCCTCAAAGGGGTACGTAAAATTTGTTAATTTTTTTTCGCAAGCACTAAAAAAGTTACAATATTGTTTTTATATGCTTTGTGGACTATTCTAAGTCGTCTAAGGTGTTTGATAACGTAAAGTGGCCTAAACTGTGGGAAATCCTCATCTCTATGGGAGTTCCTTATCACCTAGTGTTTCTCATACAGCAACTCTACGAGTCTAATTCCGCTCGTGTAAGAATTCCTGATAACCTGTCTAGTCAAACTGCAACCAGAAAAGGAGTTCGTCAAGGATGTGTATTATCTCCGATGTTGTTTAACATTTACTCTGAATTTGTGATAAGACAGGTATTAGACAACTGGAATGGCGGTGTGACTATCGGCGGAAGCAAAATATCCAACTGAAGATTTGCTGACGATACAACCCTTATTGCAGCTTCTCAGGAAGAACTAGTAGCTTCTTCATCTTAGAACAACAAAGTGCAGCGTATGGCCTTGGTATTAACTACAAGAAGACCAAGGTTATAATCGTAGATAGAGAGCATGATAGTCATCGACTAATAATAGGCCGTTGTGAAGTAGTTCAAAGTTTTGTATACCTCGGTTCTTTGATCGACAATTCAGGTAGCTGTGAAAATGAGATTCGACGGCGCATTCAACAGGCACGTGTGGCCATGGCAAAGCTTACTAAAATATGGCGTGATCATAACATCACTAAAGCTACCAAAATGTCGCTGGTTCAGTCTCTTGTGCTCTCACTGTTCTCCATATTTTTGTATGCCTCGGAAACTTGGACTGTTAAAAAGGCAGATTGAGCTCGCATAGATGCTTTTGAAATGTGGACATGGAGGAGAATGCTAAGAGTTCCTTATACCGCCCATTGAACTAACGTTTCCATACTGGATGAGCTCGGTAATTCAAAGAGACTGCCCTCCATTGTGTCGACGAGAATGATTACATTCTTCGGACATATACACAGAAGCGATAATATGGAGAAACTTGTAGTTCCCCCTACACGCGGGGTGGATACGACGAAGCAGTTGCTGGATATGAGTATCAAGAGCGCCACTAAACTGACAGTAAATCGCGAACGATGGCGAGCTGGAGTTCTCAAAACTATTGATAATATTCGTGTCGGCAATACTCTAGCTTCGACTTATCGATTTTACGAGTTCACAACATGTCTGTTAAGACATTGTGACTATGATGATGATTGAAATTAACCTGACATTTTCTACTACCGATAAGACACCTAGCCAGTAATTTATTTGGTTTGCAACTGACAGCTTGATACCAATTTTATTGTAACTATCGCTAATAATAGCGGCTTACTAGATAAATTAGTTTCATATTTTCGTTTCATGGCGATATGTATCTTGTTCGTAAAATAATTTTTTGCTGCGGACTGGTTTCATTTGGGCAAAAATTCAAGAGACTTTTTTTTTGTTTAGAATGAAACAGGCTATCGGAAATCAATTTTTAAATGGTAAACAAATAATAAGACAAAAAGTTGCATTGGAAATAAATTTAAGGGGTTGCGTTTTCCACCCCTTATGACCATGGCGTAAACCAAATAGATTGCTGGCTAGGTGAAGTGTCTTTTTGGTAGTAGAGAATGTCAGGTTGATTTCAATATTGTAACTTTTTTACTGCTTGTCAAAAAAACTTTCAAACACATTTTAATTACACCCTTTAAGAGATTCTCCAATGAAGTTTCTTTAAATGAAAGATCCTATCTTTTTTTAGTTGAGGAATCACCCCCTTAAATGTTTTACACTTATTGAGTTACACCCTGTATAATGTAGGGTATCTAGGTATAAATATTCTTGCTATTATTATGCCATAACTGGACCAACTTTTGAATGGTAGTATATATACAAATGTAACCTATATCGTATACATTAAACCACCATTCAACTGTCGCAAATGCATTTACTCCGTCAGATGCAGAATTCAAAAACAACACATACATACGGTGTCGTCATAAGGAATTCATATTTGTTCCCTATAGAATTTAAATTTAGAAATTGACACGGCCGTGTTATGCCAGGTTTGCAATCCATAATAAGCACTGTTTACTATACTTTAAATCGGTTGAATTAGTAATGCGATTGACATTAGTGAAACGATCAATTTCCTCAACGTATTTATTTCATGAAAATCAACCTGGAAAATTTATTCTATACATGCGGAATATCTTGAAATGCCCATTTAATTTATCAATAAACCACAGGCTGGATTTTAATTTTTGATTAATGTTATTGAACTGATTCTAATTTCTATCCGAGGAAGAAGGGGTATTATCGACGATGGACTGAGTGGTGGGGGTGAAATGGACACATATTGACCAATCAGAATTCGAGGAGCTTATAATCGTTAGTTTGATATGAGCTTTAATTACAATATTGCCGAGCAGATTTCAGTGGTTCTAATTACCTCTTCCATAAGGCAGAAATCATACCGTTAATTTTTTCTTGTCACACAGGGCATTTTTGCAAACTTGATGACGACAAAAAGAGATTTATGGAAAAAAATAAACATTAGTGTGTTTCAAAGACATACGACTTATAGGTAACCTGTACTGGAACCAAAAAGCAGAGATCCGACTAAACAACGCGGGTATAACACAAGAGTTTGAAATAAGGAAAGGTGTTAGACAGGGATGCATCTTATCCCCAATGTTATTCAACTTATATGTGAAAAGAATATTTACGGAGGCAGTTTCGAACAACTCAATTGGCATAAGAGTGAACGGAATTCCCATAAACAACATCCGGTATGCAGATGATACTGCCATAATAACAGATAATGCAGGTGATCTCCAGATCCTACTAAATCGAGTCACTGGGGCGAGTAGAAATCTAGGCCTTACAATGAATATTGGCAAAACAAAGTTTATGGTGATCAGTAGAAACAACACAAAAAACACTCAAATACAAATAAACGGAAAAAATATTGAAAGAGTGTCATAGTTTAAATATCTAGGATGCATGGTCAATGAAATATGGGATCCAGACCAAGAAATAAAGTGCAGAATAGAACAAGCACGAACAACCTTCCTAAAACTTAAAAAATTTCTCACTGACAAAAACTTAGACTTCAGCCTCAGATATAGAATGGTAAAATGTTATGTCTGGTCAGTTCTACTCTACGGAATGGAGGCGTGGACATTGAAAGCAACCACAATAAACAAAATTGAAGCTTTCGAGATGTGGATCTTAAGACGGATGCTAAAAATACCCTGGGTAGACCACGTGACAAATGAAGAAGTTCTCCGAAGAGCTGAACTAACAGACAGACAGCTCTTCGACACAATTAAAAAAAAGAAAAATAGCCTACCTGGGACACATAATACGGGGAGAACGTTATCAGTTACAACGCCTGGTACTTCAAGGTAAAATCGAAGGAGGAAAAAGAGGAATAGGAAGAAAAAAACTATCCTGGCTCAGAAACATTCGGCAGTGGACAGGAATGAGAAGCCTCGGAGAGATACAAAATGCAGCTGTGAATAGAGAAATTTGATAGAAAGAGGATGGACGCCTACGCAGGAATCTGCATGGCACTCTAAGAAGAAGAAGTGTCTTTCAAAGCATTGTCCCTTAAGATTATTTGCACATTACATGTATTCATTCTGTAAAACTAATCATTAAAACGAATGGCACTACCCTTCAGTCACTTTCATAAACCAGGTTTTCTAATCATGCAACAACCTCATTGGAGATTGAAAAAGGCTAACCATGCATCAATGGCCGAATAGCTTTTTGGAGGACCCATCTCTGTTTGTTGTAGTAGAAGACTGTTCATCAGACGTATTTTCAGAAAACGCCGGTGGTCCTCATGGAGCTATCTCCTACACTATTTCTGTTGTAAATTAACGGCTGCTGGGAAGTAACATCCAATCCAATCTTCGCTTCGCATACGACAGTACATTGATGTCCTGCATGGAACCTGGCAAGCCACTCATTCCAAGAAACGGTACGTCGGCGATAGCAAAATGCCTTACAGATCAACGTAGATATCAAAAAAATTGTCGTTTGGGAATTAGTAAATAAAGTACAGTTCAACGTACAGAAGGCAACAACACTTACAAAGAAGTCTCACGTTGGTTTACCAACTGTGGAAATAGAGGGTCTTTTTGGCGTCAACAATAATATGTCCTGGCACGACCACGTCGTCAGTATTGCTAAAACGGTATCCCAGAAGCTTGGAATTTTGTTCCGCTGTAGGAAGCTGTATACACCAGAGCAAGCCTGATCCGACCATCGCTAGAGTATTTCTCCCATGTGTGAGTATGCGCAACGAAGCACTCTCTAAAGCCTCTGGGAACTATCCAGAGAAGAGAGCAATTAGACTAATACAGGGGTTCCCAACCTGTGCGCCGCGGCGCCCTGGTGCGCCTTAGAAAGTAAAGAGGGGCGCCGTGAGTCGATCCTCTAAGTCTAAAGCACAAATATTTGTGGGTGCCTAAAAAGCAACAATACCTATTCTGAATGAATTTGTGGTTCTTGGGTTTTTAGGCCGGCGTCGTTTAGCGTTGAAGCTTGACGTTTCGCCACCACGAGTGGATGGCATCTTCAGAAGCTATTTCACTTCGGCGACTTCCAAAATACAGTATTTTGGAAGTCGCCGAAGTGAAATAGCTTCTGAAGATGCCATCCACTCGTGGTGGCGAAACGTCAAGCTTCAACGCTAAACGACGCCGGTCTAAAAACCCAAGAACCACAAATTCATTGGACGATGGCCGCGAAAGCCTTACACAGAATACCTATTCTGACGCTCGCCACACTTTAAAACTACTGGAGATTACAACGTTCAGGGAGAAACTACAAGTTTGGATAAAAAAGACGAATGAAGGCGGCGGTCAAGATTGCTTTCCACAATTGTATAAATATGCGGGATCCAATGAACTGGTTGTCTCACAAGACCTGATGGCCCTTTTCACGGAACACATATGGAAGCTCACTGAAGGGTTTTCGAAATACTTTGCAGGTGGTGATGACCTAAAATTTGCGTGAGAGTTTTGGTTATCGATTCAAAATGAATATCCATACCTAAATTCAAAAGCTTTAAGTATTTGTATTCCGTTCGCAACGTCATATTTATATGAAGCTGGATTTTGAGCCTATGCGGGGATCGCCAAGCTCAATCGTCAAAATAAACTCAATTTCCTATTGAGGAAGTTTTTATTTTTGTGTCTACTATTATTGTAGATACCTATTTGTTTGGACAGTATCTATATTAAAATAGCTGTCTAAGGTCGGGCGCCGTGACAAAATGCCAAACTTGAAAGTGCGCCGCGGGTTGAAAAAGATTGGGAACCCCTAGTCTAATAGATACGCCTAATCTCACGAAGGACCTCCAAAGTCTGGAACTTCGAAGAAGGGTGGCTGACCTAGCCCTATTTTAGAGACCCTAACACGGGAGATGTTCGAGTGAGCTCTCCCAGATAACAACACCAAAGGTCATCCGAATGAGAAACACTACAGAGGCTCTGAGAGCTCATCCTCACCAGGTCGAGGTCCCTACTCCTCGAACCAGTTTCCTCCAGCATTCCTTCTTTTGGAGGCTGTGGAATGAGCTGCCGGGGAATTTGCTTCCTAACGGCTACAACCTGCAGGCTTTCAACCTTTGCCATCTTAGCGGGGATAGACCCACCATAAATCAGGCGAGAAGTCTCATGTATAGCAGAACTCATTAGATAAAGGAAACCCTCTATATGGGCACAGGCCCCCAGCATCCAGACTTAAATTCAGAAAGAACTTCATTATGTAAACAAACCCATTGACAGATTCCAAGACTGTAAACAAAGGGGTACTGTATGGATGCGACGGCTAACGTTTACCAACTTGGAACCCAACTGAAAGCCTGCCTGCCGAATCACAACTGGAATGGAGCACCTGGAAAGGCCTCAACAGAATTAGATGCCAAATGGGCAGGTCTGGGGATAACCTAGTACTATTTTGGGTCCGGTACTGTTCCTAATATACGTTAATGACATATTTTTGCTAGATTGTGAAAGCAACATCATATCTTTTGCTGATGACACGGTCCTTTATTATGAAGTTGAAAATTGGGAACAACTTAAAAACAGAGTTTCTGAAGATTTTGTTAAAATAAAGAAGTGGATATACAGGGTGGGCCAATAGTGCGTGGACGGAGGATTGTGGGCTTACTGAAAAATATTGCAAAAATCTGTCACTTGACCGTGGTAGGCACCCTTGAGGGCTATAACCTAAAAATATTTTCACTTAAATTCTGACGTTTATACAGGGTGACTCATATCAAACTTACATTTTTTTGAATGGAACCCCCTATATATTATTGCATATTTGGATTCCTTGGTCAATTCTAGTGTGACTTTATGTATCACACATGGAACTTTAAACGAACCGTTTAGGCGCAAATCACCATTTTTGGTATAAGTAGGTATCAGAAAAAAATTGAATATCGCAGCGATTATAAAACTTAGAAGGCCGTGACTTTGCGGTACGACTAAGCATGAAATGCGTCACCTAAGGTCAGCCGGCTAAATTTGAATTCTTTTTGTACTTGGAGAAATCGATAGATTAATTAAGGAAACTTCAATCACAGATAACTTGATTTTTTTAAATGGGAATGCCTATTTTGGTTTACAGAATCAAATGTAAAATTTGATGACCTTTCTAACGATATAGCGTTCTTGATATCAGTCTTTCTTGGTTTTCATTTTATTTCAAATTGTTAGTCAAATCGGTGTTTTTCAATTTTCCTGCGTGCAAGCAACCTAGCAGGCCATGAAAAATAAACAAAAGCTCGTTAATATGGAAGAAACCAACTAACTTAGTCGAAAGATGCAAACTAACTAGAACAACGAGGCAAGATTATGAAAATTTCTTACAACATATTAGCTCTAACCGGATACAGCAGCGGCAAGATATCTAATCTCAATGAGCAGCTGGGGTATGACAGAAGTGTTTTTCACAGCCTACTAGCTATTGAGATCTACAAGAGCTTGACAACTTTCCAAAGCGATTAAAAATTTTGAAACAAAAGGAAAACTACCAGCCATTTTTGCTTACAGTCTAACATGTTTAGAATGAAATTTCACATTTAATGGGATAAAAAAATTAGTCATTTCCGTTTAGTTAAATCAAAAGTGAAGATATCCCCAACTGGAGCGTTCTGAACATCTATTGAAATAATTGCTAGAATTTTTTAATTACGCTATGTTGTAATTGCGATTATTTCATGTAGTTTTCTACAAACTAAATTATGTTCTACAATTCAAACAGACTGCAAATCAAGTTTCATTTTCCACGATTTTTCTAATAAGTAGAAGAAGAATTTGAAGGGCTCCAGTCAGAGGTATCATTACTTTTGACTTATGGAAATGGCTACTTTTTCATAGCATTAAATGTGATAATTTATTCAGAACACATAGATATTCTACTGCCAGCAACAATCACTAGTAGTTTTCCTTTGATTAAATATTTTTTTACTGACTTTGGAAATTGGATAATAGCTAGTAGGCTGTGAAAAATGAGCGTTCTTGTTACCACTATTGTTTCTGGTTAGAGCTAATATGTTGTAAGGAATTTTGATAATCTTGCCTCATTGCTCAGGTTAGTTTGCATCTTTCCACTAAAGTTAGTTACTTTCTTCCATATTAACGAGCTTTTGTTTATTTTCCATGGCCTGCTAGGTTGCTTGCATGCAGGGAAATTGAAAAACGCCGATTTGACTGAAAATTTGAAATAAAATGAAAACTAAAAAAGATTGATATCAAGAATGCTATATCGTTAGAAAGGTAATCAAATTTTACATTTGATTCTTTAAACCAAAGTAGGCATTCCCATTTGAAAAAATCAAGTTATCTGTGATTGAAGTTTCCTTAATTTATCCTCTGATTTCTTCAAGTACATAAAGAATTCAAATTTAGCCGTCTGCATTAAAGTGACGCATTTCGTGCTGAGTCGTACTGCAAAGTCAAGGCCCTCTAAGTTTTATAATCGCTGCGATATTCAATTTTTTTCTGACACCTACTTATACCAAAAATGGTGATTTGCGCCTAAACGGTTCGTTTAAAGTTCCATGTGTGATACATAAAGTCACACTAGAATTGACCAAGGAATCCAAATATGCAATAATATATAGGGGGTTCTATTCAAAAAAATGTAAGTTTGATATGAATCACCCTGTATAAACGGCAGAATTTAAGTGAAAATATTTTTACGTAATAGCCCTCAAGGGTCCCTACCATGATCAAGTGACAGATTTTTGGAATATTTTTCAGTAAGCCCACAATCCTCCGTCCACGCACTATTGGCCCACCCTGTATAATAGATATTTAACCATCAACGTTGATAAAACGTGTTTTGTCCCATTTTATAATACCAGACATTCTACCCCAAACTATGACAATATTCTCGTTACGATAGATACACGCTCATATGTTATCAAATGCTGTCATTACACTAAGTATTCAGGTATCCATATCGATAGCCACCTGAGATGGGATTGCCATGCTAATTTTGTCACAAAAAACTCCGATATGTAATACATGTTTTCCACAAAATAAAAAACTGTTTAAATACACAAAATTTAAAAACAATATACTTAGCATTGGTTGAACCTCATCTGTTCTACGGAGTTGTGGCTTGGGTAGGCACTTACAAAACCCATTTAGACCAATTGCAACTACTTCAAAAGCGATTTTTCAAGCTAATTCTAAAAAAGCTTATGATGTACCCAACAACAGATTTATATCAAGAAATAAACTTACTTAAATTAAGACAATTATACTTTCTAAAATCTGGTGTATACATATATAGAAATAAAAATGTATTAAGACGTTCATCTCACATCTATAATACAAGGCAGGCAAATACCAACTTCGTGTTGAAATTCAAACAAATCTTAGCGGGACAAAGAAGTCTAAATTTCTTAGGTATTAAACTTTATAATAGTATTCCTGCAGATATTCAACAAATAAACTCCCTACCTCTATTCAAGAAAAGACTAAAGTCTTTTATAAAGCAACAAACTAGTGACTATTTTAGTAATTTATTTTTGTGAAAAATGATGTACAAATAGTTATAATGTATTCGAATTAACTTTTTGTAAAGCTTTCGATCGTTCTGTATTGTGTAACGAGAAAACTGTTGAATAGATTTTAATGAAATTTTGACACAGTATTACTACCGTGGCGATGGTAGAAATAGCTTATGGCTTTTCTAAATCGTGCTAGTGGCGCGCAGAAATAATGAAAAAACTAAAAACATAAAAACAGCTCATACCTCGTTTTTAAGCATTTTAGAAGTTCTTGATTATTTTCTAGGTCTTTTTTGGGTGGGGGTGAAAGTGGTGTGGTTTGAGGGTGGGGTGTTGAAAATCTGAAAAATTTGTTGTATTAATAATAGGCTCTCCATTGACATGTAAAGGAAGACGTAGCGACATGAATCACTTTTTTAGGTTCATCTGAACATTGCCTTATCTATCACCAAAACTAAGGGATTTAGAATTTTCTGTGCACATACGAGTACCTATTGCTTTAGATTGGTTTGTATTTTGTAACGGGGAAATCATTGAATTGATTCTAATGGAGTTTTGACACAGTATTATTACCATGTTGAGGATGGAAAGCGCGTATGGTTGTTAGAAATCGTGTCAGTGACTGCGTAGCAATAATAAAAAAACTAAAAATATGAAAACAGCTCAAACTTCGTTTTCAGATGTTTTATGGGTTCCTTGATCATTTTCTACCTTTTTTGGGTGGGGTTGAAATTGGGGGGTGGGGAAGTTAAAAACTGAAAGAATTGTTGTACTGATATTAGGGGGTAGGGGGGGGGGTGACAATGATTTGGTTGCAAGGGGATCTCAAACTATAACTTCATGCTATGTGAAAATAATAAACCATGTACATCACCGTAATGTGTGGAAAGTACCGAGTAAATCAACTTCATTTCTTTATTCCAAAAATGGAAAGCTTATTTTTTGGACCATTTCCCACCATGTGCTCTGTAAAACCATTCCAACACTCAATTCTTCTCTGCACCGTAAGCCATCTGGCGCGTTCCTTCAGATGTGGACGCGCCGTTTCCTGGCTGCTGATGCGACTGCGAATGCTTACGCAGGAAGCCCGTCACTCGCTGTTTACATCAATAACCGTTTAGTAGGCAGTTAAAAATAATATACACCCAGAGCCGGCGATTGTTTTTCTAAGCAGACAAATTGGCTGTTTGATTGGCCAATAAAACCCGCTATTAACTTGCCCAAGTAGTAAATGTTTTGTTTGAGTTCGCGGAGTTTATTGGGGAGTCGGCCAAATGGATTTTATTCGATTTTGATTGTACCTGAGTAGTCAGGTGTATATGCCTTATTCATTTATCCAGATTTCTCAGTTTTTATTATTAGTATTATAGTATTTCCAAAACCACAGCAGTGATCTGATTTTTTTATTAGAAGAACAAAAGCGGGGTACATGTTCTTGACTACATCAGGTCCAAACCACCCTATCGGAAGATGTTATAATTTTTGCAAATTGAGTCGTACGTCAATCATATTTGACATTTGTGAACTAGACAGTTGCAGAATACAAGCAGATAAGCACTGGAGCGCTATACTCCGCAAGAGCGTGGAATAATTGTGTCGATGTTTCTGACCAATAATAATCGATCGGTGGTATTAGCGCAGCGTGCATTTCGGCGTCGATTTCCGAACCGTGTCGCGCCAACTGGGCAAACATTTCGCTGTTTAGCTGCTCGACTCGAAGAAACTGGAACCACAAAAGACCTTGCAGGATGTGGACGTCACCGGAGTGGTCGTTCTGCCGAGAATATCACGGCTGTGGCTGGCGATGTTGCTGTGAACCAAGAAACATCAACCAGACGGCGGGCCACGCAACTGGGCATCACCAGACGAACCCTACAGTGAATTTTGGTGAAAGACTTACACACGTTCCCGTATAAAGTGCAAATAGCGCATCAGTTAATGCCTTGTGATCGTCAGTCGCGTGTGAATTACTGTCGAGCCATCCTGAATCTCAACAACAAAGCAGATGATTATGTGCTGTTGTTGTTCTTGACGCTTGGTATGCAGCTATAGGGAGGCCCATTCAAATTTGCACGGTGTACCACAGATTGAGTGAAATGGGCTTAGGATCATATCGTCACATGTCTAGTGCTTCCACTCGCTGCAACCCACCGTCGCCAATGGTTAGATTGGTGCCAAGAATACTGAAAATGGCATGCTAAGTGGCATCAGATGGCCTTCTCCGATGCGTCCAGGGTTTGTCTGGGGGCACATGACGGACGCCAACGCGTGAGACGACAACGGGGTGAACGACGTGATCTCCAGTTTGCTGTTGAGCGCCATGGATATATATACACGCGAGATTCATACGGCTAGAACCGTTTCTCGCTTCTCAACTTCCATCTTCTCCGGTCTGTCCAATCTCCGTCTTGCAGACGTCTTGCCTCCATAGCTTCCTCTATATCTTTCGTCCAACTTCTAGGTGGTCTTCCCCGCTTTGGACGTCCTGGAGGTATCCATTGCCATACTGTCTTTGGCCATCTGTTGTTATTCATTCCTTGAAGATGCCCATACCAAAGTAATCTTTTTGTATCTATAGTGTCTAGAATGTTAGATTCTCGACCCATCGTCCCTCTTATGGCATCATTTCTAACATGATCCAGTCTACAGATTCGGCAACTTCTCCTCCAAAAATCCATTTCCAGGGCCATCAGTCTATTTTTATCTCTCTTATCCAGTTCCCAGGTTTCAGCTCCGTAAGTGGTAATACTGTCTACTATTGACTTGTAAATGGTGATTTTTGTCTTTTTTCTTATTGATGAGCTCCAGAGTAGAGAATTTAGCTGACGAATTGCTTTTCTTCCTTGGCCTATCTTCTTTGCGACATCTGCCATACTCCTTCCATTTGAAGAGAGGGTAACACCCAGATACTTGAATGGGTCACAGCTTTTTATTTTATCACCCTCCACATCCAAATCTCCTTGTTTTTTTACCCTAGCAGCATATACTCGGTCTTTTTGATATTAAAGGCCCGGTCAAACAGAGGGCATTCTAGAACGCGGCGTTACGGCGTTCTCTAACAATACAATCACTAGATATCTTGACAAGAATTGGCGTAACGCTTTTGCTCAACCCGTCAAACAGGCCTGGTTGGTACAAACAAGGGAATGCGGTAACTATTGCGGTCCTATTGGTTTGTTGATTTGGGGTGCCATTGCATTTACCAGCAAGTCACCTTTACTTGTGATTCGTGGCACAATGACTGCGCAACGTTATGTGAATGAGGTGTTAGAACCAATTGCCGTTCCATATGTCCAAGACCTCGAAGAAGTTTTCTTCCAGCAAGATAATGCACGATGAGGTTCTTAAAGAACTGAGGTCAGGGTACTCCCCTGGTCTCTACGATCACACAATTTATCGCCAATTGAAAAAATATGGGATTGGATGGGTCGATACGTAGGCGATTTACCCAATCTTTCGACCATGCTGGACGAACTGGAACATGCTGTGAGGGCAGCTTTGGAGGCTGTACCTCTAGAGTTTAACAACAACCAGATTACGAGCTTGCCGCGTAGGCTAGAGGAGTGAATTCGTGAACATGGAGGGCCCAGCCATTATTGATCTGTTGTATTTTTTCATAAACTAATTATGGCAAATAAGTTCGTTTATTATTGTATTTAGTCCTACCGCATTTCATCAACCGCAAACCTCTTTCTCTCGGTGTTCATGTTTCACTTACGAGTAGTATATTTACAAGATCTGTCTCCACACTATGGGATGATTCAAGTAGAAGTTCCCTATTCAGACGAGATGTAAGTAAGTAACAGTAATACATCCATATTATGGCAAGTCAAATAATGTACATACAAGCGCTGGCTAAGTGAATTAGGTATAGACGCGTGCTAGTGGAACGACTGTACGGTCACTTATTTTGAATCCTTCCTGGTGGTTGTGAAGTGAAATCGATTTTATAGCAACTCATTCCTTTTTCGATATATCCGCATGACTGCTTTCTGCTTTTTCGTAGTGGAAATCATCAACCGCAAACCTCTTTTTCTCAGTGTTCGTGTTTTACTTACGAGTGGTATATATCATTCTACATTGACCGATTGCATACAAGCAAACATGTTTAGAGTCACACAAATACAATACTACAATTAAGAATGGAATACACAAAAGTATAAATCTATAAACAATCCATATAAAGCAGAGATTAAGCGAACTAGGAGTATTACACACGAAAAAAGTTTAAGACCAAGTCATCTCCTCATGAGCTTGGAGTGTCACAGTTATGTAGTTATCTACAAGTACTCGAAAATCTAGTGTATAAAATTTGCTACCAATGTCAATAATTTGGAATATACTTTTGGCTAAATTTCGATCAGCTGTAGTTTACAACAGGCACGTATTTAGAGGGGGGTCCAGGGGGTCCGGACCCCCCCCCAGAAATGTTATGTAACACGTGATACAAGAAATGCTAGCCAGTTTAGAACAAAGTGCAGCCGAAACGAGGGAAACAAGGGCAGAAATGACAATTCTTCAAAGTGGTCAAGACAAGCTTGAACGAAAGCTAAAGGACCACCAGGACGAGGCAGTTGTGAACCTTGAAGAAAAGCTAAAGCACCACCAGGATGAGGCAGTTGTGAACCTCGAAGAAAAGCTGAAGCACCACCAGAACGAGGCAGTTATGAACCTTGAAGAAAAGCTAAAGCACCACCAGGACGAGGCAGTTGTGAACCTTGATGAAAAGCTAAAGCAACACCAGGACGAGGCAGTTGTGAACCTGGAAGAAAAGCTAAAGCACCACCAGGACGAGGCAGTCGCAGGTTTGAAGAGTGACTTGAAAATTGGACAGGAATTGGTGATGATTAGGCTGGAGGAGCAGAAGCAGGCCGTAAGTCAGGCACTAGAAGCTCAAGACCAACGCATTAGTGCAATAGAGACACAGTTTGCGACATCACAAAAGCATATGGAAGAACTAGTGACATCACAGAAGCACGTTGAGGAACAGCTACAGCAAGTGAAAGATCAGGTCAAAGAAATGGTCAGAGAGGAGCTGCGAGAGTTTAGTGCAGGTGGGCGTAGTTTAACAGCTGCAGCACCCGCTTTTACTGATAGACACAGTGGGGTAGTAGCAAAGGCCTATCCATACAATGGAAAAACGTCGTGGAACATTAATCATATGCAATTTGAAAACATCGCACGTATGAATAACTGGTCGAATGAGGAAAAGGCTTGTGTGCCGACATCAATGCTCAGAGATTCTACATCAGCTATTTTGGAAAATCTCTGCTCATCAGATTTACGTGACTATGATAAGACAACATCTGCACTAAAGTTAAGTTTTGGAGATGCACACTTAACAGAGCTGTTGCATGGCCAGTTGCATAACCGGACACAGCAACCCAAGGAAGATTTAACCACATTTGCATACGAAGTCCAAAGCTTATCGAAACGAGCATTCGTCAGCAGTCCCATCGAGACACAGGAATATGTCGCTGCTCGTCAGTTTGTCGAAGGCATTGCGGACCTGGACGTTCAGCGAATCGTAAGACTGTCCAGTCCCAGAACCTTACAAGATGCTTTGGTCAAGGCTCCAGAAATTGAAGCTGCCACGAAAGCCACGCGAATGACACGGAGGGTGCGATCTGTAGAATAAGATGATGAAGCAGAGGTCAGGGCGACAGCGTTTGTTCCAAGAAGAAGAGGTGGTACCTTCCAACGAAACCCAGCCCGCACAAATCTAGAAGGTCCTGAGAAGTTTACGTGTACGAACTGTTATGAATTTTGAAGATAAAGTACCGCAAGGTAATACTTCATCTTGTCATGTTATTCTTTCAGTCATTCTTTTTCATCTATACTGTAGACCACAAATAACTATATCCTTATTTTTTAACTACTCATTGATCCACAAAAACAATTTCAAAACGTAGCACACTTGTTTGTGCTGAAGCTTGCTAAGAAATGTAAATTCTTTATACCTTGTTTTCGACTTACCTTGTTTTGTTTGCTTTTATATTTATATATCAACCCCCCTAGTGTATCGAAAAATATCAGATAAACATATCGAAGAATGAATGAACAGACTTTCTACCTTCCTTTGTCTACGAGCTTCTAGATCGCATTCTAAAGCACAAACAAATTTTTCCCACCCTAAATAGAACTATCCAGCATGTTCTACGTAACCGGCCAATAGCGTTGCTGATCCTCACCCCATCCATTCTGAAATGCAGTCATGAATGGAGAGTTATTTCAGGAGTTTTCGGCATTTGGGCTCTATCGATTCGCCCTAAATAATGTAAAGACTGCATGGGTTCATTTACTAGTGAACCAAATATAAACAATTCTAATTCCAGGCATCAATTGTGAATCATTTATCTACAACAGATCGGGGGGAGCAAGATAACATAACAGCATTAGGTTGAATTGGGAGCGGAATGGTCAGGGCTTCCAATTATACGAAGCTATGCAATTTTTTTTTCAATGCCTGTTGTTGGATCTACATATAATCCCGAATTAATAGCGTTTTGTTAAAAGTAGATCAATGAAATATCTATATCTTATCTACATGGTTATTCACGTTATTCGGCACGGAGCATTATGGCTAAAGTATTTGATAAAAAAGAAAATAATAATTTTGGATGGATAGAGACCCATAAAGGTTACATTTTAAGAATATTTTCATGTTATACAAGGTGTCCCAAAAACGCGAAATGTATCAAAGTTATGTTTTTTTAAATGTAACACCCCACTTTTTTTATTCCATATTCAGATTCCTTGGTCAATTCTAGTGTGACTTTATGTATCATACATGGGACCTAAAGCGAACCGTTTAGGTGTAAATCACCATTTTCGGTATAAGTAGATATCAGGAAAAAATTCAATATCGCAGAGATTTTAAAATATGAAAGGCTGTTACTTTGCCGTATTACTAAGCCTATTTTTTTATACGTTTAAACGTGGAATTTGATATGCTTTCTAATGATATAAGGTTGTGAATATCAATCTCTGGTAGTTTCCATTTAGTTTCAAGTTTTCAAACAAATCGGCGATTTTCAATTTTCCTACCTATAAGCAACGTAGCAGGCCATGAAATATAAACAAAAACCTGTTCAGGTAGAAGAAAACAAAATAACATATTTTCTCCTGATGGAAGTTATGTAGAATTAAGAATATTAAGGATAGTTACCCGTTCTACTGTAGTGTAGCTGACTAGATCACCACGTTCCAAGAAAGTGAGCATGCTTTCTTTGTTAAACCTCACATGTTCAAATCCTGATGAAGAAAATAAAATTTTTCGAAAGCTTGATTTAAACGAAGAGTACTCCTTCAATTGAGCCCCCTGTTTTGGTTGTGTTGACCGCATTCCCAACTATTTCTAGTTGTTAGTTGTAATAAATAAATAGATACAAAATCATATAATTCCCCCTGCAATTCCTTGTTCCTTGAAGTCCAATCCTGTATGTCGATCGAAACCCACCATCTCTCTCCAGCCAAGTACAGAGAGAATGGCATTTGATTGGCCGACAAAAAGTTTGCTGAAGTTATCAACTGCTTCTCGAGAATCTTTCAGAGTCTACTACCGCAGAAAGATCGAGCTCTATTAGTACATTCCAGAGAGAAAGCCTTATATACGTTTTATACACCGTAGAGTACTGAAGGGTGCTTGCTTACTCCGCAAGAGGGAGATGATTCCAATCATTTGGTTCACAGAAGCATCGGAAGAACCGGCTGGATTCGAACCAGCGTCTCCGGTATTCTAGGCCAGCGCCCTACCAACTATGCTACGGTGCCCCGTACCACAGCCGATATACAGCGCCGACGACATAGTGTCGACTCCACCGACACCCACCACTCCCCCGCATCTCTCTGCGAACCATGTATTTCAGTCATCCAGAGAGGTCTAGTCGGCAGTTGGGTGAGTGTGAATCTCCCACAGCTCTCTATGTTACTAAAGTACGACTCCTCAGTCATTTCTGACTTGAATAATTTTGCTAATAAGCTCATCGCGTGTATTTGGCACGACGACGTAAACTTTCTGTTTCACTGTACCCCACAAGCAAAAATCAAATAGTTTCAGGTCCGGTGAACGCCAAGATAATAGTTAACATTTTAAAGGGACATTTTCTTTTTCCTTTTTAGAACATTTAAATAAAAGTTTTTTAATAAAGGTTTTTTGTTTTAATTTATTATTTGCGCGGGTTAATCCGTGTATCCCTAAATTCATAATAGAGCAATTCCACGACCATAACCTCAAACGTCTTGATCAGCTGATCTTGGGCAAACAAAGGTTGTTTACCGTATACCGCCATGTAAAATTGAGGACTTTTATTTGTGTTTTTTACAGTTTTTTTGACAATTTTGCCACAATTGTTGTTATGTTGTGTTTTTCAAGGAACCTTTTTTGGCAGGTAAGCAGCTATGTCAATTGAAATGATGTAATTTATGAGATAATGCATGACGAAAACTTGAATGCATATTGAAAACAGCAAAGAAAAAAATGTTGATTCGCAAATTACAGTTATCTTATTCATTAGGGCGACATGGTGCATAATAGGTTTATGAATAGCTGTCAGAGTAGTAATCATTGTTGAAAATATTAGAATGAAAGCTATTGCTTGCACTATGTTTAATGCATTTTCGTCACTTATCAGTTAGCTTTCTTCTATTTTTCATTTTTGTTAAAAATATGATTTATTTCAGGATGTCAGATGGAAGTGAATAACTACTTTAAGGAACTAGACAAAACCTGAAGCATCTTTATGTTTATAGGCATAAACTCAATAGTATCAATAATACTGGCCCATACTGTGTGACTGAGGACTGCAGCAGCACATGACTGAATGGTGTTTCACTCATCGCCCTTCGATACACTGAATTATATACTGTTCGGAACAAGCCCTAATACATCGAAGGAAAATATATATAATAAATACATAGGAAAATAAAGCTAATAGTTTTTTATTCAAGTAAGAATCCTTTAGCTTCTGGTGTGTGCAACTTTACAATCACCCAATGAGTATTTTTTAGATAGTCACCCTGTTTGATAAGATACAAATTAATCACACTATGTTGAGCAAAGTTCATTTAAAATACATATTTTCACCTCGCTGTAGCTAGACACCATTTCATGATACATATTTGGAAAAAAGTATGAATGTGTGCTAATGATATGAAATATTTTCAACGTGATTATGTGAGAGGCATACCCTATAATAATAAATAATTCATTTTTCTCCGCCATTTATTAAAAAATATATATAGATATATAACATGAGCATTTATTGGTGCTGTTAGTATACACAGTATGTGGAATATACTAGGATCTACTTTCTAGAGGGTCATCACATTCTTCGCCTCCTGGTATCGGTCTGCCTCTTCTGTCTCGAATACTTGGGAAGTTGAAGAATTCTTTCCACACCTATAATGACAAAAAGGAAGCATTTTGAAATAGTGCACAAATTATTTTAATAGAGAAGTGGATAGTCATAATATAATGTATCTATTATTTTGGTGCATATTTACATATATCTCTTGTTCCAGAAACTCAACTTTTAGGTTATGTCAAAAGATTAATGTTTTAATTGATCCATTCCTTGCCTATATGAACATATAAAACTAGCCATTATTACCTACGAGGTTTTCGCTACTTTAACATAATCCACCGAAGGTTGGCCACTGCAATGAACTACTTCACTACTTCTACTTCACAAATAAAATTTCAAGTAAAGAAATGCATTACTTTCGAGTATCAAGTGGCAAAGATGCAGTATGACTATAACAACTATCGCTCTAGTGAATGTGATAACTGTAATTTGCAAATAAACGTTTTTTTTCTTCGCTGTTTTCAATATGCATTCAAGTTTTTATCATACATTATCTCATAAATTACATCACTTTAATTGACAGATGTGCTTCCCTGACAAAAAAGGTTCCTTGAAAAACACAACACAACAACAATTGTGATGAAGATGTCAAAAAAATTGTAAAAAAACACAAATAAAAGGTCCTCAATTTTACATTGCGGTATACGGCAAACAACCTTTGTTTGCCCAAGATCAGCTGATCAAGACGTTTGAGGTTATGGTCGTGGAATTGCTCAGGAAGTTTAGCATATACCTTGCTTCTAAAACCTTGTTGCTGGGACTGTACCCATTCGACTTGTTGACGAGAGTTGCGGCTGCAAGGCAGAAAGGGGTGGAGGGCAGAGAGGGGTCGTCAAGGGCCCCCTGATTGAAGCGTGTCTCCAAATAAAATCGGTCTCGTTCGTCCCAGGGCCATTACTGCCTGTTAGAAGCTGTGGTTACCGGCAAATTGATCGCGATTCACAAAGAATATAAGACGATTGCCCGCATTTTTATTCACCACCTCACTTCCACCACACTGACGTGCTCTGCACACTTCTTAAAGGGACATTTGACGAATGCACACACATAAAAATAATTTCTTAAATGGAGCACAAATGCTTTAATTCAAGTATACCATAACTTTCTATACGCGCAAAGTTATGCTAATCTTAAAGTGAGACTACGATATCTTTCACCATATAAGGGTTACATTGAGAAAATATCTTCAATGCAAAACTGGGAAATTCTTGACAGTAAGAATACCAAAATCTTAAATCAAGCATATGGCAGTTTTGACCGAAGTATTTCATAATCTTGACTGAAGCATTTCATAATCTTAACTGGAAGTATTTCATAAACTTGACGCAAGTAGCTCAACTTTATTCTAAAATTGTGATATCCTTGGATGAGGAATCTAGTAGTATTAATTTGAGCATTCAAACTGTTCTATGAGCATGTAGAAATTTTTCTGGAGAAATAGTTCTGCAAAATTTCTTAAATCACATTTAATATACTTAGTACTTATCTAGGAACACCTGAGTCAGGTTTTCGCATACCAATTTTTTTAATAGCTCATTCATGGTTGGATAGATCCAGTGATAAGGAAGCTGATGGGAACTGGGACGCGACTCAAATGGCGGTGGACCAGCACTACCGGCAGATTCGATGACTGATGGTTGACGGTGGTATCACGGGCATCACGTGGCAATGGCAATTTATTTAACAGTTTGACTAGATACTATTATGTGCTATTATGCAGGATCTAGGTATTACGCTACGGTGCTAAAGACGGCGGCGAATGCGACAATCCGAAAACCGATAATGGCGCGGCGGCGCGGACGCGGACGGGCAACAGGCTGTTGAGTGGGTGGAGAGGTTAGGGTTAACCCATGACACGCTGCGCGTCTGCGCACTCCGACGTTGGTAGATGTCAAATAAATGATTTACTTGATACAAATATAGGGTGTGCTTGTAAAACAGCGTTCATTTTCAAACCAAGATTATCATACTGTGAATGAAGGTTAGCATTTGCAAGCTGTCTATATTTTTGATAGAAATAGACTGGGCACCGCTGGGAAAAATGATAATCTTGATATAAAATTATGAAATATTTGTTATTAAATTATTATAGCCTTGGTTGCAAAGAAAATTATATTTTCTTTCGGAGCATATTTCTTTAAAATAAATATATAAATCAAAAATATATTATTCATGATACAAATTTTCTATAATTTTCTCATCAAATATTTTTTCTTAGAGTGAGAACCGATATTCTTGTTGTGAGTATGTATTTACAAGAATATCACAATTCTTCACTAGATAATTTCTTTTTTGGTGTGCACACAGCATTGCCGCTATTTAAGGCAAATTTACTAAAGAAGAAATAATCTGGCTGAAGAAGCCATTCAATTGTTATAATAAGTATGACTCTGGATATACGCTATACAGTGCTCTTCTTCAATATTCCACCTTTTTTTTCGAACGGATCAACTCAAAAAACTGCAACTTGATATAATGAAATTGATTCACAGACACTATATTTCAGAGTAAAGCTGATAGATGAAACTTTAAGATGGTGACTGGACGCTATCTTTGAAAAACAATAAAGTTACACATTTTTTTAAAGCTTCTGACAAATACTTCACAACCCTAGAATATACATTCAATATTTTCACCTATTTCAAAAAGCGGAACATTTAATAATTACCTTATACAAACACAATAATATCCACACATCTAGAACTATTTAAAAAAAAAACATTTAGTGCGTGATCCTGGTATTTGTCATCTCTGAGTCCTACCATCCTTGACTTAGATTACGCTGCCCTGATGAGTTCTAAGTCCGAAACACGTGTCGGCAGCTATAGCTGATATATCGTTGTTCCTCTTTGCGTGCTTAGCCAGCTTTGTTAAAATTCTTTTATTTGTTTAAAGTTTGAAGTGGAACGTAGAAATTTAAAAAAGAATATAAAGTTTATGTCACGTATTCAATTTTATTTTAATTTAGACAAAACACCATGTTTAGATATAACACAATGATGTTCAACGATGTACTCAATTTCAATTTAATTTTTTTTCAAACATGGCGCCCAGTTCCTTCTTGAACGTTTCATCTGTCATAGTTTTACTCCAAAGTATAGTATCCATGTATCAATTTCGTTATCCCAAGTTTAATTTTTTTGAGTTGGCTCCTCTAAAGACTAAAAGGGTGGGGGGTTGAAAAAAAGCATTATATATTTATGAGCAACTGCTGTATGTGACATACATCGTAAGCAAGCCATAGACCGGTAATTTTTGGGTTCAACCAAAAAGTTTAATTTTGAGGTTCGATGTCTAAAAGAGCAAGAAGTTTGTTGTTTTCAAAATAGCACGATTTGGTTTTGGTCACAGTGTGAGTTACGGCCCTGTGTGCTTGCGCACTTGCTCGTTCACTGCTGTTCTTTCTGGTTTCCCACCTTTCAACACTTAAACATTTTTCTTTAGCATTATCCTAGATGTACCCTTATATCCACGTTTAGTTGCACGCCATTGAGTGCAACTAAAAAGCGTCATTATTTAATTGGAAAATTGCAGTCAGGACGGATTTTCCTCCCTTCTTCCGTGTCGTCATCTTTGACTCTGCCGATTCTTTTTCCTTTTGCGTCTAACTTCGGAAAGTTGTATAAGGAGTTAATTAGACTTTTAGAGGGCATCGATTTTCGTTTGGGTATGGGTGAAGCATTTGGGTTCAGAGAAATCTGGGAAATGTGATTTGAGTGCAAATTACTTGAACAAAAATCAGCTTGATAGAAAAATTGTTTCACTTATATGCTACTTGCTAGAGACTGATTAGTGAAGCTATAACCTGTTATTACAACTTCCTTTCAGTATATTTTTATCCAAGTAATAAACATTTCTTTTTATTCATTAGGCAAGCATCCTAACAATTCTTTTCTCACTATTATTGTTAGTAACGTTTTATGTAACTCTTTTATATTACTTTTGTATATTTTACATCGAACATCTTTGTTCTAACCGACATAAGCAGTTAAGTGTAAAAGTAGCCAAGGCTAAACTCCGCTGCTTGTGTCCCTCTTGGTTTTTGGAATAAAGACGATATTATTATTTTATTAACGTTTCGTCAATTGCAACAGCTGTTGGAAAAAACTCAGATACCGATTTAGAGACAGAAAGTTTTTCTCACTATCCAAGCTTGCTGTATCAGATATGACCAAATCTGGAGTACTGCTCATAATGGAGTGCTCCTGGTTTTACTACCCTGTGTACACTTGATACAGTCTATTGAAGAGCAAATCGATCAGGCCTTAACGCGCCTACCCCAGCCACTTTCTCTCTGGCGTGAGGTTGGAGACCGGCTTCTAATTGCAGTCTGCTCCTCTGAGCTTTGCTCTAAAATCTCACCGCGAGTGTTAGCCTATTTTAGTCGGGTAGTTCACTCTTGTACAGTAAGTGATTGCGACCGGATGATTCAGATCAGTAGCTGCTTTACTTTACCATCTGTTTTTTATTATTAAACCAACTTTTTCGTTGTTTGATGTCCGTTAAATTCGTGGAATCATAAATCCCACTTGACAGCTGTTTGACATATAACTGATCTAAAGGCCTCATAAGTCACAAGATGAGTCACAAGCGATGATTCCCAGGTAAAAAGTCAAAACTGTCATATACGTCATGCCACTTATCCACCCAACCGTCTTGGCGCAAAACGAATTTAAATTTAATTCTTATTTACCACATAATCGACTTTGTGGATCCTTGAGTGTCTAGGGTATAGCGCGCGAAATTGAGAATCAAAGAAAATACGTATTCCCGTGTTAGCGAGGAGGCGTGGCCATCTGTTCCCTTTCTCCAGTGTCCGTGTGTTTAAGATGAGAGGAGGTAAGTTCAAAAATCCAAAGGGGAGGTCAAAAGGTCGAAAGGTAGGGTCGAAAGGTCGCCATAAAAATTAATTTCGCATTTCCAAGCTCCTGACGTTACCGTTAAACTCACAATAATGATTCAAAAACCAAATTGAAGAAGAAAGCTTGGCCTTTGTCACCTATTTGTTTTTTTTTGATATCGTGTTTGGTTGTTAAATCACAGACATTTGAAGAATGTATGATTTTGCATTGCAAGTTTTTTTGCACACTAAAAAACTTTTTTGAGAAAATCGCAAATAGTTGTAATTCATTAAGGCCTTAGCTATCACCTTCTGAAATACTGTGTATGTAGTTTGAAAAACAAGTGAGTTCTGTTGAAAATGGGAATCCGCGTTTTAACATGGCAAATACGGAATAATAAATAACTGTGTATACCCAGGCCCCTTAAGATGTATAAAGTGTAGTGCAATTTTTGCTTGAAGCTTGAAATTTTATTGGTCAAAATGATAAAATAAATACAAAGTGCGTTTAAACAAGGTAAGTAAGCAATCATGATTACTTGTGGGTTTTTTTGTGCTTTTCAAAGACAGGCAATATGACTGCCGTCAATATTTTCAGTGTCCGCGTGTTTAAGATAAGAGGAGATAAGTCCAAAAATCCAATGGTAAGGTCCAAAGATAAGGTCGAGAGGTCGCCATAAAAATGAATTTCGCATTTCCAAACTCCTGACGTTACCTTTAAACTTACAGTAATGACTCAAAAAGCAAACTGAAGAAGAAAACTTGCTCTTTATCACTGTGGTGGCCTTCTTTTGATATCATGTTTGGTTATTAAATCAAAGACATTTGAAGAATGTATAATTTTGCATTGCGAGTTTTCTTGCACACTAAAAAACTTTTTTGAAAAAATTGCTCTGAGATGCCATTCATTATGGACTTAACTATCATTTGAAGTACTATGTTTATAGTTTGAAAAGCATGTTACCACCATGGAAGTTGAAATTGATGAATGCCCCCACCTTTCAAAACAAGCTCAATGTAAAAGAGATATTTCGTTTTGTCGCTAGTTGTGCTTGTACTTTGGTTTATTTGTGTTGGTGAACAACCAAACACATATTTCAATAGTCAAAAATACAAAATTTACGCTATGCACTCTCAAAAACGATCACACGGTATACGCCAGTAGAAAACGGGTAGCAGGCCACATAGCAGGCCATGCGCCTGTCATCATGACAGTAAAATAACAGGCTTGAGAAAAGTTCGTCAAGCTGCGCGTCATTATCAATTCTCTTCTAGTCCGAAATGGATTAATTAATCAATTAATTAATTCCGTCATTCGAAGTAATATTTTCTCTGTTATTCAGATTAGTTCACAATTAAAATTTCATTTTCTCTTCGTACGCGGCTCCAAGAAGTTTTTAAAACTCTGCAGTGAACTTGGCAAGCTGCTGTAATTCACTGCCAGTCTTATACCGAAAATATTTCTAATACATTCAGTCTACGCTTGAAATGTGGGTAGTTTGATTTTCCCTGTCCTGCTCTCAATCATTCCCCCACAATTTGAATCTTTTGCCTTACTTTAATTCGCAAAAAGCATCACGACTTCTCATATGTTACAAATATCCAAATAATAACCGTAATACTTAAAACGACAGAAAACAACCCTTATGCCTCCCCTAGCTCACCAAGCGGAAATAATTCCTGTACGGACGGGGACGACTTTGAGCGATCCGTCAGTGGGTCGTGGTTCGTCACCCGGCACCATATAATCAGCATCTTGCCACAATACCGTTCTTTAGGAGACACAATGGGCCGACGTGTGCCCAGACATGTGGCATACTTGCTCGAATAATGGGGCCAATTGTCGGGAGTGAAGCAACAGCGTTGCTGCGCCAGCTAGGAGGTATCCTTTAAGAGATAACTTATCGAATACACTTGTCAGTCAACCCTGTCAAGTAATTTACTCTCTCTCCACACAGAAAAATCTATCGTTTTGTCAAAAACTTACCCTTGGATTCAATGGGACGTTACACTCAGCATTCCTCAAATACAGCAATGTTTTATCCAATGGGAAGTGTATAGTTGGTAATGAATTATATCGTATTGTCGCTTCAACAACAACATGTCATTGGATTCCAATGAATGATTCAAATCTGTCGTTGAATCGGATCTATGTTTTATAATTGATTCTAAACTACTTTCTTTTCCTTAGACCAACACATTTTATTGCAAGGATAGTTTCGTTTGGATGTTTAATAGTGGCGTGATTTTGTATGAGGTTATAGGGAGCATGGTATAAGAATTAGATATAAGCCTGCATCAGTTGTTGCCTTTTTACCTGACTAATCTAAATGTCTACATTCAAATGTGGGTATTAGCTCTTTTAAGCCCCAATTTCTCAGTAGGTCCTCCATTTAATATAAAACTGGACACATTCAAATTACACACTTGCTGCTGCAATACGCGAAACCACGAGATGATATAATACGGCAAACAACCCGTTACCGAACAACCGAAAAACCTTGTCCATGTTGGCGCAGATAACGGATAACACTGAGATAATCCTCCTCTTCTTTCTTTTCATATTCATTAAATCGGGACATCAGTCCCGCCGAATACTGATTATAGTTCAGCGAGCAACAAGTGCCATTGAATTCGATATATGATGTTGTTGATACGAATACTACTTAGCAATTTCTCTAACCGCATAGAGAATGTTTTGAAAGCATGGGTTTCTGCAATAGTTACCTTTTGAAATAAAATTAATTTTTATCAGCTGAATTATCACGAACTGCTATTGCAGGAATAATTTTTGTACATTGAATAGATTGTACGCTTTGCTTAAATGAAACATAGTGTTAATTTCGAAAACAAAAGGATGCTTTGATTGCATTAGATATCAATACTAGTATTAGAAGTATTACAGATATCATTAGAACGAATATAAAACTATTTTGAATTTATTGGCGTACCTGTGATTACTTCGAATATAAGGATTAAATTCTTTCAATGACATGGATTTGAAACAACTGTAAATATATTGAAAGCGATGGAAAAGCATCCAAATGCTAACAACTAATTGAAAACGCAACAGTATTTTTTTCTGTGATCTGCACAATTCACGTTTCTCATTGGATACCTGCTAGGTTTAAGTGTTTTAGTTTGGCTTTGACCGGTTAGTATGAAGGGCCATTGGGACTGAACTTCTTCTTATATTTATTATTATTCTTGTATCTTTGTATGTTTTTTATTATAGAGCGTTTTGAAAATCGGCTTGATCGCAAGAACAGAAGCAGTCGCACCCCCGGAAGTGAGAGAGAATCTGCCCAACCCAAAGTTGAACCAGCTTGAGTCATCTGATCACATGTCCAACGGACGCAAATGCGTCCATCCGACATGCCACCACCCGTTCATGAACTATATCCTTTGCAATGCGAGACAAGATAATGATTAGGGGGGTGGGTTGGCTCAGTGGCTAGATTTGAGGGCTCGTGGACCGAAAGGTCCCGGGTTCGATTCTCGTTGGAGGCGGAAATTTATTTCTGGTTTTTTTCAATCAAAAATAAATATCCATAAAAAAAGCTCAGCGAAGAATCCCCACCTGAGCCTTCACTGTTGGCTTCTAATTATCAGTGCTGTTCCTAAGTGGCGCCGGGAAACAGTAACAAAGCCTACACAGAACACGAGGCTAATGACCAAAGCAGTCGATGCCGATGACACTGCATTAAAAAAAAGGTAATGATTACATCATTGGGAATATCTTCTTATCTTCATCTATTTCTTTCAAAGGTAGAATTTACGAGATGAGAATTGCAAACCTCATCTTTAATGGACTCTCGCTAGTAGGCTTTAATTTGACGTTTGGTAGAAATGAACTATTAAAATGCCTGTATCTTGCGTACCCATCGAAAGAATGAAAATGGAACAAAGATATGCGATACACTTTTGTGTTCGGTTGGAACTTTTGAAATGATTAAAAGTGCATATCCAGATGACTGTTCATCACGATGTAGTGACATAAAAACTTTATGGTCGAATGTGTATCAGTCGAAAATAAACCTCGCCTCGATCAATCACAAACTGCGCAAACTGACAAAGATTGCAGAAATTCACGATTTGGTGAACATTATCTCTGAACAGGAGGAAAAGCGGACCAAAAATCAGGAGTTGCTCGGACAACTTCGCAGGCTCTGGCCAGACTGCACTGTAAGTCTGCTGGTTATGATTATTGGATCCATAGGTGGAATGAGGAATATGTTACTCTACGCACTGCGCAAAGTGCCGGTGTGCCGTGAGGCGGCGCATACCTTAGCCGTCAGAATACAGATGGCAGTCATCCTTGGGTACCTTTGTCCCAGTGATTGCTCACTTCACGGCGTAATAGAACAGCAGCCCGGTATGTCGGAGCCTGGGCTGCACCTTTTTGTAAAAAGAAAAATTATAAAAATTCATCTTTGTTTTATGCCTCCGTAAAAAAAGCTAGTGACACTAACAATAGCGTTTTTTAACTTGACCTGATATACTAATGAACTCTATCAATACACACATACAAATTATCTGCACCTCATAAACACAAATTGTCCAAACAGCTCAATAATAATATTCAAGTTTAACTTATAACTGAAGTTGCATACTTAAAAAAGAATCATCTACTTTGCAGCATCAGCGGATTGGCATAGGACAAATATCTGACAATATTAATTTGTCTTAAAGTTTTTAAAAAAAGTATCCATGAGAGATTTTGAGTACCGGGGGGATGCGGCAAGATGGATTCTACAACTTACGATCTATAAACAAAAAGCACATTGACAGTGGTTTGCACCAGTCATAGTTAAAGTTGTAATTAAAGTTAAGCCTTAATTAAAGTACGAATTGCTTTGCACCGGTTGTAGTTAGCGTCAAACTCATAATTAACTTTAAGCCAAAGGCAAAGTAGGGTTTAACTTTGACGTTTCTTGGCTTAACTTTTGACATTTGTAGGTTTAACATATTCTGACAGATCACCACAGAAATAAGTTTGGTTAGTTTGTGAAATATATTTTATAAAATTATTTCTATATCCTATAAGCAATTATGAATCAAAATAGATCACTTGGATTAAATATCAAGTCGTGGGGAACTGAGGATACGACCATAACCTCAATCTACAACTATATAAAGCTGATTCTGGAATTGGACAAATATCACTGTTGTAAGACACCGTGTTATGGTTTATGAGATTTTTCGTGTTCAACAGCTTTTTGGTCATTGTTGAGTTACTGTTGTCTTGTTCAAGCAGGTAAGCAATTCAGTTATTTAGAATGCTGTAATGGACTAGTATCATGAATTTTATTTCTGGTTGCATATGATAGAGTACGTCATAAAAAGCACCTCATTTTTTTCTCCGATTTTTTTGGGCACAGGAAAGCCGTGAAAATGAGGAAAATATTTGAATTCTCCTAGGGCAGTGACGTCACTGCCCTATAGGCGAACAGCCAATCAAAAAACAGATATGTGTGCTGTGTTGCCGCATTCTGATGGCGCGCGGAGCTGTACGCGGGCTGGCTCATCTATCTTGTCTTCTGTTCCCGTCTGATATGTTTTGTGGTTTTAGTGTCGAGTGATCCTAAATTCCAGGGCTGTTCCAAATTACGGTTCTATCATCGTCCTAGAACTGTTTTCATCATGCCCCACCCATTTTGTGATTCTAGAATCGATGATTGGTTGGTACGCTGGTGGACCAACCAATCATTGTTTTGAGAACTGTAAAATGGGCGGGGCATGATGAAAACAGTTCTAGGATGGTGATAGAACCATAATTTGGAATAGCCCTTCCGAAAGCTAAGTTAAGGTTCCTGATCCGTCAATCCTGTCAATCAATCGTCATTCGGTCATTTTCATTTTCAACAATCTTAAAGTTATTATTATTTGTTTGCGTTTATTTGTACAGAATATCCTTTTATTCCATTTTACTAGGTTATCATAACATAACCAACAAGTATGGGTAAAATCGATAGTGGATTCACAAAAGCCGATTCAGATAACCTGCCTAAAGTTGATATGGCTATGGTGAACGACTTTTATGTGGATAATATGCAGTTCTTCAATACGGAGATGAGAAATGTGAAAGCTAAGAAGTGAGTTTCAAAATATTTATAACACTTTGGATAGCAAATAACATGTTTATGTGAAATGTAAATGTTTTGCGAGTCGGAGCTGTTCTTGGCAACAATGCACTGCTGATAATTCGCGCGGTCGGCACTGATTGGCTAAATTTGAATTCCTTTCTTTAAACTTTAGAATGGAATTACTAAAAAACAAAATGATGTAGAAAGTAACGAAATGCAGCAGAACGTTTATTTGTGTATGCACTAAGCGGCCATAATAATTAAATCATTGTTCTTAACCTCGTGATACTAGTCCATTTATGAGGCAAGCGACGTCAGTTAACAGCAGCAATAACAAAATCCACGAGCGCAAAACTGCTAATCGAATTTAAAGGAAAAGTATTCGGTTTACCTTACAAACCAAACAAAAGCCCGTCAAGCAGTCGTGGCGTTCCAAAAATAAAGCCATTATGCTCTCGGCGAGCCTAGGATCTGGTGGAGCATTCAACATTAAACCGTCTCCATTAACCGAAACGAAAATAATATCTGAAATTTTAATAGTGTAGGAAACGCTGCTCTGCGCTGAAGCTTGATTGTTTATATGCATAAGTAACATTAAAAGCTCCGAGTGTGTATATACGAAACAGTTATATTCGGGTTTTCATAGAACAGACGCGCACGATCTGCTGGCTTTAGCTTTGTCTGTGTAAACAATGTTCTATCCACGTTGTGGCCACTAATTTCGGATGACTAAAACGTTTACGCACCGGCAGATTTAATGGATTCTCTGATTTTCTACAGGCTATACTTCTGCATAATTAGCGCTCTGATAGGCAGCCAATGGGGTATTTTCCAACTTGCTAATATTGCCTGTTTAATGGCTGAAATGGATTGCTTGTACCTAATTTGTAATGATGGCAGGGTTTGCTCAATTTTTTTCTGCCCACGAGGAGTAAAGATAGGCTTTTAAAATCATCCCTATGAAAAGAGCTCATTTAAATCTCTTAAACCTCCCGCCTAAGAAACCAGCCAATCAAAAGTGATTTTTATGCCGGATGTAGATAGGATGTGACTACTTTAATTTGAATTGAGCATAGATTCAAGGTTGTCACGCTGTTAATATTTTGCGTAGTTTTTCTATTCTATTTCTCTTTTTTGAGACTATAAATGTTATGTTGCACAGCTATTCCATTTTTTTCATTCTTATGTAATTAGCTGTTTACTCTGAGAATGTTTTATAGTTACTTTTCACAATTTTACTCGTCATTCGGCAACACTCGTCTTTAACAGCCTGTCACTAGTGTCATGCATACATAACATCCCCTGGTGTCACGAGTGTCACGGTATCTCATTTAACCAAGACAGATCATGAAATGATGTAAACAAACATCTGTCAATATCAATACGAAGCGGAGGTTATGTCTGTAGATGGAGAAAAGGAGGTCAGACGACAAGGTACAGTCACATTCTAAGGATAGCTCCACGAAAGACTTATCACGTCACGCTTAGATTTATTACGTCACAGCTTTGGCGCGAAATTTTATGTTTGGACTTTGCAGGTGCTTTTAAGTCACTTCGCGTTCACCTTAAAAAGTAAAAATGTTAGTTACACGGTTTTTGGGGACGTAACATCAATATTCCGTCATAAAATTTTGTTCGGAAAAGACCCCATTGCGTTGAATTTACCGGGAAACTTCATACAACCAACACTTTTTCATCCAAAAAAATTAGAAGACAAGGATTAAGAAGCGGGAATAGCTAGTATAAATTCAATAGTTGAAATTGAATGGTTTTTATTAAAAACAACCAATGCCATATTTTTCAAAATTTACATATTAGCGCCACTGTTAATAGAAACGTAATGTATCAGCCGAAAGTATTCATCGTCATCATAGTTACAATGTCTTAATCGACATGTTGTGTAAAATGCATTAAGTCGGACCTAGGGTATTGCCGACACGAATATTATCAATAGTTTTGAGAACTGTAGCTCGCCGTCGCTCGCGATTTACTTTCAGTTTAGTGTCGCTCTTGATACTCATGTCCAGCAACTGTTTCGTCGTATCCATCCAGCGTGTAGGGGGACAGCCACGGCGCCGCCTACTCGGGGCATGACCCTGAACTACAAGTTTCTCCATATTATCGCTTCTGTGTATATACCCGAAGAATGTAAGCATTCTCGTCGACACAATGGAGGATAGTATCCTTGGATTACCGAGTTCATCCAGTATGGAAACGTTAGTTCGATGAGCGGTATAAGGAACTATCAGCATTCTCCTCCACGTCCACATTCCACAAGCATCTATGCGAACTCGATCTGCTTTTTTAACAGTCCAAGTTTCCGAGGCATACAAAAATATGGAGAATACAAGACACTGAACCAGCGACATTTTTGTAGCTTTAGTGATGTTATGGCCACGCCATATTTTAGTAAGCTTTGTCATGGCCTGTTGAATGCGCCGTCGAATCTCATTTTCACAGCTACCCGAATTGTCGATCAAAGAACCGAGGTTCACAAAACTTTGAACTGCTTCACAACGGCCTATTGACTTTATCTCTCGATGATTATCATGCTCTCTATCGGATGACTAAAACGTTTACGCACCGGCAGTTTTAATGGATTCTCTGATTTTCTGCAGGTTATACTTCTGCATAATTAGTATTCTAATAGGCAGCCAATTGCGTTGAATTTACAGGCAAACTTTATACAACAAAAATTTTTTCATCCAAAAAAATTGGAAGACAAGGATTAGGGAGCGGGAATAGCTAGTATAAATTCAAGAGTTGAAATTGAGGTTCTAAATGAAAATTTCTTTTGTCATAAATGGAAAGATCATAAATAAGTTTTATAACAAAACTGTTTTTGTTATCTTTTTTTTCGCAATAATTCAAAATCTATATCAAAATAAAAATGGGTTTTTGAATCGAGCACCGAAAACACGCCGACGGCTCCCGAACCCGTGTGACGTCACCATGGCGGTAAGGATGCTCCTTTGACCAACGACGTCCCACTCCGATACTAGATGCTAGATTCCCAGCCAATGGCAAAATTTGATTCAAACACATATTTATGTTGATCGTAGAAAAAATGTGCGTAACAAGTGCAAAAAGCACATCAATAAAATTTTTGCTAAAAAATAATTAAAAAAAAGTTGGAAGGCCTGGGTTCCGATCCAAAGACCCTGAGATCACTATCGGACTCTCTCTACACTCTACACTCCACTGGGCCTTCCTTCGATTGAGGAGATCTTTTCAACGAAACAAATTTGATCAGGTACTTACTTACTGGAATCTGTAATCTAACTTCAACTTCAAACATTCAAAAACATATTTATTTCGATCGTAGACTTCGTCTCGAGCTGCAAACTTCATTCATCGACTGTGTTGCAACAAATATACACTAGTTACCAGTTTAGCAGTACGTATTTTCGCGATTGGCCTGGAATCTAGCATCTAGTATCGGAGTAGGACGTCGTTGGTCAAAGGAGCATCCTTACCGCTATGGTGACGTCACACGGGTTCGTGAGCCGTCGGCGTGTTTTCGGTACTCGATTCAAAAACCCATTTTTATTTTGATATAACTTTTGAATTATTGCGAAAAAAAAGAGAACAAAAACAGTTTTGTTATAAAACTTATATATGATCTTTCCATTTATCACAAAAAAGTACTTTTTTTCTTAGTTCAAAACCTCAACTGAATGGTTTTTATTAAAAACAGCCAATGTCATATTTTTCAAATTTTACATATTAGCGCCACTGTCAATAGAAACGTCACATGTATCAGCCGAAAGTATTTTTAAGCCATAAACTACCAGCGTCCGTGGATAAAATGAACACAAAGTTACAGTGTTTTAGCAAAAACAGCCATTGTCAGTTTCGTTTATATCAAGAACAGCCAAAGACATTAGACATTGGTAGTTTATGCCAGTAAACTCTAGTCAGTTTCGATTCTGTTGCTATTCTTAGTAGAACGTTGTTTGGAACCGTGGTTGCTGCGATGGATGTGAGTGAAGCAAAGCAATAGAAAGTAATTCTTATCCTATTTTATTTTTATAGAAGAGGTTTTTTGGGTTTTGAGATGAAGTGCTCCAAAAGGTTTTTTACTCAAAGAGTCGACATTGAACAACGTTGAATATTGATAATCCAGTCTTACAAATTAAAAAAAATAAGACAAGAATCTCAATTAACATTTAAAATATTTGGCCAATTGTCACAAAAAACAATTCGACAAAAAACAATCAAAAATAAAACAAAATAGAAAAGACATTTAATTATTGACAAGTTGCACAACACTATTAAAAATATAAAAATTATAATACAAAATACCATTACACGTTATTGATAATTGCATGCTAAAGCAATAATCGTTGGCAGTTTCTCTTTCATTTCAGGATTTTTAATTGTTTTGAAAATTTTTAACCTCTACATTACAGTAGCCAGTAGGCTGTGAAAAATATCTATTTCTGTCATACTCCAAATTCTCTTTGACCTTAAATATGTTACCACCGTGGTTTCTGTCAGAGCCGAACCCAGGGGGGGATATGGGGGATAGATCACCCCCCGAAATGTTTGGGTTTTGTACAAAAACTTCACCTAATCACCTATCCTATATTTTAAAGCTCAAACATACAGATAAAGATATGAGGCATATAATGTATAAATAGATATTAAAGTGTGCATAATTCATGCAGATATATTTACAAATAATAGAGGATAACCATTTTTTAGAAAATACTTTCTTTAGTATATTTTTGCACATCAAATAATACTAATAAACATGTATAATTTTATATGTATATTATAAGCTACTTAAAAAATGTATGAAATTCAGTTAAATCACCGAAAAAAACTGGGTTCGCCCCTGGTTTCTGTTAAAGGTGATTAGTTATAAAGAATTTTTATAATTTTATCTCTTTACTCTAATTCGTCTGTATATTTCTTCTTAGTTAATTATTTTCTCTCATGAACATGTTTTTGTTTATATTTCATGGTTTGCTATGTTGATTTTAGGTGGGAACCATGAAAAACATCATTTGATTGAAAATTTGAAAACAAATGAAAACTACCAGAGACTGATACTCACTCAGGTTGTCACTATTGTCAGGTCAACTCCATAGATCATGGAAGCTATAGTAATTGGTCTAAAATACTCCATGAAATGTGGAGTAATAGTTATGGGGTATGAGCTTTCAAATATTATTCTATTAAATCACCTATTATGTACCTATCTAACATGTATGTAAGTTTGTTTCAATATCCTGGTCACGATCATCACAACACAACATTCACAACTAATGCTACATAGCTTTCACCATTTATGGAAAAGTAAGTAAAATTCGTCGGCACATTCACCATTTGTTCAAACAATTGTATTGCTGCCAAGCATGTCCGTATTATGTAATTTGGCATCATTACAATTCAAAGAACTACTTTTTGTGAAGTTCATAAATAGGAAATCCTCCCAGTACCGAAGCTTTTTGATATTTGTAATTTTACAATACTCATCTAGGTATTTAGTTTTGGTACTACTTCGGAACCGATTTGTAACTAGTTCCCCCAAACAATCAACCTGGTATGTGAAGTGCTTTAGACTCAAATCTACCTTACAAAACAATGCATAACTTGTCATTCTTGTTCTTGCTTCCTGATATTTAAAACAGCTTATGTAACTTGGCCTATGGAGCCTTTTTAACCTCCCCGCCAAAGCAGGGGTAAAGGGCCCCACAGACATCGTTCTTTTTCATCAGGTTTGCACGACGTGCCAAGCGATCACACTCATTTCGGTTCGTGTGTGCTGAAAAACCGTCGTGTTGACCGTCGTCAAAAAAATCTGTCCGAGCTTGATTTTACCCGTCGGTTTCGAACGCCATCGTGCAACTCGGTACATGTGTGGCCGTTCATCGTGCAATCACGACGGGATTTTGCAGTGTCGTTCTGGTTTCAGGTATAATTTGTAAAGGTTGTAGGGATATCGCAACCGAAATTTTCAAATCCTCGTAGCTTCTACCCGTAGCAGGGAATCTCAATGTAGCTGTCAGACGTTCATGTCTCATCCAAGTACCCTGTTTTATTATTAGAGGTGCTACTGAATTAAGTAATTCTAAGTATGTTTCTTCAGCCACCCTCAAATAATTGTACAAACCCCCTGGTCCCAGATGCAATTCTTCTAATAGATTTATATGGGCCTCTTTTTAAAAGCCACTGTTTCACCCATTTAGAACGTTTTTTCTTGCTGTATTTCACTTTAATAGCTAAAGCTGCCGCCAATGCTAAAGTATTATCCATGTTTAACGGACCAAAAATTTGCGAGAAACTGGAAGAAAACCGAACAGTGTGTGGAGGTATCGTTCCATCGGTTTAACCGGCATCGGTTGGCACGTCGTGCAAACCTGATGAAAAAGAACGATGTCTGTGGGGCCCTTAAGTTATTAGAATCGCCCCTTTTTTTCGCAAGTCTTAACGAAATCAGCGTGCGAGATGTCATTTCCGTTAGTCATAGATTTGCACCAAAAGTGGAGCAAAAGATAGAGAACAAAAATTCTATTTATGACAGTGAAGTCTGGAATTATTTCGATCATTTTTGTGACAGTTACTGCCATCTTAAGGTTCGAAAATTTGCTGCTTTTTTTCGACATAAGAAAACATGCTCTTTATTGTGGTATCATTAGAATTCCACGTTATGAATTTTTTTTAATTACCCTCACCCCCACCTAGTGTTAGAAAATTACCGTAATTTATTTTTCGATGCGAGCTTTCGCGAACATTCGGGAATATTGGAGAATTTTGAATAATTAATAAGAACTACTGCTATTTTATGGAGAATGTATGGTTACATAAAATATTAGAGAAACTGAAACGGACTTTATTTAACATTATAAACATATACAGGGTGTCCCAAACAATAGTGTCAAGCCGAAGCCCATGGACAGAGCAGAGATTTTTTGTTTTCGGGTTATGAATTTTTTTCTGAAATTTAGAGAATCCTCTACCTCGACAACTTAAAACTTTTCCAAAAGAAGAATTAAAAGACTCTCCTAAATTCTCTTTTTTGCTGATTAATCTTTAAGAGTTTACTGTTTATACATGAAATTATCGGCTTCGTAGCTTTGATGAAAGTCATGAAAATTTTAGTGTAAAGTGAAAAATTTGCGATCTGTTAATTCTGACTTAAATTCTCGACTCGCAATTAAAATTTTAAAGAGGTGATTTCATTGTTTCGAAGCAGGTCTAAAAACTTCTTCGGACTCTCAGCTATCATAGTCATTAAAAAAAAGTAGTACTTAATGGGGCTACTATGGCACCAATCGGCCTTCAAAGACAACAGGCGGATATTTCTTGAAATTAGCGATGTGATTTTTCATGAAACAATAACTAATTTTAATAGCAGAATGATTGTCAATTCCGCAATAAAAAACATTCAGTGCGATCTGAATATGGATAGATGACCACCTGTGTCACTTTGCTAAGATTTTTTTTACATGTACGACTTCTTTTTTTTAAGTGGCAAATTGTAAAATGAAAGAAATTATCAAATTTATTCGCTAAGTTTATTAAATTTCACAAGGAATTTTCAAAATGTGTACCTTCTTGTTCGATGCATAATCTACATCTTCTGCAAAAATTGTCTTTGTTCTTTGTAGTAGCCCTAAAGAAAAAAGTCTATCGGATTTGAGTCAGGTGACCGTGGTGGCCATTCAGTGGGTCTACCACGACCTATCCATTTGTCTCTAAAGTAGCTGTTTAGGAATTGCCTCACAATTGATGTATAATGGCATAATGAACCATCATTCCACTTGATCTGGGCCATGCATTCAAGATGGACGTCCGGGCCTAGTTCCAGGTATACGACCATCCAAGTAAGAGTTATAAACTCTCAGAGTCATGCGGTGGCCCGGAAACCTGTCTGGTTGAGACTCACCGCTTCTATCTAAACGTTCTCTGTACAACCGAGCTGCTTCGGAACCATTCCCTTGCGCACATCCACAATAATAAAACATGGTTGCATAGTCTCCTGCAGAAAACGGCATCGTCAAATCCAGTTGTCGTGCTCGTAAGGTCCGTAGGAATAGCCAAGTAGTCAGACAACAGGAACACCAATCCAAACCGCTAGCATTCAGAGTCCGTAGGGAAAGATAAATTTCGAATCTGCGTGCACTCAATAATCCATAAAGAAAGTCAAATTGTCAAAATAGTTCACCAACAACAGCATATCGTACTGAAGCCGCAAAGACAGACAGACGACTGAATAAAGACAACGAAAGCAATCTATGTGCAATGACACATTTTTAAAAGACATCACAACACTATCATAGCTATGTGTTTCTAACATTTACTAACTGCGTTAGAGTTAGCTCTTTTTGTTGTCGCTTAGGTAAAAACCGGTTTTGAAGAATGCGGGCCCTGTGGTTTTTTAACAAGAAATAGGATCTTTTTTTACCAATGTTTAATTTATGGAAAGTTTTGAACGTTTATTATTGCGGTACTAACAATCATTCTGCTATTAGCGCGTTGAAATTAGTTATTGTTTCATTTAAAATCACATCGTTAATTTCAAGAAATCTCCGCCTCTTGTCTTTGGAGGTCGATTGGAGCCAAATTAGCCCCACTAAGTACTACTTTTTTTTAATGACTATGATAGCTGAGAGTCTGGAGAAGTCTCTAGACCTGCTTCGAAACAATGAAATCACCTCTTTAGATTTTTAATTGCGAGTCGAGAATTTAAGTCATAATTAACAGATCGCAAATTTTCCACTTTACACTTTTCTTTCATCAAAGTTACAAAGCCGATAATTTCATGTATAAACGGTAAACTCTTAGAGATTAATCAGCAAAAAAGAGAATTTGGAAAAGTCCTTTAGTTTTTCTTTTGGAAATGTTTTAAGTTGTAGAGGATTTTCTAAAATTCAGAAATAAATTCATAACTCGAAAACTATAAAAAATCGTGTAACATACATGGGGGTGTTTCGGGTGACCCAAAGGGTGCTCTGTCCATGGCTTCGGCTTGACCCTATTTTTTGGGACACCCTGTAAAATACGGATTTTTTATATGGCCTTAACCGTCTCGCCGTTCCCAGTTTCAAATTTTTTCTTCCAAATCCCTCAGTTCTATGGCTTCATATATCTCGTCCCTCCAGCTTCTTCTCGGTCGTCCTTTTTTTATTCTTTCTCGTGGCACCCATTCGAGTATTCGTCGAGGTCATCTATGTTGTCCTATTCGTTTTGTGCGTCCAAACCACGCCAGTTGCTTCTGATGGATCCTATCTATCAGATTTGAATCTGTTTTCGTCATTTCCCGGATTGTTTCATTTCTAACCCTGTCAATCTAGACTTTCTGCAACTCCGTCTTAGGAAGTCCATTTCAGCTGACAAGAGTTTATTGATATCCCATGTTTCTGCCCCATACGTGATAACAGTTTCAAATATAGTCTTATGCAGTGTTTTCTTCGTTTCTATGGTGATGTTCTTGTCCTATAGTATAGAATTGAGAGACCGTGTGACTTGTTTTCCTTTACTTATACTTTCTTTGATTTCATCCTTGCTTGTTGAATATTACTCCCAAATATTTACAGGTTTTAACTCCTTTTCTGCAGTCTTGTTCCAGTTGTAAATTATCTGTCTCGTCGTTTTCGATAAATAAGTATTCGGATTTGTTCGTATTGATGGTCAGTCCTGCTTCATGGTAACTTCCTTGCAGCTTTCTTGTCATATAGCTCAAGTCATCGCGATCCTCAGCTATAACTATTTGGTATAGACACTATATAAATTATGATCGTCAATTTGCATCCCCATAAACTTGATTTTCTTTGTCCAGCTTTGTAAGGCATTGTCTAAGTATATTTTAAAAGGAGTAGATGATAGACAACAACCCTGTCGTAGACCTTTCGAGGTGTAGAAAGCTGATGAGAAGTGTTGTGGGTTTCGTATTCATAATATTACACACATAAAAAGGAATTCTCAAGTCAAGAATTGTGATATTCTTGTAAATATATACTCACAATAAGAATATCGGTTCTCACTCTAAGAAAGAATATTTGATGAGAAAATTATAGAAAATTTGTATCAAGAATAATATATTTTTGATTTATATACTTATTTTAAAGAAATATGCTCCGAAAGAAAATATAATTTTCTTTGCAACCAAGGCTATAATAATTTAATAACAAATACTTCATAATTTTATATCAAGATTATCATTTTTTCCAGCGGTGTTCAGTTTACCTCTATCAAGAATATAGACAGCTTGAAAGTGCGAACCTTCATATACAATATGATAATCTTGGTTTGAAAATGAACGCTGTTTCTCGAGCATACCTTATATTTGTGTCAAGTAAATCATTTATTTGACTCTACCAACGTTGGAGTGCGCAGGCGCGTAGCGTGTCACTGGTTAATTCTAACCTCGCCATCCTCTCTACTCAACACCCTGTTGCCCGTCCGCGGCCGCGCCGCCATTATCGGTTTTCGGATTTCGGATTGTCGCATTCGCCGCCATCTTTAGCACCGTAGCGTAATATACCTGCATCCTGGATCCTGCATAATAGCACATAATAGTATCTAGTCAAATTGTTAAATAAATTGCCATTGCCACGTGTGATGCCTGTGATACCACCGTCAACCATCACCATCAGTCATCGAATCTGCCGGTAGTGCTGGTCCACCGCCATTTGAGTCGCGTCCCAGTTCCCATCAGCTTCCTTATCACTGGATCTATCCAACCATGAATGAGCTATTAAAAAAATTGGAATGCGAAGACCTGACTCAGGTGTTCCTAGATAAGTACTAAGTATATTAAATGCGATTTAAGAAATTTTGCAGAACTATTTCTCCAGAAAAATTTCTACATGCTCATAGAAGAGTTTGAATGCTCAAATTAATACTATTAGATTCCTCATCCAAGAATATCACAATTTTAGAATAAAGTTGAGCTACTTGCGTCAAGTTTATGAAATGCTCCCAGTTAAGATTATGAAATGCTTCAGTCAAGATTATGAAATACTTCGGTCAAGATTACCATATGCTTGATTTAAGATTTTGGTATTCTTACTATCAAGAATTTCCCAGTTTTTCATTGAAGATATTTTCTCAATCTAACCCTTATATGGTCAAAGATATCGTATTCTCACTTTAAGATTAGCATAACTTTGCGCGTATAGGAAGTTATGGTATACTTGAATTAAAGCATCTGTGCTCCATCTAAGAAATTATTTTTATGTGTGTAAAATATTATAAAAAGAAACATCACATGTAGGTATCATTAAAAATGTTACCAAAACCAACCGTTAGAAAGAAACTGAAACGCAATTCTTTTAACCGAAACTTGCTAATGAAATAAATATAGTTTAAAAAAGCTAAGAAACATGCTTTCAAAGAACATCGGACTAAAAAGTTGGAAACGGCCGAGCTTGAAAATACATGACCAGGAGCAACAGTAACACACTTGTCATGTTCTTTTTTGAGTAACACACTACGTTGTTGACTCAAGTGTATGTACGTCGATAGTCTGATTTATTTTCGAACTGTATACCTAATCAATTACAGGATTCAAAGCCATTAAGCATGAAAACCCACGTATTATACATCTGCTTTTGTAAACGACCGTGTTAGCTATCCTGAATTAGTGACCGCAGCTTCTATAAAACAATGTTTACGGTGTCAAATTCGAGACAAAAATAGGTGTACCACGGCAGGAATCTACTGAATTTTATAGCATAGTGGTCATCACCATGGCGCCCGTCTCAAAAGTTAACGCGGGACTCGCGTTAACTTTTGAGCCCTAATACTTGAGGGCCCCCTAAGTACCTACTGTTCTGTGTTTCACTTCAATGTAGCCTTAAAACTTAGAGAAGGAAAGAGAGAGGACGAAACGCGCTACTGACATTTCTGTTACCAAATGGTACCAAAAATGTACCAACGTGCTATTCTCCAGCTTCTCTTTGACCTTAGAGATGATATCGCAGTTGTTTCTGGGAGAGTTGATTTGTTGTAAGGGATTTTTATAATCTTGTCCCTTTAGTCTAGTTAGTGTGTATTTTTCAGCTAAGTCAGTTGTTTTCTTCTACCTGATTTTTGTTTATATTTCATGGCCTGCTACGATGAGGTAGGAAAATTGAAAATCGCCGATTTGTTTGAAAATTTAAAATTAAATGAAAACTACCAGATATTGATATCCACAACCTTATATCATTAGAAAGGCTATCAAATTCTATGTTCAACCGTATGAAAAAAAATTAGGCATTCCCATTTGAAAAAATCAAGTTATCGCTGATCGAAGTTTCCTTAATTAATCGACCGATTTCTCCCGGCATAAACGTAATTTAAATTTGACAGTCTTACCAAAGCTGACCCATTTCATGCAAAGTCACAGCCTTCCAAATTTATAATCTCTGCGATATTCAAGTTTTTCCTGATATCTACTTATACCGAAAATGGTGATTTACACCTAAACGGTTCGCTTTAGGTCCCATATATGATACATAAAGTCACACTACTTTGATACATTTCGTGTTTTTGGGACACCCTGTATAACATGAAAATATGTAGCCTTTATGGATCTCTATCCATCCGAAATAATGATTTTCTTTTTTATTAAATACTTTAGTTATAATGCTCCGTGTCGAGTAACGTGAATAACCTTGTATATCGTCACTTACTCTTCTTCTTATTCAAAACTCGAAAATATCATTATAATTACGTAAAAAGATGAATATCGCGTATTACACTGTATCGACGGTTTAAGAATTTATATTAAATCTCACGATGAACAAAGAAGATTAGAAATTGAAGATAACGAAATGCACGTGTTATAACGACCCTAACCTAAAATAGACTCGGCTGTCTGAATGCCGCCATGAGACTCCAACACTGCACTGCACTTCAGTATTTTCACCTTCTAATCTTTGTTAATCGTGAGATTTGATACATACTTTTACATCGTTGGTACAGTGTAATACGCGGTATTCACCTTTTTATGTAATTATGATGATATTTTGATGTTTTGATTGAGAAAAAGCATAAGTGACGCTTTACTTTCTAGACTGAACATGGCCATGCAAGAGCTATAGTACGTTCCAGTCCTTAAAATTTCGAGGTATTATTAAAGATAAATATATCGCTTGCTTCAAAGCGAGAAAGTGATATAAAAATTTTCAGCAGATGCTTTATTTAAAGCGTATTAATTATATATTTCGGTTAGACGGTTATCAATAGATAAGCTCCTAATTTTATTTTGTAAAAATAATGCTTTGTGCATTTTGGATGAGAAATGTGGACAAAATGTAAGCACGAAACTATTCCAAAGAGTTTTACCAGACGTTCTTATTTATCTTCAAAAAACTGTCCGTATTACTACAACTATCGTTGCAAATATTTTTTAGTACGGTAACACACCCATACTTACTATTTAGTAGCTTGGATTACTTTCTGGTTGTTCTGGATCCAACCCTGACCATCAGTGCAAATTATCGAGTATGGCGGCACCATCTATGCAGCGGTAGTTGAACTAAAAGGCAGATATTTCCAACTTGGTAACTGTTTCTATAGATTTCTATGTGGCTGTCTACATTTTGTATAATATGTCTCATCTTTATTGCAGAAGATGGCGCCAGATGTACTTTGGTACTCATTTTGTACAAATTCAAATTAGTAATTTATTTATATAGTCTTCACTCAATTGACACTAACTTGTGTGCGTATAAAAAAGGACATATTATTGTGTTATTCTAACTTTAAGATAATAAGAAGTGAATGGGATAAATTATCAAACCTTTCACAGACTGTGGAAAGGTGGAAATGTGACAGGAAAAGCTCAAATTAGTAATATTTCTTCCTTTCTGAATCAGCCTTCCTGTTATCTATGCTATCATGTAAGTCCATATTCAGCTTAATCTAACAAATGTACGGAAGAAATAATAATTATTACCTATACATATAGATCAGTTTGTCTAAAATAGTGAATGTGCTAAGATTGTTCAAATTCATAAACTATTGAAAATGGTGGAAGTACAAGATAATTAGGGTCTACAGATAATAAAATATCCTGGTCGCCATAATGAAACAGATTTATTGTAATATTTAACAACACTACTTGAAAGATGGTTTGATCGTAATATCCATAGTTGATCTGATTCCATACCTTCATATTGTAAATCTTACGACGCTCAAAAACTTAAAACAAATATGAGTATCCGAAATGGCGAAAATCTATATTTTTCTAAAAATCGAAAAGCAGTATAGCTGCTTTGAGCTTTGTACTTAATACCTACTTGTTATTTTAGGTTAGTTTTACTTCACTTGTAATCTACAAACAGGGGCGGATACAGACTATTTGTTGAAGGGGGGCGATTAGGGCCGATTCAAAAAGTCTTATGAGATGTGTTATTGGATCAGGCTTGAAAACAATGACATAAAGTAAAGGCCCTACGGGTAGAGGGGTAATTACAACCCCTCCCCCTAGAATAACCTGCTCCTCTATGTATGAATTATTTTTTATGTTACTCGTAAAATAATCGTTTCCTTTTGTTTAATACAATTATTAAAAACCTGTTGATACCTGCGTAATATTATTCATACTTTGGTTGCGTACAACGAATTCCAATAGGTTAGAAAAAGCAACAGGCATGTGAGTGTGCCGAAGATACCGGTGTTATTATTTACTGTTTTCATAAAGACGATGTTATTTTTTACAGAAATCTGCGGGATTTAAATTTTATGGAATCGTTTAAAATAGTCCACTTATGCACTAATACACTAATACCCAAAATAATTCAAAACTATAACAATTAACCCGAAACGATCAAGCAAAACAAAGTGGCTATTTATATTATGCCTCTACATGAGTGCTGTTATTTTTAGGATTCTTTACCTGCTATCTGTACAAAGGGTATATGGGTTTATCAGTGATTCAGCGGCTAGTGTGTCAGTTGCCGCGTTAGGATTGTGGGCACAAACAGAAACCACAGCATAATAAACAACCAGCATAATTTCTCTGAGGATTTCCTATATAAAAATGGTTCCCAAAAAATTTAACCATGGGAGGGTTTATGGATGATTTTACGGCTGTGGAGATGCGAAAATGAAAATATCGATACCGGTACCAACTCGATATTTTCTAGCCAAATAGGCGCGTTTGGTTCGTACAGAGCATTTTGTGCAACTAACTACACCCCTCAATAGTTATATAATTATTTTCGATATGGAAACAAAAGTATCAATACCAGCTTGGAATGCCTCAAAAAGTATCGATGACAAAAATACTCGATATTAGTGTAGAACTATCGAAGTATCGTTAGCATCCCTATAAAAAAACCCTCCAAAAGTGGGGATGCGCGTGTACCATCTTGAGTTATTGTGCTGGTTGTTTACTATGCTGTGCAGAAACCTTGTATACTTCTTCTAACCTATTCGAATTCGTTGGTTGCGTAGTTATCCTGTACTGTACTGTATACACCACTGTCCACAAATAGTAAGGGGTAGAGTGGAAAAGCAGTTTGAGTGAACCCCCCCCCCCTGGAGGTCTTCTCTTGCTTATATTTTCCATTTTCTCCATGGTACATGTGATTTATATTGTTTTTTACATTCAGAAAGCAAAGCTATCATTGTTATTAAAATTGTTATCAATTCACAGACAAGTTCAAACCTTTATTTTAACCCAAAACCTGAAGTCGATGAATATCGTGTTAGAAAATGTAATAGGTAGACAATTACTTACATATATGCAGATGAAGAATCTACTAAAACATGATTGTAGAAAAACTGTCTTGCTATTTGAAAGCATTTATAAATAATAGTATATTGTGTAACGAAGGGGTATGACGGTAATAAACTCACGAGTTGAAATTACCAATCAACAGCTGAGTTATTACCATTACCGCGAGTTAATTAAATACTATGCTTTACCTACGGCCAAAGCAAATAATATAATAATTACTCAACACATTGACAACTCAACCTCACTGTCACTAAAATAAATACTGCCACCATTCCAATTAGCGTTTGACGTCTCATGGCATGGCGACCTTTGCAGTTATTATAGCATGTATTAGATAGACAGATAGATAGTATATTTCATCTAAAGATCTAAATCCATAGATATAAGACACCTCAAAATACAAGTAAAGAATATAACAAATAAATAAAATAAATGAACGAGCACAAGATTAAAAAATAGGTTATATTACAATATCACATTCAAATTCAAATTTGTGAATCAAAAAATTCTTGTAAGGAATAAAAGGGATTTTCAGCCAGCAAGTATTTCAAGTCTGTCCTAAATTGCTTCTGGTTTCTTGTTTTAAGATGCGCGTTCTTTAAGTGGTTATAAACTTTAATTCCCATTATGGTAGGACCATCGCTCTTTAATTTTAAGTTATGTTTGGGAAGAATTAATTGTTTTTGTCTGGTACTATACTTATGCTCACTGGGATTAATGTAAAGGTGCTTGTTTTGGTGTACAAGACATGCCACTTCTAAAATATGTAGGTTAATGACGGTTAAAATGTTTAGTGTTTTAAACAGCGGTTTACATTCTGCTATATATTTCGCCCCTAACATGTTACGAATTATCATTTTTTGTTTCAACAGAACTTTCTCACAGTGAGCAGAAGTTCCCCAAAATTGGATTCCATACCGTAATCTTGATTCAATATCTCCATAGTAGTATTGTTTTAAGGAATGCATATTATATATACTTTCAACGTCCTTATCAGATATCCCTTTTTATTGAGTGCATTGTTTAGGCCAATACAATGCACTTCCCAAGAAAGATTTTCGTTTGGGGTTAAGCCGAGTATTTTAATGTTGGACGAGCGCTCAGTATGCACTTCATTAATGTCAAGATCAGGGATGTCATCGATGTTTTTTTGATATGGATGGAAAGGATGGAAAACTGTGAATTTAGCTTTAGATGAATTGAGAAACAATTTATTTCCAGAGAACCAGGTATGTAAGATTTCCAATGCATCTGTGGCTTTTTGATACTTGACTGTTTCGTCTTTGTCAGATACTATCACTGTTGAGTCATCTGCAAATGATGTAATATCATAAATAAAATTGGGAAGATCATTTGTATAGATTGCAAATATAATAGGTCCCAGGATAGATCCCTGGAGAACTCCTACATTATTATTTATATTCTCTGACCTCACCATCCTTTGAGTATTGCTTTCAAAATATGAAATTTCAACACTTTGAGGTCAATCAAGCAAATAACTAGCAAACCAGTCATTAGTAAGGCCACGCACGCCGTAGTGGTAAAGTTTTTGCAATACTGATTTGTGTTATTTAATCATGTGCATTTCCAAGAGATCGATACTGGTATCTAGTAGGTGTTGTTCATAACCCACGGCTGGAGCGTGAGTTATGAAAAATAATTCACGCTGTATGTTATTCAAAACTAATTTGGTAATCGCTGTATAACTTAGTGCGAGAAGATAAAAGAATCCTATTTCCCAACACAGAAATGATTTCTACGAAAGAAACACTGCAACCAAATTTAGTTAATCAGCCTTCGTTTATAATATAACCTACATACATATTTATACAGGCTGTCCAGTTAGTGTGTAATTCTTCGATATCTCGCAGGGGTATACCCGCTAGAAGAAAATGTCAAATACGAAAGTTATTTGGTTACTTAAGACGCATATTCTAAGAATATTTTGAAATATACAGGGTGTTGCGGGAAAGTAGGATAGTGATCAACTTGTTTTTTTTATATGGAACTATAACTTTTTCTTAAATTTTTGTAGTTTCCATCATTGATCTCTATTCAACCCTAAAATATTTTTGGGATTGGTTGCGACGTTGCCAAGTTATAAATTATTGTTCCAAATTTTTTAACAAATATCCCCGATTTTAATTTATTTTAAATAGAATCCTCTACTTACTTTTATTGCAATTAATTGCACATGTCGAACTTAGTAAGATCTCACAATTTCGAAATTTTTTTACTGTTAATTATTGAGATACGGTAACACCGCTTTTTAGTAAACAGTACTCCGGAAGGCTTAAATATTTCCAAAACTGTCACAGCTGGAATGGTGAAATTCAATACTTGGGAGTCTTTGAACATACAGAATTCAAAAACGCTAACATCAGTGTTGTCAGATTTACCGCTTTTACGTTAGACTTCATAAATGGGGCATTCCATTCAAAATTATGACGTAAAATTGGTAAATCTGACAACAGTGCTTTTTGAATTCTGTATGTTCAAAAACCCTCAAGTATTGAATTTCACCTCTCCAGCTGTGGCAGTTTTGGAAATATTTAAGCGTTCCTGTACCGTTCACTGAAAAAGCGGTGTTGCCGTATCTCAGTAATTAATAGAAACAAAATTTTGAAATTGTGAGATCTTACTAAATTCGACATGTGCAATTCATTGCAATAAAAATAAGCAGAGGATTCTATTTAAAATAAATTGAAATCGGGAGTGTTGTTGTTGAGATAGGGTATTAGTAGATATTTCGATTTGCAATAAAAAAAATACAGGGTGTTACATTTAAAAAACAAAGTAAAATGACCTTCAAGTTGCCGTAACTTAAAATTCTGCCAAGAACACCGTGTAGATACAAATTGTTGGTAACATCCAAAATAATATCCACTTAATATTCAAGTAATTCGCTGTATAATATTATTAAGAAGAGTTGAAGGAATATATCAATTTGGACGTATTACTTGCGACCTTGCAAATCCAGAAATTAATAGAAAATAAATTATAACTTGGCAAAGTCGCAACCGGTCCCAATGACATTTTAGGGTTGAATAGAGATCAATGATGGAACCTATAAAAATTTAAGAAAAAGTTATAGTTCGATATAAAAAAATGAAGTTGATCACTATCCTACTTTCCCGCAAAACCCTGTATATTTCGAAATATTTCTAAAATATGCGTCTCAAGTAACCAAATAACTTTTTTATTTGACATTTTCTTCTATCAGGTATACCTTGCGAGATATCGAAGAATTACGCACTAACTGGACACCCTGTATTTGTAGAAGCTGATTAAAAATACATAAAAACCTATGAAGTCCCCAGCTGAATGTGACTGCGACGTGGATAAATCATCGAAATGAATGGCGTGCACTGTGTACTATAAATATTATGAAATGCTTAGTACTTAATTATAAGATAATGATCTCACACGTTAATTTGCCAAAACTCCTACAACATGTTTTGAATATGAAACGTACGTCCTGGCACCATTCCTACAACTAATAATTACATTTGAAATTAAATTTTACACCTACAAGCCTACAATCTACATATGCCAGAACAAATATTAGTAAATTAAAAGTAGAATGAATGCCTCTTCTATAATAATTCATTTAGTTGAAACGCCTCTATTACTACGAAGATTGTATGGATGGCAGGAAGAAAGTAGGAAGGCCCTAGGTAGAGCCAAGGTCCTTCTGAATTTCTGATAGGAAGCCAGATAACGATTTTAGATATTTAGGGCGAGCTTGAATATCTGAGTGTCTGAAAATTTTTGAACTTCTTTACCTGAGGCTGAAACTCAAAACAAAAACAGCCGGATTTGAGATTGGCCTCTCAAACTATACACTAACATTTTGTGGCAAATGTAGTCTAGTACGATGCCAATCAACAGGAGAAAAAAAAACTACACTATACGAGATTTCGTCCTTATAGGAAGTAAGATAACGATTTTACATATTTAAGGTGAACTTGAATATCCCAGGGTCTGAAAACGTTTGATGTTCGTTATACCTAAGGCTCCAACTCAAAACAACGACATGATTTGGAATTGACACCCTCAAAATATATTCTATGCCAGTTTTCGTCCTGATAGGAAGTCAGATAATGATATTAGTATTTGGGTGAACTTGAAGATCTGAGGGTCAGAAAATTTTTTATCTTTTTTACCTGAGGCTGAAACTAAACACAACGGCCGGATTTGAAATTGGCACTCTGAAACTATACACGATACGAGTTTCGTCCTGATAAGAGCCAGATAACGATTTTTGCTATTTAGGGTGAACTTGGGTCTTAAAATTTTTTATCTTTACCTGAGGCTTAAACTCAAAACGACGGCTGGATTTGAAATTGGCAACCTCAAACTATACGCCATACGAGTTTTCATCCTGATAAGAAGCCAGATAATTATTTTAGGTATGTAGGGTGAATTTGAAGATCTGAGGGCCTGAAAATTTTTGATCTCCTTTACCTGAGGCTGAAACTCAAAACAACGGCCGGATTTGAAACTGACACCTTCAAACTATACACGATACAAGTTCTGGTCCTTATAAGAAGCTAGATAAAGATTTTAGATATTTAGTGAGAACTTGGGGCTAAACTTGAATATGCCAGGGTCTGAACATTTTTGATCTTTACCTGAGGCTGAAACTGAAAACCGCATTTGAAAATGGCACCCTCGAACTATACACGATACGAGTTTTCGTCCTAATAAGAAGCCAGATAAGGATATTTAGGGTGTACTTCAAGGCCTGAGGGTCTAAAAATGTTTGATCATCTTTACTTGGGGCTGAAACCCTCTCTCACTCTCAAAATATATTCCATGGGAGTTTTTGTCCTGATCTGAGGGCCTGAAAATTTTTGATTATCTTTACCTTAGGCTGAAATTCAAAATAATGGACCCATTTGAAATTGGTACCCTCAAACTATACACGATACGAGTTTTCGTCCTGATAAGAAGCCAGATAAAGATTTTATATATCTAGGGTAAACGTGAAGATCTGAAGGTCTCAAAATTTTTGACCTTCTTTACCTAAGGCTGAAACTCAAAATAACAGCCGGATTCAAAATTGGTGCCCTCAAACTATACACTATACGAGTTTTCGTCCTGATAAGAAGCCAGAATAACAATTTTAGACATTTGAAGTAAACGTGAAGGTCTGAGGGCCTCAAAATTTTTGACCTTCTTTACCTGAGGCTGTAACTCAAAACAACGGCCGGATTTGAAATTGGTACCCTCAAACTATACACGATACGAGTTTTTGTCCTATAAGAAGCCAGATAACGATTTTATATATTGAGGGTGGACTTGTATATCCAAGGGTCTAAAGAAGAAATTCGAAACTATAATAAGAGATCGAGAACTCTGTGAAGTAAACAACCTGCATCGGGAAATAGTCTGGTACACAAATGGATCAAAGACCGAGCAAGGCACAGAAGCGGGAATCTTTGGAAGAGGAACTAGACAGAGCATTCCGCTAGGAAAATACGCTTCGGTATTTCAGTCGGAGGTGTACGCCATCCTGCAATGTGCAAGGATCAATAATGAACGATCCTACAGAAACAAGAGGATCGCAATACTTACTGACAGTCAGACTACACTTAAGGCACTAGAAGCGCCCAAAGTTACGTCTGCTCTAGTCTGGGAATGTTTACAAGAACTGGGAAGACAGGCAGAACACAACAAAGTAACTTTGGAGTGGGTGGCAGGACACTCAGATATAAGAGGCAATGAAAGGGCGGACGAGCTAGCAAGACTAGGCTAGTCTGCTCTATACATTGGAGCAGAACCCGCCCTGTCGGGGTGCCTAGAAGCACAATCAGACACCAGTCTGAGAATGGATGAAACATCAGCACAAGGAGCAGTGGAACTTGTTGCCAGGATGTGTTCATGGAAAAACATTTATTAAAGCTCCATGCAAGAAAACAGCGGAAACACTGCTCTCATTGAGTAGGAATCAGCTCCGAATAACGACGGGTCTCCTCACAGGACATTGTGGCCTGAAGGAACACCTGAATAAAATGGGACTCTACAATGGAGACCTCAACTGCAGATTGTGTGGAAGAGTAATCAGTACTGATTCACTTCATGCATTCACCTTATTTTGCGTCACCTTGTATACTGGATACATACTCAAAGTAAAGCTGCCTGTGAAGTACTTAGTACCAATTCACTTCATGGTCATACTATTATAGCACTAAACTCTAAATAAAGTGCACCTAGCCGCTTTTTAGCTTCTCAGTTGTCTTTAATCATGAAATGTGCCATAATTTTATCTCCATTCTGTTCCACATCCATCACCGTAACATTTCGAGCAGCTTGTTGCTCCTTATTGCCAGGCATCTTATAATAGCACAAATATCAAGATTGTTTACACAACAAACAGATGAATGACGCATGCTACCCACTTTTTAGCCACCAAAAACATCAGAAGTAGTTCATAAATCCTGAACAATGATTACAGAGACTAAACTACCACACAATATCTACATCAGCACGGTCTGTCTCAAACAAACAAAATAATTTTCGACTTTATAATGAGTTGACAGCCAGAAGGTAATATTTCGATTAAAACTCGGTTAATATTAGCTCCGAGAGAGAGCTAATAGGGAGTGAGCGCAGTTGCGTTTGGACTGAGTCCAAGCAGCTGTCCTGGTCTAAATTAGAGTCTCGTAGCGAAATCATAGGCGGCTCTGCAAAGTAAGGTAGGTTAGGTTAGGTTAGGTTAGGGGGGTCAAACGTACAGGCCGGGTTAGGTAGCCCCAACACTGCAGTCATTGGCTTATTGTATTGTCCTGTGCGCTTGTTAATCCGTGAAGAGTTTTGTGACCTTGATAAGATCCAAGAGTCTCTTCACGATATCTCGATTGGGGAGTGATTTGGGGTTGTTTGGCCCTATCAGTCTGAATCTCCACCAGCGTAGAGCCTCACATTCAAAGATTATGTGGGAGGCTGTTTCGTCGTCCTCGTCACATAGTCTGCATATTGGGTTTTCTTTGAAGATCCCTAATGTGTGTAGATGTTTTCTTCGGCCGCAGTGTCCGGTTAGGAGGCCGGTTATTAGCCTAGTTTCTTTCCTATTTGGTTTCAGGATCTCTTCAGCTAGTTTTGGTGTGGGTTGTTTCACCATCAGCTTGCTGTGTCTGAGCTTTGGATGTGACTGCCAGTATTTTAGGTGCTGTGAATGCACCCACTGGTTTATCGTAGTTTTTACCAAAGACCTTGAAATGCCTATCGCCGGTTCGGGGCCGGTAAAGCTGGATGCCGATCCGTTTCGTGCTAAGGTGTCTGCTTTTTCGTTCCCTTCAATTCCCTTGTGACCTGGCACCCATTTCAAGGTTACTAAGTTGTTTGAGGTTTTCTAAGCATTCCCAGACGAGTTTGGATTTGATTTGGCAGCCGTTAAGAGCTTTAATCGACGCTTGACTATCCGAGCAGATAAGAATGTTTTTACTTTTGTATCCCCTTCTTATGTTTTCTCTCAGACAAGAGTCGATTGCATATATTTCTGCTTGGAATACAGTGGCGTAAACTCCCAGAGGTTGACTGATGTCACATCTAGGAGATTGACCGTGAATTCCTGCTCCTGTTCCGTTGTCTGTTTTGGAACCGTCAGTAAACCAAACTATTTCTTGTTTGGGTGTTTCCTCGAGTTCTCCTTTCCATTCGATTTCGACGCTAAAGGGTTTCTCAAGTGATGTTGTTGGCATCCTGTGATCACTTCCCATGGTTAATATAGGGTGTGTAATTAAATCAGTGATTGCCGCGTGTCCGTTTCGGTACGGGTACCAGTTATTGTTTAACTGGAGGCGGTATGCCCCAATCCTAGCCCCTGCTTTGACAATTAAGTCAATTGGTGGGAGGTTCAGAATTGTTTCCATTGCTGCCGTCGGTGTGCTTTTTAGTGCTCCGGTCACACATATGCATGCTAATCTCTGGATTTTGGTTAGCTCCAGGGTTGCTTGCTTCTGGTTCACCTTAGGTAGGTTAAGGAATGCGATCATTCAAGAACATAATTTCAAAACATTTTAATGCCACTTAGTTAATAGTGTGTAAATTAAAAGATAGTATTGTTTATTGTTCTCTAAGTTGTACAATACGTGAAATGAGTATTTTGCATAATGCAGAGAAAAAATACTGTTGCGTTTCCAATTAATTGGATTTCATTTAAGCAAAGCACACAATCTATTCGATGTACAAATATTATTACTGCAACAGCAGTTCGTGATAATTCATCTGATAAAAATTAATTTTGTTTCAATGGCCCTTGTCGTTCGCTGAACTATAATCAGTATTCGGTGGGACTGATGTCCCGATTCAAGGAAGACAAGAATAAAGAACAGGAGGATGATCTCAGTGCTACTATCGCCGCGAACTCATCAACATGGATGAAGTTATTCCGTTGTGTTGTTTCGGTGTTAGCCGTGTTGTGTCGTCTCGTGGTTTTGCGTATTGCATCAGCAATTGTCTGATTTAAATGTGTCCAATTATATATTAAATGGAGGACCTACTGAGAAATTGGGACTTAGAAGAGCTAACACCCACATTTGAATGTAGGTATTTAGTTTAGAAAGTTATATTTCAGGTGAAAATGCAAGAACTGGTGCAGGCTTATGTCAAATTCTTATATCATGCTCCTTATAACTTCACACAAAATCACACCATTAAACATCCAAACGAATCAATCTGTTGGTCCAAGGAAAAGAAAGAAGTTTAGAAACAATTACCAAACACAGATTCGATTCAACGACAGGCTGCGATTGAATCATTCATTGGAATCCAGTGACATCTTGTAGTTGAATCGACAATACGATATAATTCGCTACCAACTGTACACTTCCCATTGGAGAAAACGTCGCTGTATTTGAGGAATGCTGAGTGTAATGTCCCATTGAATCCAAGCATAAGTCTTTGACAAAACGACAGATTTTTCTGTATGTGGCTACAGCTAAGCATAATAATTCAACTAGGATACGCCACTGTAAATACGTATTTTTTGCCCCAACGTCGATTTGTTAAAGTATCTTTAGAGATTGTTAGGTTGATATGTATGTGCCGTTTGGTGTAATTGGGTCTCGGTTGATGGCTGGCCAACAAAAATCTCCGTCGCTACGGACTGTGGTCACGTGGGTGCGCTGTTTTGGCAGATTCGATGTTCCAAGCTCGTTGCGATAATTAGCTGGACACAGTCGTGGGTCATACATAACGTGCCCCTTGAATACCAATAAATATAGTAAATAATTAAAAATTGGCAAAACCGAAACCTGGACTCCAGCATGTAAGAAATGATGACATAAGAAGGCGAACGAACATACAAAAGATAATTGTGGAAAACATAGAGGAGAAAAGACTATTATGGTACGGTCATTTGCGAAGAATGCAGGCAGGTGGCCCCAAAAGGCATGGAGATGGACTCCAACTGAAAGAAGAAGGAAGAGAGGAAGACCTGGAAGGATTGGAACGAAGGAGTTAAAGAAGCCATGGAAAAAAGAGGAATGGAAGAGGATGCATGGCGAGATAAAAAGCTATGGCGAATAGGATGCGAGAAACGGCCAGTTTAGCTGTAAAAAAACTCGCTGATATATATAAAACGGAAACCTAACCTAGCTTAATTAAAGGCTAGCTGACCCTAAAGTGTTTTCTAGATTGCTGATATAGCGCTTTCGGTAGCTGAAATCGATTATTTACATGATGATGATACAGGTATTGCTCATTTTTTCCATCGTTTTTTGAAGAAAATTAATTTAAAATTCCTATGATATACTAGGGTCAATATACAATTCGTTCGGCAGGTAACATCAGCTCTTTTTTTACGGTTGGTAAATTAAATTTAGTAAGTTGAAACGTGAGCAGTTTTGACAATATACATCACCTGTGTCAACGTATTTACTTTACTCTAATGCTACATTTTGTATAATAAATACAATTCCAGAAGTCTCAAAAAATACAGGAATGATTCAGATGAGAAAAACACATTGAATTAAAAAAAATATTCATATGCTTTACAACAAAATTAATATGAATTAAAGAGTATCGATTTCATTCATTCATCCGAAACCAATCACAGATGACGTCGATGCGTTTCTATTGAAGCTCGTCAGTGTGATTTAGGTCTCAGACGAATAAATGAAATTGCAAGCTAGTGCCTAGCTGGCAAAACTCGTACTAGTTGTACCAACATATACAGGGTGAGTTTTTAGTACCGGCTCGGTCGATAACTCCACTACTATAGAAGATAGAGAAAAAAGTTGTATATAAGAGTTGTAGCCACGGATATGCTCCTTGCTCAGAAAATATTTAGATTTATACAGGGTGATCCATAACTACATGGTGATGCAAACATGCATTTTTTTAAATGAGACACCCTATATACAGGGTGGGCCAATAGTGCGTGGACGGAGGATTGTGGGCTTAATAAAAAATATTTCAAAAATCTGTCACTTGATCATGGCAGGGACCCTTAAGGGCTATAACGTAAAAATATTTTCACTTAAATTTTGACGTTTATACAGGGTGATTCATATCAAACTTACATTTCTTTAAATGGAACCCCCTATATATTATTGCATATTTGGATTCCTTGGTCAATTTTAGTGTGACTTTATGGATCACACATGGAACTTTAAACGAACCGTTTAGGCGCAAATCACCATTTTTGGTATAAGTAGGTATCAGAAAAAAATTGAATATCGCAGCGATTATAAAACTTAGAAGGCCGTGACTTTGCGGTACAACTAAGCATGAAATGCGTCACCTTAGGTCAGACGGCTAAAATTGAATTCTTTTTGTACTTGGAGAAATCAGTAGATTAATTAAGTAAACTTCAATCACAGATAACTTGATTTTTTCAAATGGCAATGCCTATTTTGGTTTAAAAAATCGAATGTAAAATTTAATTACCTTTCTAACGATATAGCATTCTCGATATCAATCTTTTTTGGTTTTCATTTTATTTCAAATTTTCAGTCAAATCAGTGTTTTCCAATTTTCCTGCGTGCAAGCAACCTAGCAGGCCGTGAAAAATAAACAGAAGCTCCTTAATATGGAAGAAACCAACTAACTTAGTAGAAAGATGCAAACTAACTGGAGCAACGAGGCAAGATTATGAAAATTCCTTGCAACATATTAGCTCTAACCGGATACAACAGCGGCAAGATATCTAATGTCAATGAGTAGCTGGGGTATTACAGAAGTGATTGTTTTTCACAGCCTACTAGCTATTGAGCTCTACTAGAGCTTGACAGCTTTCCAAAACGATTAAAAATTTTGAAACAAAAGGAAAACTACCAGTGATTTTTGCTTACAGTCTAACATGTTTAGAATTTCACATCTAATGGGATAAAACGAATTGGTCATTTCCGTTAGTGTTTAGTCAAAAGTGAAGATATCTCTATCTGGAGCATTCTGAACATCTATTGAAATAATGCCAGAATTGTTTAATTACGCTATGTTGCAATTGTGTTTATTTTATGTACTTTTCTGCAAGCTAAATTATGTTTTACAATTCAAACAGACTGCAATTCAAGTTTCATTTTCCGCGATTTTGCTAATAAGTTGAAGTACCTACTGAATAATTTGAAGGGTTCCAGTCTGAGGTATCATTACTTTTGACTGACGGAAATGGCTACTTTTTTATAGCATTAAATGTGGAAATTTATTCGGAAGACATAGATATTATACTGCCAGCAACAATTACTAGTAGTTTTCCTTTGATTAAATATGTTTTTACTGACTTTGGAAATTGACTAATAGCTAGTAGGCTGTGAAAAATGAACGTTCTTGTTACCGCTATTGTTTCTGGTTAGAGCTAATATGTTGTAAGAAATTTTCATAATCTTGCCTCGTTGCTCTAGTTAGTTTGCATTTTTCTACTAAGTTAGTTGGTTTCTTCCATATTAACGAGCTTTTGTTTATTTTTCATGGCCTGCTAGGTTGCTTGCATGCAGGAAAATTGAAAAACACCGATTTGACTGAAAATTTGAAATAAAATGAAAACTAAAAAAGATTGGTATGGAGTATGCGATATCGTTAGAAAGGTAATCAAATATTATATTCGATTTTTTAAACCAAAATAGGCATTGCCATTTGAAAAAATCAAGTTATCTGTGATTGAAGTTTCCTTAATTAATCTACTGATTTCTCCAAGTACAAAAAGGATTCAATTTTAGCCGTCTGACCTAAGGTGACACATTTCATGCTTAGTTGTACCGCAAAGTCACGGCCTTCTAAGTTTTATAATCGCTGCGATATTCAATTTTTTTCTGATACCTAGTTATACCAAAAATGGTGATTTGCGCTTAAACGGTTCGTTTAAAGTTCCATGTGTGATACATAAAGTCACACTAAAATGGACCAAGGAATCGAAATATGCAATAATATATAGGGGGTTTCATTTAAAAAAATGTAAGTTTGATATGAATCACCCTGTATAAACGTCAAAATTTAAGTGAAAATATTTTTACGTTATAGCCCTCAAGGGTCCCTACCATGATCAAGTGACAGATTTTTAAAATATGTTTTAGTAAGCCCACAATCCTCCGCCCACGCACTATTGGCCCACCCTGTATTATTCCATATTCAAATTCTACTAATGATTTCCGTTCTTCCAATATAGGGTATTGTTACATTATACAGGGTATTTCAAAAGTTATGACCATTTTTGTATCCAAATCACGGTCAAATGAACGTACTGTATATCAAAAAGTAATGAATCAAAAATTATTTTTTTTACATGAGAAGATTAGAAATATCCTCTAGTTTTAAAATACGCTATAAAAAAATCCCGCGACGCATATTCGTATACAGGGTGATGTAGAATGCAAAATCTAGATTTTCTCTCTTTTTTTAAATGTAACCCCCAATATTTTATTATACCAAAGAATTGCTTTTAATATGCTCTTTCATCTTTGTATAGCACTTATTATGGCTGCATTCATTAGTTTCTGAGATATTTCGATTTTTCTACAAATTTTAAATATACCTTCTATTTGTTTAATAAAATTTATTTATTTTGAGAAAATACTACCAAATTTTGTTTTTGCTTAACAAACAACTAAAATATAAGGCGATAATAATACTTGATCAAGTCAAAACACTGAACTAACGAGATAATATAGGTCAAGTGTGCTGAGGAAACAATTTTATAGACGTCATGCATAATTATCAAGCAGATGTATCAGGTAGGCTATGAAATGTGAAACAACACAGTCCAAATAAAACGATTCTTCAATCTTCCAAACGCATTAGTTTTAAAGTGCCTCCGTTCTGGATATTGCTATTCATAGTTGATATATTCTAGAGGCAAGTAGACAATTTCTCAAAGATTCTCCTAAATACTCTCAATGGAAAAATTAATTTTCAAAGCTGGTTTTTCACACAGCACGGAATTATTGAGTAGGTTATGAAAACTGTCAATTTTTCAAAGCCTACCTGATAAAACTACTTGATAATTATGCATGACGCCTACAAAATTGTTTCCTCAGCATACTTGACTTTATTATCTCGACGATTTAGGGTTTTGACTTCATCAAATACTATCAAGACGTTATAATTTAGTTGTTCGTTCAATAAAAAACAAATCAGATAGTACTTTCTCAAAATAAATAAATTTCAGTACACAAATAGAGGCTATATTTTAAACTTACCGAAAAATCGAAATATCTCGGAAACTGATGGACGTAGGTACAACAAGTGCTATACAAAGATGACAGAGCATATTAAAAGCAATTCTTTAGGATAATAAAATATTGGGGGTTACATTTGAAAAAAAAGAGAAAATTTGGATTTTGCATTCTACATCACCCTGTATACGAATATGCGTCTCGCGCTTTTTTTATAGCCGATTTTAAAACTAGAGGATATCTTTAATCTCCTCATGTAAAAAAAATAATTTTTGATTCATTATTTTTTGATATACAGTACGTTCATTTGTCCGCGATTTGGATATAAAAATGGTCATAACTTTTGAAACATCCTGTATAATGTAACAATGCCCTATATTGGAAGAACGGAAATCATTAGTAGAATCTGAATATGGAATAATATATAAGGTGTCTCATTTAAAAAAATGCATGTTTGCATCACCACGTAGTTATGGATCATCCTGTATAAATCAAAATATTTTCTAAGCAAGAAGCATATCCGTGGCTACAACTTTTATATACAACTTTTTTCGCTATATTCTATAGTAGTGGAGTTATCGACCGAGCCGGTACTAAAAACTCACCCTGTAGATATTGGGAAGCAGTACTTTGAAAAAATATTGGTCCGCCATCTATCTACCAAAGCCGGTACTTCAGCATTTAATTTGAGTATCCGAGCACTGTTTATCTCACATAAATATAATAATTTGTTGCTACTACTAGTACGAGTCGGAAGTGTTAAATGAGTGTTCAACAAAAAAGTCTGTTTGTTGTCGTTAGGCATGAGCGATATCGTGATTTCTCGATATCTATGATATTTGATACCGTTACTTTTTAGTATCAGTGATTCAAATACGTGACGTGATCACGACTTTCAGAAACATAGTATTGTTGGTGGTATTGCTACTGCTAAGAGTGCTAAGTTATAGCTTAGCGTTAGTGGTATTGTGAAATAACAGATTTCGCGAACTTTTCACTGGATGCAGAATTGTGGTTACATTTTTAAATTCAAATTCAGTTTCATTTCAGAGTGTGCAAATTTTGAAAATGATTTGAATGTTTTAAATAAATATTTGTTGGAGATTTATCATAAACCTATATTTTTAACACAAACGTAGCAACGTAGGCATAATATCGTCGGCATAATTCTTGAATACAAAATAAAAAAAAGTAAAAAACTAACAATACATCACAGCAAGGTAATTAAAGTCTGATACAATAACATAAATAAAATATCCTTGACAAAAAAAGAAAAACAAACAAAAATAACCCCCAATAGGGTTTGGGCGAAGGCGCATTCATTCACGACTTTCGATGACGTTGACAATGCGATACCATTCCACATCGTTGGCGATACGGTCTCCCGCGACCGAGGAACGGAGGAACTCAGATGGTATACCGTTATCACGTCACGCTTTTCTCTTGCATTCGGTAGCAGTCGTGATTCGTGATTTTGAAATATCAGTGATTGAATCACAGGTTCGTGAAATATCTACCACCACTAGTTGTCGTACCCGCAAGTTTCTATACCTGATGCTTTTAAACGGGTCACATAAACAGTGCTCGGATACTCAAATTAAACGCTCAGGTACCGACTTTGGTAGACAGATGGCGAACCAATACTTTTTCAATGTACTGCTTCCCAATATCTACATGTTGCTAAAATTTATATCAATAATATTTCATTTCATGAGATTGATATCGAAGTCTACATACCAAATTGGTCAATGCAAAAGAAATGTGGCACAACTGAAAAATCAGAAAACAAATCCACGTCACTCATTTCCGTCGGTATGTCCATCGATCTGTCTGTCCGTTGGCGTATTTTTAGCCTCGTAATCTCAGTAACTGCTGCATGGATTGTATTGAAATGGGTAACGGTATATATACTGCGGGGTCGTAGCAGATAATGGACTTATAGTCTTGAAAATCAATGCATGAGCGGCGGAGTAATTAGCAAAAAACAAAAAAATCAAATACTCCTCAAACTTCGTTTTTCGGCGTTTTAGGGGTTCCTGATCATTTTCTACTTTTTTGGGTGCTTATGAATTTGGGGGGGGGAGCCATAAAACTGAAAAATTTGTTGGATTCATAATAAGCCGTCCATTGACTTGTGAAAGAATGACCTATCTAGATAATAGACTTTTATACAGGGTGTACATTTAGTGTGTAATTCTTAGATATCTCGCATGTTATACGTGGCAGAAGAAAATGTCAAATAGAAGAGTTACATTTGGTTGTTTAAGATGCATATCCTATTAGATAGAGATATACAGGGCATTGCGGGAAAGTAGGATAATGATCAACAACTTTTAAGATCGGGTTGGGAGTGGTAAAATAGTTATCAAAGCTTAACTTCGCCCATTTGTGTACTTTGTGTACTTTGAATCAAATAAAGGCGTTTACATACATACATTTCATCACAATCCAAGAAGCGGTTACTGAGATTGCGTGGATAGAAAACAAACCGACAGACAGACATACAGACCGACAGAAATGAGCGACGTGGATTTTCGTTATGTAGATATCACAAAACGCCCAAAAGCGTATTATCTCATAGTCTAAAATTTTCGCGATCACAATACTCCCATAACCTATCGGTGTGGGAAGTAAAAGGTCCAGCCCGGGCTCCGACACACTGGGCTGCTGTCTCAATAGCCAATGACTGCCCCTTACACCCTAAACTAGCAGATGCCATATTTCTTCACCTTCTTACAGTGGCACGCCTAAAGGGCCCGCAGGGCCCGCGGTGCGGGGGGACCCCGAGCATCCGGGGGGCCCCCTTTGACACAATTCAGTCACTTTGTTTTTTAGTGAAAGTCCACCTCGTTGGCAAGCCTTGAAAACTGAATTAAAAAAAAACGGTGAAACTGTATGATCTACCTTAAAAAGCTATGTTCCACCAGATGGTTATCCCAGGGTCGAATCGATTATTTCATTGAAAAGTAACTATTTAGTCGTCGTTGAATGTTTGTCGAACCTAGCTACAATAGCAAAGAAAAATCTGATAGGGATGAGGTAAAGGTCTTACAAAATCAAATAGAGAATTTTTAATTTGTATTTTTATTAATATTTCAAGGACAAATATTTGAAAACGTCAATTTACTTTCAAAATGTTTGCAAAAAGTCATGTAGATATTGGACAAGCCACAGATTTAATTGCATATGTTTCACATCAACTAGGAAATTTAAGAAATGATTTTGAAAATATCTTTAAAACTTCATTAACAATGGCAAAAGAATAGGGTATTGAGCCACAATTTACAGACAAAAGAATCCGTACTACTAAAAAGTTTTTTGATGAAATGGCGATTGATGAACCAATTGAGGACCCCAAAAATCGTTTAAGAATTTTAGTATTCAACACACACCGAGAACTATTTTAACTAAAAATAGGTGTGAGGCATTCACAAATGTCTATGCAAATTTCGGTATTTTAAACCCCAAATCACTTATTGAGGTGCAAGAAGTGGAAATTATTAATAAAGTAAGAGAACTAGTTGAAAAATATCCAAACGATCTCACACAAAATCGTGCGTCGGAATTAATTCAAAAAAATCTTCTATCTGTAATCCTGGAAAATCTTAACAGTATTAGGGAATTTTCTGATTTTATTTTCGAAAAAGATCAATTGTTGATTAGTTACCTGAGATTTGCACTGCATTTCAGTTGTTTCTAGTTCTGTCTGTTACATCGGCTCAAGCAAGCTCAATTTCAAAACAAAAAACTAATAAAAGATCAACAATGGGTGAATCGCGCCTAAGTTCTTTGGCATACATTTTTTATAGAAAATGAACGGGCAGAAGGCATAGACTTAGACCAAATATTTAATACATTTGTTGCTTTCATAGAGGCCATATAATATAAACCGATTTCAAATATTATTTTTTTATAGGAGGGGGGCTCCGTGAAACAAATTTGTGGGGGGGCCACGAAGACCTTGGCACGCTACTGACTTCTTAAAATTCTTCCTAGGAAGCTCAGGCAGTAAGATTCTTGAGAAACATGTAGTGCCAAATCCATTGCTTTTATTTCAAAAGGATCAGCCGAAATCCATCTCCCATAAGGCTCCTGTGGGCTCCTTTACCGATTTTCAAAATGCACCAGCCCCTGAAACCACCTCCTGGCTACGTGCCTGCCTCGAAGCTACCCACTTTGTAGCATCCATCCACCGAAAAGGTATACTGGTATCGGACGGGTGCCTGTGTACACAACAATCAAGCAATTAAAATGGTAGTGCCTACTTAGCAAGTCCATAAAAGAGCCGAAAATGTAGCAGCCGTACCTTTTTAATTGCTATTAGATGGATATAAAAGTGCTATCAATCGGATGCCGGCAAGGCACAGCCAAAGCACAGCTATAAAATGCCCTCACGAAAGCGTTATACAATAAAACGTTGTGTGGATGTATTTTGCGTGTGTATAAATAAATAAAAGCCACAGGCGTAGCGATTTTGGTTCACCTTTATCATGGCCGACTCTACACTAGGCCGGAGCCTTAGATGTGGCAAAGCGGCTTAGCTGTCAAATAGTGGGCCTATAGTTTCAGAATAATTATTACGTTTTATATGTATTAGAGTTCATCTGGGTTAATAAATTAAGAAAAATACTTTTTAGTACTACTACTACTACCAATACCACTTACATCTGATATCTGGTTCATCGTAGTCAAACACTACAAAATAAAAATAAACGCAACCTTTTTCCTGCTGCCACTTCCACTTCCACTTAAATGAACACTCAATTTACTTTGTAAATTGTCACTTGAGCTAGAAAAATTCACTATTAGGTCACTGTGAAGCCATTCTTGCTGGTCTTGATTCCCTTTCACTATCAAATCTTTTCGTAGGTATGCCCAGATGCATGCCCAGATGAGTTCTATTAACTGTATTTTTCTGTGATATTTGGGAGGTCCAGAAAACATTGTAGGTACCACATTGTGCTTTAAAATAGGTCTTATCCTTGAAATGTTTGTAAAGTATTGTCTTTATTCTTATAAATATAACCAGCCCATACGAGGAATACCGTTCACCCACTTCTGTTTATGTCCTTTATTGGAAGCACAATTGCTAGTGCAACCTGGTACTACACACTTTGCAGGCATCTGTTTATCTTTATAGTTTCGTTTGTGCAGGCAAATAATTAGAAACACATTAAAAATCACCTTCCACTCTTCTTGTTTACTCTGGAATGCTATGGTTGGTATGTCCTTTATTGGAAGCACAATTGCAAGTGCAACCTGGTACTACACACTTTGCAGGCATCTTTTTATCTTTATAGTTTCGTTTGTGCAGATAAATAGATGGAAACACATTAAAAATCACCTTCCAATCTCCTTTTTTGCTCTGGAAGATTACGCTAATGACTTAACAACAAATAAAAGCTCGATCCCCGATTCAGTGTTGCCATATTTCAATGCTCCGGCCTAGTGGGTAGAGTCGGCCATGCCTTTATTCACTGACTGAACCGTTTTTGCTTTGCTCTAGTATGATTAACAATTTTCATAAATTATTATGATATGTGATGTAGTTATTAGGTCCAGCTTCACAGTCGAAGAGGGTAACTTCTAAAGGGTCTAAGTGCCAAATATCTCAAAAAGAATAATCAACCAAAACATATTTTTCATGTAATAAAACAAAAATACCAAAGTAGCGTTATATTTACTCTTATCATCAACTAATACAAGTTATATCGTAGTTAGAAAGGCGCACCTTCCAAAGTTCATAAAGAAAAAAGAAATATATTTTCAAAATTTTGTAAATGGTCTAAGTACCAAACAAATGAAAGTTTGAAATAATCTAAATACCAAGTGGCATAGCATTAAAAATGAACTAAATCAAACAAAATCAGCAGTTTACATATTCCAAGTACCAAATCTGCAGCAAAAAAACGAAATAAAGTACAAACATAGCTGTCATAGTACAAAGGCACTTTATATTCTAAAATAGTAGTAAAGAAAGAACAATTTTTCTAAAAGGGGTCTCAGCTTTTGCGATTAGGTCCTCATAAAAGGCATAATATTTTAAACGAATATAGTCCAACATAGATTTCAGATTTGCCTATTTTGCCCCACTTATTCGTGATTTACACTCCAGTGGTGGGATTACATATGAACGGAAACCTTCAAGTGTTTTTCCTTTTTTGAGAACATTACATCTTTCCCATGGAGACACATCACTGACATTTTTTCGAATGTGTACAGTAAAAGGGGTTTCATTTGTAATTCGCAGCCACGATGCTTGAGAGTTGTTGAGCTTTGCGGTGTTTATGTAGGAATCAGCAAAGCACTTAGACCATTTAAAAGTAAAAAAGCTATGGCTCTTACTCGTAGAGCCATCTATAAGACAGTTAGAAATTCGGTGGCATTTAGCGTGTTTGGCGATGGCACAGACTGGTTTGAAACTAAAAACTCGAAAAATGAAAAACTGGCGCTTAGACCCTTTAGAAGTTACACTCTTCATGATCATTGGTAACCTCTGGTACTCACTTCACAGACAGACAGAAATTAACTAGTAGTTATCGGGGAGCTCTGTTTCATAAAGGAAACCAATGGCTAAGCTTATTTATCTTATGTAGGCACCTCAGATGGGTGCTATACTTTATCCTTGGGTTAAGTTAACTATTGGTTAACCAGAGCTTTTGACGTAAATCGCCAATTGTGAATCTTTTTTTATGGTCAGCCTCCCGCAAAGGCTGAAAGCCTGTGAAAGACAAATTTCCCGACAGCTCATTCCACAGCGTCGAAGTTCTCCAAATGAAGGAATGCTGGAGGAACTCGCAGAGCCTCTCTAGCGTTCTTCGTTCGGACGGCCTTTGGCATAATTATCTAGGAGAGCCCACTCGGGTAATAGGGATAAATCAGTCATCCTTCTTCAATCTTCTAGCCTGTGGAGGTCCTTTGTGAGGTTAGGCGTATTGATTAGACTAATTTCTCTCTCCTGGATAGCGTCCAGAAGCTCTAGAGGGTGCTTAGGAGCGCATCACCACACATGAGAGCAATACTCGATGGTCGGATCTGTGCCTTGTAGAGCAGCAGTAGTTGCTCTGGTGTATACAGTTTCCGGTTTCCTTCACTACGTATCGGTTTATTTTAATCTAAACCATCTTCAGGGGTCTATAAATGAACAGGAAATGTATATAATAAAAATAAGAATAAAAATACAAAAAAAAACAAAAGACAATTAAATAACATAATTATAAATTGTATTTGTAAAGTAGAAATATGTTACGCTCAATACCCGAATTCGGGCCCTGCCCGAAAAAAATACGCAGAACTAGTTTTGAGCAAGGAATATTTCCCAAACCCGAAATATGAATTTTATACAGCTATTGAGCATTACCAAATAGGCAGGACTAGTTTCGCGTATTTTGAAAACAAAACTAGTTTTGCGCAACATGAAATGCACAGGACTAGTTCTGTATATTTTCTGAATGAACAGCACAAATTCTGCTTCTTCCATTTAATCAGCGCCACCGACGGACTCAAATAAATATAAAGTTGGAGAAGTTAAATATATTTTAATGAATACCAATAAATAATAAATCGCCAACTGAGGCTGGTTTAAATTGTTTATTTGATTGTGTGAGCATCAAATTGGCTTGTGCTTCCAAACCTCTTTTCGCGTTGTCATGATTCGTACTTATATTGCAGGAACGTTGGCAAAGAAACCTAACCTATAGCCTAAACGATAGGTTTTGCTGGTTCTTGACACACAATACATACCGAATGTTTACTTCAGTTGTCATTCCGTACCACATAACTAGTTCTGTGCATTTCAAGTTGCGCAAAACTAGTTCTGTGCATTTCAAGATACGCAAAACTAGTTCTGCCTATTTGGTAATGCTCAATAGCCGTACAAAATTAATATTTCGGGTTTGGGAAATATTCCTTGCTCAAAACTAGTTCTGTGTATTTTTTTCGGGCATTGCCCGAATTCGGGTATTGAGCATAACGTATATATAAAACTTTTAAACATAAACTTAGTGATTTTATTTCCGTTTATTGAAAATGAATATAAAAGAATTAAATTTACTGAGACAAGGAAAATAATACTAACAAACCTACTTACTTTAATTTCAGATGTCGTTTACATTTCTGTAAAATTGTTTTGTTTGTGAAACAGCCTTTACGGTCTGAGAGAGCTGGATGACCAGTACGGCGTTTTTAGGATATTGTAAAATACACAGACGTTCTTAAAGTGGTGGGAAAAGATTGATGGAACAATAGGGGTAAGAGCTTTTGTATCTATCTATGTATACATAAATATGGTTTGTTAGATTATTGCAAGATGCAGAAACCCTAATTTATTGAATTATTATATATATATCGCCTAATTGATTTATATCTGTTCTGAAATTTATTGAAATTAATATGAATCATTTCCTTTATATTTCTTTTGTGTTGGTTACATTCACGAGTTTTTGGATTGTCGAAATTAAATTTATGTCCTGTATCTAACCTACGTTTTGCTAGAGCCGTTGCCATTCTCCCATTCAACATATCGTACTTATGATTATATATCCTGTTTTTTAAATATTGTCTTGTTTTTGAAAATAGGCATAAACTATACAGTTTTCTACAACGGAACAAAACTTCAAGCTTCTGGGATGCCGTTTCAGCAATACTAACGACGTTGTCGTGCCAGGACATGTTATTGGTGATGTTGATCAACAAAAGCTTGACCGAAGGTAACTCGACTATTCGGTGATCCTCCATTTCCACAGTTGGTAAGCCAACGTGAGATTCCTTTGTTAGTGTTGTTGCCTGAGTTTTATGTACACTAACATTAGACAGTATATTATTTATGACTTTTCGTGACCGTAGATTTCAAAGTTGATTTTTTCTAGTGGTACTGCGGTCAATTAAATAAATAAATGTTCATCTATTTAGTAAGTGTGCCGTGTGTGTGTGTGTGTGTGCTATGCAGTAGCCTGCATCGATTCAATAATTTGCATTTTTCTCGAAAACGGTTAGCCCTATCGAGATTTACCAAGAGACCATTTTTACGTAGCAATATCTGAAATACCATATTCTAAAATTAAAATGTCAAAAAAATTACCATTTAGAAAATGGGCTCATTTTTACCCTTAACTCCTCCCGTATGATACGCCTCTGATTAAAATTATGAAATTCTGAATCCAGAATCAGATTCAGCGTCAAAAGTTTACCCATCGTACCTAATTTCGTAATTTTGTTATGAATGGTTTCGAGAATATCGAGGGAAAACCGTCTTCAGGGTGCCCCATGCAAAGGAGCATAGCTCCCTTAGGAAGCATTTCCGAACTCATATTCATATGACATTTTCTTTCTATTTTTCGGTTAAAGTTTGTTAACATAATTAACACCCTGTATTGTTCTGTTAAGTAATGTTTATTTTCCATTTTTACTAGATGTTTGCTTATATATACACAGTTCATCTACTAGACAACATATTTACCTGTTTCTATAATTCTTTATAGACACCTGACGATGGTTTAGATATAATAAACCGAAACTTCGTGGAAAGGAAAAGTGTTTCATCTAATTGATCGCAATACCACTAGAAAAAATCAAGTACTTATTTACTAATCCCCACTCGACAATGGTTTTGGTATCTACGTTGATCTGCGAGGCATGCTGCTGCCGCCGACGCACCGCCTCCTGGGGGAATAGTGGCTCGCCTGGTACCATGCACTATTAATATACTGTCGTCTGCGAAGCTTTAGATTGGATTGGATGTTATTTCCAGCAGCACACTGATGTAGAGTGTAGGGGATATAACAGATCCCTGAGGAACACAGGCGTTTATTTCTGACAGTAGTGGATACAAGAGTAACTGACATATGTAGTAGCTATAAGCGGGTAAAATAAATTCAACCAGGTAATACGAATAGGTTTCCGAAATAGGCAGGGAATACTTGGTTAATAACAACATATACAAATTTCCAAAAAAGAATAAAAATAAAAAGTAAATACACACATGTATGGTTGGTACGTTACAAGTGAATATAAATCTGAACCGTATACTCGAAAAAGAGAAGCATGAGACCCCATAAGCGTCCGATCCTCTCATAACACTACCAAAAATACCCCGGGCCGTGTTTGTGGATCTAGTTGTCCATGCAAAGACATAAATATATCCTTGAGAGGCTCGTTACTGAACGAAGCTGAGCATGACGGTCTTCCAGTCGAGGCGGTTGCGTTCCAGGATCCGCCGCAGACAGACCGTACGAAGTATGCTCAAATAATTTTATAATTAACAAGAGAGCGTTAGGTTTTTCTTTTGTTTTTGGGAGGTGTCTTCATTATGGGCCGGGAGATGAATTGTCATGTCGATGGGACTAACGAAGACGTATAGTGACGAGCAGTGACAAAGTTGGCTGATTAGGTAGTGCAAAGTAGCGTCGAGAATTGCGTTTAAGAGGTAGCTAGAAGAAGTCAAATATACTGCCTGCACACAGAAAAATCTGTCGTTCTGTCAAAGACTTATGTACGCTTGGATTCAATAGGACGTTACGCTCAGCATTCCTCAAATACAGCGATGTCTTATCCAGTGGGAAGTGTATATTTGGTAACGAATTATATCGTATTGTCGATTTAACTACAAGATATTATTGGATTCTAGTGAATAATTCAGTCGCAGCCTGTCGTTGAATCGAATCTGTGTTTGGTAATTGATTATAAACTACTTTCTTTTCCTTGGACCAACAGATTTTATTGCGAGGATAGCTGATCGATTCGTTTGGATGTTTGATTTTGTGATTTTGTATGAAGTTACAAGGAGCATGATATAAGCATTAGACATAAGTCTGCACCAGTTGTTGCATTTTTACGTGAAATATAAGTGTCTGACCAATCTAAATACCTACATTCAAATGTGGGTGGTAGCCCCAATTTATCAGTAGGTCCTCCATTTGATATGGAACTGGACACATTTAAGTCACACAATTTCTGATGCGATACGCGAAACCACAAGATGACACAAGATGGCAAACAACGAATCAACACAACGAAACAACCCGTTACCGAACAACCTCGTCCATGTTGGCGCAGATAACGGATAAAACTGAGATAATCCTCCTCTTCTTTCTCTTACGTTGATTGAATCGGGACGTAAGTCCCGCCGAATACTGATTATAGTTCAGCGAACAACAAGGGCCATTGAAACAGAATTAATTTTTATCAGATGAATTATCACGAACTGCTGTTGCAGTAATAATGTTTGTACATTGAATAGATTGTATGCTTTGCTTAAATGAAACATAGGGTAAATTTCGAAAACAAAAGGATGTTTTGATTGCATTATATGTCAATACTGGTATTAGAAGGATTATACATATCGTTAGAACGAATATAAAATTATTTTGAATTTATTAGCGTACCTGTGATTACTTCGAATATAAAGATTGAATTCTTTCAATGACATGGATTTGAAACAACTGTAAATATATTTAAAGCCATGGAAAAACATCCAAATACTAACAATTAATTGGAAACGCAACAGTATTTTTTTCTGTGCGCAAGAGAAATCCGCGCATGGATCGCAGAAGGGCAAATGCAGCGAGCTAGAGGTTCTGGAGCACGTACAAGAACTGCAGACCAGCAACATCGTCATCTGTGACTCCTGGCCCTTCGAGACAGAATGCGATTCACTCGAGCTGTTGCTGACGCTTGGTATGCAGCTATAGGGAGGCCCATTCGGAACGGACGGTGTACCACAGATTGAGTGCAATGGGCTTAAGATCATATCGTCCGCATCTAATGCTTCCACTCACTGCAAGTCATTGTCGCCAACGGTTAAGGCTCGTGTCCACTTGCAAGTAACTTGCAATAGTTTTTGCAGCAAGTACTTGCTTGTCTGTCTACACTATCTTTTAATTGTTCGCAAATTTAATCTAGGAAGTTGCTCTCGCAAGTTCACTTGGGCTTGATTGTTCTGATTTCATGTACACTATAGATGATAAGATGTCGTATGCAAAATCTGAAGCTGCGGCGGTAGTTGTGGTATATTTAATTAAAAAAAAAAAAAATGAAAACAAGAGAAGGATAGTAAAAGGCGGAGAAAATGTTAGGTGAGAAATTGGATTCAACGTAGAACTACTCTAGGGATGCACGAAAAGTTGCTTACTGAATCGAGAAATGAAGATCCGATGGAGCTTAAACAGTTTTTGCGGATGTGTATGTATGACGGGTTTCCTGCCTGCGGAGAGTTGTAAGAACGAGAGTCAATAAAGAATAGTGTTGAACCGGACCTAGCATAATCAATAACTTTCCGACCATTGCTACAATTACTGCTAGAAATACAACATAACATTCTTTTTTTCTAAAAATCGAGTTTCGACTTGCGAGATTATCTTCCGTAATATTCTGTATATTTGAGTCAGTTATAAACTTTAATGAGTCAAAGAACTCCCAAGTACTCTTATATATTTCATTAGTCCCTTGTCCACTTTTCTTTTTTTGAATTTTTATCCACCCTTGGTTAATTTGCGTTCTCAAATTATGTAGCTTCCTTTGAATTTCTGCTGTAGAAGTATTAAATAAGTCGGCCAATTTTTGCAATGCATTCTGCTTTTTGATTCTGTCCTTAAATTCTGGAGTATGTACACTCCATAATTCAGGATATAAAATTTTCAATCAAAAGGCACATGTCTTCTCTCGTCCAGTTGAACTTCTCCATATTTGCTCGATTTACAACACTACTTGCTGCAAGGTTTTCGGAACAGGCTCGAAATTTTTGCGGCAAACTAATTTCCTGAGAGTAACCGTCTACACTGCAAGCTGTCAGCAAGTCGCAAGTTCTTTAAGTGCAAGTAATTTTGCTGCAATATTTCTCTAATGATGCGCACACGCTACGCAAGGTGAGAGCAGCTCTAGCAATTTTATTTGCTAGTGGCCACGAGGCTTTAGATTCATGCCAAGAACACCGACAACAGCATGCTGAATGGCATTAGACGGCCTTCTCCGACGAGTCCACGTTTTATGGGGGCACATGACGGACGCCAACGCGTAAGACGACATTGGGTCGAACGACGTGGTCTCCAGTTTGCTGTTCAGCGCCATGTACACTGTCCTATTGGTTTGATGGTTAGGGTGCCATTGCATTCAACAGCAACTTGTGTTTCGTGGCACAATGATTGCGCAACGTTATGTGAATAAGGTGTTAGAACCAATTGCCGTTCCATATGTCCAAGACCTCGAAGAAGGTTTCTTCCAGCAAGATAATGCACGTCCCCATATTGCAAGGGTATCGATGAGGTTCCTACAGGAAGCTGAGGTCAAGATACTCCCCTGGACTCCACGATCACCCGATTTATCGCCAACTGAAAAAGTATTGGATTGGCGGATTCAATACGTAGGCGATTTTCCCAATCTTCCGACCATGTTGGACGAACTGGAACATGCTGTATGGGCAGCTTGGGAATATGTACCTCTAGAAAATAGGGCAAAACGAAATTAAATTAAAGCCGCTGTGGTCTTGTATATGTCCAAATGCATATTGTCTTAAATGTAGTCAATATTATTCATAATTAGAACTAAAACATCTCTAGCATGATTCAAATGTTATTGGAGAGTGTTTTGTATTATGCCCTCTTGAGTTTGAGTGCTTTTTTTTGTGCCAAGGGTAATAAAATTTTGTGCAAAGCAAATATCTTTTATACGTTTAAAAGCACATTAACATGTCACAGATGTCTCTTAATCGCAAGATTATTATATTCTGATCTGATCTTTATTGACATTATTTGTAAAACTTTGCGTCGCGTTATCATTTTTTTTTTTTGGTCAGCCTCCCGCAATGGATGAACGCCTAAGGCGCTGTAGAAGCGCCGCGAGATGATAAGTGTCTGTGCACGTTAGATTTGAAACGCTGCAGGTTGTAACCGGCGGGAAACAAATTCCCTGGCGGCTCATTCCACAGCGTCGAAGTTCTCCAAAAGAAGGAATGCTGGAGGAGACTGGTTCGGGGAGTAGAGACCTCGTCCTGGTAAGGATGAGCTTGTAAAGCCTCTCTAGTGTTATTACCTGCTCAGTCGAATATCTTCCGTAATAGAATCTGTAAAACAGGGACAGGGCAGCCACTCTTCTTCGATGTTCCAAGCAGTAGAGGTTCTTTGTGGGGTTAGGCGTATCGATTAGTCTAATTGCTCTCTTCTGGATCGTGTCCAGAAGCTTTAGAGCTTCGGTGCACATCCCCACCCATGGGTGCAATATTCCAACGATGGTCGGATCTCTGCCTCGTTGAGCAGCAGTAGTTGCTCTAGCGGAACAGAACTCCAAGCTTCTGGGATGCTGTTTTAGCAATACTGACGACCTGGTCGTGCCAGGACATATTGTGGTTGACGTTGATCCCAACAGCTTGACGGAAGGTGACTCGACTACTGGGTGACCCTCCATTTCTTAATGTACCTACTGTCGTCTGCGAAGCTGTAGATTGGATTGGATGTTATTTCCAGCAGCTCGATGTAAAGCGAAAACAGTGTAGGGGATAGGAGATATCCTTGAGGAACACCGGCGTTTATTGAAAATACGTCTGATGAACAGCCTTCGACCGCAACAGAGATCGGTCGTTCAAGAAGCTACTGAGTCACCGGCTCAGATCAGGTGGTAGTCCATAAGCAGCAAGCTTGACCAAAGTCCCGCATGCCACACTCTATCTAAAAGGGGTGATACACGTACGAACTTCAAGTACGCGGTTTGTAAGTTCGCGAACTTACTCGGCTCGACGTCGGTGACGTGAAGCTGAAATCACTCATTTTGATGATTTTCCTAAATAAACAAAACTTTTAACAAACGCCAAACACAACAAGCGTTGCGCATCGATGGCCTGCAGAAACAAAGTGGTGGCCCGCGGCTCGCAGTACGAGCCGAGACAAGCTACGAGCAAGATTTCAAACCGGTTGGATCGCCGGCGGTTTGCGCGATGGTTTTAAAGTACGCGTACTTACGGTGACACACAGGCGAAAAAGGTCGTCGAGCCAAAAGTACGCGTGCTTGCTCGTACGTGTATCACCCCTTTAAGGCTTTCGAAATGCAAGCGCAACAACACAGGATTCGCCAATATTTTCAATTGCTCTGTTCCACAAGTCAATAACGCAGGCCAGGAGGTCACCCGTAGATCTATGCTTATGGAAGCCAGAAGCGATCACTTATGATGTTATTGTTGACCAGGTATTTCAGGACCTGTGTCTTAATGCCAGTTTCCATAACTTTAGGTATGATGCTGAGAAGAGACACAGGTCTACAGTTACTGGGATCGGTTTTTTTGCCTTTCAGGAGAATGGGTTATAAGCAGCCAATCTTCCACGAAGCGGGAAACACGCTTCACTGATACGATAGTTTGAAAAACTTGCAAAGAATAGGTGCAAGCTCAACGGCACAGCGTTTAAGGGCAATAAAAGAAAAATAACATAAGTGAGACTGATCTGTTAAGTTTAATTTTATAACTTACCCTGCAACAGCACTTTGATGACTTTTCTCATAAGCGCAACTCCTATAATATTCTTCCATGCCGTATACTGATTTACTCATGGTGCTGCTGACGTGTTAATTTCTATGTATGTAATTAGCATGCTGCTACTGTGAGTAATCTATCTTGAAGCTACGATGTATGTACATCAGTATTTTAATATGGATGTCTTCATTTGAAATCTCGTTATCCGTAACACCTGTGTTTCACAATTATTGGGAAATTACAGCAAGGCAACTCGGCCTTCGCTTGTGTATATTATACAGGGTGTCCTTTTTTGAAATGAAGTAGGTTTGTGGTGAGACTTGATGCATGCATGGAGAGCATCTATCAAAGCCCCATGATAGAGAATAGCTGAATGTGCTTACTTTGAACAGAAATCAGCTTCGACTAAAACGGATTTTGTGGCCTGAAGTAACTGGTGAAGATTTATTTATTTATTTAGCGTATGGTTATAGCACAAAAAAAGTACAACAGTTTAGACAAACAATACAAAATGGAAAGAAATAAAAAATTGCGATATAATAGTAACTAGACTATAACTTAATATGGAGCCTGGAAATCCATGCTGCGGCTGATGACTTGGCTTGGAGGAGGTCCTTGTTGTTTCCTGGATATGCTCTAAGGCCACATTTTTGCACTATTTGCCTGACCGTTTGGCGTTATGCTCCACAGTCGCATTGCGGGGTTTGTTCCGTTGTTTAAACCAGCTATTCTCAACCGCTGCCGCTGGTCCGCGGAGAAATTTTACTACTCCGTAGACATTTCCCCTATCCACTAAAAAAATTTACTTGATTTAGTCCTACGTAATTTATTTATTATATAGATCAAATCAATATGGGATTTTTATGGATATAATATTCTCGCATTATTACTGTAGACAAATGATAATAAAAATGTTACAACTATCTAACTTACGTAGTAGTTTTTTACAAATACTTAGTAAAAATTTGCTGTTAAGAAAATATCACTGGTCTCACTCTCACTCAAAACGCGACCGGATTTGTAATCAGCAGCCTTAAATTATCCAAAACACGAGGTTTCATCTTAATAGAAAGCCAAATGAAGATTATGGATTTTTTAGGTAAACCTGAAATCTGAAATATCTGAAATTTTGGATTTTCGTCAAACGAGACTGAAACTCAAAACTGCGAGCGGATATATAATCAGCAGCCTCAAATTATCCAAAACACGACGTTTCATCTTAATAGAAAGCCAAATGAAGATTTTGGATTTTTTAGGTAAACCTGAAAATCTGAAATATCTGAAATTTTTGATTTTCGTCAAACGAGACTGAAACTCAAAACCGCGAGCGGATATATAATCAGCAGCCTCAAATTATCCAAAACACGAGGTTTCATCTTACTAGAAAGCCAAATAAAGATTTTGGATTTTTTAGGTAAACCTGAAAATCTGAAATTTTGAATTTTCGTCAAACGAGACTGAAACTCAAAACTGCGAGCAGATTTATAATCAGCAGCCTCAAATTATCCAAAAACACGTGGTTTCATCCTAATAGAAAGCCAAATAAGGATTTTCGATTTTTTTAGGTAAACCTGAAAATCTGAAATTTTAGATTTTCGTCGAACGAGACTGAAACTTAAAACTGCGACAGGGTTTGAAATCAGCAGTCTCAAATTATCCAAAACACGCAGCGTCATCTTAACAGAAAGCCAAATAAAGGTTTTCGATTTTTTAGGTAAACCTGGAAACCTGAAATTTTAAACTTTGGTTAAACAAAACTGCAAGTTAAAACTGCGAACGTATTTTCAATAAGCAGCCTCAAATTATCCAAAACACGAGGTTTCATCTTAATGGGAAGCCAAATAAAGATTTTCGATATTTTAGGTAAACCTGAAGATCTGGAGGATCTGGAATATTTGAATTTCGTTAAACGAGACGAAAACTCAAAAGTCCGACCGGATTTGTAATCACCACCCTAAAAGTATCCAAAGCACGAAGTTTCATTTTAATAGAAAGCCAAATAAAGATTTTCGGTTTTTTAGGCAAACCTATAAGATCTGAAAAATCTGAAATTTTTCATTTTCGTGAAACGAGACTGAAATTCAAAACTGCGACAGGATATGAAATCAGCAGTCTTAAATTATCCAAAACACGCAGCTTCATCTTAATAGAAAGTCAAATAGAGATTTTCGATTTTTTAGGTAAACCTGGAAACCTGAAAATTTAAACTTTGGTCAAACGAGACTGCAACTCAAAACTGCGACTCGATTTGTGATCAGCATCCTCAAATTATCCAAAAACACGTGGTTTCATCCTAATAGTAAGACAAATAAAGATTTTCGATTTTTTAGGTAAACCTGGAAACCCAAAATTTTAAACTTTTGTCAAACGAGACTGCAATTCAACTGCGATCGAATTTTGAATTTCAGCCTCAGATTATCCAAAAACATGAGGTTTCATCTTAATAGAAGGCCAAATACAGATTTTTGACTTTTTACACAATTTATATGATCATAAAAGCTTGCGCTCGATTTACTTGTGTAATTAAACCAGTACCTATTTAATACTTTAATTTTTTTTAAACTCAGTTCAACTAAAAATACTTATAGGTACTAATGCGAACCTCGCCACAAGCTTTTATGATAATATAAAATGTATATAATGAGGCTATAAGTTGATAGTTGAAATTTTAAAGGAAATTTTTATGTTCTTTTCTTAAATCAATTAAATAAAAACTTTTTTTAAAAAAGATTCTTTCGCTTTTAATTTATCAATCAAAGACTTTCAATTGACCACCGTGTACACCTCCAACAACTCATTTTTACGCCAAACGGAATTACTAGCTTCCATCACGCTAGATCACCGGTGATGTCATGTTTACCTACAACCAAATACGTCGTAAACAACAAACACCCGTATCGATGACACCCGGTGAAAACTGACACCTTCTATCTTCTATAATTACACACTGCGTCCATTAGAAAGAGAAAAAGTCAAAAGAATAAAAGTTAGGCTAGATTACTCATTCACTTTGTAGGGATGGGCTTGAATTAGATTCTATCTTTGGATTCATTCATAATGGGATGCGCCGAAATAAAATGATGGCTTCGATTAGCTGCGAATCTCTCTCTATCAGATATAAAAATGTATTGCAACGAAAACGCTAGTGGATTAATTGCCTGTTTCAAATATGTTTAAGTATCAATAAATTGAGTCGCATTGTTAAAGAATTCAGATCATCTCTAGTCGAATGCGCAGTTGAATCTCACTGACCTGCGCTGTAGCAGTATCGATTGTCGATATCGATAAGATACCTGTGACGTCATCTCTTGTTTTAAGTCACGTGGAAAAATTTGAATATATCCTTATTTTATTTTGCAAATATCTTTTTTTGGCTGTCAGTAAAATCATGTTTTTTGTTTCCTACTGCTTCTTGATATGGTTTTCTTTACGCTATGTATACTCCCGAGGCGATTTCACGACCTCTGCAAGTACCCTAGTATGGAGCACGGGCTTTATCTTTCTTTCAAGTTCAAGAATAGTTCGTATGAGTGTGTGTTCTAAAGAGTCTGGCTTTCAAGATACAGGGTATCAAGTTTTGGAAGAAATAGAATTTTTGACACCTTTATATCTTGAAAACCAGTCTCTGTAGGGCGCGACCGATTTGTAGTTAGCAGCATTAAATTATTCAAAACACGAGGTTTCGTCTTACTAGAAAGCAAAATAATGATCTTTAATTTTTAAGTTAAACTGAAGATCTGAAATATTAGAATTTTTTTATTTTCGTCAAACGATACTGAAACTCAAAACTGAGACTGGATTTGTCATCAGCAGATTCAAATTGTTTAACACAGGACGTTTCATCTTAGAAGAAAGCCAAATAACGATTCTCGATTCTTTAGGTAAACCTGAAAATCTGAAATATCTGAAATTTTAAATTTTCGCCAAACGAAACTAAAACTCAAAACTGCAACCAAATTTGTAATCAGTAGCTTCAAATTATATAAAACACGAGGTCTCATCTTACTCGAAAGAGAAATAACGATTTTAGATTTTTCAGGTAAACCTGTTCCTGTTCCGAAATATCACAAATTTTTTATTGTTATCAAACAATAATGAAACTCAAAACTGCGACAGGGTTTGAAATCAGAAGTTTCAAATTATCCAACACACAAGGTTTCATCTTAACAAATAAAATATTTTCGATTTTTTAGGTAAACCTGAAGATCTGAAATCCGTTAATTTCATCAAACGAGACGGAAAATCAAAAGTGCGACCGGATTTATAATCAGCAGCCTCGAATGATCCAAAACAGGAAGTTTCATCTTGATAGGAACCAAAATAAAGATTTTTGTGTGTGTTTTTTTTTTGTAAACCTGAAGGACCTAAGGTTCACAAATTTGTGATTTTCCTCAAAACAGACCGAAACTCAAAAGTGCGGCTGGATTATTCAAAGCTCGAAGTTTCATCTTAATAGAAAGCCAAATAAAGATTTTCTAGTTTGAAAGCAAAATCTGGAAACCTGAAATCTTAGGCTTTGGTCAAACGGGACTGCAACTTAAAGCTTCGACCGAATTTTTAATTAGCAGCCTCAAATTATCCAAAACGCGAGGTATCACCTTAATAGAAGGCGAAATAAAGATTTTCGACTTTTTACACAACTTTTACAAAAAAATTAAAGCTTTTTTTTAAAAAAGGCTTTTTTCGTTTTAAATTTATTTCAGAGATAGAAATCTGAAATCGGAATATAAGAATATCTATTGTTTGAATGTTATTTTGTTGACGTGAACAACATTTATTTTGCTTAAAATTTTGTTGTTTCGATGGCCATTTCATTATTTGATAACAGTAAATCGTGTTGTTTCAATGAGCCCTATGGTTTGTTTCATTTGAATCTTTCTGGCTATAACTAGAACCGTTACGTACAAACAATTCGTTGTTTAATTGAATAGAATTGATATGATAAGATTTTTCCAAGTGCGTGCACAGTGGGGCACATCACAGAACCGCTGCCGGCAACGCTGCGCACCACTACACGCTCGCGGGCTCGCGCCGACTGCCAAAACAAGTGAGGCGTCTTTCATTTCGCTGTTCTCCAAGTTATTTTGAAATATTTGCAGAGCTCAGTGTTATAAAACAAGACTTTCATTTGACCACCGTGTACACCTCCAACAACTCATTTTTACGCCAAACGGAATTACTAGCTTCCATCACGCTAGATCACCGGTGATGTCATGTTTACCTACAACCAAATACGTCGTAAACAACAAACACCCGTATCGATGACAACCGGTGAAAACTGACACCTTCTATAATTACACACTACGTCCATTCGAAAGAGAAGATTCAATTTCCGTGAGCACAAATAAATCACCAGTTCAATCTACTTGTTGAGATGCAAATGAGGCTAATTGTCCGAGTAGTCATTTAGCATATTCAATTTGTTGGGCTTCGGTAAAATAAACCACAAATCACCATCTAGGTAGGCATTAGCGGTAATATCATTAGCGGATATTAATATCTATTCTTAATTAACATGCGCATAAACGCATGTGATTTATTGAAAGTTATAATTAGTTACACAGATTAAAAACGTTTCCACGAAGCTGGAATATCGAATGTCATTAGTGCAACCACCAATATCAGTAAAATACGATCTGGTAGCAGTTCTATTGCGGGAACAGTGGAATGACCTGTCTCGAGGACATGTAGTAGTGATGGGGAGGCGAAGCCAGGCAAGTAGGCCACCTTTGGCCCTTTTTGCCAACCCCACTGAACCAATCACTGAAAACACTAAAATTCTACACCCTAGAAAGCTCCTTGTCGAACCTACCAGACCTCCTGACGAAAGTCAGTATGTCCGACCATTTCGCTGAATATAGTGGCTCCTCCCCAAACTCCGTCGTGCCGCATATCTGAACCCTAAGGTTGCGATAAACTGCACATCTGCCCAGGAAGTGGAACGCTGTCTCGTCCTCCTCCCAGCATCTGGAGCAAATGGGGTCCCCTACCACTCTCATAAGTGACAGATGTCTATTCAGCCGGCAATGGCCAGTGAGGACCCCCACCAGAAGGTTGAGCGTCTCGAGGACATTCTTCAGTACAAGGACAAATCTGGTTCTTTCAAATTTACACACAAGTAAGGCGTTATTGAAAAAGCCAGAGAGCATTATTTTCCCGTTTTTATCTGCTTTGTGGACTATTCTAAGGCGTTTGATAACGTAAAGTGGCCTAAACTGTGGGAAATCCTCATCTCTATGGGAGTTCCCTACCACTTTGTATTTCTCATACAGCAACTCTATGAGTCTAGCTCAGCTCGTGTAAGAATTGATGGTAACCTGTCTGGTCAAACAGCAACCAGAAAAGGAGTCCGTCAGGGATACGTATTATCTCCGATGTTATTTAACATTTACTCTGAATTTGTGATGAGACAGGTATTGGACAACTGGAATGGCGGTATAACTATTGGCGGAAGCAAAATATCTAACTTAAGATTTGCTGACGATACAACCCTTATTGCTGCTTCTCAGGAAGAACTAATAGCTCTATTGAACGTTTTAGAACAACACAGTGCAGCATACGGTCTTAGTACTAACTGCAACAAGACCAAGGTTATTATCGTAGATAGAGAGCATGACAATCATCGAGAAATAAAGTCAATAGGCCGTTGTGAGGTAGTTCAAAGTTTTGTGTATCTCGGTTCTTTCATCGACAACTCAGGTAGCTGTGAGACTGAGATTCGACGGCGCATTCAACAGGCACGGGTGGCCATGACAAAGCTTACTAAAATATGGCGCGACTAAAGCTACCAAAATGTCACTGGTTCAGTCTCTTGTGTTCTCCATATTTTTGTATGCCTCGGAACCTTGGACTGTTAAAAAGGCAGATTGAGCTTGCATAGATGCTTTTGAAATGTGGACGTGGAGGAGAATGCTGAGAATTCCTTATACCGCCCAACGAACTAATGTTTCCATATTGGATGAGCTCGGTAATCCAAAGAGACTATCCTCCATTGTGACGATGAGAATGCTTACATTCTTCGGACATATTCACAGAAGCGATAATATGGAGCAACTTGTAGTTCAGGGTCACGCCCCGAGTGGGCGGCGCCGTGGCCGTTCCCCTACACGCTGGGTGGATACGACGAAACAGTTGCTAGATATGAGTATCAAGAGCGCCACTGAACTGACTAAATCGCGAACGATGGCGAGCTACAGTTCTCAAAACTATTGATAATATTCGCGTCGGCAATACTCTAGCTCCGACTTAATGCATTTTACGAGTTCACAACATGTCTGTTAAGACATTGTGACTATGATGATGATGAAGGGCGTTTCAAAAGATATTTTCCGAATGTATAATATTGAGTTTGAAACATCTGCAGAACAAGTTAGTATTGGCCACTGCCTGCTATGTAGCGAACAGCACCGATCCCCTGATCCGCTTTGTGCGAGAGCACGATAATCCGGGTAATAGAGCCTTTCTTTTTAGCGCAGCGAAACGAGCAGCCGAGGAGCTCAGCCTCACACTCGACTTCAAGCGGAGGTGTCAGCAGTCCATTACGGAACTTGCTCCCGCAGAATTAATATCCCACATTAAAACTGCCGAAGTCGACTTCCTTTTAAGACTTCATAAAGATAAGCCAATGCGTGGAATCATGTACAAACATCTGGAAGAGCATGGCTTGTCTGAGCAGTTGACCTTCTCTTTCCTAAGGTCTAGTGGGTTGAAGTCGGAGACTGAGGGCTTTATAATGGCTTGCCAGGACGGTGTCTTCAACACCTTGGTGTTGTTTTAGGATTGTCGCATTCGCCGCCGTCTTTAACACCGTAGCGTAATACCTGCATCCTGGACCCTGCATAATAGCACACAATAGTATCTAGTCAAACTGTTAAATAAATTGCCATTGCCACGTGATACCCGTGATACCACCGTCAACCATCGGTCAACGAATCTGTCGGTAGTGCTCCACCGCCATTTGAGTCGCGTCCCAGTTCCCATCAGTTTCTTTATCACTGGATCTATCCAACCATAAATGAGCTATTAAAAAAATGGGGATGCAAAGATCTGACTCAGGTGTTTCTAGGTAAGTACCAAGTATATTAAATGTGATTTAAGAAATTTTGCAGACTATTTCTCCAGTGTACCCATCACTAAAGAGGCACCGAGTGATTTACAAATATTTGAAAACTTTGCACACATGTTCCAAGTCCAAAATTCAATTGGCTTCTACATGTGTATGTCTTGAAGGTAATGACATAGACGAGAAAAATGTCTACATGCTCATAGAAGAGTTTAAATGCTTGCTTCAATATAATACATTTCTTGGAATGAAACAACAGTGGCTTTAGTAACAGCTCATCAAAGTTATCAAACGCTCAAATCAATACTACTAGATTGCTCATCCAAGAATATAACAATTTTAGAATAAAGTTGAGCTACTTGTGTCAAGTTTATGGAATGTTCCAGTTAGTAGTAGTAGTAGTGATGGGGAGGCGAAGCCAGGCAAGTAGGCCACCTTTGGCCCTTTTTGCCAACCCCACTGAACCAATCACTGAAGACACTAAAATTCTACACCCTAGAAAGCTCCTTGTCGAACCTACCAGACCTCCTGACGAAAGTCAGTATGTCCGACCATTTCGCTGAATATAGTGGCTCCTCCCCAAACTCCGTCGTGCCGAATATCTGAACCCTAAGGTTGCCATAAACTGCACATCTGCCCAGGAAGTGGAACGCTGTCTCGTCCTCCTCCCAGCATCTGGAGCAAATGGGGTCCCCTACCACTCTCATAAGTGACAGATGTCTATTCAGCCGGCAATGGCCAGTGAGGACCCCCACCAGAAGGTTGAGCGTCTCGAGGACATTCTTCAGTACAAGGACAAATCTGGTTCTTTCAAATTTACACACAAGTAAGGCGTTATTGAAAAAGCCAGAGAGCATTATTTTCCCGTTTTTGTCTGCTTTGTGGACTATTCTAAGGCGTTTGATAACGTAAAGTGGCCTAAACTGTGGGAAATCCTTATCTCCATAGGAGTCCCTTACCACTTAGTATTTCTCATACAGCAACTCTATGAGTCTAGCTCAACTTGTGTAAGAATTGATGGTAACCTGTCTGGTCAAACAGCAACCAGAAAAGGAGTTCGTCAGGGATGCGTATTATCTCCGATGTTATTTAACATTTACTCTGAATTTGTGATGAGACTGGTATTGGACAACTGGAATGGCGGTATAACTATTGGCGGAAGCAAAATATCTAACTTAAGATTTGCTGACCATACAACCCTTATTGCTGCTTATCAGGAAGAACTAGTAGCTCTATTGAACGTTTTAGAACAACACGGTGCTGCATATGGTCTTGGTATTAACTACAACAAGACCAAGGTGATGATCGTAGATAGAGAGCATGACAATCATCAAGAAATAAAGTCAATAGGCAGTTGTGAGGTGGTTCAAAGTTTTGTGTACCTCGGTTCTTTGATCGACAATTCAGGTAGCTGTGAGACTGAGATTCGACGGCGCATTCAACAGGCACGGGTGGCCATGACAGAGCTTACTAAAATATGGCGTGACCACAACATCACTAAAGCTACCAAAATGTCACTGGTTCAGTCTCTTGTGTTCTCCATATTTTTGTATGCCTCGGAAACTTGGACTGTTGAAAAGGCAGATCGAACTCGCATAGATGCTTTTGAAATATAACGTGGAGGAGAATGCTGAGAATTCCTTATACCGCCCATCGAACTAATGTTTCCATATTGGATGAGCTCGGTAATCCAAAGAGACTATTCTTCATTGTGTCGATGAGAATGCTTACATACTTCGGACATATTCACAGAAGCGATAATATGGAGAAACTTGTAGTTCAGGGTCACGCCCCGAGTGGGCGGCGCCGTAGCCGTTCCCCTACACGCTGGGTGGATACGACGAAACAGTTGCTAGATATGAGTATCAAGAGCACCAGTGAAGTGACAGTAAATCGCGAACGATGGCGAGCTGCAGTTCTCAAAACTATTGACAATATTCGTGTCGGCAATACTCTAGCTTCGACTTAATGCATTTTACGAGTTCACAACATGTCTGTTAAGACATTGTGACTATGATGATGATGAAGGCGTTTCAAAGGATATTCTCCGAATGTACCTATAATATTGTTTGAAGCATCTGCACAACAAGTTAGTATTGGCCACTGTCTGCTATGTGACGAACAGCCACCGATCCCTTCATCCGCTTTGTGCGAGAGCACGAGAATGCGGGTAAAGGAGCCTTTATTTTTAGCGCAGCGAAACGAGCAGCGGAGGAGCTCAGCCTCACACTCGACTTCAAGCGGAGGTGTCAGCAGTCCATTACGGAACTTGCTCCCGCAGAATTAAAATCCCACATTAAAACTGCCGAAGTCGACTTCCTTTTAAGACTTGATAATTATAAGCCAATGCCTGGAATCTTCTATAAACATATCTAGAAGAGCATGGCTTGTCTGAGCAGTTGACCTTCTCTTTCCTAAAGTCTAGTGGGTTGAAGTCGGAGACTGAGGGCTTCATAGTGGCTTGCCAGGACGGTGTCTTCAACACCTTGGTGTACCGTAAAAGGGTTATGGATGTAGATGTACCCGACACCCGTTGTAGAGCTTGCTGACAGGCGCTAGATACGCTTATGCATCTTTTGTCGGCGTGTAAGACGTACGCTGGGACGGCCTACGTCCATCGGCACAACGCGGCTCTACGAGTGCTCTGCTATCATTTAAGGCACTCATACGGTATCGATGAGACCCCGGTGCTGCCATACGCTCCAGGGGATATAGAGTCCGTTGTGGAAAACGAGAGATACCGGATTTACTAAATAGTCCTTCTCGACCACCAACAGCACACGATGTTCGTTATAGAGTTTCCGGAACCTGTCGAGGTGAACATCGTCTCTAAGGAGGAGGAAAAGCGGACCAAATATCAGGCGTTGCTCGGACAACTTCGCAGGCTCTGGCCAGACTACACTGTAAGTCTACTGCCGTGCGGCGGCGCACATCTTAGCCGCCAAAATGTAGAAGGCAGTTATCCTTGGGGTCCCTTCGTCCACCTGGGCGCATGATTTGCGGACTCAGTGACTGTTCCATTACCCAGTAAGTACTGCACAAATAAAAAGAAATTCTCAAGTCAAGAGTTGTGATATTCTTGTAAATACATACTCACAACAAGAATATCTATTCTCACCCTAAGAAAGAATATTTGTTGAGAAAATTATAAAAAATTTGTATCAAGAATAATATATTTTTGATTTATATATTTATTTTAAAGAAATATGCTCCGAAAGAAAACATAATTTTCTTTGCAACCAAGACTATAATAATTTAATAACAAGTATTTCATAATTTTATATCAAGATTACCATTTTTCCAGCGGTGTCCCGTTTACTTCTATCAAGAATATAGACAGCTTGCAAATGCGAACCTTCATTTACAATATGATAATCTTGCTTTGAAAATGAACGCTGTTTTAAGCACACCCTATATTTGTATCAAGTTAATCATTTATTTGACGTCTGTTGCCCGTCCTCGTCCGCCGCCATTATCGGTTTTAGGATTGCCGCCGTCTTCAACACCGTAGCGTAATACCTGCATCCTGGACCCTGCATAATAGCACATAATAGTATCTAGTCAAACTGTTAAATAAATTGCCATTGCCACGTGATACCCGTGATACCACCGTCAACCATCGGTCAACGAATCTGCCGGTAGTGCTCCACCGCCATTTGAGTCGCGTCCCAGTTCCCGTCAGTTTCTTTATCACTGGATCTATCCAACCATAAATGAGCTATTAAAAAAATGGGGATGCGGAGACCTGACTCAGGTATTCCTAGGTAAGTACCAAGTATATTAAATGTGATTTAAGAAATTTTGCAGAACTATTTCTCCAGTGTCCCCATCACTAAACAGGCACCGACTGATTTACAAATATTTGAAAACCTTCCACACATGTTCCAAGTCCAAAATTCAATTGGCTTCTACATGTGTATGTCTTGAAGGTAATGACATAGACGAGAAAAATTTCTACATGCTCATAGAAGAGTTTAAATGCTTGCTTCAATACAATACATTTCTTGGAATGAAATAACAGTGGCTTTGGTAACAGCTCATCAAAGTTATCAAACGCTCAAATCAATACTACTAGATTCCTCATCCAAGAATATAACAATTTTAGAATAAAGTTGAGCTACTTGTGTCAAGTTTATGAAATGCTCCAGTTAGTAGTAGTAGTAGTAGTAGTGATGGGGAGGCGAAGCCAGGCAAGTAGGCCACCTTTGGCCCTTTTTGCCAATCCCACTGAACCAATCACTGAAAACACTAAAATTCTACACCCTATAAAGCTCCTTGTCGAACCTACCAGACCTCCTGACGAAAGTCAGTATGTCCGACCATTTCGCTGAATATAGTGGCTCCTCCCCAAACTCCGTCGTGCCGAATACCTCAACCCTAAGGTTGCGATAAGCTGCCCAGGAAGTGGAACGCTGTCTCGTCCTCCGCCCAGCATCTGGAGCAAATGGGGTCCCCTACCACTCTCATAAGTGACAAATGTCCATTCACCACCACCAGAAGGTTGAGCGTCTTTCTGCCTTTATTCAAAAGCCATAGCGTTCAGCCCTTATCAGGGCCTGCTATGAATCTTTTGGCTTGCCTGCAGTCGTCTCTCTTTAACCAGGCTTTCGCCAGTTCCTTGTAGGCCCAGTTGTTCAGGGCCACATTGACCTGGCGTCAGCTAATTCCCAGCATAGGTTCTGGGCCGCTGCAGGGGCTGCTGGCCCCAATGCTTCAGTTAAGATTATAAAATGCTTCAATCAAGATTGTGAAATGCTTCGGTCAAGATTACCATATGCTTGATTTGAGATCTTGGTATTTTTACTTTCAAGAATTTTACAGTTTTGCATTGAAGATATTTTCTCAATCTAACCCTTATATGGTCAAAGATATCGTATTCTCTCTTTAAGAGTAGTATAGCTTTGCGCGTATAGGAAGTTATGGTATACTTGAATTAAAGCATCTGTGCTCCATCTAAGAAATAATTTTTATGTGTGCAATGTTCATCAACTTCAGTTACTTTTTGTAGGATAAGGTCATTCATACAAAAACTCCTTATTTTTCTATTTGCGACGTTTCGACTTACATTAAGTCATCTTCAGGCAACAGAAAATCGAAGTTTTTATAGTTTTCTGTTGCCTGAAGATGACTTAATATAAGTCGAAACGTCGTAATAGAAAAATAAGGAGTTTTTGTATGACTGACCTTAGCCTACAAAAAGCAACTGAAGTTCATCACAGTAGGTCAAAATCCTTTACAAAATGTTCATCAAATTAGAAAACGTACACCAGATCCGTGGAGGAGTAAAGTGAAAGCACACCTCCATTTGACACTCTGTATATCGTGTGAAGAAACGTTGGGAGCCTTTTAATTCGGTGCCGACACCACACGAAGTGCTCCAGACAGGCCCTTCCGCCGCGCCGCGTCGGTCTATCGCGGTGCTCGACTCAGCTTTTATATCAAATTGCTAATCACCGAAATTACCCTGTCGCAAAACAATGAAACGACAATCACACCGTCATCATCAAAGGAAGCCGGGGGTCTACATCACACGCGACGTTGCCACGCTTACGCTGATTCATGCTTACTAAGGCTACGGTTACTATGCATGCGAGTTCTGACGAAAATGTGTTCTGACGAGACATGGCCGACACTACACTAGGCCGGAGCCTTAGATGTGGCAACGTGGCTTAGCTGTCAAATAGTGGCCCTATAGTTTCAGAATAATTATTACATTTTATATGTATTAGAGTTCATCTCGGTTAATAAATTAAGAAAAATACTTTTTAGAACTACTACTACTAATACCACTTACATCTGATGTCTGTTTCATCACAGTCAGACACTACAAAATAAAAATAAACGCAACCTGTTTCCTGCCGCCACCTCCATTTCCACTTAAATGAACACTCAATTTACTTTGTAAATTATCACTTGAGCTAGAAATATTCACTATTAGGTCACTGTGAAGCCATTCTTGCTGGTCTTGATTTCCCTTTCACTATCAAATGCTTTCGTAGGTATGCCCCAGGCCATGCCCAGATGAGTTCTATTAACTGTATTTTTCTGTGAAATTTGGGAGGTCCAGAAAACATTAGAGGTACCACATTGTGCTTTAAAATAGGTCTTATCCTTTGAAATGTTTGTCAATTATTGTCTTTATCCTTATAAATATAACCAGCCCTTCCGAGGAATACCTTTCACCCACTTCTGTTTATGTCCCTTATCGAACGCACAATTGCTAGTGCAACCTGGTACTACACACTTTGCAGGCATCTTTTTATCTTTATAGTTTCATTCGTGCAGGTAAATAAGTAGGAACCCATTCAAAATCACCTTGCAACGTTCTTTTTAATCTGGAATAAGGTGATGTTGGGCCATGGTTTGGTAGTCGTCTCCTGGGCTGCAACCTGGTACTACACGCTTCGTAGGCATCTTTTTATCTTTATAGTTTCGTTTGTGCAGGTAAATAATTAGAAACAAATTAATAATCACCTTCCAACCATATTTTCTGCACCTGGAAGAATACACATGACATAACAACAAACGAAAACACGGCCTGATCTCCAACGTTGCCATGTTTCAATGCTCCGGCCTAGTGAGTAGAGACGTCCATGGACGAGATCGTACGAACTCCTCGTCAGAACAACGGTGGTTCTACTGCACGCGTTTCCAGGGTATTCTGATCGTCGGTGCGGTTCTGTCACCCAGTAGAAGATGGATGGCTTGATGAGCTATATTTTCTTGAAAATCCTATAATAGAGCTATTTCTTTTAAATAATGGAAAATCGGAGCACGTGAGCTAGTCATTTAGTACCTAGTAGAGGACGACAAAGGCGAGTTTCATATGTTGTTTGATGAATTATAGGACCAACCAGAAAAGTTTTTCGAGTACTTCAGGATGACCACAAAACACTCGAATACATACTGAAGGCGATAGAAGAAAGGGTCGAAAAGTTCTCCAATTTTCGCGACCGTATTTTGCCAAGAACAGACTCGCTGTATGGTGGTTAGTTGTGGTAACTTTTGTCCATCATGTCCCACAAACACCTGTTCTCTTGCATATAATAAGCAATCAGTTTATCCACATCCATGGTGAACCCTCCACAGTTATCAGTTCCAAACCACGTGAGAAAACCAGCCAACACGTGGCAAAATAGCTACAGATTCTGACGAATTGGCTCAAAAATTTCAAAGTTTTTGAATGCTCAAATCGTACTGACGATGACATGCGTATTCCGACGAGGCTTCCTCTCCCATAGTAACTACTTTCATTGGAAATCAGGCGTTTGATTGTTCAAGCGAATTCGTCAGAACTTGTCAGGACACATTTTCGTCAGAACTCGCATGCATAGTAACCGTAGCGTAATGTTGCTAATCGAGAGCATCGGTGCACCTTTGGGCGTTATCATCTTGCTTTAACTTCATATTATATAGAAGAGCAGACTTCAAATGAGTACAGGACGAAATTTGGGAGGTCACCAACCGCACGACGGGGAAATGGTGGCTGGAGGTGGCGCATTAAGGATGGGTTCTGCTCTCCTCTGGATGGATAGGGTAGAGGGGTAGTAGGGGCCACGTCTTATCTGATTTTTATACAGCGTGAGAAGGTTGAATGGTGAAAGTACCTTCTCTGTGTGAAGAGGTATCCCAGATTCTTTGTAGAAGCTGTTGCATGGAAGATTGGCTTCGTACACTCCTAAGAAGGGCAAAAAAACTGATCCCACCAACTATAAGCCTGTGGCTTGTCTCAGCATTATGTCTGAGGTTACGGTTATGGAGACTGTCATTAACACACAGCTCCTGAAGTACCTGGACAACAATAACATCATAAATGATCACCAGTATGGCTTCCGTAAGCATAGGTCTACGGGTGAACTCCTGGCCTACGTCACTCACTTTTGGAACAAAGCAATTGAAAATAATGGCGAATCCGTGTTTTTGCACTTGACATATCGGAAGCCTTCGACAGAGTGCGGCATGAGGGACTTCTGGTCAAGTTTGTTGCTTATAGACTACCACCTGGTCTGTGCCAGTGGCCGAATAGCTTTTTGAATGATCGATCTCTGTTTGTTGTAGTCATCAGATGTATTTTCAATAAACGCCATTGTTCCTCAGGAATTTGTCCTATCGCTTACACTGTTATACATCAACGAGCTGGTGGAAATAACATCCAATCCAATCTACAGCTTCGCAGGCGACAGTACATTAAGAAATGGAGGGTCACCCAGTAGTCGAGTCACCTTCCGTCAAGCTTTTGGGGATCAACAACAACATGTCCTGGCACCACCACGTCGTCAGTATTGCTAAATCAGCATCCCAGAAGCTTGAAGTTTTGTTCCGCTGTAGGAAGCTGTACACACTAGAGCAACTACTACTGCTCAACAAGGCACAGAACCGACCATTGCTGGAGTAGCACTCTCTAAAGCTTCTGGACACTATCCAAAAGAGAGCAATTAGACTAACCGATACGCATAACCTCACAAAGGACCTTCACAACCTATAACATCGAAGAAGGGCGGCTGACCTGTCCTTGTGTTACAGATTCTGTCACGGAAGATGTTCGATTGAGCTCTTCCAGATAGTAATTAGTAATTGAATGAGCGACTTCTTGGCAAAGGCTGATTGTTCATTAGGACCGAGTGTTCGCTTACAATACTACTGAATCCCCAAGCGGCGATGGTCTCCTGATTCTTGGCAGCAAAGCAGCCGCTGCCAGTCTTTTGCGTTTCAGCTCGACCACAGAGAGTCAATTGCTCACGATGCCTGTGCGTAAAATACTGCCACTCATAAAAGGCCGTAGGACGGAAGCTTGTTTAGGAGAGCTGTAAGCTACGGTTCTTCGAATGTCTTTGAGGTATGCAAGGAGATCCGTAGCTGATCTTTTATGTCGGAATCCCATATAGTCTGTCGTTGTTCAAATGATGAAGACCAATTCATAAGTTCTTGATTCATGTATTTACATATAACTTTGCTGATCATAGATAGCAGAGCTATAGGTTTGTAGTTAATTGGATCGATTTTGGATCACTGTTGTGGTACCTGCTGGATACAAGCTGACTACTGCTTTGGGAAGATACCAAAGATATCAAATGGTTGCAGAACCACAACTATGGAATGCGGCAGAATACTCATAGATACAGGATGGATTAAACGGCCTTAGCATTTAGGCACTATACTTCAAAAATAGTGAATAGTGAAATAGACAGTCCGTCTAAAGACACTACCGAAGACCAACAAGGTAACATTTTGGGAGCCTAGTCACATAGGAGTAGGTGGTAATGAGAGGGCCGACAGGTGTGCCAAGGAAAGTGCAGAACTCCCTCTCATCGGACCAGGACCAGCATGCAAAATGTCATACAACATAAAACGCATAGCTATCACCAGTTGGGATTCAAATGAGCACAAGAAGCGCTGGGACACAGTGATGGGGAATGTTCAATCTAGGAGGATGTTGAGGGGACCCTTGTTGTTGCCAGTTTAACTGGCCATTGCACATTCATTGCACACCTGCGAAAGTTGAGGATCGATGTTGCAAATCCTTTATGCAGGAAATGCGGTGAGGCAGAGAAAACAGCTATAAGCACGTTATCTTCGAGTGTCCTGCCTTGAGTCCTTATGCATCTCAAGGTTCGCAAATAACTTAAGAATGGACTTGGTCCATTCTCTTTGACAAAGGGTGCACAATAACCCTTATGTCTGAGCGGCAGTGGCGGCTGGTAAGGTAGTGCCGCAGTGCCATGGCACTACATTAATTTTCGACAAAAACATATTTGTCTATCTCTTAAACTTTTCTTATTCTATGTTAGTTTCCAACGACTTTTTCTGTTTTATATGAAATGGCAATAGCGCCTCAGCGCATAAATGCTTGCACCAGGCAACACGTGGCATCGTGGCAACTCACACGATGAGAGCTGACGACGCGATGCGACCGTGCCGTTTGTTATAAGGCACAAACAGAGTGAGAGAAATCTTATCACAAAGGCTTATGAGTGACAGAGATAACGCTATGCTGGACGTTTGGATAGATTTTAAATACGAAAATCCGAAGTAGAGCGTGCCAGGCACATGACCCATATTTCCATTCATGGTTCACTATTTTTGTTTTATTTCAGCACTTTCGATTTGTTTATGTTTGATGCTGATGTCGACTTTTCTCGTTAAAGGTTTGAAATTTAGATCGTATTAGTTTGAGTGAGTTGTGCGCTATTTTCGAGTCGATATCTCTTTTGTGTTAAAATATATCATTGGAGCGAAAATGAACAAAATTGGCGCATTAGTAAACTCATTTAGTAATCTTCTGCTGGAAGAAAAACTGCAGATTAAGGAATTAGGACGTCTAGCACCTGATCTAAAAATTGAAAAACTTATTGGTAGTGGACAGAAATCGCGTTGTCATAAATTTAATAAAACTATTTATGGTAAAAACAATTGGATAAGTGAGTGTGAAGAAGTTAACAAACTGTTTTGTTTTGTGTGTGTTCTATTTGGGGGTGATGACACTTGGACGAAAAAAGGCACGGATGATCTTATTCATATATAGGAGAAAATGAAGAACCATGAAAAATCTACAATGCATATGAATAATGTTTTCAGTTTATCGATGCTTGGTAAGTCGAACATAAATACTCAGTTAAATTCGGCTTATCGGCTATAGTTATAAGTATTTTTTTCAATTTTATATCGGTTTGAAATTTTGGCTGTCATTCTGGCACTACCTCTCTAAGTTGGCACGAGTCGCCACTGCCGAGCGGCAATTATTAGGGTAATTGAACCCTAATCCTCTCACTCCTAAAAAAAGCTTGAGCTAATTCCAATAGCGATCTTCAATAGAAAAAGCTTCTAGATAACAACGGTTTGTATCAATGTCAAGATAGTTGAAGATTTGGCTAAATGTGGCAACGTCGGCCGGACGTCGGAAATGAATGACATACGAGCATCGCTAAACAGCTGAGCGGCGGTGCACGCTATGGCCGATTTGCCATAACAAATGACTGTCTCCGATGCAGCCGTCTGTGATCTGCCGCTTCGCCGACAAACTGAGCAGAAGGCTTATGCATTTGGTCGGACTAAGCGCCCAGGTCCAGCTCTAAAGACTACATTACTTGTTGAATAAGATTTGATTCAATTTCCTTGAACAAGAATTAGAGCGTTAGGGTATTTTGCCTGTATTACACAATGAAGAAAGAAAAATAAATTATAAGTTAACGCATATATCGCAGGTTCATGGGCACTGTTTATTGATATATTTAGAGATTCACGACGTGACTTGATATCATGTCAAGATCAAGTCAAGTATTTGTTTTCGAAATTCAAGTCAAGTAGTTACACATCAAGCAACTTGAAAATCAAATTTTTCAAGCAAACTACTTGATTTTTCTTGAAAAAATTATTCTTTTTTGATATTAATCTGATTAACCGCCAAAACGCAATAACAATAAAAATCTATGTATATAAATATGTAATCTTTTATTTAAAAAAATCATCCAAAAACGAAAACTCCAACAAACTTAGTTAAATAATGAAGGTAATAATATGAAACGAAAATACGAAATATTCTGAATTCTGACAATAATACATAGAAAAACAATAAACTCAAACATGAAAACAGTGAATATCTAAAATATCCTCATTTGCCATCCATCATTTGAGACACATTCACACAGCTCTAGAAAACTGCCTTTCAACTGGAGCTGAAGAAGCTGGCGTTGCCAAAAAGTCTTTGGCCATTGCGGCAAGGTTTAGAAAAATACATTAGTGTCTTTTCCACTGTTCTAAAATAATCTTCAGTACTGTTAGCTCTTGGGTCAGAAACATATTTTGTCGATTTCGTAACACCAGGCCATATCGTCGCCTGCATTATGGGCAGGTTTTCTATTAAATAAACTTAGGAGATCTATTTCAAACTTTTCGACACCACTATGGTTGTGGCTCAGATATGTGGAGAGGGTCAGCAATAATATACTGTGCTTTAAAAATATCTTCAAAATGTTTCTATCTGCAACTCTTTTCCCCAACTTGTATTGGAGAATGTTTCCACTTGATGTCGGGGTCATTTTAGACAATCAGTCGTAGTTTTTTCCAAATTTTAGTTTTTATTTATAGAGCTACGAAAGGAGACTGTTTTAAATTATATTCATTTATTGTAGATACCATTAAATCCAAAAAATTCAGTCTCACTTTGAGGGTCTAGGGTTTAGCGTGCGAAATTGAGAATTCAAAAAAATACGTATTCCCGTGTTAGCGAGGAAGCGTGGCCGCCTGTTCCATTTCTTCAGTGTGTGTGTCTAAGATGAGGGGAAATAAGTCCAAAAATCCAAAAGTAAGGTGAAAAGATCACCATAAAAATGAATTTCGCATTTACAAGCTCCTGATGTCACCTTTAAACTTACAGTAATAATTCAAAAATCAGATTGAAGAATAAAGCTTGTGCTTTGTCACTGTAGCGGCCTTTTTTTTAATATCGTGTTTGGTTGTCAAATTACAGACATTTGAAGAATGTATGATTTTGCATTGCGTGTTTTTTTGCACACTTAAAAGCTTTTTTGGAAAAATGGCTCCTAGATGTCATTCATTAAGGTCTTTAACTATCACCTTGTGAAATACAGTGTATGTAGTTTGAAAAACAAGTGAGTTCTGTTGGAAATGGGAATCCGTGTTTTACAAATACATAATTATGTATAACATAACTGGGACCCTTGAGAAAAACACTACAACAAACTGAATATGTGTTTCCAAATATTTTTCACTCGACTCTTTTAAATTTTTCACTGCAGCTAGTCGTTCGAGTGTAGATCAAGAGAACGAGTTCTCAAGTTTTCGGTACTTGTTTTGGTAGGAGGCAAAACGTAGCATTTAGACGATTTACCTTCTCCGGAAAACCTTGTAGAAATTTCTTCATTATCTTCACCATCTTCCATTTTCTGTTCAGTATCTGTTACGATTCTTCTTTCTCTAAAGTATCTATGTCAATTATGTCTTCTGTATGATCGTATGTCTTAGCTGATAAATCTTGAACGTCTTCCTTCCTGCAAACACGCACTCCATTATTGACTTATAAAGTAATTCCTGCTATTTCTCATATGATCACATCTACACAAATCTATGCAAAAAATTAATAAAACTGAAAACTCCAAGCAATGCCATTTGCCTTAAGACATTCAACAGCAAATTAAAAAAATAGTCTTTGCAATAGTGGCGACAACATTATATCGCAAACAGGGTACTAAAGATTCCAGCCTTAGATGTGGGTTAGTGTTTTTGCTAAAACAAAAATCATTCAAATTCAATTTGATTAACTATTTAAACCAATAATATATGGCGCTAATTACAAAAGGAAATCCTGCTTGATTTTTTCTAGTGGTATTGCGGTCAATTAAATGAAACACTTTTCCTTCCCACGACGTTTCGGTTTATTATATCTAAACCATCGTCAGGTGTCTATAAAGAATTGTAAAAACAGGTAAAAATGTATGTCTAATATGTATGTTTTACAATTCTTTATAGACACCTGACGATGTCTTAGATATAATAAACCGAAACGTCGTGGGAAGGAAAAGTGTTTCATTTAATTGACCGCAATATCACTAGAAAAAATCAAGTTTGAAATCTACGGTCACGAAAATATAAAATCAAACGAAAATCATTAAGAAAGTTTGTAACGCTTAGCTATATAGGATTTGGTACTGTGGGTAGGAGCTAATGGATATCCTATATTCTGAATCCGGCACTGCCAGAAGCAGACTATTTATCGTCCCCACCAGCCAATTAGTTGAATTAGTTTTTGGAAATAAAAGCACGTGTTCCCAATTTTCCCACAATTACAGTTGTCTAAGAAGATATTTATCATGCAGCTCCGTGAAGACCACATTAGCGATTCCACAAAACCTCTCTTCAGAGAATTGCATCTCCCGAACTTGACACGTTTGGAATTTTTGAAATGTAGATGCTGGGATGACGAATCTTTACGTCAACCTTGCGACAACACTGTGCAATATTTTCATTTTACTTAAATTGATCGCGAAAATTTACGATTCAGAAATAATCGGTTTTATTAGATGTTTTATGAAAATTCATTTTATCGGTCTTCATCGTCTTTGACACGACCATTTTATTTGAAGATATACCTACACAGAAAAATATTTGATACATAAAATTGTCAAACTATCGTCGGCAGCAATGTGACTATCAATTGTATCGGAGAATGGAAAAACAGTATAAGTCCAGAATTGACAATTGTTAACTGAAATAGCCAAAGTCATATTTCAACGTGATCCTTTCTGATGAGTTGAAAAACGGTATAACTAACACACCCTGTACGCGTTTACGAGGGTATCTGTTATTGGATTGAGCGGAAGAACGATACAACTCTGGTTGTTATATCGTTTTTCCACTCAATATCTGATTTCCGTCCTTGCTGCCTGAGTTCGACAATTGACATGCGACAAGCTGGTGGCCAAGGGACTATAAAAAAAAGAAGTCAAGCTGATTGAGTCAGTACTTACTACACATTACGGTAGACAAGAAATTATTATTTTCCCATAGCATGAAGCTTGCACCCGTTGCAACCAAATCATCGCCTGCCCACAAAAAAGTGTATTATGCCGGTCTTTATTTCACTGGTAAATGGACAGTCTATTATAAACAGATATTTCAGTTTTAAAACCCCTCACCCCCTAACCACTCCAATTTTATCCCCACCCAAGAAGTAGATAATGATCAGGAACTCCTAAAACGCCTAAAAATGAAGTTGAAGGAATATTTGATTTTTTTAATTTTTTGCTAATTAATCTGTCGCCCTTGCAACGATTTTCAAAGCTACAGTTGCAATACTTTCTACGTCCCTACAGCATACCGCTACCCAAATTTCATCACAATCCATGCAGCGGTTACTGTAATTAGGAGGCTAGAAAATGCCAACAGACAGACAGACCGACGGGACTGAGTGACGTGTATTTTTGTTATGTACGCCCAAAAATCGTATTATCTCGAAATGACATATCGGTGTGGGAAGTTATAACCGGTAAGTTGGTCGTGAAAGGAAATAACGAAACCCCAGTTTCAACTTGCCATCAGTTGATCTATGACAGTTCTACACCAGGGTATGTTTCCACTAGTGTTTTCATTGGAGGACTAGGTACAAATATGTTCAAACTACTTAAGTCTAATGTCATCCCTGTTTCTCCAAACGAAGTAGCTTACAAGAAACCATTACTAATCAATGCAAAGAAAATCAATGGTTTAAAAAGAGTCATAAAGTAGGTACATGGATAGTGAAATTTTGGATTTTACTACCATATTACCCCTTGGGAGTCAGTCTAAAGCTGATGACATAATTTGTAGACATACATTAATAAATGCATCTCAATTTGGAATATTTACATTTGGCATGTTTATTAAACATTGAGTGGAAAAATAGTATAACTCCAGGTTTTTTTGCTTTACAGAACACACTTATAGGAACCTGCTCAGAAAGTTCTTACAGAGGGAGTCATCCATTATATTATTTCTGTAGACTTCATTGCTGTAAAATGAACATTTTAGAATCAAAACATATATTTGTGTTTTTCTCAAGACAAGGATTTTGGAGATGTATTGTTTTTCCACTCGCTGATTCAATTTTAGGAATCGATGATTGCTACAAAGACCGGCGATCATAGATTCATGGTCACTGTTTATGGATATAGTGTATTTCGGTTTATTGTTTGAATTTTCAGGAAAAATGGATCCATCCATGGTGGTCATAGACTCAAGGTTCATTAATCATAACTTGATGGTTATGACGATTGATATATCTATCACCAAAATTAACGTTTACGTTCATTAATTTGATGCGATTGTTCATTAATATAACGTAACTTTTTAGTTCAGTGTAATCTAGGCCATTATCATATCCTAATTTTTTGTATAAAGTCTTGAACCTCAAACTCCATGTACTTGCCACTTATTTCTGTACGCCAATCTTTACCGTAATGTTTGCCATCATTTACCTCTGAAAGTACAATTGATTATATGGGAATAAAATGGGCCAAGTCCGAATTTTTTAAAATTGACCTAACTGCGCAAAGTTCACACTTCATTCCATCACTGACCGTGAAAACAGGCCCAAGTGAACGATTGAAACCTGATTTGTGTCGCATGAAAAATGTGTATGAAGTTGCCCAGGACCGATTAAAATCGGGCCCAGTCTTGGACTTGGGACCGTTTTATTTTTGACTGTTGCATCACGAGTTTCAGTTAGGTTATGTTATTCTTTCACTGTCACTCTGGTTTCCCTCGAAATGGATTCTGATAGCGAAATAACGCCTAAAAAAAGCGAAAACCTGAAAGTTGCAGTGTTAATATCAGAAAAAATGTTTTTTGTAGTTTGGAAATAGCATTGGCCCACGTCCATATTTTTGTTATATTTTTTTTGTAGTATTTTGTGAACATTTGATGGCGTGTCCTTTCAGTTTTGGCATCTAAGATATCATATATTTGATATTAGAAAAGTTGGAAAATATGTGATGAATAACAAAAAAATATAGAAGTCAAAAATGGATTTTGTTAATTTTCCAGAATTCTTCCTGTTGGACTTAGGCCCTTTTTATCCTGATATAATCAATTTTTACTGTAAGAAAAGTTTTATTAACCTATTGACACAATCTACTCGACCTTACTTGGACAAAGTGATGTTGGCTGGAAACAGCATAAATCTGTACAGTAATTTCAGGCAACTAATACGTTTTACTGCTTCTTTGCTATCCAAATTTAAACATTTATTTCTAAAAGAAAGGTTACGCTTGAGGAGAAAGCAGTTTCTCAAGCATCTTATTAAACAGTTACGAAAAATAAATGACCGTGTATGAAGGTAAGATGTAAATTACTGATACAAGATTGTATGTTGCATCTTATGTTTCTATTATTTTGTATAATAACAAAGATAGATATCAGAAGTTCCACTAATTAGTATATTAGAAAACATATTATTATACTTAGGAAGATTAGAGGATAGATAGATCTTTACCCGTAATCTTGTACTAATTGTGAATAACATGTTTACTTTGGCAACAAAAAAATATTATGAGATTATGCTGTTTAGTTTCGAAAGTAAAGTCGAATATTTTCACGAAGCCAACTGATATACCACCACACTGATATCCACCTATGCCAAGACGATTATGTACTCTGAAGAAAAAGAAAAATTTGCTTTCTCTGCTGCTGAGCGATTAATAAAAAAATGCGAGTATTAATTGCGGACAATAGATGCCTATATGACTTCTAATGCTGCCACAACAAGATGGTGTCCTTATTTTACCTCATATATGACACCTGACGAAGAAGGTATTCAGACAGAAAAATGACTTTTTGGATGAAAAATGGTGCGTTAAAGAGAAACCAGAATTATTGGTTTTATCAAGTTCAGTCGCAGTTCCATGTCACAAAAAGTTACTATTGCTACTTTGCCGTCTGAACACAAAAAATCGTGAAAGTGGAGAACTTAGCAAAGGAACATGACTTCTGGAATGAATAAATGTTAATGAAAATAAAAGGTTTTTATCAGTTTATGTTACAAAGTAAAGAATATAATTTCTATTCGTGACGCAAAAAAGTGTGAGCCCAAGACTCTAGACTTGGGCCTGCCAGCAATTTAAATTTTAATTACTTACAAATCTGGTTGAAAATTGTTTCGCAGTAATCCTGAAAATGACAACTGCTCAAAACCAATTACCGCGATTTGTTTAAATTTTAGTAGTTCCTAACTTTTGGCCTGCAGTGTATATCAATAAGTCACCCAAAACCACCGACTACAAAATTAGTCGATGACCAAAACAATATCTATCTCATTCCAGAAATGAACGAACTTCAGCTCATTCATAAACTGTAGTTTACATACTTTTGTATTGGTGGCGCCTTTATCAGTGTCCCAATAGGCGCGCGATCGTTCAAGGCAAGGCTCTAGCTGTAACCATTTTTGACCCTGTATATTAATAATTTTAGGCACAAAAACCTGATTTGCGTTTTCTGAAAACTTCAATCTAGGGAAATATTGATCCAGATTATAGAATAATTTTATACAGGGTGATCAACGAGACCGTGAATTTAGTCAAAAAAACGTCAATTTTGGCAATTTTTCACTAATTGTCTATTAGGAAATTTCAAAAAATACGTCGACATTTCTCTAGAACCGTCCTTTTTCTTCATGCTCATATTTTTTTCAGTTCAGAAATCTCAAAATTAATAGACGAAAAATGGTTACAGCTGAACCATTGCAAACAGCTCTCATGTACGTACTATAACCTCCTCTTAACTAGCTTTGACAAACTAAGTAGTAATGTGAATTCGGCTTAACCTTTTATCTGATGTGCAGTTCAAACTGAGCGTCTGTGGCCTGCTTTGAAATCATCACCACTGTCGGCAATCACAAGAGATCAGTAGTTGGACTAGTCGGTGCTCGTCTTGTATGTTACAAATATGTTAGAGCTTTGCAAATCAGTGTAATCTGCACATCTCCGTAGCTTTTGCATATTTATCAGCGTGCCTGCCAGAACTCTAATTAAAATCCGTTTCCAGCTAAGCCTCTTAGATATGTCACTAATTAACCGCGCCAAACGCCAAATCCCGCCCGACAACGATCGTCAACTGTCTTTCATGCGTCGCCGGGCCCCAATAAAAAGCGAGATGCCCGAATTAGTAAATAACCGGATTAGTAACATATAAACAACCATAACCTGAAAGACCGTTGGGTCTGGGTCTACATTAGCGGCGTCGCCACGGGTTGAATTCCATACCACCATTGAACGAAAGAATCTGATGATCAGAACCATCAGTGCATAGGCCGATAAACGAGCCCTTATGTACTTCTCCTTACCCTAGTTCCCAAGTCCAGTCCTCATCGCAAAGGTGACACAGCGAAAACTAAACGGTTAGAGACAACCGAAATGAGAGTACTTCGTAGAATTACCGGGAAAACGCTTTTTGATAGCTAAGTGAAGACAAGAAGGAAGTGCAAGGTGGAAAACATACGGATGCACTCTGACCGCAGCGTTACAAATATCGAAGTCCGGCGGCGAATGGACAAGGAACGTGATCTTTCACCCACCATAAAAAATTGAGTTGATTGACTCAGTATTTCCCACACATAACGGTGACACCCTCGGTGACACCATTATATTAGTTCCCATTTCATAAAGCTATAGTCAGAAATCCCCTTGCAAGCAACTCATCGCCCTCTCATTGAAATCAATTCAAGGTTACACAATACAGAACGATCAAAAGCAATACCTACTCATATGTATGCATCAGAAAATTGCTTTCTGTAATAGGCAAGGCAATGCTCGGATGGACCTAAAAAAGTAAATTATGCCCCTAGATCTTTCAGGTCAATGGACAGCCTTCACCCAAAGAAGCAGAAAATGATCAAGACCCCCTAAAACGCATAGAAACGAAGTTTGAGTTGTTTGTATATATATTTTTAGTTTTTTAGTATTGCTGCGCCGCCACTGGCATGATTTCTAAAAGCCACACGCGTTTTCAACCCTCGCTTCGGTAATAATACTGTGTCAAAGTTTCAATAAAATCAATTCAACGACTTCCACGGAACGATCTAAAGCAATACTCGCATATGTATAAATCAGAAAATTCTGAGACTATTGGTTTCTGTAATAGGCAGGTAATGTTCGGATGGATCTAAAAAGTAAATTATGTCCCTAGGTCTTTCTTTCACAGGTCAGTGGACGCCTATTATAAGTAAACATTTTTTTTCAATTTTACAACCCCCCACCACCCCCCTAAAACGCCTAAAAACGAAGTTTGAGCTGTTTTAATATCACTAGTTTTTTTATTATTGCTGCGCCGCCACTGACACGACATCTAAAAACTGTACGCGTCTTCCATCCCTGTCACGATGGTAATACTGTGTCCAATGTTCATTAAAATCAATTCAATAATTTCCAAAATACACAATACAGAACAATCTAAATCAATGCTCGTATGTTTACATCAGAAAATACCCTTGGTCCCTTGGTTTCTATAATAAGCAACGCAATGTTCGGATGGACCTAAAAAAGTGTACCATGCCGTTAAGTCTTTCTTTCACAGATCAGTGTACAGCCCGTTATGAATACAATAAATTTTTGAGCTTTACAACCCCCCATCCCCAACCACCCCAATTTCATCCCCACCCAAAAAAAGTAGAAAATGACCAAGAACCCCTAAAACGCCTAAAAACGAAGTTTGAGGTATATCTGAATTTTTTTGTTTTTTGCTAATTACTCTGCCGCCTATGCACCGATTTCCAAAATTATAGGAACATTACCTACTACGACCCCACAGCAGAGAGACAGAGAGACAGAGAGATAGACAGACCGACAGACCGACAGACCGACAGACCGACAGACCGACAGACCGACAGACCGACAGACCGCCAGACCGACAGACCGACAGACCGACAGACCGACAGACCGACAGACCGACAGACCGACAGACCGACAGACCGACAGACCGACAGACCGACAGACCGACAGACCGACAGACCGACAGACCGACAGACCGACAGACCGACAGACCGACAGACCGACAGACCGACAGACCGACAGACCGACAGACCGACAGACCGACAGACCGACAGACCGACAGACCGACAGACCGACAGACCGACAGACCGACAGACCGACAGACCGACAGACCGACAGACCGACAGACCGACAGACCGACAGACCGACAGACCGACAGACCGACAGACCGACAGACCGACAGACCGACAGACCGACAGACCGACAGACCGACAGACCGACATAAAGTGTTATATCAACTCAACAAGTAAACATAGTAAGACAAAGTCAATGTCAATAGATTTTAAAAATTAAGGGGCCTGGGTAGACACCTTTATACGTATGTATTTGCCATGTAAAACACGGACTCACAATTTCCCGCACAACTCACTTTATTTTCAAACTATATATTAAGGGCCGGTTGTACAATGCAAGCTTAAGCTTCGGCTTAAGGTAAGCCGACGTTAAACCACGTCAGTGGCAAAATGTCCGTTGTACAATGCTGGTTTAACCCCCCACTCCAAGCTTAACACGAGCTTACGTAAGCCGATGCTCAACGCGAGCTTAGCTGAGGTTTAAACCTAACCTGATATAAAAATGACATGATTTGTCAAGGATGAACCTTCAAATTGCTTGTCACTTTATTAGGTCACATTTTTTGGAAGATTTGTATCTAATTTAACAAAGAGAGTGAATGAAAGAACAGAGACAAAAACGGTCGTTGCCAAAATTTGACACAAAACGTCATAAGTGCCTAACCAAAAAAAGGTAATTTTTCAGATCATTATGTCAGTACGTATTACTTCATTGATGCCAACTGTAGTGAATTTCATTATCAACCAGGTTTAACTAAGCCGACGATTGTACAACGGATGTCGACTTTAAGCCTGAGCTTAGCTAAGCTTAGGCTTAACAAAGCTCGTGCTAAACCCGCATTTGTACAACCGGCCCTTAATATTTCAGAAGGCGATAGTTAAGACCTTAATGAATGACAACTATTTTCGATTTTCTCAAAAAAGTTTTTTAATGTGCAAAAAAACTCGCAGAGCAAAATCATACACTCTATAAATGCCTGTAATTTAACAACCAAACACGATATCAAAAAAAGGCTAAATAGTTGCACAAGCGCAAGCAAGCGCAAGAAATTGTCCTGTCTACATGATGGTAGAATTTATAATATACCTTTACTTGCATATTTTTTGAGAAAAAGCCGTTTTTCTGATTGATCGTAACAGTTGCGCATCCTAGCGGCCACTTGCGGAACTTGAAAATAAGTTTCAGCGATTTCTCTTTGCCGATTTACCTAATAATATTTTTTACTAGAAGTTATATGATTAACGGTTACCGAGATATTGCCGGCGTCCATTCTTATTAGGTCACCCTGTACAACATTCAAATCAAATTTTGGAAACCATCCTATAGATATCCAGGTACGCCACTGTCGAGGATCACTAGTTTTACCACGGGTTGGAAGCAACGCGATTACCCAATTTAAGTCGGAATTTGTTTACGATGTGACAATTAGATTATCCCGGGCGGCTTTGGGCTTCAAAGGCACCGACAAAAGCCTATCCTGAGGAGGAAGGCTTCGCGCTTATGGTTTGCCGTATCATGGTTATGACTCACAAGGCATGAGAGGTGGTCAGATTACAACGATCTTGCGAAGTCAGGTATTGTGCTCAATCACAGTAGCGTAGATCGCAGCTGCAATAAATGGGGAAGGGGTTAGATCGAAAATAGATAGATAGATAAATATGCTTTATTGTCTAAGAAATTACAAATTTCTTATTGGCAAAGCTGTAACAACAGAATGTGCAATATTCACTAAAACTCGTCATAGAACTCATCTAGTGTGTAATAAGGTTTTTGAAATAGTAAATTTTTAAGTTTTTTACGAAAAGCTTTTAAATCTTTTTGAATTTTAAAAGAACTAGGAAGTTTATTATAAATCTTCAATCCATTGTGAATAATTGAATCTTTAACCAGTGCTGATTTGGGGGTGATTAATTTAAAATCATTCTTTTGTCTTATATTATCCCTATATTTATGGTCTCAAATTTTGTTTTATTTTTGAATATTAATGTAGCGTTTTCCAAAATAAATAGTGCAATTACGGTCATAATTTGGTATTCTAAAAATAGTGGCTTGCATGAAGTTCTAGGTCTACCCTTGGCGATGCATCTAATTGCTCGCTTCTGTAAGACTAACAATTTAATTAAGTAGGTATGAGTCCAGACACCCCAAAATGGGATGCCGTAACTCAACCTACTTTGGAATAATGCAAAATAACAATTTTTGGTGGTGTTTCTTCCAAGAGTTTCTCTAACTGTTCTTAGTATGTAAGTTACTTTAGCTAACTCATTAATTAAATTATCACTATGAGATATAAAATTCAATTTTTGATCAATAGTTAGACCTAAAAACTTCATGCCGTATGTTTGATGTAATTGTTCGTTGTCTAAGTAAATCACATCAAGTAAGCATTTGAAAGTCATGAATTTGGTTTTCGAGATATTAAAAGATAAAAAATTGCTGTCACACCATCTTTTGATTACAATTATATCATTTTCAATTTTTCTTTTTAAATCGTGTATGTCATTATCATGCCAGAGTATTGTAGTGTCATCTGCAAATACAGTGAATTGATCACTTATTTCTAATGTCATTAGGTTATTAATGTATACCAAAAATAAGGTGGGACCTAACACAGATCCCTGTGGTACTCCATCCTGTATGTTCAATTTTTCTGAAGTTACATTTTTAGATAATTTAGCAATTTGAGAACGATCACTCAAATAAGAGTTAAACCAGTTTAGTACTATTTTAGAACAACCATATTTATCTAATTTTTTGATCAAGATATCATGATTGACACAATCGAATGCTTTAGAACAAAGCTACTGAAATTTGATTTTGATTTAAAGTACAGTATAGTTTATAAAGTAGAAAAAAAATGGCATCTGAGGTATTTTTTTGTTTTTGAAATCCAAATTGAAAGGGACTTATGATGTTATTGTTCTTCAAAAAAATTTTCAACCTAATCTGAACAACTTTTTCAATGATTTTTGCTAAAATAGTAATTATACTTATTAGGCCTGAAATTCGATGGTTCACCATTTGTTCCTCCTTTATAGATAGGGATGACTATTGACGTTTTTAGGAATTCAGGGTATGTTCCTGATTCAAACGAAAAATTTATCAATTTAGTGCGTACAACCAGTGCCTCATATGTAAGATTTTTTGTTTTTTATGGATTCTAGGACAAGTTTTAGTTCATGAATATCCGTTGGTTCAAATATTAGCTTATGCTCTATGTAAAAATCATAAAGGTTAATTAATGGGTCATCAGTACTTTGTACAGTATTTTTTAGTTTTTGTGCTACAGAACAATAATATTTATTTAAAATGTTTGGATGAATTGTTTGCGTCTGATTTCATTCACAACTTTCCAAGCTTCCTTTGTCTTATTTCCAGCTCTGTTGATTTTATGCTTGTAATAAACTTTTTTAGCGGCCACTAAAAGCTTTTTATATATTTTATGGTAAGACAAACAGTATTCGTGAAATTCTCTGTTATCAATAATTTTTTTAATGTAGTGCAAACATCTCCAATTTTTGGAAGAAATTTTGATTCCTTTGGTGATCCATGGTTTCACTTTCTTAATTTTGATTCTTTGATAATATTCTAAAACATATTCCAATCAGCGAATCAACAACCACCCCATGTTTTTATGAAACTTATCTAACATCTATCGGCACACGTTGTGACATCCAGGGCCGCGCAAAGTGTTTCTGCCGCCCGTGTGCAAATGACAAGTGGCCGCCAAGCATAATGAGAGACGGTAATAAAATTTCAGAGACGTGTACTTTTAAGTTTTGTTAAAAAATTAATATTTTTTTAAACAAATACCACATAAATGAAAATCTTTAAAACTAAACAACAAAAAAACGAAACATATAATTATGTACTTTAACCTTAAAAACAGAAGCTTCCAGAACACAAAGTTAAATATTTTAAAAACCTTGAGTTTGATGTTTTAAACTTAAACAGTGAAAAAACAAAACATAATTATGTACTTCAAACTTAAAAACAAAAACTCCTACAAAATAATATAAAATATTTTTTAAAAACTTAAGTTTAATATTTTAAACATAAGCAAAAAACAAACAAAACAGATAATTATGTACTTTAAACTTAAAAACAAAAACTCCTAGAAAATAAAATGTGATACACCTATCTTTTTATAAAATTTATAGAAAAGACACTTGTCTTGTTTTAAGTGCTGCAAAATCCTTTATAGTTTGGTCTGTATTTAGTTTTTCACATAATTCAGATTCAATGAAAATTAGTGCCAAATTATTGAGTCTTTCCTGGTTCATCGAGGATCTTAAGTAATTTTTAATGAGCTTAAGCTTTAAAAATGATCTTTCTCCGCTTTCAACTGATATTGGAGGTGTTAAAAGGATTCTAAGAGCAATCGAAATATTGGGAAATGTATCAAATAAATCATTTTTAAAAGTGGGGCAGTACTTAACACTCTTAACGTATCGTAGCGTATCGACCGGGAAGCGGGACATTCAGGACTGAGCTGATCGCAAAATAAAAAAAAAAGACAGAGTTATCCAGACGAACGAAATATCAGTGCAAGTAATATGTCTAACAAAATTTGATTCAAACACATATTTATATTGATCGTAGACAAAATGTGCGTAACAAGTGCAAAAAGCACATCAATAAATTTTTTGATAAAAAAAAATAAAAAAAAAAAGTTGGAAGGCCTGGGTTTCGATCCAAAGACCCTGAGATCCACTGGCGAACTCTCTAACCACTATGCCATCCTTCGACTGAGGAGATCTTTTCAACGAAACATATTTGATTAGGTACTTACTTACTGGAATCTGTAATCTGACTTCAACTTCAAACATTCAAAAACATATTTATTTCGATCGTAGACTTCGTCTCGAGCTGAAAACTTCATTCATCGACTGTGTTGCAATAAATATACACTAGTTACCAGTTTAGCGGTACGTGTTTTCGCGATTGGCTGGGAATCTAGAATCTAGTACGGAGTAGGACGTCGTTGGTCAAAGGAGCATCCTTACCGCCATGGTGACGTCAGACGGGTTCGGGAGCCGTCGGCGTGTTTTCGGTACTCGATTCAAAAACCCATTTTTATTTCGATATAATTGTTGAATTATTGCGAAAAAAAAAGAAAACAAAAACAGTTTTGTTATAAAAATTATATATTATCTTTCCATTTATGACAAAAAAAAATGTTTATTCAAAACCTCAACTTCTGATGGATTTAGGCCCAAAACAACCTCAATCTGTTGGTGGATCACACAGCAGTAAAAACTTACTTACCTAGTACCTTATATCGAAATTCCGTTATTTATTATGGCAACGGTAATTAAAGTTAATTAAATTAAATCAAATAAATTATAGACATTGAACATTTTTTTGCCTTCCTTACGAGGCAAAAGAGCATAAACTTGTGAAAATATACAGTTCATTTGACCATATCAGAGAAACTGACTGTTTTCATTTTTATAAGCGTTAGTTATTTGACAATATAACTTCACTATTTCATAGTTTAATTATTTTGAGAACTAAGAGATGCAGAATAATAATCGTTCATTGAGAAAAACCTACTTTCAATGATATCATTAAACCCAAGATCATCAACGGCCTAAAGGCAATCGAGATTAATAAAAATAGAACAACTGTTAAACGACGTCAACCTCAACAACCACAAAATATCGCCAGACCAAACCTCAGACTTATAAGTTGATTCTACGACGGTGGTCTAAGATTTCGTTTTACGTGGATTTAAAGTAACGCAATAAACATTCGTTAATTAATTGTGTACATAATCCAATCGAAAAACGTGCGAAAAACAGTTAAATTGCTTCATCTTTTCAATTAAGTTATACGATTCTCACGTTATTTCAAATGTATTGCTAATGTTGTTTGGTTGTAGGCCAAATTTCAATATAGCAAACGTTTTCAGCACTTTGTGTTGTGTTTATCGGATTTTTTTAATAATATTTGGCATTATTATGATTTGGCACACATATTTAAAAAACGGTTTTTTCTTTTTTTTCCAACGTTTTATGATGCCTATATTGGAACAACCCCGATAGTAATATCAGTATTAATATCAGTATTAATATCAGTATTAATATCAGTATATCCTCTTATATGCGTGCATTAAACTGAAAAATCATTTATATATGGGTCATTGAATATATACATTCGTTTCTTATGTTGTCTTTTTGTTGTATGCTGTATTTCTTTCTTTAATCCCTATTGATTGTTCAAATTCTGTATATAATACATTGCCACAAATGTAGCGTATATATGATGGCACTTTGGTGTCTTAGGAGCCTTTCATGTGATACGAGTATGTACCTGTACAGGGTGACCTAATAAAAATGGACGCCGGCAATATCTCGGTACCGTTAATCGTACAACTTCGAGCAAAAAATATTATTAGGTAAATCGGCTAAGATAAATCGCTGGAAATTATTTTCAACTTCCGCAAGTGGCCGCTAGGGGGCGTAACTGTTACGGTCAATCAGAAAAACGGTTTTTTCTCAAAAAATATGCAAATAAAGGTATATTATAAATTCTACCGCCATGTAGACTGAACAATTCTCGATTTTTTTTGTTAATCGTTTTTTGCTCTATCTTGTAAGGTGTGGTGGTGGGGGAATGTAATAAAGCTTTTTATTTAAATGGCCGTAACTTTGGCACAAGTTAACGGAATTAAACAAGCTAGCTCTAGTTTGAAAGAGCTGTTCTTACCTAATAATGTGTTATATAGAAATTGTACAAGTATATCTTGACTTAGTAGCTACAGGGCGATATTTGACATGATAACAATTATTAGACATTATTACGAAAATTTTGGATAGTACGCTATATATCTTTTAAGATAGGTATATAGAGGACAAACTTCTTATGATTTTTAGTGCTTTTATTTTAGTATTACCTATAAAATGATTACTAAAACGATTATACGGCGGCTACATACCTATAGGACGGCAATTGTTTCTGAAACTCACAGCACACTTATCAGAATACTTGTTATACTGATACCTCCGGTTTGGAAATAGCTAGGAAGTTGAATCTTTTGCTGACTTTTTAAGAATTTTGTCCTCTATATACAGGGTGAGTTTTTAGTACCGGCTCGGTCGATAACTCGACTACTATAGAAGATAGCGAAAAAAGTTGTACATAAAAGTTGTAGCCACGGATATGCTCCTTGCTCAGAAAATATTTAGATTTATACAGGGTGATCCATAACTACGTGGTGATGCAAACATGCATTTTTTTAAATGAGACACCCTATATATTATTCCATATTCAGATTCTACTAATGATTTCCGTTCTTCCAATATCGGGCATTGTTACATTATACGGGGTGTTTCAAAAGTTATGACCATTTTTATATCCAAATCGCGGACAAATGAACGTACTGTATATCAAAAAGAAATGAATCAAAAATTATTTTTTTTTACATGAGAAGATTAAAAATATCCTCTAGTCTTAAAATTGGCTATAAAAGTAGACCGAGACGCATATTCGTATACAGGGTGATGTAGAATGCAAAATCCAAATTTTCTCTTTTTTTTCAAATGTAACCCCCAATATTTTATTATTCCAAAGAATTTCTTTTAATATGCTCTTTCATCTTTGTATAGCACTTGTTGTACCTACGTCCATCAGTTTCCGAGATATTTCGATTTTTCGGTAAATTTAAAATATAGCCTCTATTTGTGTACTGAAATTTATTTATTTTGAGAAAGTACTATCTTATTTGTTTTTTATTTAACGAACAACTAAATTATAACGTGTTGATAGCATTTGATGAAGTCAAAACCCTAAATCATCGAGATAATAAAGTCAAGTATGCTGAGGAAACAATTTTGTAGGCGTCATGCATAGTTATCAAGTAGTTTTATCAGGTAGGCTTTGAAAAATTGACAGTTTTCATAACCTACTCAATAATTCCGTACTGTGTGAAAAACCAGCTTTGAAAATTAATTTTTTCATTGAGGATATTTAGGAGAATCTTTGAGAAACTGTCTACTTGCCTCTACAATATATCAACTATGAATAGCAATATCCAGAACGGAGGCACTCTAAAACTATTGCGTTTGAAAGATTGAAGAATCGTTTTATTTGGACTGTGTCGTTTCATATTTCATAGCCTACCTGATACATCTGCTTGATAATTATGCATGACGTCTATAAAATTGTTTCCTCAGCACACTTTGACCTATATTATCTCGTTAGTTCAGTGTTTTGACTTGATTATTATCGCCTTATATTTTAGTTGTTTGTTAAGCAAAAACAAAATTTGGTAGTATTTTCTCAAAATAGATAAATGTTGTTAAACAAATAGAAGGTATATTTAAAATTTGTAGAGAAATCGAAATATCTCAGAAACTAATACATGCAGCTATAATAAGTGCTATACAAAGATGAAAGAGCATATTAAAAGCAATTCTTTGGTATAATAAAATATTGGGGGTTACATTTAAAAAAAGAGAGAAAATCTAGATTTTGCATTCTACATGACCCTGTATACGAATATGCGTCGCGGGATTTTTTTATAGCGTATTTTAAAACTAGGGGATATTTCTAATCTTTTTATGTAAAAAAATAATTTTTGATTCATTACTTTTTGATATACAGTACGTTCATTTGACCGTAATTTGGATACAAAAATGGTCATAACTTTTGAAATACCCTGTATAATGTAACAATACCCTATATAGGAAGAACGGAAATCATTAGTAGAATTTGAATATGGAATAATATATAGGGTGTCTCATTTAAAAAAATGTATGTTTGCATCACCACGTAGTTATGGATCACCCTGTATAGATCTGAGCAAGGAGCATATCCGTGGTTACAACTTTTGTGTACAACTTTTTTCGCTATCTTCTACAGTAGTGGAGTTATCGACCGAGCCGGTACTAAAAACTCACCCTGTATATCTATGTTAAAAGGGATATAGCATACCATTTAAAATTTTCGTAATAATGCGTAATAATTGTTATGATGTCAAATACCGCCCTGTAGCTACTGAGTCAAGATAAGCTTGGACAATTTTTATATAACAGATTATTAGGTAAGAATAGCTCTTTCAAACGAGACCTAGCTTGTTTAAAAAGCTATATTACACTCCTCCACCACCACATCTTACAAGATAGAACAAAAAACGATTAACAAAAAAAATCGAGAATTGTTCAGTCTACATGATGGTAGAATTTATAATATACCTTTATTTGCATATTTTTTGAGAATAGGTCATTTTTCTGATCAACCGTAACAGTTACGCCCCCTAGCGGCTACTTGGGGAACTTGAAAATACTTTCCAGTGACTTCTCTTAGCCGATTTACCTAATAGTATTTTTTGCTCGAAGTTATACGATTAACAGTTACCGAGATATTGCCGGCGTCCATTCTTATTAGGTCACCCTGTACATTTTGGAGCGTAGTGAAAGAAGCTGCAGGGCTCAAAATTCTTTACGCCGACTCTCAACTCTCATCCCTAATCTTGGGATGTTACCTCATTGTTTCTGTCGCTACCTTATAGAAAATTTGAAATCAAGTGTATTCTTATACTACTGCTGTCAAATTAGGTTATAAATCATAGTTGTAGTTCTGACCTGTAAGCATTTTCATGCGATCTTGGCGTATCGGCATGGAGCGGATATATCCATGAAATTCGTGTTTTGTGGCTATTACCACCCTCAAATGTATTCTGTATTAAAATTAGCGCTATGAAAGGGTTCTTGTAGCGTGAATAGAGGCACTAAGAAGTTTCACCATTAGTTTGTGATGGTAATTTTACAGAGTATTTCGATGTTATATTGATTCCTCCTAGTTGTGGGTCACTCCATTAGAGCTTAGAATTTACTTTTCAGAAGCAAACAAGATATTTCAAAGATTCGATACAATAATGAGATTAGATTTTGGATGCAGATTTTAAGTTTTGTCAAATTGTATACTCGAAAAAAGACTACAGTAATCAGAAATTACGAAGTATACTGACAATGAGCAGTAACTAAATCCTGGGATACGGTCCAACATTATATTAGCAATATTAACAAGGTAGAAAAAATGAATAATTTTTACAGTTTTATAAAACACCTTACAATTTTAACTAAAAGATATGAGATATATGCAAAGAAAACTTACATTATACTACAAAAGTGACATATATTTTTTCCAGGTGGTGTTAGCAATTTGAATCTCAAAAGAGAGGCTAATGGTAAAAAATACACTGCTGACAACATATACGTTGAATAATATACAAATAGAAAACACACTAAAATTAGCATCGATGCAGTTAAGTATTGGTAGAACAAAGTTCCTTTTATTAGGTACATGAACAATACATGAACAATTTTCTTTACGTAAAGTCCTAACATTGTCAAAATCGATGGTATATCGATTATCTATTTTCTATAGCATCTTTTCTAACGAGCAGTAGGTTTCAGGTTTTATAACGTCATACTTATGTTTATACGTTTATTGAAGTATTGTTTAGTTTGCCATATGTATGAGCTGGGGCAGTCTTTACAGGAGATATCATGAACTAAATTACTATGCATGCCTTTTTCTAATCGTTGTTTTAGAGTCTGCACGGGTTGTTGCAGTGGAAGTATGGCCTTCTTGTGTATGTTGGTTGGTATACAAAACCAGCGTAATAAATAGTATTTCCGATCGCAAAACGAACTGGTCCATCTTTGAATGAGTACACTCATATATAATAACGTTTCCCTAGTTCCTGTTCCAATAACTCAAACCATAACTCAGCAAAATATTTTAGATATATTAACAATCAGTCTTATCATTCTTTGTACTCCTCCAGTATTACTGATATCAACGCTAAAATCGGCCATTTTTTTGGTAGTGAGGAGGTTAGGGTCCAGTTGCCCTACTAGCAGGGTTGCCATATTGGGGGATTTTCCCCCAAATTTGGGGTATTTTCAGCCTACTGGGGGAAAATTTGGGGGTCATTATTTCCTGAGGGATTTTCTGGGGGAGAAAATAAAGCCTTAGGAATTTTTGGGGGCACTTTTTCTCGTTTTTAATAACGCAAAACTGAAAAATGTACACTTTCTATTTTTTATTTTGGCACGCCCAACTCTACACTTCCTTCTTAAGCTTAATTCTATCTATCTCTATTGGTTGAAATATTTTGATCTGACATCATTTTGAATATGTCAACCAATAGGAATAGTTTCGTACTGTCGTATCGTCAGATGTCGTGTGCATCTGAATTAAGCTTTAAAAGTGGGTTGGCAGACTTGCGGCAATATTAAGGCTGAGATTTCACCTATGCAAATTGGCTGTGCTAACTTTACATCAAATGAGCATACGTTACGCAGGTTTAAAACAGACATGTATCTATAAAGTTGCTGATGACAATGCCTTAGATATATTATTTGAATAAATTTCATAGTTCAACCTCATACATTTCTTGTTTGCTATATTTAATACATTACTTAAAATGTTTATTTTTTTGTTACAAATATTACATATTAATAATATTAGTCTATGGAAGAATCTATTTTTTACGCTTTGTTAAACCCCTACCTCAAAAGGTATTTCTTAAACTTTATTTCTTTTTTAAGTATCCACGAATTGTTTCTTCAGTGTATACAAGAATGACAAAAAATGCGTAATTCAGAAGAACATCTTCTATTCGACTTTGTTTACATTTCACTATCGCTAAGTGTACGTGTAATACATAAAAAATGATATTCATTTATTTCTTGATATTTTTGTTAAAAACATTTTGGGGGATTTTTTTCAAATAGGTCTAATTTGGGGGATTTTTGAACCTGACCTGGGGGAAATCCACCAAATCCATCTGGCAGCCCTGCATACTAGCTGCCGCTCAGCCTTAAGGCTTATTATTGTGCACCGCCTGTCAAAGGGATAAAACAAAGTCCCATCCTAAGTTCTTTGCAAACTTTGAGTTACATTGGACTATGCTCTCCTGCCTGCCCTTGTGGCCTACATTAAGATAGGTGTTCCTACTTTCGCTCAAGGCTGGACAGTCGAAGATAACGTACATAATGGGTTTGTCACTTCAATCCTCAGGTTTTGCCATAGGCGTAGTTAGGCGGGGGCTTGGGGGGCAAAGCCCCCCCAAGAATGAAATTAGCCCCCCCCCAAAAATCCAAGAACAATTCGTTTTGTTAAGTTTATTGTATCTTGGGCAGTCCCTAGATCCAGGGACTTAAGCCCCCCCAGATTAAGGGACTTAACTACGCCTATTGGTTTTGCAGGTGTGCAACGAACGTCCATTCGCCAGTTATGAATCCAACCACCTTTTGAATGGTATTAAATTCATATAAAATTTTAATTAATAAATCTAACCCCGAAAAAGTTATGCTCAATACTACTTGGTACGAGCTGTGCAACTAGCGCTCACTATTATAACAGTCAGATATGAAAACAAATTCATGGGATGTATTAGCTTCCAACACTTATTCATATGTAATTTAATTACAATGTAATTTCAACAAAATCGTAAAAAATGTGTATAATTCTTTTTCTTCAACGTCTTGTATCCTGAATACTGCGTTACGAAAATTTCTGACTACACTGAGAAAACCCGCCCAGTTAAAGTGTTTAACTGGTACATTTTTAATAGCCTATATTAAAGTTGCATGCTGTTTCTGAAATGTAGCTTCATAGTCAGTCATAAAGACTGAATTCTAATCCTTCGATTTTGTCAAAGAAAACGCATAATATTGTAGCAATTCAACTGGTTTAAGTACTAGAACTTTTAATTAAACAGTTTAACAGTAATGATTAACGAGAGTGACTATAAAAATAAATCAGTATCTGCCTTTATCAGTATTCCTATCGTAGACACTTCAGGTTACTATGACAATTAAATGGTTGAAGTACTGCCATTTCCAGTTAAACATTTTAATTGCAAGAGTTAAACGATATTACAGCTGCGATAAGTCACGAAATACGCATAACGGTCGTTTCCCGAGGTGGGGGATGTTTACCATGCTCCATCTCTTTTCTTCTACGGGGCAAGCGAGTGCGATAGAGATAGATGCTCTTCACTGTTGTTTTACATTTCAGTTAGTCGTTGTCGTTAGTGGTTACACTACGGTTACAGGAGTGAGGTGAATTCGGTGTTCGGTTTTACTATCATCACATACTATTTTGTGTTCCTATAAGTTTTATGCGTGATTGTGTTTTTGTGTGTGGAACAGAGTAGGTACCTACATGGTAAAATATGTCTTTAGAGTACACGAATCGTACATTTCCGGTAACTTTGCTATAAGACCAAATATGAAAATATGTAACAGTTTCCCACAATGACATTATGTGTTCGTAGGTGTGATAGACGTTTTATTTTTTTATGACTGAGTACCGCGGCTGCTGTGAAAGGGTTATGTTAGGGGAAGTTTGTTCACGCGAGATTTGAATGGGCCAATACCCGCAGGCCCAATAAATACATCTTCTGGCAGTCCATTCCAAGCCTTGGACACCCTGGGGATGAATGTGCGGTTGTACCGCTCAGTTCTTGATGTATGAAGAACGACCGTCTTAGGATGTGAAATAATAACTTTTTTGTTATAGTAAACAAGATTTTAATTTTTGTTATAATGATTTGATTATTTTACCAGGATTAAGGAATAACGATTATTTTGAATTTATTTGCTTTTTTTAATCCTTCGAATTGAGTATAGAAATTACCCGTATTCAATTAAGAAAAAAATCAGTATTGGTATTAAAGTTTTTTATTATAGCAGTTTAATTCATTATCTGTAGTACAATGACAAAAAGGTCAAAAATAAATAAGGTAACCGTAACAAATAATTCTGTTTGATTGAGGATATTAAACAAATTAATAACTTTGGACACGTGGTTTAATTGTAACTATTAAACTAAGCTGCAGTCACAGCGACAACCACTGATGTGATATTGCTTGCTACCACAATTAATTCTAAACAGAATTCACTGTTCAATTGCAGCAATTAAACAGTTTAATTGTAACGTATTTTGATGCAAAATTTAATTGCGGTGATTAAAATTTTAATCGTAGTGATTAAAGTTTTCTCTCAGTGTAAGCAAATACCTAGTATTTTTTTCTACGTATCCTAGAGACGGAGTCACCTTTTTTTTTGAAACACGCTGTATAAACACCAGTCTGAAGCTTTGGAGCATTGATTTTGGTATAAGTTTCTCTAATCTTTCTGGGAAAAATATACCAGCTCGTTGTGTGGCGATTTTTCCAGCGCCACCCAGTATAAATGGCTGCTAACAGGCAAACATGTAGGACGTACAGCAGCTATAGACCTCACCGTAGCCGTAGCATTCCGTAATGAAGTATAATGATAGAAGGGCAGCTCTATACTATCAATTTGACCGCTATCTGATCTACATATGTATTTGAGGAAATTACAGCGTAATGTAGAAGCTTCGTTTTATACGTTCACTTTACTTGAATAACTCGCAACTAAGTAATTTATTTATACTGGCTATTTGGCTTTCAGCAGGGGTGGCGTCGTTGATTTTGAGGGAATTTACATATTCAATATAAAAACGGACGAATTTCAAATGAAATGCGTATCAAGGATATTGATCAATAAATCAATAAGTTATTCTCTGTCCAGCGAAGAAAAAGAGTGATCACGCGCAAGATGAGTGAGTTCTTGTCGCCTGGCCGTAGCCAAGCTTACACCATAGCACACCGCCTCTTGAAACGAACACGATGTGGATGGCGTCGTGCCATAAGGAATTCAACATAATGTTGGTTATAATCGTTTATTTGATACCAAAACCTGTACGTTCCATTCTACATTGAGCATAAATGACCTAAACCACTGTTCACATTTTGGCGACATCTGTGGGCAAGTTCCTATTTCTTATTGTCAAACCAATAATCTAATGAAGAAATTCATTAATATCCATCCAGCGGAGAAATGGGAAAACAGGTGAGCAGAGAGTGAGTTCTCCTGGCTTGATCAGAGGCAAGCTTACACCACTTGGAAATGCTAATGACTAAGCGCACGCCTGGCACCGACAAATTTGGAGAACAGGCCACCTTTCCTGAAGAATCAAATTCACAGCTGTTTGTCGACGCCTCCTCATAATATGGCCGCGGTCGTATTGTGGTCTAAACAGGTTTGCCAAACATCGAAAACACATGAACATGAACATCACATTTTTTGTGCACTGTTTCTCTGCTGGATAGATATATGTAGCAGTATTATAATCCACAATATGTGAGATACGAGTACACCATTATTGAGAAACTATAAGTCATTAGTGTAGATTGCTAGATGAAATATGATATCAAAACTGTACAAGATTAGGTTGAACGTATTTCTTGGAGGTATATTCGTCGGCAGACCAGTTAGGGGTATTTTCAATATTTGATTTGTATATAAAGCTAGGATGAGTACGCAAAAGCAAGTTGGTTCCTGCTCACGTAAGTATGTAAATACAAATAAACATCTCTCATTTGAAAGTATCTCCAAAGTCAAGATTTTGAAAATATCTTGGAATAACTGGTCGTGATTCAGATTCACAGATTAAGGAAAAACAACTTTGTTAAACTCAGCGTACTTCAGCTTATTTGGGTAGATAGGCGGTCTATTCCTGCTAATAAATCTTACATGTTTGATAATTTTTTCCTAATTTTATTTGAATATAAAAAAATATAATAAGTGCTTTTTAACTAGTCCAGAAAACTAGTTTTCTCAAAACAACAGATCGGTGGCTCATGTCACTATTGTATAACACCGTCCATTTGTCGTTCCTGGAAGACTGTTTTACCGTTGCGTCGGTGGTTATCGTGTAAACAGGTCTCGCAAATATCGAGAGCACGTGAACACCATGAATTTTTTGCGCTCTTTTTCTCCGGTGGACCGAGTATAGTGCCTTTCACTTCCTACATCGATATGTGAGGGGAGTAATGTGATCACGAACATTTTGAGAAATTACGCTTTTTTGGTATTTTATGGTATTCTCATAATGAAAATCTACGTTACTCATCTCAGTCGGTCGGTCTGTGTGTCTGTCTGTTGACGTTCTTCTAGCTTCGTAGTCTCAGTAACCGCTGCATCGATTGTGATGAAATTTGGGTAGCGATATGCTGTGGGATCGTAGTAGGTAATGCTCCTACGAGTGCTCCTATAATTTTTGGAAATTGGTGCAAGGGCGATGGAGTCATTAGGAAAAAACCAAAAATTTGAGATATTCCTCAAACTCCATTTTACGCGGTTCCTCATCATTTTCTACTTTTGCGTGGGGTTGAAATTGAGGTGGTTGTGGGGTGGGGGATTGTATTGTCTTCATAATATGCTGTCCATTGACCTATGAGAGAAAGACCTTTAGCTGCATATAATACACTTTTTTAAGTCCATCCAAACATTGTCTTGCCTATTACAGAGACCAAGGACTTAGAATTTTCTGTATACATACGAGTAAGTGTTGCTCTAATTCGTTCTGTATTGGGTAACGTGGAAACTATTTGATTGATTTTAATGAAATTTTGACACAGTATTGTTACCACGGCGAGGATGGGAAACGCCTAAAGCTTTTAGGAATCCTGTGAGTGGCAGCGCAGCAACAATAAAATGTTAAAAATGTGAAAACAGCTTCTTGCTTCGCTTTTAGGCGTTTTAGGTATCCTGATCATTTTCTATTTTTGGTTGAGTGAGGGTGAAATTGGGGTGGTTGGAGGATGCAGGGCTGTAAAAACTCATAATAGGCGATCCATTGGCCTATGAAAGAAGGGCCTAGCGACATAATGCACTTTTCTAGATCCATCCGAACATTGCCTTTCCTATTACAGAAACCAAGGGACTTATTTTCTGATGTATATGTTACGGTTAAAGTGTTTACTTTGATAGTTTATATACTAGCTGGATAGTATACAAACTATGCAAATGTCTCATTTTGATGGAAACTCATATTTCAACTAAAATAGCCATGAATATTGGTTAGTTTGTAAACTAGCCAGCTAGTTTATAAACTATACAAGATATGTCGCTAAAGTACATACCACAAAGATATCACACATATTAACCAGTGTTTCTGGTCAGTTTACAAACTATCCACATCATTTGGATAAGGTATGCACCTAATATCTCTAGTAATACATAATAACCAACTCGTTGGTTAGTATATAAACTAACCAATCCTCTTTGGTTAATATGTAAACTAACTAATTTTCTTTGGCCAATTCAACAGAAAGGTGAGGTTATGTTTATGGCAAGTGCAAGTGTGACGTGTTGGTATTGTTTACTGTCTTGCCTTGTAAAATTTGTTTAAGAACAGGTATCTAGTTACCAAACATGGATCAGCAACAGCAGTTTGAAAAGTTACTATTAGAATGTTACGAGAAAAAGTACCAAAATTCAAAATTAATGAACGACAGTGATTACAATGTACTTCTGCAACATATAAAGAGAATACGCGAACAAGGACCTAACACTAATAACAAGATTGATTATCATGAAATGAATACTTATGATTTACAGAGAATCGAATCATCTTATGTAATCTAATATAAAAGATCTGAAACCTATGTTGCCACTAAAGCTGCCGAGGTCTAGAGATTTATTTTATATGAATATTTTGTTACACAAATAGTATTTCCGTTTGTTTTACTTATTTTTAGGTAATTATAGCAATTGTATGTTGTATCTATGAATAAACTTTACTTTTGGTTAATTAATAATTGTTTTTTTAAACTAAAGTAACCAAAGGAGGATTGGTTAGTTTGCATACTAACCAACGAGTTGGATATTATGTAGTACTAGAGATATTAGGAGCATACTTTATCCAAATGATGTGGATAGTTTGTAAACTAACCAGAAACACTGGTTAATATGTGTGATATCTTTGTGGTATAATACTTCAGCGGCATATCTTGAATAGTTTATAAACTAGCTGGAGAGTATACAAACCAACCAATATTCATAGCTATTTTAGTAGAAATATGATTTTTCATTAAAATAACGAGACATTTGGATGGTTTATATACTAGCTGGATAGTATATAAACTATCAAAGTAAACACTTTAACCGTAACATATACATAGTTTACGAGTATTGCTTTAGATCGTTCTGTATTGTGTAACGTGGATACTAATGAATTGATTTTAATGAAATTTCGACACAGTATTATTACCTTGGCGAAGATGGTTTCCAGAAATCGTCTTAGTAGTGGCGCAGCAATAACAAAAAAGCTACTACATTTTCAACTCCTAGGTGTGAGTGAAATTGCGGGTTTTTGCTATAAAAAGCTATATTTTAAATTTAACGAAAAATCGAAATATCTCAGAAACTAACGAATGCAGCCAAAACAAGTGCTATACAAACATGAAAGAGCATATTAAAAGCAATTTTTTGGTATAATAAAATACTGGGAGTTACATTTAAAAAAAGAGAGGAAATATAGATTTTGCATTCTACTTCACCTTGTATACGAATATGCGTCACGGGCCTTTTTTATAGCCGATTTTAAACCTAGAGGATGTTTTTAATCTTTTCATGTAAAAAAAATAATTTTTCATTCATTACTTTTTGATATACAGTACGTTCATTTGACCGCGATTTGGATATAAAAATGGTCATAACTTTTGAAATACCCTGTACAATGTAACAACACTCTATATTGAAAGAACGGAAATTATTATTAGAATCTGAATATGGAATAATATATAGGGTGTCTTATTTAAAAAGATGCATGTTTGCATCACCACGTAGTTATGGATCACCCTGTATAAATCTAAATATTTTCTGAGCAAGGAGCATATCTGTGGCTACAACTTTTATATACAACTTTTTTTGCTATCTTCTACAGTACTGGAGTTATCGACCGAGCCGGTACTAAAAACTCACTCTGTATGTATTTGTTTCTTTGACTTAGGTACTTGCCATACACAATACATGCCATATGATTTAACCCTAGAATACTAACCTTATTTTTATACCTATTGCTACTAACCTTCGTAAAATTTACTACTTGAGAAGGATCACAATTAAAAAAAAAAACGTTTTTATCGTTTATTAACTTTTACTGAAAATTGTTCATAATAAGAGTGTTTCTGAATACAAATATTAATAATAACAAGAAAAATTCCAATTTTGAACTTGCAAGACACACAGCAAAGAGCAGATGTTCTCCGCAAAAGGACCTTTGGCAGTGCTCACATTAGCGCGTTGCCATTCTAAGTTTTTTGAAGGACAGTGTTGGCACCTTGCACTCTTGGACTAGGAGTGGCTCTATCCTCTGATCCATCTTGGTTTAATATATTCTCTATAATTAATCTTAGCGAGCGGGTCAAAGTTGGTCAAGTTTTTCATTGTACCAACCATGGTTTTATTAGCTGCTTTTATGATAAATACATAATTTCTTTTCTCAAGATGGTTCCTAGCTCTTTGTTTGTTGGTTGTGATTACACACAATCCATGAATTCAGACTCAGATGGACTAAAGGCTTCTTGAACACTATATTCGCTCTCGGAACCACTGTCCAAAGCACTCTATTCTCCTCATTTTCACCGGGCAATAATCCTGCTAAACCTTGTTTCGCTTTTAATGGTAATTATCTTTATCATATACCATTTGTTAGCTTCCATAATGTTATATTCTGAAAAAACTTAGAGACTAACGATATTGACAAAAAATAATCAAAGAAACGCTAAACTGGTCTTATGTTTAAATATAACATTTATACTAACCTTCGTAAAATTTACGACGCCGTTGTCCAAATAAAACTATTCCAATTACTATCAAATGCACTTTGGGTCACTAACCTACTCACACCGATCTAATAGATTAGGCGAGCGTACAAGGTCAAGGGCTAAGCCGCGTCGATAAAGTTGCAGATTAAACTAAGTCTCGTCGTAAAATTTGCGATGGTTAGTATTCTAGGGTTAAACCAACAAGTCCCTCCTTGCTCCACCACTGGCCAACCGTATCACGCTAAATAATACACAATACAGAGAACCAATGGCTGACTGACTGCATTTAGTTATTTTCATGTATAATGACCCCTCGATTTCACAAATAATTCAGATGGGTAAATTGAGCGTTATATCTGTTTCTTTACTCGCATGTGGATAGATGTCGTTTATTTCTTTTTTTACCTACGCTGCTACTGTCTCACCACACACATACTGTATCATTAGCTGATTATATGTGGAAGGTAATTGTTTAAGAAGCAGTACGTGAAGTACATAGGTATTATATACATCGACATCGTGAAATGAACAATGGTATTCGCTAATGATACACTTTGGAGGTTAGGTGTAAGAGTAGATCGAAGAAACCTCACTTTCTGTAGTGCTTCGATAAAGCCGTTTGCTGTTATTACTTCATAAACTTTGCAAGGTATCGCCTTGAGAAGGATGATTGCTCACAAAGAAAAGAAATGTGACAACTCTCTTCTTTTCAAAAATTCGTCAAGTCCCAAAAACGGCGTGTTTTATGAATCTCATCATTTTATCACATATACTACATAAATATATATACATACAACCGATGGTAGACCTCACAGTCCTTGCCGGTCGACTAGGATAATCCTAGGATAATTGTTTCCCGAATTCATCATATGTGGTTGTACACGTCCTGACCCCTGTTCAGGGGGTCCCTTGAGTTTGATAGGGTACAACGTTCCCTCATTTGTTTCTACTCCATCGTTTCAAAACGAGACGTCCGTATTATTGAGCAGAAAGGAGGGAGCAAAATGATATCTTCTTTTACTTCCCACACCGATAGGTGAGGGGAGTATTGTGATCGCGAAAATTTTCGATTTTGAGATAATACGCTTTTTGGGCGTTTTATGATGTGTACATAACGAAAATCCACGTCTCTCATTTGCGTCGGTCTGTCTGTCGGTCTGTCTGTCGCCTTTTTCTACCCTCGTAATCTCAGTAACCACTGCATGGATTGTGATGAAATTTGGGCAGCGTTATGCTGTGGGGTCGTAGTAGGTAATGTTCCTATAATTTTGAAAATCGTTATACGGGGGCGGAGTAATTAGCAAAAAACAAAAAAATTAAAATATGCCTCAAACCTCGTTTTTAGGCGTTTTAGGGGTTCCTGATCATTTTCTACTTTTTCTTGGGTGGGGGTGAATTTGGGGTGGTTGGGGAGTGGGGGGTTGTAATGCTGAAAAATTTGTTGTATTCGTAATGGGCTGTCCATTGATATGGGAATGAAAAACTCAGCGGCATGATACACTTTTTTAGGTCCATCCGAACGTTGCATGCTTATTATAGAAACCACGGGACTTAAGTTTGTGATGTATACATACGAGTATTGTTTTAGATCGTTCGATATCGCGTAACGCAAAAATTGTTAAATTGATTTTAATGAAATTTTGACACAGTATTACTACCGCAGCGAGGATGGAAAAAGAGTATGTTTTGGAAAAATAGTGTCAGTGGCGGCGCAGCAATAATAAAAAAACCAAAAATATAAAAACAGCTCAAACTTTTGTTTTAGGCGTTTTAGGGGCTTCTGATCATTTTTAATTTTTTTTTGGGTGGGGTGAAATCGGGGCGGTTGGGGGGTGGGGAGTAGTAAAACTGAAAAATTTGTTGTATTCATAATAGTCCGTCTATTGACCTGTAGAAGAAATACCTAGCGGCATATTACATTTTTTTAGGGCTATCCGAACATTGGCTTGCCTATTACAGAAACCAATTTTGTGATCTGTACATACGAGTTTTGCTCTATTTCGTTCTATGTATATTGCGTAAAGCGAAAATTATTAAATTGATGTTAATAAAATTTTAATAAATTAGAATTTATTACCGCTGCGAGAATGGAAAACAACTCTGTTTTTGAAAAACCGTGTCAGTGGCGGCGCAGCAATAATTAAAAAACCAAAAACATAAAATCAGCTCAAACTTCGTTTTTAGACGGGTTGGAGGCTCTTGATCGTTTCGCATCGTCCAGTTCAAGCATGCAGGCGCCCTAGTTCCTAAGGAGGGAGACGCAAGAAACCATTTACGAGGGTTTTTGTGTTGGATGTTGTTTTTGCGGGCGGATGGGCGATAATTTAGTTGCAAGGGGATTTTAGACTATAGCTTCATGCAATGGGAAATAATAAAATGGTATCATCATTATGTGTGGGAAGAACTGAGTCAATCAACTTGACTCCATTTTTTTTAATTATGTTATTGGCTCTGATCTGAGATCAACTGGCCAATTGTATCTTGGACGGACATCAAGTTTTTCTTAATAACTATGAAGATAGTTTTATATTAGTTATAGGAACATAGTTTGACAATCTGTGATACAGGTCTGTTGCCTCATTACTGATCAATTGGCATTCTAATATACAGTGTTGAGTAGTAGCAATTTCTCCACATCTGCAATGAGGGCATCATCTAAACCTATTCTAGTTTTGTGTTTAGGGCTTAAGCAATAACCACACCTCAATCTGCAAAGAGTTCTCACAAGTTGTCTATTCGTTTCTCTCTTAAACCAGGGTTCTGTTCTTGTGCTCTGTATGTCGTTCCGGATGGATTTCTATGGTAGTGTTCGCTCCACTTTTCTTTCAGGTTCTTGTTTAACATACTGTCCAAGTCATTGTAGAGAATTTCGAAATTTCTCATCAGTATTCAAACATTTTAACAAATTGTCACCAAAATGACCATCAGCAAAACAAATGTCCATCGGGCAGATCGTATGTTCACAATGAGGCAGTGGAGAGAGTGAGAGAGTACAAATACCTGGGTATCATTTTGAAGAGACTAAATGACACTCTCGAGAAGTAAGATCTAGAATAGGTCAACTAGAGCTGCATTCACAAATATGCGAAGAGTATTCTGCTCTAGAGATCTGAACATCAATCTTATGATCAGATTGGCCAGATGATACGTTTTCTCAACCTTTCTCTATAGGTGATGGAGTCGTGGACAACAAGCAAAGTTGATCTGAAAAGACTTGAGGTTTTCGAAATGTGGATGTTTGATGAATATCTCCGTTTCAAGAAGCATATAACCAACTGTATCAAAAAAGCTTTCAGCTCTTAAAAAAATGTATATGTATGGTTATAGAGACTTGTTGAATCGAAATACCAAAATCTTACTTGCCGATGCCTCTCTCTCTGCCCCTCTCATTTTAACTTTTGTGATGTTTTGTATAATAAGTGCATAGATCAACATGATGCAAAAAGAATACAAAATGTTCAAAACTCATGCTTACGACCAATTCATGGCATTCGACGCGGAAACAGCGTATCACACAAGTTGGTTGAAACAAACTGGTTAAATATGAGAGACAGAAGGGAGTTACATAGCGCATACTTTTATCATAAGGTTGTAACAACTAAAACTCCTTCAAATTTGTATAATAAGATAATTTTTCGACAAGATGTACACAAGGTGAACATAAGTTTCAAAACTAATATTACATCACCGCCAGCTCACCATACAGCTCTATTTGAAAGGTCTTTTTCCTACAACATCTCGAAAACTTATAATTCTATCCCTCAATGTTTAAAGTCTAAGTCTTTACTAGACCTCACAAAACACTATGAAATGCTTCTGAAGTCCCAATGCGGTACTAAATTAGACTGATTATTCTCTCACAACGATAAATTTGTTATAAGATTTACTACTAGTTTCCTTATAAGGTGATTGTTCTATCCTTCTATCCCTCCTTCCTTTTTCTTCTTCTTCATTCTTCCTCTTTTCTTCAATTACCAAACTATATCATACTTCTAGTTCTCATATTTTCATCATTTTTATATAAGTATAATTTCTCTATTAGTATATGTTTAGTAAGTAATCATAATTTTGTAATAAGGGTTAAGTGGAAGACCAACCATTCTTCTGAATGATAGCTGAACTTCGCCTTTTCATCATCCCAACATTATGTAATTCACATTTCAAAACAAATGAATAAAGATGACTATTATTAATATTATTATTATGTAAAGACGTATACTCAGAGTTTCTTGGACGGAAAGACTCACAAATGTTAAAATATCAAGACGTATGGATAAATAAACAGACATAGTGTAGAAACTGTAAAAATGGGGAAACTTTCCTTATCTGAGTCACGTTATGTATGGAGAAAGATACCATATTCTACAAATGATAATACAAGGGAGAATACAAGGAATAAAATGCAAAATGCGGGGAAAAGACGCACTTCATAGTTAAAAAACTTAGGAGAATGGTGTCACTGTACATCAATAGAGAATTATTCCGAGTAGCATCATCTAAAGCAAGAATCTTTATGATGATAGTCAATCTTCTTAGAGGAGCCGGCACATAAAGAAGAAGAAACTCTAACAAGTTTCTTTTATGGACCAGAACTTTCATGGTGTTCTAAAACTATTTTCTGTCCAGCGGAGAAAAAGAGTGATCACGCTCAAGATGAGGGAATTCTTGTCGCCTGGCCGTAGCCAAGCTTACACCACAGCAGACCGCCCCTTGAAACGAACACGATGTGGTTGGCGTTGTGCCATAAGGAATTTAACATAATTTTGGTTATAATCGTTTATTTGATACCAAAACCTGGACGTTCCATTCTACATTCAGCGTAAATGTCTTGAACCACTGGTCACATTTTGGCGACATCTGTGGGCAAGCTCCTATTCCATATTGTCAAACCAATAATCTAACGAAGAAATTCATTAATATCCATCCAGCGGAGAAACGGAAAAACAGATGAGCAAAGAGTGAGTTCTCGTGACTTGGTCACAGGCAGGCTTACACCACTTGGAAATGCCAATGCCTAAAGCGCACGCCTGGCACCGATAAATTTGGAGAATAGGCCACCTTTCCTGAAGAATCAAATACATAGCTGTTTGTCGACGCCTCCTCATAATATGGCCGCGGTCGTATTGTGGTCTAAACAGGTTTGCCAAACATCGAAAACACATGAACATGAACATCACATTTTTTTCGTGTCCTGTTTCTCCTCTGGATAGATATAGCAGTATTATAATCCACAATATGTGAGATATACACCATTATTGAAAAACTATAAGTCGTTAGTGTAGATTGCTAGATGAAGTATGGTATCAAAATTGTACAAGATTAGGTTGAACGTATTCTTTGAAGGTATATTCGTCGGCAGACCAGTTAGGGGTATTTCCATTATTTGATTAGAATATGAAGCTAGGATGTGTACGCAAAAGCAAGTTGGTTCCTGCTCACGTAAATATGTAAATAGAAATAAACGTCTCTCATTTGAAAGTATCTCCAAAGTCAAGATTTTGAAAGTATCTTGGAAGAAGTGGTCGTGATTCAGATCCAGATATTGAGGAAAAACAACTTTGTTAAACTCAGCGTACTTCAGCTTATTTGGATAGATAGGCGGTCCATCCCTGCTAATAAATCTTATGTCTGGTCTGGTAATTCTTTCCTAATTTTATTTGAATGTAAAAAATTATAATAAGAGTGTTTTTTGACTAGTACAGCCCAGAAGGCAGCTTAATACAAAACTACTTTTCTCAAAACAACAGATCGGTGGCTCACGTCACTTTTGTATAACACCGTCCATTTGCCGTTCTTGAAAAGATTGTTACCGTCGCGTCGGTGTTACCGTGTAAACAGGTCTCGCAAATATCGAGAGCACGTGAACTCCATGAATTTTTTGCGCTCTTTTTCTTCGGTGGACCGAGTATAGTCTTACGATTTAGGATATAAGGTTTCTGAAAAAGGTGCATTCCATGGACAAAAACTGCTGCCCGAGTGAAAAATGTCACCCTGTAACGTTGCGGTAATCTATCTAGATCAACCCCTCGCATCGATATCAATACATATAATATCAAACAAAATTAGCTATAGCTGGGAAGCGGCAAAAGATATATTAAAGCGAAGTGTACTCTTTAAACTGAATTGCAAGCTTTCGGAGAACTATACCTCCATCATCAGGGCTGAAATATTGAATTAACATAAGCAGGTAAGCAAAAAATGGAGTTTATACTTACAAAGTTTGTTGAGATTGTTGCTTAGGTTAGAAAATTCGAAATGGAACATATTGGTTAGAGTCGCACAAAAATTCTTTAAAAATATTATGATATTAAATAATATCCTCGTCAATTAGTTCATCACACAGGACATTTAGGTTAAAAAATCTATAGATTGATAAAATAGATTCAGATATCAGTTGCGTGCGAGGACTGGTACCACAATGAAGATTTTTCGAGCCCAGACAGGAAGCGAGGTTATGAAGTACCTGGAGTGGGGAATGTCAATCAAATGTCATTTCAGAAGTATCAATTGTAATTTTGAATTAATATTATTTAAAAGCTTTTATGATTTTTATAAATGTGGTGATGGACGAGAAACTAAGTGGTACAAAAATAGTTATCAGGAACAAAATAAATTATTTTACTTGTTTTAATTTTATCATTTCTTAATTAATTAAATTATGGCAAACTTGTTGTTGGTAACAACTGTTGGGTTTAAAAGGGAGAAACATCAAGCAAAGCTAATCTGTTGGTGTTATGTAATTTTTCACATTGAAGGAGGTATCAATATATGACACTGAAGTTTCTTATGTCAGTTTTCTTGTTCATACAATTGTCACATTGATAGATGTGGGCCATTTCTAAGAATAAACATTTTGTTAAGTTGGATTCACTATTAAGCACTTCAACTGAAGTGTAGTTCATAGAGTGGCCAGTACTCTGGACGTGTGACGCAAGAGCGCAACGCTCAGGGTGCAACCTTGCATCACTTTTATGTGACACGATACGGCCTTCTAAGTTTCTAGATGTCTGCCCTATGTAAACTAAATTACAGTCATTACATGGAATTTTATAAACAACATTGGTTAAGGTAAGCAACGGGGCTCTGTCCTTAAGTTTCGAAAATATAGTTTTGATTGTGACGAGTGATTTACAAGCAATTTTACAGTTTACACCAGAAAATACTCTAATTAGTTTCGGAGTTAGTTCTTTAATGTAAGGCAACTTTGCAAATCTCACCTGGAGTCCAGAATTTTGTTCTATATATTATCAGTTTCAGTCGGTGGGTTCTGATTCGCAACCAGAATATTAGATGGAGTGTTATTTCCAGAATTTATATTCTCTCTATTTGGCAAGAATTTTTTGCGCTCTTTTTCTTCGGTGGACCGAGTATAGTCTTACGATTTAGGATATAAGGTTTCTGAAAGGTACATTCCATAGACTGCCCGAGTGAAAAATGTCACCCTGTAACGTTGCGGTAATCTATCTAGATCAACCCCTCGCATCGATATCAATACATACAATATGTATATACTCCAACATATATACGTATGCCCCACATTAAACGAACCTTCGGTTCATAAAGTAACATTATAATAAATTGGGAGGCTTGGGTAATTGCGGACGTTTTGTATTGTATATCCAATGACAATCGCGGAAGGGGAAATCGACCGCCATTCTATCCGGCTATTGAAAATTAATATCTGCCTCACCACCCCACGATGCAATCAGGGGCGGGCTTAACATTGTACCAACAGTGTGATACTATTTAAACATGGAAAAGCAGATTTAATGCTCTCGCATTTTAACGTAAAAAATTTTGAACCGTTTTAAAGCAACCATGATCAGTGATTCCTCCCTGCACACCAGCAGTATCAATAATGCGATTAATTGTATTCACAAAGAATAGTTATGTATTTCATAAACACTGTTGGTGAATTCAAGCAAATCAGGTTTATTGATATAATAAATATACAGTGTGTCCCAACTAAAATTTGCCACCCATCTTATCTCTGAAATTATCATAAAAATTGAAAATCGTCGTGACACGTCGATTTGTACTCCAAGGGGGATTTTTTCCATCGAATACGTAAACACTGTGCTGTCAACCCCTCACACCCAGCAGCCCCTACTTCAAAATCTTAAATGAGACTACCATACTTGTCATAAATCAATTTGAATTCCCTTCAAAATGATATATCATAAGTATCGTGGTTAAGATTTTGGAGTAGGGGCTGCTGGATATGAAAGGGTTGATAACACAATGATGACGAATTCGGGGGAAAGTTCCCTCTCGAAATGCAAAGCGATGTGTCACGGCGATTTTCAATTTTTATGATAGTTTCAGAGATAAGATGGGTTGGAAATTTTAGTTGGGACACACTGTATATTTATTATATCAATAAATATACTGTGTAAGGCTTTCGCGGCCATCGTCCAATGAATTTGTGGTTCTTGGGTTTTTAGGCCGGCGTCGTTTAGCGTTAAAGCTTGACGTTTCGCCACCACGAGTGGATGGCATCTTCAGAAGCTATTTCACTTCGGCGACTTCCAAAATACTGACGGCTGGTGGATGTTTACCTGTATTTATACCTGCTAATGGTGACGTGGCCCAACCAGGTAGCGTTGGTAGCCCCGCCCCTTCGCGATATGGTAGTGTCTTCAGGTCCTTTAGGATGGGTATCCATGTCCGGTTGACTTTCTGTGTTTCTTCTTTCCTGTTGAAATTATTATGATGTTTCTGTATTTCGATGGCTTCTCTTTGAAGTCTGGCATGGTATGAAGACGTCGCGGCAAGAACCTGTGTTTCTTCAAACTTGATCCTGTGACTTCCCTCCTTAATCGCATGTTCGGCTACCGCTGATTTGTCCGTATGGCCTAGTCGACAGCTAGCCTTATGTTCTGCAATTCTTGTGTTTATAGATCGCTTCGTTGTTCCTATGTATACACTCCCACATGTGCATGGTATGCGATATACCCGTGTGCGAACCAGAAGAACTCGACACCGAACTGGAACATCTAAAGAATGCTCTTAAAGCAAATGGTTACACAGAAAAAGAAATAACAAGGACAATGAGAAGAAATAGGGCAAAATCAGAACCTAAACCGATAGCAAAAGCTTTTCTACCCTATGTGCCCGGAATAACAGACAGAATAGGAAAAATGTTACGAAAGGAAAACGTCAAGACGATCTACAAGCCCACAAGAAAGATACAGGAATATTTGAGAACGGTGAAAGATAAAAGAGACCCACTCACAACACCGGGGGTATATCGCATACCATGCACATGTGGGAGTGTATACATAGGAACAACGAAGCGATCTATAAACACAAGAATTGCAGAACATAAGGCTAGCTGTCGACTAGGCCATACGGACAAATCAGCGGTAGCCGAACATGCGATTAAGGAGGGAAGTCACAGGATCAAGTTTGAAGAAACACAGGTTCTTGCCGCGACGTCTTCATACCATGCCAGACTTCAAAGAGAAGCCATCGAAATACAGAAACATCATAATAATTTCAACAGGAAAGAAGAAACACAGAAAGTCAACCGGACATGGATACCCATCCTAAAGGACCTGAAGACACTACCATATCGCGAAGGGGCGGGGCTACCAACGCTACCTGGTTGGGCCACGTCACCATTAGCAGGTATAAATACAGGTAAACATCCACCAGCCGTCAGTATTTTGGAAGTCGCCGAAGTGAAATAGCTTCTGAAGATGCCATCCACTCGTGGTGGCGAAACGTCAAGCTTTAACGCTAAACGACGCCGGCCTAAAAACCCAAGAACCACAAATTCATTATATCAATAAACTTGTAACTGTACCTAATATAAACAGAATTCAGTGGAACTCGTTTTTCTCTTTCTCATTGGAAGGTGGTTAACTGTTCTTGGAAAAAGGCAAATAAAATTTACATTTGTTCAAATAAAAACCATTTATTTTTCAACTTGAAATATGTAAAAAACAAAACAAAAATATAATGTAAAAATGCTACCAACTTTTGCTTCTTCTAGATTGGATTTCATCAACACCTAGTTTGTTCTATGTAGATTGGATACTGAAACAAAAAAAAAGTAAATTTTCACCCAAAATTCGAATGTCGTATAAAAACTGTGACCTCCGAACGTGAAAGAACCTTCTAGCGGGTATAGGTAACAGCGATCCCGAACGCCGTGCCGGAGAAAGAGATTGGCGCGTGATGCGAAAAATTCTACAGGTACATATCGTCATCAATAATGCTTCTCCGTTCACTGGTTAGGTTCTCATCCTTCTTCCTCAGTTAAGGACAAGCAATGTATAGGTATTTGTACAGGTTAAATTCAATTGGCGAATCCATGCAGCAACGATTCGTGCCAGTATGGAATAGCAGAACAGTTCGGGATCAATGTTGGGGTACCCGCTAGAAGACAGTGAGCGCGAGGTTAACGTAATGTAATGTTGGAGGAAGGAAAAACTCACCTTTTAGTAGCGTATCCCACCACAGAAACAGCAAGAAGCACAGTATTTCTCGGCAATAATAAAGCGTCAAGATGCATGAAGCTTCTGGAGAAGACCAAACCACTAACAAGCCTTTGAAGCTGCTTTCGCCAAAAGCTGTGTCATATCTGAGGCAATAGTTTGACACTATGCTCAGGACTCAATACTTCCCTGAAGTCATAATGATCTCAAAGTATGGCATGAGGACATTCTCTATAATTTAATAAAAAGGGCTTACCCGCTGAAAACTTCTGAAGTCCTTTCTAGAAGGAAGGAATATTTGGATCAAATTTGACAAATTTTTGTCGACGGTACGACTTATCAATGCCGGTGTTCCTCAGGATAGTGACCTAGTCCATGATAGGCTGCAGTATGCGGAGGAAGATGTACTAGAGTGGGCTCGGTGGCTCGCTTTCTTTGTTGTTCCTCTTCCTTCCTCTCTTTTCTCTGATCTATTTAACACTGGTTTGTGGGTGACCAGACAACAGAATGACAGACTGGCTGACGAACTGTGATATAAAGGCAAAGATTCTCCTGACTGCTTTAACATCCAACGACGACTAGTAGTAACAGGGTTAAGTCAATGATCGTTGGAATACCTAGATATTCTTTGATGTACGCCTTAATAACCCTCAATGTTGGGAAATCTTAGAGATCTGGGCATAGCTCAAGAAGCGTTCTTGTATGACGATCTTCCCAGTTCCTGTCATTTGGAGCACCCGGAAATAAAACAGCTAAGTTGCTGTAAAGGCAAAGCCCAAATATCAAAATGCCACGGCTCCTAAGGAGACACAAGGTTAGGGAAAGTTTGTTAATGCAGACTATGATGTTAGCTTAGCTGAATACTCTTCATGAGCAACTAGAGGAATAGAATCTGAGGTTTTTATAGGATCACAATACCAGACTTTTATAAGATTGGACGAATTTCAGCAGTTTTGCCTGCTTTGGAGAAGAATTTGACTCCATCAAGTTGTCTAAGGATTGCTCTTCGATTTGTACTTAGTTGGGTGCTAAAAGAAAGTATAGTTCAACTACTAATAGGTTGTGCTAGGAGAAAGTAGCTTAACTAGTGATACATAGCTATGTTGGAGAGTGAGTCCATGAATCTGTTCATCCAGTCAGATACAGATGTCTTGCGCATATTGGGGGTGAGTGTCTGAAACATAGCCTGTGGACGTTAATATTTTCAAGTCATCGGACATGGCATGGTTTTTAGCACGTTTATCATATTTCTTTGTTGAAGCTTTTGACCAGCATGAGCACAAACTTTGTTATCCCTTCTGTTTGTCTGGTTCATTTTGCTATTTCTGTTCACCAGGGTTACAAAATATCAAATGTTTTGACTAGGGATTGATATTTTCCGGAAAAATTGCCTGACCGAAAAAACAGGTTTTCTTCGGATAAATATTTTGGATGTTATCAACTGAAGAAGAACCATTCTGGTTCCGCCTAAAATCGTTTTCAAACCGTCAATTTGTCAACCAAATTCTGGCCTAGTATCAGCATGCACAAATCTTCTAGTCAGAGGAATCTCTCTAAATATATGTATGAAAAGTGAAATATTAAAAATTCATGCAGACAAAACTTTTAAGGGATGTAGAGGTATACATACAACCTTATTTTTTCCAGAGCGTTAAATCTCTGGTTGTGTCACTGACGTCTGCAAGTTATCTCAAAATTACAGGATATTATAATGTATAATCCAACAACTTCTGCTTATCACGTTAAACTATGAGATTGAGTAACGGTCCGGGAGGGCCAGTCTGGTACACCGACGGCTCACTTACCGACGAAGGCTCCGGCGCTGGGGTCTATGAGCCAAAAACAGAGCTCTTACCCTTTCTTGGGGGACCACGGAATTCCAAGCAGAGATATATGAGATTTTAGCTTGTGTCTTTCGTATTTACGATATTCAGGGGCCAAGCAGGCGCATCACCATCTGCTCTGACAGCCAGGCAGCATTAAAAGCATTAAGTGCTTGTAGGTTTACATCAAGGCTCGTTCTGCAATGTAGAAAGGTCTTGGATGACATTTCGGTAAGACATCAGGTGTCACTTATGTGGATGCCGAGTCATGCTGGAGATAGTGGTAATGAAATGGCGGACGCGCTCGCAAGGCAAGGGTCGAGGAATAACTTCCTGTGTCCTGAGTCGGCTTTGGGGCTGGCAGCAGGTACCTTTAAAGGAAAATAGAGGTTTGGTTGCAAAATCGGTATCTTATCTGATGGAGAGGAATCTCTGGACATCCCCGTCAAGCTAGAGAACTTATTTCAGGACCTCTCGCTAAGGTGAGGCAATTCTGTCTCTCACTGGACTAAGGTTACTTGTCGGCCTGCTATCCGGCCATAACACATTTAAACGTCATTTGTATATGATGGGGGTGGCAAGTGATCCGACCTGTACACGCTGTGGCGAGGAGGAAGAATCCTTGGCACAGATTCTATATCGTTGTGATGCCCTTGGGTATCACAGGCAGACTATACTCGGTTCAAGGGTTCCTGAACCTGAGGATATAAGATGAACAGGATCCAAGGCCATCCTCACTTTTGCGATGAGGGCTGGACTTGGGAACTAGGGTAAGGAGAGGTGCAAAAGGGTCCGTTGGTAGGCCTATGCACTGGTCATTCCAGCCACCAGATAGCTTCTCTCCCTCTTTCATTCATTCACTCGATGGGTGCATTCAGCAGACTCAACAGTTGCGGAGCAGCTACCAAATTTTCTGCTGAACGCGTGCGCTACCTAGCAGCTACCGTTCCAGCGGTCGCCATTTTTTGTAGCGATAGAAAAGTACGCTCACTTTGAGCGGAGCGGAATAAGCTACTTTTGACCTTGTGAGTGTCACATCGTCACATGTTATGACACTTGTTATAGGTTATGTTGTCATATTTAGAAGAAAACGTTCACACTATTGGCAATTCCAAAAATCGATGAGACCTCTAGCGGCGAAAATCTACACTGACAAAGCAGGTATTCGAATTTCGGACGGCGCACAATTAACATGCCATTAATCGTTTATATGCCGTTTATGTTTCTTCGTTCAGTCGTGTTTTCGAATTTGTGCTTTGTTAATTGGTATATAGTGTGTTAGAATAAGGGACTAAATAGAGTGCGGTAAGGTAAGAGGTAACGTAAGACGTAAGGTAATAAACCTGTGAAATCAGATGAGAGTGTTGCGTTACCTCTTACGTTACGACTATAAACACTCTCATCTGATTCCACAGGTTTATTTTCTTACGTCTTACGTTACCTCTTACCTTACCGCACTCTAATTTATACTTAATTCTTCGGACCTTCTTCATACGTTATTGTCAAGAATATGGCATCTACATCACGCTAGTTATGTGGTTGTAAATGACTGTACTATTATATTATTATTGCTGACTTCATATAAAACCTATATCTGTAAACGTTAGAGAGATCAGCAGAGTTTACCTCCGTATTATTTTGACGCTTTTGAGTTAGTCTGTCTTGAGCTCTCAAACGGTTCGGTCCCAAATAAATTGTATTATTTGATCGGGAAATAATTTTTTTAAAAACAAAGTTTAAGTTCTCGACCCTTAATTCGCTTCAAATCAAGAAAGGCTAGCAAGTTTAGTACAAACTGTAGTGTTTATGGTTGTCACTCCAAAAAAGAGTATGATAAAAGCATTCATTGCCACGCATTTCCTACAAAAGCGTGTCACAGCGTGCAGGATACCTGCTATCCTCCATATTTGTTTACAAACGCCAGCGCCCTCATCGGTAGATAGATAGATAGATAGTTTATTCATCCAGTAAAATCTACAAGCTGAGATATTGGATACGTCACAGTTAAACAGAGTCAATTTATGTTAAATAGAGTTAAAAAGACAAACCAAATAAATTTAAATACAAACGTACGGAGAATAAGTAAATATAAAAAACAAACAATAAATAATCTAAATTATTTAGCGTAGTACAAAAAACATAAGAAGATCACACAGATACAGATGGTTGACCAGAACCATTGTAGTAATCCACAAATTCATTTAAGTTATAGAAGCCACGATCTAGCAAGTTGCTTCTCAGACGTCTCTTAAATAACCCAGCTGAGCCACAGTTTTTCAATCCAGATGGTAGCAAGTTGAAAAGGTAAATACCTGCTACCATAGGAGATTTGGAGTGAAACGTGTGGTAAAATTTAGGCCCAACAATGTTATTTTTATTACGCGTGTTGTAGCTATGGAGATCTTTATGGCTGGTAAGATTAGTTTTATGCTCAAAAATGTGAGTCAAGATCTTATACAGGTAAATACACGTCACAGTGAGTATCCTGTATTTTATAAATATTTCACGGCAGGATGATCTAGACTGCATTTTAAATATCGTGCGGATGATTCTCTTTTGTATCACAAACACCCTGCACACATCATTTGCCCTGCCCCATGCAATAATACCATATGATATAATGGAGTGTGCACAAGCGTAGTAGACATCTAGCAACGCATTGATGTTCAACATCCTACTCAGCGTCATTATTAGATACAAGCTCTTTCCCAACCTACTACACACAGAATTAATCTGGTCTGTCCATTTTAAACTGCAGTCAAAATTAATCCCCAGAAAAGTAGCAGACTTTGAATGTTCAATAATTGTATTGTCCTGAAGTTTGAATTTGAGGTCCAGTGGAATTCTAGGATTCATTCGATATTCAATTAAAACCGTTTTTTCTGTATTTATTATTAATCTGTTTTTAAAACACCAGAGTTTGAAGTCACTCACCTCTTTATTAATTTTTTCTTCGAGACATTTGGGTGATGAGTCACAAAGTATAATATTAGTATCATCTGCATACAGTAGTAATTTTCCGCAGGATAAGTATTTAGGTAGGTCATTAATAAAAATTAAAAAAAGTAGTGGCCCGAGGACACTACCCTGAGGTGTGCCCCATTCCAAATTGAATTTATCAGATCTTGTATTACCAACAGAGACATAAAATTTTCTGTTTTCGAGAAAACTTACTAGCCACTGATGTATGCCAATGCTTTCTAGTTTGCTTGCCACAAATGAGGAACTCACACAGTCGAAAGCCCGAGTTAGGTCAAACAGTATACTGACTACATAATTCCCCTTATCAAGGTTATCACTGATGCACTGAACATACTCAAGGATACTAGATTCAGTTGAGTGACCTGTTCTGAAGCCATGTTGCGCACCAGTTAAAATACTGAATTTTGATAAGTAATTTTCAATTTTCTGTGCAACTACTTTTTCGATGACCTTAGAGAAGATGCTTAACAATGCAATTGGCCTGTAGTTGTCGACATTGCATTTTTCACCTTTTTTGTATATCATTGTCAAGGATGCAAGTTTTAGTGCAGTAGGAAATTCACCAGCAGTCACAGATTTATTAATGAAATCAGCAAGTACTGGGGAAAATATATCAGAGTTTTGTTTCACTAAAAAAACTGGAATTTCATCCGGACCTGTAGATTTTTTGTTTGCAATGTTAGCAATCACAAACGCCACGTCCTCAGCCGTAACAGGAGCAAAGAACATAGTTTGAGTATGATAACTGTCTGTAGTGCAGGAGTTAGATAAGGCGCTGAAATTACTGGACAGTTTTTTGTCAATGATAGTTGATACATGCTTACCAAAAGCGTCTGCAATATCAATAGAGTTTGTTAATTTAGTATTCTCATACACTATTTCCCTGATAGCTGTACTCTTATGGGTTCCTTTGACTGATTTGACCAAATTCCATGTTGCTTTCTGTTTATTTGATGATTTGGCTATTATTGAATGATAGAAATTAATTTTTTCTTCTCGTATGCCGGCATCAACCTCTTTTTTCAAATTTTTGAATTTTGTTTCTAGATCAGCATCTTTAAGGTGTTTACGTAACCATGCCAGGTCATTCAATTTATTTACTTTCTGTTGAAGTTGAGTCGAAAATTTTATCTTATTTTGTGTTATATTATTCGGCTGACAAAAAATAATTTTACGTTGAAATGCCATATTGAAACACCATAAGCAAGCATCTAGAAAATGATCGAAATAGTCATTTGCGTTACAGTTTTGCATTGCGCCAAAGTCATGTTGTAGTAGTAAGCAGCGAAATTCATTCAGGGAATTCGCATCATATTTCCGACTTACACGTGTATTTGGACTTTCCATAGTTTTACTACTGCTTAAGCTACAAAGAATAAATTGTCCATAATGATCTGATAGACCGGGATCAAAGTTTTTGGTATCGGTTATTTCAGGAGAGTTAGTGATTACGTAGTCAATAGACGACTTACTTGTTCCAGCTGAGGTAGTGGCTATACGAGTAGAGTCAGTAACAAGTGATGTGAGTTCAAACGATATAAGCAAATCGTTTAGTAATTTTGATACAATGTTATCTCGGGAACTGTCGATATTTAAATCGCCTACAAGAATAATATGTTTGAAGTTGGTCGTGGCTAGTGAGAGGACAGAAAACAGTGTATCTAAAAATACATCAATGGAGCTTCTACATTGTGACGGTGGCCTGTAGATGCAAATTATGCAAAACGTTTTCATGAAAGATATAGCACATATCTCAATAGTCATTTCCAAAGAAAGACTATTCAAGTACGGAACAGGTGTACAATGATGCAGGTAGTTTGTTTTAGAAAATATTGCAGTTCCTCCATGTATGTGATCAGTACGTGTGAAGCAACTTACCAGATGATAGCTCCCCAGTCTCAGGTTTTGAATTTGCTCATAACGAAGCCAATGCTCCGATAAGGTTAAAATATCAATGTCATTTTGGTTTAAGAAATATTCTAGACGATCTATCTTATTATATAAGCTTTGAATGTTTATGTTGAATATTCTCAGAAGTATATTGTTTACAGAGTTTTTTGTTTGACTTTGATTTACTTGTTGACTGTCATAGACATCCAAGCCGCTAGGAGACATTATGGTAGTACTACAATGGTGAGGGCCGAAAAAAGTTTGAACTATCTATGGGAGTGATGACCTTCAAGGTAATTGGAATCGCCAATATACTTCACACATTCCAAAACTTTCATACAATCTGACATATCTTTTTATTTTTAATAACCTCAAATGTGACCACTCATTTGACATTTCACTGAAAACTGACAGGTGTCACCAACTGTCTATCGTGACATCTCAGAGCGCACAAATAATGCTTTTCAGCAGCACGCAAACTGTTGAGATGTAGCGGCTACAAAAGTAGCGGCTCCCAATCTTTCTGCTGAATGCAACCATTTATTCATTCAACGTACCTATCCTCTTAAAGTTCTAATTCTCTGGCGACAGAGCGCAATACCAAATATTCTATGAAACCTACCCTCCTCAGTCCGGCCCTGTATCCCACCCCACAGACAAACCGTAATTTGCTGGGTCTCTTTTTTAGAGTGATATGACTCTATACGTATAATATATGATGTGTGTATTATTAATTCAGTAATTGCATATGTCTATGTCGACTTAATGTAGCGAACATGACAAGTATTATGAATCACAAGTTTGTTTCATGTTTGCTTTATGATGGGAGTGCGCGGTGTATCAGCTTTACACATCACATGTCAATTTCGACAAAAGAGAATACTGCTACTATTGTTACACTTGCGTTTACTATCCTACTAAATGATAACATGAAAGGGTAATCAGGTATGAATTACTAGGTTTTATTTAGTGTGACACACGCTTGTACATTTCACAGGTAACCTTGTTGTTACTGAGGTGAATTTTTTTGTATAGTCGCCCTCCCGCAAAGGCTGAAAGCCTATGGCGCTGTAGAAGCGCTGCGAGAGGATAGGTGTCGGTTCACGTTAGATTTGAAACGCTGCAGGTTGTAGCCTCGGGAAACAAATTGCCCGGCAGCTTATTTCACAGCGTCGAAATTCTCCAGAAGAAGGAATGCTGGAGGACGCTGGTTCGGGGAGCAAGGACCTCGACCTGGTAAGGATGAGCTCGCAGAGCCTCTCTAGTGTTTCTGATTCGAATGGCCTGTGGTGTTATTATCTGGGAGAGCTCACTCGAACATCTTCCGTGATAGAATCTGTAAAGCAAGGACAGGTCAGCCACCCTCCTTCGATGTTCCTGGCTGTGGAGGTCCTTTGTCAGGTTAGGCGTATCGATTAATCTAATGGCTCTTTTCTGGATAGTGTCCAGAAGCTTTAGAGAGTGTTTGGGAGCGCATCCCCACACATGAGAGCAATACTCCAGCGATGTTCGGATCTGTGCCTTGTAGAGCAGCAGCAATTACTCTGGTGTATACAACTTCCTACAGCGGAACAAAACTCCAAGCTTCTGGGATACCGTCTTAGCAATACTGACGACGTGGTCGTGCCAGGACATGTTATTGTTGATGTTGATTTCCAAGAGCTTGACAGAAGGTGATTCGACTGTGGGGTGCTCCTCCATTTCCACGGTCGCGGTCGGTAAGCCATCGTGAGACTTCTTTGTAAGTGTTGTTGCCTGAGTTTTTTGTACATTGAACTGTACTTTATTTGCTAATCCCCACTCGACAATTGTTTTGATATCTGCGTTGATCTGTGAGGCATGCTGCTGTCGCCGATGTACCGTCTCCTGGGATGATAGTGGCTTGCCTGGTTCCATGCACGACACTAATGTACTGTCATCTGCGAAGCTGTAGATTGGATTGGATGTTATTTCCAGCAGCTCGTTGATATACAGCAGAAACAGTCTAGGCGATAGGATAGATCCCTGAGGAACACCGGCGTTTATTGAAAATACGTCTGATGAACAGCCCTCGACTACAACAAACAGAGATCGGTCGTTCAAAAAGCTATTCAGCCACTGGCGCAGGCCAGGTGGTAGTCCGTAAGTAGCAAGCTTGGCCAGAAGTACGTCATGCCACACTCTGTCGAAAGCCTTCGATATGTCAAGTGCAACAACACGGGATTCGCCATGATTGTCTATTGCTCTGTTCCACAAATGAGTGACGTAGGCAAGGAGGTCACCTGTAGACCTGTGCTTACGGAAGCCATACTGGCGATCATTTATGATGTTATTGTTGTCCAGGTATTTCAGGAGCTGTGTGTTAATGACAGTCTCCATAAACTTAGACATGATGCTGAGAAGAGCCACAGGTCTATAATTGGTGGGATCAGTTTTTCTTGCCTTTCTTAGGGATGGGTTGTATGCAGCCAATCTTCCACGAAGCGGGAAACACGCCTTGTTGATACGAAAGTTTGAAGAGCTTGCAAAGAATAGGTGCAAGCTCAGCGGCACAGCGTTTAAGGACAATGGCTGGAATTTGGTCAGGACCAGTAGCTTTATTGGTGTCCAGTTTTTGGAGGATGCTTTTTATATCTCGATGTTGGAATTTGACCTCTGCCATTCTCGAGTTTACGCTTATGGTGGTGGTCGGAGTACTTCCTTTAAAGTCTATAATAGAATTGGCTGCGAAGAGCTTCCCCAAGATGTCTGCTTTTTCTTTAGGAGCAGAAGCGATGGACTTGTCCTCTCTGGTCAAGGGTGGTATTGACGAATAGGAAGTTCTGACTAACAGCCTTAGCTACAGACCACAATGTTCTGGACGAACTAGGACATGAAAGGAGCTTGTTCTTAATTTTTTGGTTGTGTTCCTCCTTGCTGCTGTCAATCATGCGTTTACAGTGATTTCTGGCGTCGATAAAACTGCGGTAGTTCTCGGTGGTTCATATGTTATTGAGCGCTCCTATTGATCAATCAGACATCAATCAACGTTTAAAATGACCAACGAAAACCAAAAGGTTACAGGTGATATGTGTATGAACAAAAGCCGCCTCTGCTGACGCGCCTCAGTCATCTTCTCTTGTTTGAGTCGCTACACGTTGTTTACATTAGCGATACTAACCTAACCTCTCTTATTATGTAAAATGGATAATCGGGTGAACGCGTTGCTTAAGGGTTGGAAGTTCGATTTCCAAGCTAGATGATTTTATTTCTTGATCGGGCGGTACGATAAGTAAAAAAAACTCTTAAGAAGAAGAAAGACGAAACTACTTGTCACTCTTAGTTAATGCATAATCGGAAGGCACATCGCCACGTGCGTTACGGCTCTGCTGGACAGAAGCAAGCTAAAATTACTTGTGGGCCTGCTATCTGGCCATAACATCTTTCAAACGTCACTTGTATGTGATGGCGGTGGCAAGCGACCCGACGTGTGCATGCTGTGGCAAGGAGGAAGTCTCTTCGGCACACGTTCTATGTCGCTATGAAGCCCTTGGGTATCACAGGCGGACTATACTCGGTTCAAGAGTCTTTGAACCTAAAGACAAGATGTGCAGGACCCAGGACCAACCTAAGCTTTGCGATGAGGGCTGGACTTGGGAACTAGGGTAAGTAGAGTCCCGATTGTTGCCCTATGCACTGGTAGTTCTGGTCACCCGAAGGCCTCTCTCCTTATTTCATTCATTTGGATGTGATTCAAAATCCTTTTTCTAATTAAGGAAGCTGACCATGGAGTCAATTTTTGAGCTTTACAAATAGAAAATTAACGCAGTCCTTTTGCGTACATAACGTGCAGTGCGGGCCAAGTCCTTCAAAATTCTAACTGCCGTCAGCAGTAGTCTATTCATACGAAATCACCTCCCAGTCCCAATCTGTTGTAGCGTAGTCGAGCCGTGACAGATATGACTTCATAACTCCCGCTGGAACGGTGTGTGGCAGCTCACATCCTCTCAATACAAAAACCAACATCTAAAATATGACGTGAGTGTATACCTAATATCCTAATAAACGTCATTAAAAACCAATTCTTCTCTTTCCCTTTCTCCTGTCCATGCAGTGGCGGACGGAAGAATAATTTCTCAAGGAACAAGCTCAGGATAAAGCAGCTTTTGCGCAATGCCTAAGATTGCTCTGTGTCATCTTGTTTTACTTAGCATACCAATAGATGTAGGACGGAGTGTAACCGGAAATAGATTTGTGATAATATGATTTTTGGAGGTTTTATCATATCTAGGTCACGAACGAACTAGGACATTATTAAGCTGATGCTCATGGAACTTCAACAACAAAATCTATTCAGTAGTGATGGAGTTATAATAGAAGACTGGAATTTTGTGGCAGTTTTGTAACTTGGACACCCTACCCAAAGCTCAAGGATATCGCAATCCTTATTTGGAACATGCCTTGAATCGCATCAGGCTTATTTTGTCGGCGTGTAACAGCCCGGTCACACGATGGTCACTTTAAGGAATTATATGTTCACACAAAAAACGGTTGTAAACAGATTTTCAGCCGATCCCGGGGTTCACTTTTGAATAGTTCTCTTGTAAATGAATATTTTCGAAGGAGGCGCAGATTACTTAACAGAAAAATTTGGATTAACCCTATTTTGAGTCAAAGGGTCTCATTTGGGTGCTTACCACCGATTAGGTTTTATTCCCGAATCAGCTATTCGGTTTTCGGTGACAACACACGACCGAAACTACGAAATGGTAGTAGGCGTTTCATAAGCTCTCCGTGTGAAAAATCACCGAAACGGTGATTTAACCGCATCGTGTGAACGGGCTGTAAGATGCGCGCGGGAATAGCTTACGTCCATCGGCACAACGCTGCTCTACGAGTGCTCTACTATGATTTAAGGCACTCATACGGTATAGACGAGACACCGGGAGATCTAGAGTCCATTGTGGAGAACGAGAGATGTCAGATCTACTGAAATTACTGGTTTCCCACGCTTGAGAGTGTAAAAGCAAACAAGGCCGACATATTCCTACTTGGCCAATAACAGAGGACGATGTATGGAGTTTTTGACACCTAATACCAAGATGTATATCGTCTCTAAGGAGGACGAAAAGCGGATCAAATATTAGGAGTTCCTCGGACAATTTCACAGGCTTTGGTCAGACTACACTGTAAGTCTGCTGATTATGGTAATTAGATCCCTGGGTAGAATGAGGAATACTGCTATTTGCATTGCGCGTCATGCCATTGTGCCATGCGGCGGCCGATGTTTTAGCCGTCAGAATACAGAAGGCAGTCATCGTTGGGTCCCTTCGTCTACAATTCGCGGACCTAGTTATTGCTCAACTCACGGAGTGAGGCAGTACAAAGGTCTCTGGGTAATGAAACAGCAGTTTTCGTTAAAAAACATGCCTCAGAGGATTCAAGCATTGCTTCTCTACTTAACTCCTTTCGTTCCTCCTTTTTTTGGCATACATAGCTTATTATTGGTTCGCCGTCTCGTAGAATTACTATTCAAAGGATTGGCGACTATGATTTATCGACTACGACTATACAGGGTTGGGCTAAAGTATGGAACCAAGCAAATATCTTTGAAACGGAAAGGGCGATATTGTTGAAAATTTGCAGGTAGATGTAGTGACATATAATGCATCCGAATACAGTATGTTAGCTATTAATGTACTTCCGGTCTAACCGGAAGTGCCGTCAACTTTTTTAATTTAAATGGGACACCCTGTATGTTTTTGCAGATTTTAGTACATCTTTTTTTCCGAATACATCCATAGTGGGTTTGGTTAGTTTCTGTAAAAATAGGAAAGATAAAGGTTTTTTATTATTGAAGCATTTTATTTGATGTGCTACAATAAGAAAATAAGAAAATGTTAAATGAATTATCTCAGATGTTCAAAATGCCCGCCGTTTACTTCCTGACAATATGCAAGCCTGTTGACAAATTGCTGAGTTACCTTTTCCAAGATGTCTCTACGAATCAATTCACATTCAGTTATTATTCTTTGTCTCAACTCCTGCAAAGTGGTTGGGCGGCAAACGTAAACACGTGATTTGAGGTAACCCCAAAGAAAAAAGTCTAAGGGACTGAGGTCGGGAGAACGAGCAGGCCACTCTATGAATCCTCCACGTCCAATCCATCGATTATGAAAAGTAGCATCCAACAGACCCCTAACTCGTCTATCATAGTGAGGAGGCGCACCATCTTGTTGGAACCATAAATTATGAGGTAACTGCCCATTGTTTTGGAGTGTTGGAATGATGTAATTATTCAGTAGGTCCAAGTATTTGTCCCCGTTCAAGTTTCCGTCTATGAAAAATGGGCCTATAAGTCTGTTTCCTCCAATTCCCATCCAAACATTCAACTTTTGTGGGTGCTGGCTATGGGCCCCATGAATCCAATGAGGATTCTCATTAGACCAATACCTTGAATTATGCCGATTGACTGTTCCATTTAAACAGAAAGTTGCCTCGTCAGAAAATACCACATTAGTTGCAAAATTGTCGTCATCATTACAAATTTCTAACATTCTTTCACAAAAATCTAGCCGTCGGTCAAAATCATCATCTGACGAAATGTTAGGTGATTCCTCTACCTCAATGACGATGTTTTGTCTCACAAATTCGTTCGTGGCGGTCTGCGGTCTTCCCATTTTAGGTAAATTTTTAATATTCCCAGTTACATTGAAACGTTTTAGTGTTTTAGTCACCGTCGAACGTGTTATAGGAACCCTGTCGTGTTGTAAATCATTGAAGAGTTGACACTCTTCTTTGTGAGTTCTCACGCGATCGCCAAAACCGATCATCATTAAGACTTCAATTCGTTCCCTTTCACTTAAAAACACCATATCAACCGTACTAGTACTGACACAAATCGAACAACTTTGACACTTTGTCAATAATCGTCTACCAGATTTGGGTTGGGATAAAGCTTAGACAAGGAAAGAGAGAGGACGGAACCCGCGACTGACATTTCTGATACCAAATGGCACCAAAGCGCTATTCCCAGTGGCGTAACTAATGGGATTAACGTTATGGTTGAGCTATTTGTAGAAATAATCTTTTTCAAATAAAATTTAATGAAATATTGTTATTCAGGGTTTCTATATGGCCAATTTCGCCATCCACAATTAAAACTTAAGTGACTAACATTACCGTAACCGTGATTTTCATTCGACTGCTGTTTTGTGGCCAATAATATATAAAAATTGATAATGTATATATTTTATTCAGTCATGAACATGTTATGTTCATTTGCAGTATATGACTGATGGAAGACACGATTATACTTCTACCCAGAAAGAAAAAAACTGCTTGTAGTTTGTAGTAAATCAATTTTTTATTATTAAAGAACACATAATACCTATAGTATATTTATATTTATTGACATTATGTTTATATATAAAATACTGTCTATTACATACTGTAAACAGAAGCAGCAATAAAACATTTTTGTTATTATAGATTAGCTTACGAGATTGAGGAATTTGATGCCTTCAATCTCGGAGTCCCCATATGCAGTAAAAAAATCTACTTGCTGTTACGCTGTTACTTGCTGTTTGTAGTGTGTAATGAAGAGCAGTATTTTTAATTACTCCAACGAGGCTTTTTTATACATAACTTCTTTTTGCGACGGTGGCAATAATTAATGAAAAAGCTGGGGGGTTAAACATAAAAATTATCTCAGACATGAAATAAAGTAAGTTTTGGGCTAGAAATACAAAGGTCCTTTAATCTTATCCAAAATCAAAACATTTACAAAATTAGAAAATGACTCCTAGATTAGCTAGTAGTAAATAAAAACGGACAATTCATTCAATATAGGTGAGGTCCTATAACTTACATAGAAATTACAACTCTATTTTATCACTTAACCCCTTGCTTCCAGTAAGTTCTAATTTATTGCAGTTATGTATTTACTTATGGGGAAGTTTGGGTGAAACTCAGTATTGTGTGCTTCAACAAAAATAATTTTTTTGTAGGAACGTGGCATTTCGCTTGCTCCTACAATTGATGGCAGTCAATATTACAGTCACGAAGGTCAAAAACTACCAATATTTTACTGCCCTTTAAACAGAATCATTTTTGTTAATTGGCTCCGAACTGGATTGTCCTGTTGTGATCGAGATTTTACAATAAAATGGATTCTGATATTTAAGTATCTTGTGCATACAGCTTTTATTAAAAAATACATATGATTTACATCATTTTCTAATACGTGACGTTCTAAGCAGCTGAAAATAGGGGTGCCTAGAAAACTTGATATTATTTTGCTTATCAGCAAAGGTACAAAATGTTTGGTGTGAATACAATTTTCATTAACTCTCAGAAAATGTTCCGATTTCAAACATATCTTGATAACATCATTTGATGGGTAAGTCAGACCGCCGTGGCTTTTAAATTCAATTAGGGAATTGAGAAACCGATCTCTAGTACCAATCAATGCTGTGACACATGTTTCACATTTTATTGTTTTTTGTAATTGGTGCGAAACATAACCAGCAATATATTGCACAATTTGGGATGAACATTCACTTATCACAGGTGCATTCATGATGTAGTCATGATCCTTCCAAATAGTTTCTAGATCATCAGAAGGCTCATTTATGTCTATTAAACTATGGTTAGATAAACTACTATTAATTACATCTTCAGACCTTACATTTTTTGTAGAACTACTTAGAATAGGGATTTGATCTAATGGAATACAGTTACCCATACCGCCCTCTCTAATTTCTGCTCGAACCAGAAGCCTTTTGTAAGCAGCTAGAAACTGTCGAGCGGTTGGGTTATTATTCCAGCCACCTCTTGATCTAATTGACGAAAAGAATAATTCTAAATGATCTTGACTAATCTTATACAACGGAAGGTACAGTTATGTTTTTCTCTCAGAAACAAGTTCTTTGTACAATCCTAAAGAACTTGATAATGAAATTATTAATCCAATAAACCCAGTTTTTCTGTTAGACATGATTACTTGCTCATTATTAGATAATTTCAACTTTGAAAGATAAAAAATTGCACTATTGATAAATTCCGCAGATCGATCTATATTTTTTTGACATAATGCTTTTTTATAACCTGGTGCTACTAGGGTTCTGCTGTTTAAAATATCGAAAATGCTATTTACAATTCTAATAAATTTAACTGTTGCCTGACTACCTTTAAAATCCTCAAGATTCAGCTTTTTTTCGCAATACTCAATAGCATCGGCTACTGATGCACTAAGTAACTGAACTGCAAGCCGAACCTTCATTTTTTGTTTGAAAAAAATAATATGAGCGCGACGTAACTTATTCCCTAAATGTAAGCCCTCGCTAGTTTGCAGCTTCTCTAGAAGCGCTATGTATTTCCATTGAATAAAATTGTTATCACAATCAATTAGGATTTTCTTTTCACCAAATGCATTGCGAACAAGTTTTATCATATGACATGGATCATAAAAAATATATACATTGTGATCTGTAACTCTGAAACTTGTCTGTATATTTGAAATGTTAAATAAGAATCCAAAGTTATGACACATAGCGGTATTAGATGGAGCACCATCGAATGTGATTGACATAACTTTGGCTCCCGTATCTTCAATCAGATGGATGCATTGAGATACAATTGAATGTTTTTGACTGCCATTCAAAGAATCTGTAAGAAAGTAACCGACAGGTAATTTCCAAGTTCCATTGATGCAAACCAACATTATAACAAAAGCTTCTTTGGCTAAAGCATTAGAGTCATCGTTTAAATTTGTACCACAGTTCACATAACCATGGAATTTTTTTCCATCCCATTCTAAATGTTTCCGTATGGCTATTTCATCGATAATTAATGAACAAATTATTGGTCTGTCAGATGATTGAACCTTATTTCTTAAGGTATTTATTGATTCCTTGGTAAAACCAGGCTCAGCATCCACATTCTGAAACCATTTAGCAATAGTTTTGCTATGCGGGAGACAAGTGTCAAAAACATCTCTCACATAGTTGTATGCCTTTGGTGAAAAAAAATTTAATGTCAGGGCAAATTTCCTAAGTTCAGGTGAATATTGAACATTTCTCCCCATTTTTCTGTTCAATATTTCTATGTTAACCTTGCTCATATTTTGAACTAAAACTAAATTTTCTTGAGATAGTAAATTTTGTCGCTCTAATTCCTCAGCAATTATTTTTAAAGAGGCTACTTTTTTGTGTGCTCTTTTCAGTGATTGACCAAGGGCACGGATTTTTTTCGTTTTTTCCTTATTCTTATCTTTTTGCAGCAGCAGTTCTCTTCTAAGTTTCTTTTTCCGGGGAGAGTCGTCCTGTGCAGCCAGAGCTGAGGTTGATGGCGATGGTTCTGGATGAACATCACGTTCACGGGGTCTTTTTCTTTCTTTTGCCTAAAATAACAGAGCTGTATATTAGACAATGTTTGAAACATTATTTCCGAAAGAAAGACAGAACAAATTAATTTATGATTTAAGTAGATGTGAATGAGTGACTGAATCTTATAGGAAAAGTGACAGTAACATTTTGTTTTGATTTCGTATCGAGTAAACACACCTAAATATAGTTGTTTAATAATGTAACTGTAACACAAGAAATTATTACATTTTTGAGGTTAGCTGCCTTTTGATTTTCATAGCTATCAATTTTTAAATGGTTATTCAGCCATTCGTAATCGTATTTCTCCTTACTTTATTGCACTGTTTATTTTGGAAACGTCATCACTAATACTCAAATATAAAACCAAATTTGAGACCATAAATATAGAATATAGGCATAAGGCATAAGAATAATTTTAAATTAATATCACACCCAAATCATAACTCATTAATGATCCAATTATATACAATGGAGTGAAGATTTATAACAAACTTCCTCCTCACAGGTTTTAGTGAATATCCCAAAAGTTTTGTTTGTTATTATATAGCTTTGTCAATAAGAATCTTGTAAATTCTTAGACTATAAAGTATATCGATCTATCTATCTATCCATCTATCCATCTATCCAACTATCCATCTATCCATCTATCCATCTATCCATCTATCCATCTATCCATCTATCCATCTATCCATCTATCCATCTACCCATCTATCCATCTATCCATCTATCCATCTATCCATCTATCCATCTATCCATCTATCCATCTATCCATCTATCCATCTATCCATCTATCCATCTATCCATCTATCCATCTATCATAATCCTAAAATGTTTATTATTTTAATATTGATTAAGCGTAGACAATGTAAGCTAGGAATTATAACTTACAATTTTTGGACGTAAGTATTCCGGAAGCTCGTCAAATATGGTGGGGACTGCTCCTTTCAGAAGATATACTTTTTGATTTGTTTGATGAAGGAAATTCTGTTCAAAATGCTTAGAACAAAGCCTATCGTTGCTTGTAGGCTTCCAACCTTCGATCCTCATATTTTTGATCCATAAATCATGTCTAGGAAGATCTTTAGGAAACCTGTCGAGGAAGAAAGAAAATTAATTTTATTATTCATACAACTACAAATAAAGGCCACCCTTGAAATGCACACCTTGTATAAGGGTATTGGTATATTATATATTACAATGCAAAGTCATAATATTTCTATTCAAAATGTAAGCTATAATAGATACGCCACTGGAAAACTGATTGTATTTGAACCAAAAAATCCCTTAAAAACATAATTTTTAGACTTTACGTGCTCAAAAACATTATGATTCGCATGTTAGTGGTACATTCCAAATTATATTTCGGATACACATATATCTTTGAACTAGATATCGAGATATTTGCATGAATTTCGGATACACCAAAAAAATAAGATCATAAATTTACCTGTGAAAAGTGATTCCTGGCTCCTTCCTGCTGCTGTGGCTTTTACAACGGTAAGCTGCACACCCCACCATTACGCTCACCACAATATTTCACAATTATTGGTCTTAAAAACGTTAAATATCGCAAAAAACACCACCTTGACACTACCGTCAGTTTTCCACCAGCATTTTGACAGCTATTCATTTTCGGTATCAGCTAATCCATATAGCATCAAATGGGCGTGCGGTATCCCCTCTCTTTCCTTATCTAAGGGATAAAGTAATAAATTTGTCATGAGACTTGACAATACTGACAGTATTGTCAGAACGTCAGGAGGTGAGTGGCCTGCATTTGGAATGATAAAGAAGCTTTATCTTTCCCGTTTTTACAGAAACTAATACCAAACCCACGATGGACGTATTCGGAAAAAAAAGATGTATTAAAATCTGCAAAAATATACAGGGTGTCCCATTTAAATTAAAAAAGTTGACGGCACTTCCGGTTAGACCGGAAGTACATTAATAGCTAACATACTGTATTCGGATGCATTATATGTCACTACATCTACCTGCAAATTTTCAGCAATATCGCCCATTCCGTTTCAACGATATTTGCTTGGTTCCATACTTTAGCCCAACCCTGTATATACAATATGTTTAGTGTTCAGTGCTCTGTGTTTTTTTTTCCTCTGGGAGCCGTCAGCACTTAAGCCTTTAAGGCCTATTATACTATGACTTCCCAGAGGGGGGACGGTGCACGGCCAGCACCGTTGTAGTGATTACACCATCATCCCGGACGGTCCGACGGGGGTCACCCGTCCGGTCCTTCCGGTCGATCATCCAAAGTGCCGGCCGCGTAACATGCTCCGCTCATCGCTCGTGTGGGCGACACCAACACGGTCGAAACTGAATGCCATGTGTATATACAGTACACCCACCCAAGCGCTAACCGCGCACAAGGCTGCTGCTGCCCCACTATCGAAGGCAGACGCTGTTCACCGCGCAGCCACGTGGGTCCCCTAGTGCTCTGTGTTAGTTCTGTGTCACTTATCATCATGCATCTCAGTGGTGTATGGCAGATAATGAACATTAGGTGTGCTCATAATAAAATATGTAATGTACACGAAAATGGTTGTATCCACAATCCACATTATTTAATAAATCTGAAGACAGCGTTTGTACCTGTTGCCTTCCGGATAAGACGCCTATGCCCTAATCTATCTCAACTTCTAGCACTAGTCGTGGTGAGGCCTTCGTCGGCGGCGGCATTGTGTTCGACTCTGGTGGCAGCTGGCTCGGACAAAAGGTGTCTGACTAATTATAGACGGCCCTTCAGACCTCACACTTTGCTCACGCCCTTTCGACGGAGAAGGGCGTTAATAACACTGCGCCGGCCGTCGCGTCGCCGTGTACGGGCATGAGAAACATGAAAATTTTGGAGGTTGTGCATGAGTATTCTTAATTATTTTTTTTGAAGGCCGTACAAAGGCTGTAGAGGATAAAAGAAAAGAAAAAAGTGATCATTCTGGATGATAGGCTTATAAACATTCAATAAGGTAGTAACTCAGTCAATAAACAAATGACTTGAAAAGGAGATTACCATATAATAATAATAATACTGAGTTTATTTGCAGTCTTACAAACATAAGTACAAATGGCATAGCAAAAACAAAACTTACTGCAAATAGGACTGCTCGGCAACATGGCCCTCGGGCCTGCTGATGGTGTGAACAGCCCTGACAAGTACAAACAAAAACATTGAAATAATTTACATAAGAAACTATACTAATAAGAAATATAAACAAATAGAGTAAGAAGATGTAACTTTTATCCTAGGAAAGTTGATGTGTCACTCAGAGCATTGCAACGCCAAAAGACGCTCCCTCATAGCATGTTCAAATCGCTTGAAACTAAAAGCCTTCATGGTAGATGGTATTTCATTATATATAACAGAGGAGCTATATGTAAAAGATCTGGAGAACTGTACAGTTTTGTGCTGAGGTATAGTGATCGAATCCTTATTTCTTAAATTTCTATCATGGACATCGCTTCTAAAATTAATCTTTTTAAAGGGGGAGGACACTTACTAGTTATGATCTTGTGATATAACGTAACTGCATGTAGCTGCCGACGATCTCTCATACATAACCAATTTGCATCTTTTAGCTTGTAGGAAACTCTATCATACTTTTTTATACTATATATAAACCGTAAGCTTGATTTCTGGACCTTTTCAATGCGATTCTGGCAATTCTTATCAAGACATGGGCCATACACACAACATCACAGTAGTTGAAATGGGATAATATTAGAGTGTCGCATAACTTAACTTTTAAAGATCTACTCAACAAGTGTCTATGAGGGTATATCATCTTTAAACTCATATATGCTTTCTGAATGCACCTGGAAATATGATTTCTGAATCTTAAATCTGAATCTATTTCTACACCTAAATGTTTAGCAGATCTTTTGCATAATATTTTTTCATTACTAATAACAATGTCCAGCTTGTGCTCCAATAACTCACTGTTCTTACCAAAAATTAAAACTCCTGATTTTGATGAATTTATTTTTAAATGGTGTTTTTCAGACTCCTTTTATATGTTGGAACAAAGAACATGACGTTATTTTATACTGGCCTGATTGACATAACAACCACCCAAGAAACATTTTTAGTTTTATCAAAGCTTACCGGAGGCTGATACAGGTCATTATTGCATGCCTTTTTAAGGCAACCTTGCCTTAAGGGCTTCATTATGGGTCTAGGGTATAGCGCGCAAAATTGAGAATCCAAGAAAAGACGTATTCCCGTGTTAGCGAGGAGGCGTGGCCGCCTGTTGCCTTTCTCCAGTGTGAGTGTCTAAGATGAGGGGAGATAACTCCAAAAATGCAAAGGTAAGGTCAAAAGGTCCAAAGGAAAGGTCCAAAGGTCACCATAAAAATGAATTTCGCATTTCCAAGCTCCTGACGTTACCTTTAAACTTACAGTAATGACTCAAAGAGCAAATTGAAGAAGAAAGCTTGCGCTTGTGCAACTATTTAGCCTTTTTTGATATCGTATTTTGTTGTTAAATTACAGACATTTATAGAATGTATGAAATTGCCTTGCGAGTTTTCTTGCACATTAAAACACTTTTTTGAGAAAATCGAAAATAGCTGTCATTCATTAAGATCTTAGCTATCGCCTTCTGAAATAAACTTTTTGGGCGTTTTATGATGCCTACATAACGAAAATACACGTCACTCATTTCCGTCGGTCTGTCTCTGTCGGTCTGTCTCTGTCGGTCTGTCTGTCGGTCTGTTTCTCTGTCTGTCTGTCTGTCTGTCTGTCTCTCTGTCTGTCTGTCTGTCTGTCGGTCTGTCTGTCTGTTGGCGTTTTTCTAGCCTCCTAATCTCAGTAACCGCTGCATAGATTTTGATGAAATTTGGGTAGTGATCTGATATAGGGTCGTAGTAGGTAATGTTGCTACAATTTTGAAAATCGGTGCATGGGCGGCGGAGTAATTAGAAAAAAACGAAAGATTTCAAATATGCCTCAAACTTCGATTTAAGGCGTTTTAGGGGTTCCTGATCATTTTCTACTTTTTTTTGGGTGGGGGTGAAATTGGGCTGGTTGGGGGGTGGGGGTTGTAAAGCTAAAAAATTTGTTGTACTCAAAATAGGCTGTCTACTGACCTGAGGGAGAAAGACCTAGCGGTATAATACACTTTTTTAGGTCCATCCGAACATTGCCTTGTGTATTACAGGAACCAAGTTACTTAGAGAATTTTCCGATGTATACATACGAGTATTGCTTTAGATCGTTCTGTATATTATAATGTTGAAATTACTGAATTGAGTGAATGAAATTTCGGCACAGTATTACTGCTTTGTCGAGGATGGAAAACGCGTCTGATTTTTAGAAATCGTCTCAGTGACGGCGCAGCAATATTAAAAAAAAAATAAAATATGAAAACAGCTCAAACTTCGTTTTTAGGCTTTTTAGGGGTTCCTGATCATTTTCTACCTTTTTTGGGGTGGGGATGAAATTAGGGTGGTTGGGAGTGGGGGGTTGTAAATCTGAAAAATTTCTCAACTCATAATAGGCTGTCTACTGACCTGAGAGAGAAAGATCTAGCGACATTTTTTTAGTCCATACGAACGTTGCCTTGCCGATTACAGAAACCAAGGGAGTTGAACTTTCTGATGAGCATTACTTTGGATCGTTCTGTATTGTGTACGTGGAAACTTCTGAATTGACTTTAATGACATTTTGACACAGATTTATTACCGCAACGAGTATGGAAAGCGCGTATGGTTTTTAGTAATCATTTCAGTGGCGGCGCGGCAATAATAAAAAAACTAAAAATATAAAAAACACCTCAAACTTCGTTTTAGACGTTTTAGGGGTTCCTGATTATTTTAATTTTTTTTTTGGTTGAGGTGAAATTGGGGTGGAGGTTTGTAAAGCTCAAAAAATTGTTGTATTCATGATAGATTGTCCATTGACCTATTGAAGAAGCATCTATTAGAATAAAACACTTTTTTGCGGTCGGGCGAGCGATGATTCGGTTGCAGGGGCATCTAGACTATAGTTTCATGCTGACTACATTTTTTAAAGAGTAGTAGAATGCCTCGTTAACATTTTCGAGCATTCGATAGTACGGGGCAGCGAGTGAGGTCAGTGAGTCTTTCCAACGACTGCCAATTATACCAACCGGCGTTTTTTGAGTTCTATACACGTCAAAACCGCAGAGCTATTACGCACATCTAAATAAACATTCGCTCATTGCATTGAAAGTCCAGGGGAGCGTGGTATGTGCATGTGTCCGCAGCCCATTCACTTTGTGGCCACTTCCCTTCCATTATAACTCAATTTGTAGCATTAACCCGTTTTTCATTAGATATAAGTCGACCGCGAAATAATTCCGAGGGAGAATAATATAAACTACTAAATTTTAGGATAATTACGGGTGTCGTAACAGCTTGCATACACGATATGCCCTTTTGAAATTACTTACTGTCATAATACCGTCGAACGGGTTATTATGTGTTTGGCTGGGACAACCAACGAATTGGGACAACAGCCTTCCGCTGGCACTTTTGGCAGGTATGCACTTTATAAGCATGCCTTTGTTCGCTCACTTATTGTGGCTAGTTACATGAGAAATGTTATTCAGAGTGGTGCTAAAAAATCTGTGACAACACACAGAAAAATCTGTCGTTCTGTCAAAGACTTACGCTTGGATTCAATGGGACGTTACAGTCAGCATTCCTCAAATACAGCGATGTTTCATCCAATGGGAAGTGTATAGTTGGTAATGAATTATATCGTATTGTCGATTCAACTACAACATGTCATTGGATTCCAATGAATAATTCAATCGCAGCCTATCGTTGAATCGAATCTGTGTGAGGGAGTTGATTCTAAACTACTTTCTTTTCCTTGGACCAACAGATTCTACTGGGAGGACAGCTGATTGATTTGTTTGAATGTTTAATTGTGAGATTTTGTATGAAAAATTAGACATAAACCTGCACCAGTTGTTGCATTATTACCTGAAATATAACTGTCTGACTAATCTAAATACCTACATTCAAATGTGGGTGTTAGCTCTTCTAAGTCCCAATTTCTCAGTAGTTCCTCCATTTAATATATATAACTGGACACATTTAAATCACACAACTGCTGGTGCAATACGCAAAACCACGAGATGATACAACACGGCTAACACCGAAACAACACAACGGAACAACCTCATCTATGTTGGCGGGTTCGCGGCGATAGTAACACTGAGATAATCCCCCTGTTCTTTATTTTTACGTTCCTTGAATTGGGAAATATGTCCCGCCGAATACTGATTATAGTTCAGCAAACGACAAGGGCCATTGAAACAAAATTAATTTTTGTCAGATGAATTATCACGAACTACTGTTGCTGTAATAATTTTTGTACATTGAATAGTTTGTATGCTTTGCTTAAATGAAGCATAGGGTAAATTTTGAAAACGAAAGGATGTTTTGATTGCGTTATATGTCAATACTGGTATTAGAAGGATTATACATATCGTTAGAACGAATATAAAATTATTTTGAATTTATTGGCGTACCTGTGATTACTTCGAATATAAGGATTGAATTCTTTCAATGACATGGATTTTAAATAACTGTAAATATATTTAAAGCGATGGAAAAACATCCAAATACTAACAATTAATTGGAAACGCAACAGTACTTTTTTCTGTGAACTTTCGAGACTGAAAATAGTACTTTTCAGAATAATGACCAAACCTTATATACAGGGTCAATGGTAAGTCGATATAGATATTTGGGGAGGTGATAGTAGAGGTAGTAAGCTATAAAATTGTCCACATGTCCTATTCCTAATCATTTCCGAGATAGAGATAAATTGAATTTTAGAGATTTTCATTATTATTTTTTATAACTGAGTAGACCGCGGAGGCAAAGCCTAAATACCAGAATACCGCGGCTGCTGTGAAAGGGTTATGTTAGGGGAAGCTTGTAAACGCGAGATTTAAATGGGCCAATACCCGCAGGCCCAATAAATACATCTTCTGGCAGTCCATTCCAAGCCTTGGATACCCTGGGAATAAATGTGCGGTTGTACCGCTCAGTTCTTGATGTATGAAGAACGACCGTCTTAAGATGAGATGCAGCGGTCGCACGGGTACATCTGATAGGAGCAGTGAGCGGCGGAACGCTAGAGGATAGCTCAGAGGAGCAGATTCCGTTGGATTATCGGTAGAAGAGTGAGAGGTCACCAACAACACGCCGGTGAGAAAGTGAGAGAAGGTGGCGCGTTAAGGCCGGATCGCCAATTAGTCGAATTGGACGGCATCTAGTATAGACAGGGTAGTATGGGGCAGCAGCTCCCCAGACACGTGAGCAATACTCCAGGAAAGGTCTTATCTGGGCTCTATATAGCGTGAGGAGGTTACATGATGAGAAATACTTTCTGGCTCTGAATAAGTACCCAAGCTTTTTACCAGCAGCTGTTGCAATGGACGCGACGTGTTCGTGCCAGATCAGATTTTCTGTAATGTTGACTTCTAACAGCTTGAATGAGTGACTCCTTGGCAGAGCCTGGTTGTTCATTAGAACCTGGTGTTGGCTTGGGCACTTCTTGTTTGATAGCGTACAATACTGGGTCTTGGAGGCATCAAATTTAACGAAATTCTTAAGCCCCCAAGCGGTAATGGTATCGAGATTCTTTGAAAGTGAAGCTGCCACTGCCAGTCTTCTGCGTTCCAGCTAGACCACAGAGATCGGTCTATTGCTCATGTTGCCTGCATGCAGCGTACTGTCATCCGTAAAACTGTGGATTGGGTTTGTAGTGCTAGAGAGTAGATCATTAATGTGAAGCAGAAACAATGTCGGAGCCAATACCGATCCCTGCGGAACCCCGGCATTGATGCTATGGAACGAAGAGGAAGAGCTGTCTACCACGACAGAGATTTTCCGACCTGAGAGGAAGTCTGCGAGCCAACCGCAAAGCTTAACAGGGAGCTCATAAGACGGGAGCTTGTTTAGGAGTGCTGCATGTCACAGTTGATCGAATGCCTTTGAAATATCGAGAGCAACGACGTGAGCCTCGCCAAATGACTGGACGGGTTTGCTCCACACATGTGTGACGTAAGCCAGGAGGTCTCCAGTTGATCCTTGGTGTCGGAATATTGTCTGTCTAGGTATTTAATGAGCTCTTGGTCGACGCATCTCTCCATCACTTTACTGATTACAGAAAGCAGAGCTATAGGTCTGTAGTTGGTGGGATCAGTTTTGGATCCCTTTTTTGGCACCGGCTGGATACAAGTGATTTCCAGTCCTTTTTTTTCATGCTGATATTTTTTTCAGTTCAGAAAACTCAAAATTAATAGTCCAAAAATGGTTACAGCTGAACCATTGTAAACAGCTCTCATGTACGTACTATAACCTCCTCTTAATAAAAATATCTAAAGACAAGAGCCCGAGGGCAACTTCTATAGAGTTGCTGAGGAGCTGCTTTTGAAAGGTATATAGGAAATGAAAGAACTTATCTTCAACATATTAGTCAACGTCGTTTCGACAAAATTAATTTTACGATACTATTGACGAGCTAAAACAGCCTTATACCAGCTCCATGCGGTTATTTTTTGAATACGCAAACTTACGGGATATGGCGACCATATTTGCTTTTTACGAGGAACGAGTTTGCAGTAACCATTTTTCCAAGCAACTTGTCTTCTTGATGTTCATTCTTGGTTTTTTTGTAGTAGGTTTCTAAAGGTGGTACTTTTTGAGAACTTACTGACTGTATGTGATACTTCTTTTACGTATGGTATACTGAGTGAATCCCTGTGTTCCTCAGGACCTATATTTCTGCTGACGGCATTCCCTTGTACTGTAGCCTCCACTAGCTTCTTGGGATATGTGTTCGTTGACAAATCATCCTTAATATAAAGTAGTTATTTTTCCAGCCCCTGTTGTATATTACAGATATTATTATTTCGATCAAGCAAGGTTGGAATAATTCCTTTCTTCGTTGATTTTGAGTGGTTTGGGGCATACAATATGTCTATAGGAAATGAAGAGAATAAGAAGAATAAATTACCTTGGAAGTAACCTTGATGAAGCTTGGGACCATTTACTAGATAGAAAAAGCACGTAACATATTTTATAGAATGCAAAAGGTACTATGCAGCCGCCAACTTAATATCCCGTTAAGGGCTCGTATACTGAAGTGCTGTTTTCTCCACTGTACTGTATGGTGTTGAGGCTTGGACACTGACAGAACAAACACAAAAAATTATGCGATCTTTCGAACTCTGTTCTTAACGTAAGATGCTTAGGATATCTTACGTGAGTCATACGACAAATGAGGAAGTCCTGCGAAGAATGAACAAGACAACAGAGCTTACAAACCTCATTAAAAAAAGGAAAACACAATATGTTGGCCGCATTATGAGAAACAAGAAATACAAACTTCTCCGTCTTATCATCGAAGGCAAAATCAATAGCAAGAGGGGACCAGCAAGAAGACGCAACTCCTGGCTCGAAGACCCGCGACAATGGTCAAAATGACTTCCATAGAATTATTTAGAGCCTCCACAAATAAGATTAAATGGGCAAATGTAATATCCGACGTCCTCAAGGATACGGCACCATAAGAAGAAGAAGAGACCTATTTGTGAACTGGATGGGGCAACGTTTGACTGAGAAGGCTTTCACTCGTTTGATCCACTCTTCCGTAAAGCTGAACTGTAAAGTTTATGTGAGGGCCATCTCCCTACTCATGACATACGGGGTCATAATAAAAATATCTAAAGGCAAGAGGTCAACTTATAGAGTTGCTGAGGAGCTGCTTTTGAAAGGTGTATAGGAAATGAACCCAACTTACAACATCTGGGTGTTAAAGTAAACGGAATACCCTTGACTACAATAAGATACGCAGACGATACAGTCATCGTGTCGGATTCTCTCGGGGGGCTGCAGGAACTTCTGACTAATATCAACGTAACAGGAAAAACTTATGATCTAAGCATAAATGTCTCAAGAAATATATTTATGACTTTTAGTCGCTCACCGTTTGATGATGCATTCCTGCAACTAGATGGAACTCGAATTGAGCGAGTCGAGCAATTTAAATATCTCGGAAGCATAATCAAGGAGAGCTTGGACCCGGATCTCGAAATTAAACGTCGTATTGAGATGGCTCGTGCTAGTTTCAACAGAATGCGATCCTTACTTTGTGACAACAACTTGAATTTGAAATTGAGGTAACAAATGACTCCATGCTATCTATGGTCGGTACTGCTTTATGCGATGGAAACGTAGACTCTAAAAGTATCAACTATGAATCGCCTGGAAGCATTCGAGATGTGGCTACACAAAAGAATGCTTCGCATTCCAAGGATAGACCATGTAGCAAACACAGAAGTCTTACGTAGGGCGAATACAGAGAGACAATTGTTGACCACCATTAAGTGTCGTAAAATTGCATATTTGGGCCACATACTAAGAGGTGAAAAATATCATTTGTTACAACTAATATTGAAAGGTAAAATCGATGGTCGAAGGGGACCTGGGAGACGACAACAATCTTGGCTCCGTAATATACGAGAATGGACGGAAATACGCAGTGCAGTACAACTGTTTCGTATGGCGGAAGATAGATCCGCTCTAGCCATAGTGATCGCCAACGTCAGGAGGACCTGATACGGCACAAAAGTATCAACTATGAATCGCCTGGAAGCATTCGAGATGTGGCTACACAAAAGAATGCTTCGCATTCCAAGGATAGACCATGTAGCAAACACAGAAGTCTTACGTAGGGCGAATACAGAGAGACAATTGTTGACCACCATTAAGTGTCGTAAAATTGCATATTTGGGCCACATACTAAGAGGTGAAAAATATCATTTGTTACAACTAATATTGAAAGGTAAAATCGATGGTCGAAGGGGACCTGGGAGACGACAACAATCTTGGCTCCGTAATATACGAGAATGGACGGAAATACGCAGTGCAGTACAACTGTTCCATAAGGTGGAAGATAGATCCGCTCTAGCCATAGTGATCGCCAACGTCAGGAGGACCTGATACGGCACATGAAAAAAGAAGATAGGAAATGAAAGAGCTTATCTTCAACATATTAGTCAACGCCATTTCGAGTAAATTAACTTTACGATACTATTGACGAGCTAAAACAGCCTTATACCAGCTCCATACGGTTATTTTTTGAATATGCAAACTTACGGGATATTGCGACCATATTTGCTTTTTACGAGGAACGAGGGCCTTTGATAGTATTAAACATGATCTTCTTTTGGAACGGTTACATGAGATAGGAATAGATTCTAAGGACATCAGGATAATACAACAACTGTATTGAAGACAAACTGCAGAGGTGAGGATTAATAACGAACTGACCACTGACACATTTAGTATAACCAGGGGAGTTCGCCAGAGATGTATATTGTCGCCATTGCTTTTTAATATCTTCGTAGAGAAGATCTTCCAACTAGCCTTGGAAGGAGAGGACAGAGGAATTAAGATTAATGGTTTTCTAGTCAATAACCTAAGATACGCAGATGGCACTGCCATCTTGGCTAATACTGCTGAGGATCTTTAACACACTGTAGATAGAATCAATCTGCTGGGTAAACGTTTTGGCCTACAAATTAATACCAAGAAAACGAAGGTTATGACAATAGTTCGGCAGAACATCAATATCACAATTAACTTCGACGGAGAACAGATAGAACAGATAACACGTTTTAAGTATTTAGGATCCACACTGAACAGTAAATAGGACTGCGATGAAGAAGTAAGAGCACGGGTTGGATGTCCGAAAACTACATTCATTAAACTAAAGAACTTTTTTCTAGCACGAAGTCTTCCGTTGGCTCTGCGGCTTTGGGTAGTGAAGTGCTATGTTTGGCCCATATTCCTTTACGGAGCAGAAACGTGGTCTCTTGAAAGTGCGAACATTGAACCGCATAGAAGCACTGGAAATGTGGACACTCCGGAAACTCCACCAACAAAGAAGCACTGAGAATCGCTGGCGTAAACAGAGAACCTCTTGATATTATCAAACATCGAAAAATATCTTACTTTGGTCATATCCTTAGAGGTGCCAGATACTCGATACCCAAATTGATACTGCAAGGTAAGATAGAAGGCCGACGAGGTCCGGGGAGGAAACAGCACTCTTGGCTTCGAAATATAAGAGATTGGTGCGGAATAAGAGATGCCGCCACAATATTCGGACAGGCAGAAAATGACACCCTACATATGATGCGAGGGATCGCCGACGTGCGGAATTGCACAGGGCACACGAAGAAGAAGAAGAGGAACGAGTTTGCAGTACGCATTTTTCTAAGCAACTTATCTTCTTGATGTTCATCCTTGGTTTTGTAGTAGGTTTCTAAAGGTAGTCCTTTTTGAGAACTTATATATAAAGGCAAGAGCCCGAGGGCAGCTTCTATAGAGTTGCTGAGGAACTGCTTTTGAAAGGTATATAGGAAGTGAAAGAACTTATCTTCAACATATTAAATTAATTTTACGATACTATTGACGAGCTAAAACAGCCTTATACCAGCTCCATACGGTTATTTTTTGAATATGCAAACTTACGGGATATGGCGACCATATTTGCTTTTTACGAGGAACGAGTTTGCAGTAACCATTTTTCCAAGGAACGTTCGAGATTTATGGTGCGTTGTTTCGCTGTAAAACATTATAATTATACACTTCGTCCCCGGTTAATGAATACAATTTTTAATGATTACTTGTCGGTACTATGTAGGGTAATCGCTAATGGCAGATTATGTTCGAAATGAACGTTTGTGAAATTTCAAAAGGCCGTTTTGACAAGCTTTTTTCTCGGACAGAGAATGGCGGATGTCTCGTCTGTTTTCTCATCCTTCGAAATTTTTTAAAATGGTGTCGGTTTAGGGAAATGGACAGCGGCGTAGCGTGGCGTCAATACAGGGGGATGTAACAAGTAATACTACAGTACAGTAAGCACCTGAAATGTCAAAAACCTCGGAATACGTAAACTGTCAACGAATAATTATGAAATCTGTTGAATTACATTCTTAATATAGTATGTGACAAGGTTTACCACTTAAAATTAATCGTTGTACGTAGCAAATAGTAAGTTAGCAAAAAACGAAAAATTTCAAATATCCCTCAAACTTCGTTTTTAGGCGTTTTAGGGGTTCCTCATAATTTTCTACTTTTTTTTTGGCTGGGGGTGAAATTGGGGTGGTTAGGGGGTGGGGGGTTGTAAGACCCAAAAATTTGTTCTATTCATAATAGGCTGTTCATTGACCTGTGAAAGAAAGACCTAGCGGCATAATACCCTTTTTTAGGTCCATCCGAACATTACCTTGCTTATTATAGAAACTAAGGGACTTAGAATTTGTGATGTCTACATACGAGTGTTGTTTTAGATCGTTCTATATTGCGTGACGCGAAAATTATCGAATTGATTTTAATGAAACCTTGACACAGTGTTACTGCTGCGGCGAGGATGGAAAATACGTATGTTTTGGAAAAATCGTGTCAGCGGCGGCGCAGCAGTAATAAAAAAACTTAAAATATAAAAATTCAAACTTTGTTTTTAGGCGTTTTAGGAGTTCCTGACCATTTTTTACTTTTTTTGGGTGGGGGTGAAATTGGGTGGTTAGGTGGTGGGGGGTTGTAAAACTCAAAAATTTGTACTACTCATAATAGGCTGTCCATTGACAAAAATAGCTCAAACTTCGCTTTTAAGCAGTTTGGGGGTCCCTGATTGTTTCGTTTCGCCCAATTGAAGCTGGCAGAATAAAAATTGTGTCGTTTTAATCCCTACGAAGATACTTATGAAACTATTTACTAGTTTTTATGTTTAATGCTCTTTGAGCACATGCGAACGATTACTTGGGTGCAAGGGATCTCAGACTATAGCTTCGGGAATATAATAAAATGGTATCACTGTTATGTGTGGGAAGTACTGAGTCAATCAACTTGACTCCATTTTTTATTTTATATAAAAAAATAAATATAAATTAAAAAAATAGATTTTTACATAAAATCTGATGCATGACGCGGTTTTGAGACCAGTTCTGGGCATGTTTTATAAATATTATTCTGTAGTAACAGATATTAAACTTTAATAGCAGAAAATAATAAAAAAGTGTATAACAATTATTTATTTTCTTTCAGTTATCGTGCATACCTTAAAATTAAATTCCTCACATTATTTCGATTTCGTCAGCATCTATTTTACTTACACATATAATAGGAGAAGCATTTGAACAGCTATTGCCACTGCATCACTCGATAAATTATATTATTATTGTGCATTATTATAATAACTTATTTCTCAAAATTAAAAATTAACTAAAATCATTAAAAAAATATAAATAACCGAAATCGGGGGAAAAAAATGCGAAGATTTTAGTATTTGATGTATTTAATGTAATTCAAAAGGATTTGCCTTAATACATGGACAGGTTTCGGAGTCCGAGGTCAAACTCCCTGGGTACTCCACTACAACTGCAATTAACATTTTACCAACACAATAAACAATTTTGGTTTTTTTAATTGAAGTCTTTAATGTTGAAGCCTCAAGAATAAAATATACAAACAATGTAACAATGTCACAGGTTGAAAAAATAATCAAAAATCAAACAAATTTAAAGAAGAAATAAATCTAGATTACGTATCTATTAGATGCTAAAATTAGGATCCATTCATACTGTTGCGCGTCACGATGAACCATTCTGGGTGTGACTATACAGGGTTGGGATAAAGTGTGGAACCAAGCAAATAACTTTGGAACGGAAAGAGTGATATTGCTGAAAATTTGCAGGCAAGTGTAGTGACGTCTAGTGCATCCGAATACATTATGTTAGCTATTAATGTACTTCCGGTTTAACCGGACACACTTCTTTGTGAGTTCTCACGCGATCGCCAAAACCGACTTTGAATGACCGGCATTTTAAACACCTGAAATGATAAAGAAGCTTTATCTTTCCCGTTTTTACAGAAACTAATGCTAAACCCACTATGGACGTATTCGGAAAAAAAGATGAATTAAAATCTGCAAAAATATACAGGGTGTCTCATTTAAACTAAAAAAGTTGACGGTACTTCCGGTTAAACCGGAAGTACATTAATAGCTAACATAATGTATTCGGATGCACTAGACGTCACTACACTTGCTTGCAAATTTTCAGCAATATCACTCTTTCCGTTCCAAAGTTATTTGCTTGGTTCCATACTTTATCCCAACCCTGTATAGTCACACCCAGAATGGTTCATCGTGACGCGCAACAGTATTTTATTTTTCACCGCGAACGAGATGCGTTTAGGGAACCGCATCACCCACCGACGTAAAACAGCGAACTAGGCACAGTGCAGACGTAATCACGGGCCTATAATTCGTGGACCTCGGATCGCGTTCAGCGGCGTTCAAGATGTGACTAGGACAGTCGCATCACTCACATCACGGCGCTGTCGAGATATTTTTATTTTTAGCGTTTAGCATAGCCGTTAGCGTTATCTATAAAGCTCGAACAATACATACATTCAATAACTGAAATGAAATATAATTATTTGAATAAATATTTTCAGAATTTTAATTTATTATAGGAGATCTCAGTGACTGTTTTAAATAAAAACGCATTACATTCCTTTGAAGGGATGCGACACATCACCCGCATCAATGGACTCTACGCCGCTGGAAGTGAGGTTGTATAAGAATTCATAGGATTAAACTAATATATAAAAATAATAATATAGCTAACTAAACTAGTAGACGCGGATGATTGAAGATCAGTTGGGGTAGTATTTTTCTGAATATTGTAAGTCAGATATTTCAGACAATGCGTTGACATTTAGCGATATTGTAACATAGGAGATTTTCGAGGTAAGGTGGTTCTGGGAGTGCTAATATAGAAGGTTGGAGATCTCTGGAGTTTGTGGTGATCCGGAATGCGCCCTGGCTGCCATACGTTAGAACGCACCTTTAGCTGTCAGGCTGCCAAAGTTTGACATTGACGGCATCGACGTATGATTTATAAAAAATTGTAAGGTCTGAGTATGAGTGTAATTAGGCGATGAAGTTCAGTTAAGTAATTTATTTGATTATTACTACATCTTATATTGTTCAGATATTTTGATATTTGTCAGATCATGAGTGACTTTTCATAGAGTAAATAGTTCTATGTTAATTTTCAATCTGTAACTCAAAGCTACACTACAGTTCTGTGATGTTTTTGGGTTTTGTGTTTTGTCACTTGAATAAAGTAGTGGGTCGTGGTAATAGTTGCCATGGTTCTGTTTATGATTACCACTGGGGATTATTTTTGAAAAACGTAACAAGCTGGAGACCAAAATTTCAACAAAGGGGTTTTTGAATCTTTTTTTCACAAATATTTGCAGGTATGTGTTCTTTTGAGTTTGTATTATTAACTAAAGTGGTCTGGCTACGACATTTTTAAATTGTTTCACAATGTATACTATACATTCAGCCTTTAAGACGACTTTATTATATGGCGTTGGGTCTCTGATTTCCATCTACTCTAGGTATTAGGTCCTGGAGCTTGCAGCTTGGTGGTGTTTAGGTGTATTTATTAAAATCCGCACTGATTTCTCTTTATTTTATAAATGCTATTTATTTACGGAAGGCCGATAGCCTGGTAACAACTCAGGTCCGACCTATTCCAATTATCTCCTTTATTTACTCCTTTACATGGTTGGTTATATTTATTTATATATACTGATATTTTACATTTTTCCACATTCTATCCATATTTCTCTCCCTGACGTTCAACAGAGACCTAGCTCACCATGTATTATTATTATTATTTATCATTTAGACTGTGAATGTTTACAACCATTTCTTTATTATACAATATCAATAACAAGAGCCAGTTTACCACTACTATTAAGACATTTTTGGATCGTATATTTTAACATATCTATACGAATACTTCACCAGTAAAATATATGAAATACAAAGCACTCATGATTTGATAAATACAATAATCAAGTAATAAAATCATACCATAAACACTCATCACTCATGATTAATAAATACAAAACAAATGTAAAGAAACAAATAATAAAAAAACAATATCATAACATTTCTGTGTTTTGATTTCATTCTCTCTGAGTTGGTACACATGCATGCTAAAAGAATCTGGATACCATGGGCACACATACAACATTGGGTTCTAAATTCCACCACTACACGTCTTGATCACTTTGCTATTTCTAAATTTGGTATCGGTATTGACAGTGACCAGTTGCTCAGTACAAGTTTTACTTAGGTACGAGTCAAGTTTTGATCCTGATTCGAGTTGGTTATTAGCATGCTTATGCAAAACCTTAAAATCCAAAATATATTCTCCTTAACTCAAGAGGCTGCATCTCAAACTTAGCCAACAATATCATTTCCTCAATTCTCCAAGCTGGATATGCACCATCTAATTTGACAGATAGATACTTTAGAAACCCTCTTTGTATGTGCTCTAATGCCAATTTATTATTTTAATAAACAGGATCCTAGATGATTGAACAATATTCTAATTTTGAGCGTAGAAATATAAACATTTCAAAACTGCTTGGTTGTGAAAAAAATTTACGGTTTCTTTTAATGAAGCCAATACTTTTCACGGCGCTTGTGGTACTCCTCGAACCAGTCTCCTGCAGCATTCCTTGTTTTGGAGAACTTCGACGCATGGAATGAGCTGACGGAGAATTTGTTTGCCAATGGCTACAACCTGCAGCGTTTCAAATTAAACATGCACCGGTCCTCTCGCTGCGCTTCCACAGCGCCATTGTAGCCTTTGCGGGAGGTCATCATCATAGCCATAATGTCTTAACAGACATGTTGTGAACTCGTGAAATGCATTTACTCATTTCACGAGTTTCTCTTGGGATATCTTTAAGATCTTTAATGCAGTAGTTTCCCATTTGCTTTCTGCATCCTCATGCCGTTGACCAGATGGTATCTACCGGTTCATCCGCCTTTAGGGGCAATTTCTCACCCCAAGGACAAGAAGCTGTTCTGACTCTTCTCAACTCGTCCACCCAAAGCTGTTGGTTGAGAAGAGGTTACTGCTTATACCGACAGTAGTTCGGGTCCTTTTAGTCGCCTTTTACGACACGCAGGATATACGATGGGAGATATTCTAACCCGCTCCCATACGGGGATTGCGGGAGGTAGACCATAGAAAAGAAAAACAAACACATCATGCTAGTTTTGTGCTGGTGCTAATAGGCCTCGGCCAATTGTCCGAAAACCACGATTTTTTTTGCAAAATTCTGCCGAACCTAAAGCCATTCCTTCGGTTGGTGTTTAGCGAGTACTTATGGAAGGTAAACGCCTAAATCCACCCCTGTACGCCTCAGGTACTCGACCGCAAATCATAGTAATTCCGTCGGAAATTTTGACCTAGGAAGTGAGATAATTGAGTCATTATCACAGCTACGTAGGTGGTAAAATGGAAAACAACAATTTTTTTAGATAGTTTTCTAAATGATGCATCACCTTTCATATAAGCCGCCATAGATAAGGATGCCGAAATTAGTGGGAATTACTGGGGATGTCATATACCACCGACATGCTGGAACCGTGTGCTTGTAGTGTAAAATTAGCCCTTTTGGGCAAACTGTAGGAAAAACTGCTTATTTTGAAATAATAGGAATTATGTGCACTTAAAGGGTTGTATTTTCCGGTTGCCCTTCTCATTTTGCATTAGCATCAGATACGTGCTATATCATAATTATAGATTGTTTTGATGCAATTAGAACTATGAATTGCGAAAAGCTAAACTAAGTATAAGTGCTGTCCAAACGTTCGATTTATGAATAGTTTTGGGTGAAACTTCTTGTAAGTCCAGCACCATAAATTTCAATTTTTAGAAATAAATTGTTGGAGATCTCTCAGTTTTCTACCGCGCATGATAAGCTACACTTGACAGCTTATTTACAGCTTCAACGTTGCTAAAACCACCCTTTAGAAACCATGTATGTACTGAAAAACTAACGGCATATTTTCTCTCTCTCTCTAGATGTAATGATGTATGCTTTGTTATGTAGTTAGTAATGTCAATAACATTCGTCATCCGAATATACTAATTATGCCACAAAACCGATCAACCTTATTTCATAAAAGTTTTGTATCTACGTCACTACCTCTGAACTCGAGAAATTAGTTGATTGAAAATGGATTCAGACCTAGTTAAATCAGTAGTTTGACGGCGCATTCAACAGGCACGTGTGGTCATGGCAAAGCTTACTAAAATATGGCGTGGCCATAACACCATTAAAGCTACCAAAATGTCGCTGGTTCAGTCTCTTGTGTTCTCCATATTTCTGTATGCCTCGGAAACTTGGACTGTTAAAAAGGCAGATCGAGCTCGCATAGATGCTGTTGAAATGTGGACGTGGAGGAGAATACTGAGAGTCCCTTATACCGTCCACCGAACTAGTGTTTCCAAACTGGATGAGCTCGGTAATCCAAAGAGACTATCCTCCATTGTGTCGACGAGAATGCTTACATTCTTCGGACATATTCACAGAAGCGATAATATGGAGAAACTTGTAGTTCAGGGTTATGTCCCGAGTGGGCGGCGCCTTGGCTGTTCCCCTACACGCTGGGTGGATACGACGAAACAGTTGCTGGATATGAGTAAATGGCGAACGATGGCGAGCTACAGTTCTCAAAACTATTGATAATACTCGTGTCGGCAATATTCTAGCTGCGACTTAATGAATTTTACGAGTTCACAACATGTCTGTTAAGCCATTGTGACTATGATGATAAGACTATAATCAAAATTTCTATTTAACAACGTCAGACGTACTGACAAATGAAAATAAGTTTGACACATTTTATTAGCCTTTATTAACAGATCTCAGATATCTAATTTAATGTTATTCATATAATAAACTTAAGGAAGACTTACATTTTATTGAACATTTTCTTGTATTTGGGTATAGATACGTTATGTCTTTTAAAAGACAAAAAATATCTATGAAATCAGCATAACGAAAGAGTATATTGCTATTTAATAAATCTAATGTTTTCGTTACTCATTTGTCTTCTGAAACAAAAACAACTGACTACTGCCGCATCATGGGAGATGCCATATTAAAAAACATTTATATTAAAAAAATTATACAATCGTCATTTACCGAGATATATGCTATATTTCATACAGAATGGGCACCCTGTATAGAGTGCTTCGGCAGATAGCATTTGCTAGATAATTTTGGACTCGAAAAAAAATGTATATTATTATCTATATAAATGACCTGTTTGCGGTTGATGTGAGTGGAGATGTGGTGAGTTTTGCAGACGATACAGCTGTTATATTTTCTGCTGAAGGTTGGGAAATATTAAAATCAAAGGCTGAAAATGGTTTTAAAAGAATGTTCAACTGGCTCAGTAGTCGACTTTTAACAGTTAATCTCAACAAGATTCACTTTGTTCGTTCGCAAACGGTTTACCGAAATACACCAACCTACAAATCAGTTGTAGACAGGTAGCTCCTATATAATTGGTCACCAGTATCAAGTATTTAGGAATATATCTAGATTGCCATATCAAATGGAAGGAGCATACAGAATATGTTGTCAAAAAGATACGTTACGTTATAAGCAAATTTAAACTCCTTTCCACTATACTTACCTAGGAACAGATCATCATTGTATACGAAGCACTTGTTCATAGTCATATACGATATTGTATTGTGGTGTGGGGCGCAGTATGTAAAAATAGTATAAAAGCAATAGAAATTATACAAAAACGTTCAATCAAAAATTTATATAAAGTGAAATGTACATATCCTAGTGGCTTGTTATTTTCTGAAACAAAAATTCTAGATATCTGCCAAACATTTTTCATGTCATTAGGTATTTACCAATATAAAAATATATCAAACTTGACAAAACACGAACATAGATATGACCTAGGATATGCATCTAATGTTGTACCAAAAGCAAGGAAAAATATTTTATTACGATGTCATACATTTCTTGCTCCAAGACTATACAATGAGATACCAGAAAGCATAAAATGTCTAGTGCCTTTAAATTAATTCAAGTATGATTTAAAGCAGTGGAGAGTAAATAATAATCGCATTAAAATTCACCAACTTGTTAACATATGTAATACCTATTATTACTAATATCTATAGAATACATAATATTTAAATATAAATATTCTTGAATTAACCCTTATTTGTTGTTTCTATTTTATAATAATTACTTTGTACTCAAGCACAAGTTTTGAACTTTTTTCAGCTGTTTGATTATGCCAAATTGTTTTTCGCTTCAATTGATGGCACATGTCTTCAAAATGCGATTTCTTCTACGCAAGTTTGATCAATTAGAGATACCACGGTTGTTCCTGGAAATAATACAAAGTTAATATTTATGATCAAAATGAATCCCATTAAATGGTACCGAATCATTACAACGAGTCCGTACTGTTCCAGCAGTGTACAGTAACGATTTCTTCGAACTATCAATAGCACAAAAGCGTTTATTGAATATTGCATTACGACAAGCAGGGTTATTTGCGGCTCCATTTAACGACTGCAAAACGGTGCAGCGGTCATTATGCAGCTAATCGTGGTGAAAATGCTTTCCAGCAAAGACATTCGAGTTCGATAGAGCGACGCTAGGAGGATTTTCATAGCTTTAGTTAGGTCCCTTAAATAGGTAACGTCCTAAAGACACTCAAAAGAGTATGACTAGTGTAAGAAATGGACTTTCTCTCCCTACCGTTGGATTGAACAGAAGTCGCCACAGGTATTCGCACTTGTCTAAGCAATTGACACAGGCGTATACAAGGGGGGGTAACAGGGGTAATTACCCCCCCCCCAAGATTTCCGAAAAAAAAATTGATCCAACTTTGACTTATTTTATTTGACTTATTTAAGCAATTGTCGCACTGAAAAAAACCTTTTTTGCAGTAACTAAATTACAAAAGGGTTTGTTTTGCATTATTACAGTGATGCATATCTAATATATTCCCATTGTTACATAATCAATTGAATAGAGAGTTTTTGGACGTTCGTTTCCAGACGTTATTGCACGTTATCGGCTATTTGTGGTATGCGCACTGCGCAGTTCCCCCGAAATAACCGAATCGGCGAATAACCGATAAAGTTGTACGTTAGCTACGGAAGTTTACGGTACGATATGATTACGTGCCAGGTCTAAACCACTATGCTGCAATGAGAAAAGATCGAAAGAACCGTGATGATTTTGATAGCAACAATACTTATTTTATGGTTTATCATTGTACAAAAGGATCAGGTTTTCTTCCGTCAATTTTATTTGACAGTATTATCCAATAAAAGCTACAAAGTTAGGCGTCGCGACTGAACCATGATAGTGAAATCTGAAATGTCATGTTTCGGGGATCCTTCATAACCTATTTTTTATTCTACTTTTGATGTGATCTATTTTCTGCTTGTGGTGTTTACTTGTTGCACGTAACATTTCTTGGACATTTCCGACCAGTCGATCATAATGTGAGGTTAAATTAGAATCAAATAGGTCGAATAATTATTAATGTCAATTGTCAAATATCGCACCGATACACGTCACAGATTTCGGAGTGGATTTCGGTTACAAAAACTGTAAATAAGGCACGCGCTCATCCGTTATTCGAAATACACTGCGCATGCTCCGAATAATGTTTTACGGATAGGTCGTCCCAATTTTTAGTGGCTCAATATCCCTCTAATATCCTATACAACGTAGTAGCTTGTCACAAAAGTTTACCAAACTCATTAATTTTCTGTTTTGAAAATTGCACCGATTAGAAAAGTTAAAACACTAATTAAAAAAAATGGAATACGTGTTGTGGCTACTAGGGTACCTGACTGTTGAGTGTTCATGATCGTACCTATGCTGTGCCAATAAAATGTTCACGGATGATATACGTATTACATATTAAGTATTTGTATTCCGTAAAATTAAAATTGATTAATGTATCAGTTGAATGATTTTTTATTTCATCTCCCTAAAATACCTAATACTCCACTGTTTCACTTGCTTTTTATATCTTCTTTTTTATTTTAATACTAGGTATTAACATTTTCCTTTTCTCTTGCATCAACGTCCTTCACGAAGGTATTACAAAAAATGGTGAAAGCACACACAACTTCATGCCCCGCTACCCCCCCAAGACTGAGGTCTGGATACGCCCCTGGCAATTGACTTACTATTTCTGAACGTTCAGAAGATTTAAGAGAAAGCACAGAGCTGCGATAGTAGTTTTTTAATAGTTGTTAGATCTTTTAAAAACATAATCTCCTGAAAATATTAAGAAAAGTATGACTTGCGTAAGCAATTAACTGACTCTTTCCTAACGTTTAGTGGACTGAAGGGACGGTACATAAATTTGCACTAGATAGACCGACGATAGAATAGTTCTAGTTGGAGTCAGATCCTTTAAAATGTAATCTAGAAGACCATGATACGTCTAAGCAGTTGACAATTGGCTCTTTCATAACGTTCAGATGATTTAAAAGAAAGCACAGACATACAGGTTAAATAAATAAACGATAGCAGTTTTTCGACAGTTGTTTTTAGATCTTTTAAAAACATTAGGAATATTAACAAGACTATGAATTGTCTAAGCAATTTACTGTCTCTTTCCTAACGTTTGGTGGATTGAAGAAAAGGCTTAGGCATTTGCACTCGATAGGAGTCTCTTAATAGTTGTCATTCGATCCTTCGCAGGGTTAACCTTTTAGTAACAGCTGGAAATGCATTTGACTTTGGCAAATCATTTAGGATCATTTCCATATTATTTCTGCCAAAAGCCACTGATTTACTAATATTTCATGATTCTATCTGTTTTTGTGTATGGCTCGGTGAGAGGGCTCCCTCTTATATAAAATCAAAGGTACCACAAGATTTTAATTGGACGACTTAATTTGTGTAGGAAAAACTATTAGGTGCTATACGAAAAAACAAAGTTGGGGGTGAGTTTTAAGGGTTGAAGTACAAATAAAATTTTTTTTGAACGCATGGTATGATAGACCCTGTAGTATTTTCAAAGTTCTACTCAGTTTTCGTTTAGACATTGTTTTGTTACGAAAATATCACGTGACAAGGAAATTCAAGGACACCCTGTATATTAGTTGTTTCTTGGCCCCACCACTTTTTCGAGGCACGTGCCGCCCCTTTTCATCGGACGTACCTTAACGTGTTTTAGGTGGTTGTCCTATGATATCCTCCTTCCCCTAGTAGTGTTTGAGTTTTATACAAGAAATGGGGGGTCTAGAATCAGAATCCGCTATCTCCAAAATCTTGAATTTCTCAGGAAATAAGAAAAATGTAAGTCAATTTATTGTAGTGTTATTTGGTTTCTTGCTTTATGTAAGTACTATGTAGCATATTAACGATTCTATACTTGAAGTATTAACCTAAGTGTCAGTGGATTTGGCTTTTTTTAATGAAGATGAAAAAGTTTTGATCAAAAGTTTGGACATAACGCGTTTTGAAGACAAGCATGATGAATATGTTGATTTTCGTGCTATGTTTATTCTCGGGAATGATCAATAATTCTATTATTTTAATATTTATTGAGGCAGAATCTAAAAACGGGACATGATTTTTGTACTTCTTATTAGCAACTTTTGAAACAACAAACTGATATTCTGATAAACATTTAAACAAAAGATCCACAAAAAAACATTAGATTGATAGAGTAAAGGGTGCACATTGAGTCGTTTCTAGCATATTCTTCCATTTTTACTTCCCACACCGATAGGTGAGGGGAGTATTGTGATCGCGAAAATTTTCGATTTTGAGATAATATACTTTTTGGGCGTTTTATGGTGTGTACATAACGAAAATCCACGTCACTCATTTCCGTCGGTCTGTCGGTCTGTCTGTCTGTCTGTCTGTCGCGTTTTTCTACCCTCGTAATCTCAGTAATCGCTGCATGGATTGTGATGAAATTTGGGCAGCGGTATGCTGTGGGGTCGTAGTAGGTAATGTTCCTATAATTTTGAAAATCGGTGCATAGGCGGCGGAGTAATTAGCAAAACACAAAAAAAATTAAATATTGCTGAAACTTCGTTTTTAGGCGTTTTAGGGGTCCCTGATCATTTTCTACTTTTTTTTGGGTGGGGGTGAAATTGGGGTGGTTGGGGGGTGGGGGGTTGTAAAATTGAAAAATTTGTTGCTTTCATAATAGACTGTCCACTGACCTGTGAAGGAAGACCTGGCGACATAAATAACTTTTTTAGGTCCATCCGAACATTGCCTTTGCCTATTACAGAAAGCAAAGGACTTAGAATTTTTTTTGATGTAAACATACGAGAGTATTGCGTCAGATCGTTGTAACGAGGAATCTTTTGAGTTGATTTTAATGAAATTCTGAAACGGCCTTACTACCATGTCGAAGATGGAAAACGCGTATGGTTTTGATAAATCGTGCCAGTGGCGGCGCAGAAATAATAAAAAACTAAAAATATAAAAACACCTCAAACTTCGTTTTTAAGCGTTTTAGAGGTTCCTGATCATTTTCTGCGTTTTTTTTGGGTGGGGGTGAAATTGGGGTGGTTGGGGGCTGGGGGTTGGAAAATTAAAAAAATTCTTGTACTCATAACAGGCTGTCCACTAACCTGTGAAGGAAGATCTAGCGACACAAATCACCTTTTTAGGTGCATCCGAACATTGCCTAGCCTATTACAGAAACTAAGGGACTTCGAATTTTCTGTATACTATACGAGAATTTATTGGTATAAATCGTTTTGTATTTTGTAACGTGGACACTATTAAATTGATTCTAATGAAATTTTGACACAGTATATTGCTACCGTGGTGAGAATGGAAAACGCGCATGTTTGTTAAAAATCTTGTCAGTGGCAGCGTAGCAATAATCAAAGAACGCGACAAGTATGAAAGCAGCTCAAATTCGGTTTTTAGATGTTTTAGGGGTTCCTGATCATTTCCTACCAGTTTTTTGGGTGGGGGTGAAAGTGAGGTGGTTGGGGGGGGGGGGGGGTGAGGGTTGTAAAACTTAGAATTGTAGTATCGATGATAGGCTGTCCATTGACCTGTGAAGGAAAGACCTAGCGACATAAGACAATTTAAGGGGGGGGGGGGTGGTTGGCAATTATTTGGTTGCAAGGGATCTTAGACTAAAGCTTCATGCTATGGGAAAATAATAAACTGGTATCAGCGTAATGTGTGGGAAGTACTGAGTCAATCAACTTGACTTCATTTTTTACTCATGTTACACACATTTTTTATACAGTTATTTAGTCTAAAAGCAGCAAACGTCTAGAAAAACCAACGAAATACGTTGAGGAGCAGCAGCACAGTAAACACTGTTTTAAACAGCTCTCAGCCACGCATGTGCGGATTACTTCAACGACATTGGCTGAGGTGGAGATAGCGTGTTCTGATTTCACTACTCTAATGGACTTACCAGGTTTTGAAATTAACTGCTATATTCCGTATACTTTGAGAAGGGGATTTAGCGGAATTTGCTTCCAAATACATTTATTTTTCGACTCCAATGAAAATTAACTACCGGGGATGTGCAAAAGGTAAATTAGGACAAAAAGTGGAGTTAGCGGGTTTTGATTCTGGACCCCTCAAATATGCTATTAGACGCCACTGATTTCTTTACTTGAAATTTTATTTGTGAGGTAGAAGTGGCGAAGTACTTCATTGCAGTGGCCAACTTTTGGTAAGGATTATGTTGAAGTAGCAAAAACCTCCATTCGTAGGTAATAATTGCTAGTTTTATATGCACATATAGGCAAGTTCAAGAAATGGATCAAGTAAAACATTAATCTTTTGACATAACCTAAAATTTGAGTTTCTGGAACAAGAGGTATATGTAAATATGCATCAAAAAATAGGTATATTATACTATGACTATTCACTTCTCTACTAAAATATTTTGTGCACTATTTCAAAATACTTCCTTTTTGTCACTATAGGTGTGGAAAGAATTCTTCAGCTTTCCAAGTACTCGAGACAGAAGAGGCAGACCGATACCAGGAGGCGAAGAGTGTGTTGACTTTCTAGAAAGTAGATCCTGGTATATTCCACATACTGTGTATACTAACAGCACCAATAAATGCTCATGTTATTTATCTATATATTTTTTAATAAATGGTGGAGAAAAATGAATTATTTATTATTATAGGGTATGCTTCTCACATAATCAAATTGAACATATTTCACATCATTAGCTGGGGTATAAACCCACATTCTTACTTTCTTCCAAATATGTATCATGAAATGGTGTCTAGCTACAGCGAGGTGAAAATATGTATTTTAAATGACACTTTGCTTAACATGTGTCTTATCAAACAGGGTGACTATCTAAAAAATACTCATTGGGTGATTGTAAAGTTACACACACCAGAAGCTAAAAGATTATTACTTGAATAAAAAACTATTTATTATATATATTTTTCTTCGATGCATTAGGGCTTGTTCCGAACAGTATATAATTCAGTCTATCGAAGGCCGATGAGTGAAACACCATTCAGTGATGTGCTGCTGCTGTCCTCAGTCACACAGTATGGGCCAATATTATTGATACAATTGAGTTTATGCCTATAAACATAAAGATGCTTCAGGTTTTGCCTAGTTCCTTAAAGTAGTTATTCACTTCCATCTGACATCCTGAAATAAATCATATTTTTAACAAAAATGGAAAATAGAAGAAAACTAACTGATGAGTGATGAAAATGCATTAAACATAGTGCAAGTAAGAACTTTCATTCTAGTATTTTAAATAATGATTACTAGATACTGTGACAGCTATTCATATACCTATTATGCACCTTGTTAAATACAAAATAAAACTGGCACAGCTCGGTTGATTTTCTTGGTCTGGTAAAGATTGAGTGAGGAAGATGCAGTATGACTATAACATCTGTCGCCCTAATGAATGAGATAACTGTAATTTGCGAATAAATGTTTTTTTCTTTGCTGCTTTCAATATGCATTCAAGTTTTCATCATGCATTATCTCACAAATTACATCATTTTAATTGACATAGCTGCTTACCTGCCAAAAAAGGTTCCTTGAAAAACACAACACAACAACAATTATGGTAAAATTGTCCAAAAAACTGTAAAAAAACACAAATAAATGTCCTCAATTTTACATGGCGGTATACGGCAAACAACCTTTGTTCGCCCAAGATCAGCTGATCAAGACGTTTGAGGTTATGGTCGTGGAATTGCTCTATAGCATGAAATGTTGAGTCAACTACTGCACTAACGACTCTGCTTAAGCTAAAAGCCTCGATGGAATCAATGAACAATCTGCAGAAAACGACACGAAATGGAGCAGAACTGAAAAAGTTCGTTATCGCCGGGGTCGCAAAGAGCCGCATCTCGCATCCAGTCGCATCAAATTACTTCCGTTTTTAATTTGTTGGCAAACAAAGTCCGCTAAGTAGTGGTCCTAATTGAGAGGGAATGATTTTCAAAAGTAGCTCGCCATGCCGCCGCGTCGGGCCGCGCCGTGCCGGAGGCACAGTATATCCAATTATACAGTAGCGCAACTCTCCAGAATGTTTAGCACGGCGATCGCCTGAGTCGTGTTCAGTCTATGAGAGTGAAGGTAGTGTCTATTTTTTTATAGATAGATAGATAGTATATTTCATCCAAAGATCTAAATCCATAGATATAAGACACGTCAAAATACAGGTAAAGAATATAACAAATAAATAAAATAAATGAACGAGCACAACATTAAAAAATAGGTAATATTACAATATCACATTCAAATTCAAATTTGTGAATTAAAAAATTCTTGCAAGGAATAAAAGGGATTTTCAGCCAGCAAGTATTTTAAGTCTGTTCTAAATTGCTTCTGGTTTTTTGTTTTAAGATGCGCGTTCTTTAAGTGGTTATAAACTTTAATTCCCATTATGGTAGGACCATCGCTCTTTAATTTTAAGTTATGTTTGGGAAGAATTAATTGTTTTTGTCTGGTACTATACTTATGCTCACTGGGATTAATGTAAAGGTGCTTGTTTTGGTGTACAAGACATGCCACTTCTAAAATATATAGGTTAATGACGGTTAAAATGTTAGTTTTTTAAACAGCGGTTTACATTCTGCTATATATTTCGCCCCTAACATGTTACGAATTATCATTTTTTGTTTCAAAAGAACTTTCTCACAGTGAGCAGAAGCTCCCCAAAATTGGATTCCATACCGTAATCTTGATTCAATATCTCCATAGTAGTATTGTTTTAAGGAATGTATATTTAAATATAATTTCAACGTTCTTATCAGATATCCCTTTTTATTGAGTGTATTGTTTAGGCCAATACAATGCACTTCCCAAGAAAGATTTTCGTTTAGGGTTAAGCCGAGTATTTTAATGTTGGACGAGCGCTCAATATGCACTTCATTAATGTCAAGATCAGGGATATCATCGATGTTTTTTTGATATGGATTGAAAACTGTGAATTTAGTTTTAGAAGAATTGAGAAACAATTTATTTCCAGAGAACCAGGTATGTAAGATTTTCAGTGCATCTGTGGCTTTTTGATACTTGACTGTTTCGTCTTTGTCAGATACTATCACCGTTGAGTCATCTGCAAATATCATGAATAAAATTGGTAAGATCATTTGTATAGATTGCAAATATAATAGGTCCCAGGATAGATCCCTGGGGAACTCCTACATTATTATTTATATTCTCTGACCTCACCATCCTTTGAGTAGTGTTTTCAAAATATGAAATTTCAACACTTTGAGGTCGATCAAGCAAATAACTAGCAAACTGTCTTTGACAGAACCGGAATTAAGGAGTTTGGCGATACGCTGATATGGATATCCTGACGCGTGAAGTCAAATGTTGCGCCGCTGTAGACCAATTCCAAAAACTATGACTATAGTTTTTCAAGCTTCCTCAAGATGCTGCCAGGTATGCGATTCCTCCAATGTTTAATATGCTCCTTTATTACCTAATAATATTAAAGTGTGATAGTATAGCTCCATTTGTCTCTAACAAAGTCTGGCGGGTATTAGGGTAGCTGTGTGTTTTTTTCAGTTTTTTAGAACAGTTAGACGTTACGGAAAGTCGTTCTTTAATTATGAGCCTAAAGTCAGAATGATAATTTTTCACTGTTTCCTCACAGCACCACAACGTTCAAAACATCTGTCACGACATATAACAAAATGAATGTGATTATGTATTCCAACACTATGAAATTGTAAGCAGGAAGTGAAGTCGATTTTAATGGATGCTCGAATAGAAAGTTCACAATAAAAAGAATCAACATGCTAGTTTAAAAATATATAATTTTTCTCTATAACCTGGATTCTTTTCTTCAATATGCCTATTCATATGTAATATACAAATACAGAAGGAAAGGTAGTCTTGGTAAACTGGATAAAAAACAGTTTTGCAATTTTTTTATGAATAACGACCAGTTTAGTATATTTTATCGCTGTTATAAACATATTGATCATTATTTTTTATGTACACCTAACAAGTTTTCATCGGTTTTGCTGTTTACCACGTTTTCGTACCTCAAACGTTTTTCTATGATGATTGATAAAGATAAATTTAAAGGTTGTGGGATAACTAGACATAAATGTTATTTTGGACGCTACGTTGTTACATATACCCATATTTGAATCATGTAAGATATTATAAAGTTTTTATATTTATTTAAATATTTTAGGTTAAGTAAGATAAGATAAAATAGAGTTGAATAAATCTCGCATTTTTGTAATTTACTTACAAACAATAAAGCCACCTATTTTCTCGGAGTTAGCAATTTTCTTTCATACACCGACTATTTCTTGTTTTGCTTCTAAAAAAAATGTTTACACCCCATTTATATGCAAAGAGTCCATGATGAATTAGAAGAATCAGTACAAAACATTTTCACGTACAATAAATGCGAATGTATGGATATAACTTACAAATTGTAATTCAGAATTCCAAAGACAACTGCCTAACCTCGATGAAGAATATCACATTACCACACTGCTGTCAAAATTTACTCTATTTACGAGACATAGCGCGTCCATTAATCTTATTGCAACACAATAATTACGCTTCTTCACTCGATTATTGCTAAGCCGACCATGTGCTCAAAACGTAAACGGCAATACTCGCGGCTCGTGCTGAGGAGCCGGCGTCGGCTTATGAGAGGCCAGTTTTTCGGAGACAAATTGTCTACACAAAGTATTCCAGATGAATAATCACCACTTTTATTTAAACTTGCGACGATCGTTTCGACACACAGTGTCTTTTTCAAACAATGACTCTAAACTTACAATACTAGGTTATTTATATAAAATATACATGCTTAATGGTATAACTATTATGGCTAATCGTTTGTTCTCCGAAAACCATCGGACAGGTTTAGTAGGGGTGAATTATTTAAATCCGTTTGGTCGTTAAGTAGGTTACCTGAACATTTGAGCTTGTTGATTTCTAATGCTTCTAAAAAAAAAAATAATTTGCGTCCTTTTTGTTCTACGTGTAATATTTGAAAATCTTCGTTAAAATGATGGTTTTCGGAGATCAAATGATTGGCGTAATTTGAATTATAAAGTTCGTTAACAAATGATTTCTTGTGTTCATTGATGCGGTTCTTGAAAGCTCTCCCACTTTGTCCAATATATACTTTAGGACAATCCACACATTCTAATTTGTAAACACCAGACTTTTCGTTTTTATTTGATTTCGTTTTGTTGTTTTTAATTAAGTTGCCTAGTGTCTCTTTGCATCTGAATGATATATTGCGGTCCAATTTCTTGAGTTTAAGAGCAATGTTTTCCGATAGCTGTCCTGTGTATGTAATTGAGTTATATGCTTTATTAGATAGATTGTCGGTGATCTTAGGGTAAACTAAATTAACTGCTTTTTTGAATTGCTTCTTGATTACTATAGAATCAATTAGAGAAGGGTTATAACCGTTGTTGGAGGCAATTTGTTTTATTATATTTAGTTCTTTATTATAATTTTCGTCATTCATGGGCACGTTAATTAGTCTATTGACAAAACTGTGATATGCTGCAATTTTATGTGAGTATGGGTGGTTGGAACTGCTGTGTATTGTGGTATCTGTGTGTGAGGGTTTATGATAAATGGAATATGTATGTTTGTTTTGTTGTAATTTAATTGTTAAATCTAAGAAGTTAATGGCATGATCTATTTCTTTTTCAAGTGTAAATTTGATTGCAGGATGTAATTTGTTACTTTCGTTCAGGAGATTACGTAGTTATCTGTCAGTTCCGGTAAAACAGATTATTATGTCGTCTACATAACGATACCAATATATACATTTATTGAAATATGGTAATAGTTGAATCTTTTGTTCAAGGCTGTCCATAAACATTTCCGCGAGCAAAGAACTTAGTGGGTTGCCCATTATTAGTCCTTCTTTGGATATGTAGATCTTTTCGTTAAATTCGAAATAATTTTGATCCAAGCAAACTATTAGTGTATCGAGGATGTCCTGTTTTATTATGGGGTTTGTGTTGTTATTTGATAAATGCTCGTCGACTATATTTATTACGTCTATTGGTGGGCAGACAAATTGTCTGCATGATTTCTAGGGAGTTGCGCTACTGTATCATTGGATATACTGTGCCGGAGGCATGCGGCATTGATTTACAAACGAGCGCCGGCGAACTTCAAAGGCGATCGGGCGACGCCTTCTTGATCATTTTTCGGTCCGGTCGCACAGCCGTACAAAGGACCAGCGTCTATATGAGAAAATCGATTTCGGATTTTTTTTCGTGCTTTTGTTTTTGCCTTCGACGGGTTTATTACTGGCTGTGTCCGTACACAGATATACAGCGTGAGAGAAAAGTTATTAAATATTCTGTACACACACATGAGAAGATATTCCCAATTCAAGAATGGTCTAGTATTTTTTATAACTGCCTACTGTGGATTTATTTATATTTATTTACTACATTGTAATTATGGTGAATAAATATTATTATTTATTTATTTATTATTTATTATGATAAGAGTATGGCATAAGAACCTTCTCGTATTTTTTTGCAATTGTTTAGGGCAAGGGAAAGCCGAGAAAATGAGGAAAATATTTGAATTCCTCTAGGAACGTGACGTCATGGTCCTATAGGTGATCGGTCACGAGCGCGCGCGGTTTGATTTTTACCTGTTTACAAAAAGGGTGCCCTCATCGGTACCGGTCACTTGCGCGCCGAAAGAAAATTAAGCTTGGTTATTCCTAACGACCACATCCCTTTTATTCCTGCGAACTTTCTTTTTACGACTTGCGGTAGCTTACAGTTACTTCTTAGATTATTTAAATGACTATTTGGCTTCTGTAGGTATATAAAACTACCCTTAATGAAAATATTTCAGTAGTTTGCAATCCTTAGTTGCTGTTTGTGAGTATTGTTTGTGTTCTACTTTTTCATCATGGAGATTATATTAAGTGTGAAAGGGAATAAATTAATAGACCTTGAAGAGCATACGTTCCGAAGAGATAAAGAAACCACCCGTGGTATAGCCTACAGATGCTCTAGAAGAGGATGCATAGCATCTTTGCTGATGGATCAGTCAGAAGAGATTGTTCTTAAAAAGAAATAAGGAGCACAACCATGATGCTCCCACAAAACAAGCTGTGAAGGTGAATTTCTCGGACTTTTTTTTACATCGTCAAGAAATCGATCAAATTTGTGAGAAATTAGAACACGTTCTGATTAATTAAAATTTTTGGGGTTATTATAAGGACATTTCAGTCTGCTGACAATACCAACTTCTTTATTTGCATCTATTATAGTGATCAGATTAACTTATTATGTTCAGAACAAAATTTCGCATTTGATAATATAAAAAAGTAATTCATTTCTGTTAAGTCAAAAGTAACGATACCTCTGACTGGAGTTCTACAAATTCTTCAGTAACTATTACCAAGACCGAAAAAAATGACGAATGAATTAAAATCGGTTAAAATTATATTTACTTCGCCGCCCCGCGCGCTGGTGTCCATATACCTGCCTATTATCCAAAATATTTTGGGGGCTTCTGACCGGTGGGATTAGGACAAATCTGCCGCGGCGCGCTAGTGTCCTATGGCCCATCTGGTGATCGAAATATTTTGCGCGCTTCTGACCGGTGGGATTAGGACCAATCTGACCGCGGCGCGCTAGTGTCCTATGGCCGTCCTATAGGGGAACAGCCATGTGTACCCAATATTCAATGCAGACCTTTATGTACTGCGATCCTCTACACATTCGAAAAAATACATAATTTTATATAATAAGGCCAATAAAGCAGACTCATGACATAAAGCATCGTGTCCACTAGCAAATAATATTACTAGAGTTACTCTCACAAGGCACTTGCGTTGCGTGTGCACGATGTCATTAGAGAAATATTGCAGCAAGATTACTTACACATAAAGGACTTGCGACTTGCTGAGGGCTTGTAGTGTACACGGTTATTCTCAGGAAATTAGTTTGCCACAAAAATTTCGATCCTATTTCGAAAGTCTTGCAGCAAGGAGTGTTGTAAATCAAATATAGAGATGTTCAGCTGAACGAGAGAAGACACGTGTCTTTTAATTGAAAATTTTGAATTATATCCTGAATTATGGAATTACATACTCCAGAATTTAAGGACAGATTCAAAAAGCAGAATGAATTACAAAAATTGGCCGACTTATTTGGTACTTCTACAGCGGAAATTCAAAGGAAGCTACATAATTTGAGAACGCAAGTTAACCAAGAGTGGAGAAAAATTCAAAAAAAGAAAAGTGGGCAAGGGACTAATGAAGATTAGATTTGAAACACTGCAGGTGGTAGCCGTCGAGAAACGAATTCCCCGGCAGCTCATTCCACAGAGTACAGAGTCGAAGTTCTCCAAAAGAAGGAATGTTGGAGGAAACTGGTTTGGGGAGTAGGGGCCTCGACTTGGTAAGGATGAGCTTGTAGAGCCTCTATAGTGTTCCTGGATCGGACGACCTTTGGCGTTGGTCCTTTGTGAGGTTAGGTGTACCGATTAATCCAATTGCTTTTTTCTGAATCGTGTCCAGAAGCTTTAAAGTGTGCTTCGGAGCGCATCCTCACACATGGGAGCAATACTCCAGCGATGGCTGGATCTGTGCCTTGTAGAACAGCAGTGGTTGCTCTGGTGTATACAGCTTCCTACAACGGAACAAAACTCCAAGCTTCTGGGATGCCGTTTTAGCAATACTGATGTCTCGGTCGTGCCAGGACATGTTATTGTTGATGTTAATCCCCGAGAGCTTGACGGAAAGTGACTCGACTATGGAGTGACCCTACATTTCCACAGTTAGTAAGCCATCGTTAGACGTCCTTGTGAGTGTTGTTGCTTGTGTTTTCTGTACGTTGAGCTGTACTTTATTTACTAATCCACACTCGACAATTCTGTTGATATCTACGTTGATCTGTGAGGCATGCTGCTGTCGCTGACATACCGTCTCCTGGGATGATAGTGGCTTGCCTGGTTCCATGCACGATATTAGTGTACTATCGTCTCCGAAGCTGTAGATCTGATTGGATGTTATTTCCAGCAGCTCGTTGATGTACAGCAGAAACAGTGTAGGGGATAGGACAACACCAGCGTTTATTGAAAATATGTTTGATGAACAGCCTTCTACTACGACAAACACTATGAACTGTAAGTATGAGAACTTTTACCTCCTAACACAACTCGGGAAGCGAAATAAATAAATAATAATAAGTAAATACAACTGACTGGTAATCCCAGTGTAAACAAGATTCAAATTGAACATGCTATTTAATTATATCGCTGACCGGTGTAGCTGAAGAAATCTGATTCTGTTGAATGCAACACATGCCCTAATGCCCTAATCCATCCTTATCGATGCGAAGGGCACAATAAACGCCATATTAAAAGAAAATAAAGCGAACAAAAAACCTTAACAGGCCATCGAAGGGAGGTTGTATTCTGGAGCGGTGAGCCCTCCCAGTTTTTACAGTACAAATGACCCTGTTGGGCCCGATGTGTCTACGTACACCCAGCCACAAAGGGCATCCATAAATACGAGTTAATAGACTCGCAGGCACAATGAGCTTAATAGAGATATTGTTGCTGCGGCGGATGACACCCGGTATAAGGGCACAAAGGGCTTACCACAGAAGTTGGAAGCCTGCATAGATGCACAGAGGGAAAGGTTGTTTTTCATGTATTTCGGTCAAACATTTAAACTAGCATTTTTCTTCACTACTTTTCAGTTTATTTTATCTAAACCATCTTCAGGTGTCTATAAATGAATTGAAAATTGTTTGTATATAATAATAAAAGTAAAAAATACAGAAAACAAAAAACTAAAATTAAATAAAAGAGCCTATAAATTGTATATGAAACTAAACTAACTATAAATGTATAATGTATATATTAAATTTTTAAATATAGACTTGAAACTAAATTTACTAAGACCAGGTACTTAGTAAATTCATTTCCTGTATATTCATTGTTCAACCCACCAAAAATAATAATAAATAAAATCACTAAGTTTATATTTAAAAATTTTATATATACATACATTTAGAGTTAGCTATATTTCTAGTGTCATATACAATTTATAATTCTTTTATTTACTTTTTGTTATTTTTTGTTTTCTGTAATTTTTATGTTTATTATTATATATGTTACGCTCATTAGCCGCATTCGCACAATGCCCGAAAAAAATACGCAGAACTAGTTTTGAGCAAAGAATATTTCCTAAACCCGAAATATTAATTTTAGACAGCTATTGAGCATTACCAAATAGGCAGAACTAGTTCTGTGGTACTGAATAGCCAGCAGCCGTTATATTAAAAAAGTAAGGTTATGTTTATGTTGTTGCTTTGAATGTTTTTTGTTTCTGCTTCTGGAAAAAATGCAAGCTAAATTCGAATCCAAATTAGTTCGGCTTCTTGAAGCTTCAAGTACACAAAAACATAATCTTATGACAAAAGATCATTACCTCACTGTATTGAATGAACATAACCTAACTTAACCTTCATGTCTCTGCAATAAAAAATGTATCAACAATATACCGAAATAGATCTACTCTACATTTCTAAATGCCACCATGCCAAAATATAAAATATACAGAACTAGTCCTGTGCATTTCAAGTTGCGCAAAACTAGTTTTGTGCATTTCTTGCAAAACTAGTTCTGCCTATTTGGCAAGGCTCAGTAGTCGTATAAAATTAATATTTCGGGTTTGGGAAATATTTCTTGCTCAAAGCTAGTTCTGTGTATTTTTTTCGGGCATTGCACGAATTCATGTATTGAACTATTGAGCTTAACATATACACATAATTTTCAGTTCATGTATAGACATCTAAAGATGATTTAGATACAATAAACCGAAACGTTGTGAAGAAAAATGGTAGTTTCAATGTTTGACCGAAACCCATGAAAAACAACCATAATCTATAGCCGCGTTCATTAGAAAAATAAACATAAGCACAGAGCAAACGGTTTTCATCTAGCAACGAAGCACATCATTTTAACCAAAATTATTCTTGACATAAAAAAATAATCTCAGGCAAATGAGATCATAGATAGGTACTCTCTGTTTAGGATAGGCCTGATCAAAAATCAGTAACTTTAGATATTCCCAAGTTATGAAAAAAAAGTTAGTCAAAGGAGGTACGTATGCATATATTGAAGATTGAGAAAATTAGAAAATAATAAATAAAATTAAAGAAAAATATATGAAACTAATCAATTAATTTATGTTTTTAATAAGTGTGGCTCATATATGACAAAATGAATAAATAGCACCACGAGCTGGCAGAAAATTTAAGATTAAGACGGGTTCTCACGATTCAGTTTCGCTGAATCAGTTTGACTGATTCAGTGATACTGAACAGATAATGAACGTGAGAACACCTTTTCAGTAAAACTGATCAGTGGGTTTGTGCTTTCAGTCAAACTGAAAGCCAGTCCTACTTCATTTTGGCTGAATCATTATTGAAAAATGAACACAAACGTTACTTTTATCAATGCTAAATAGGTTAAAATGATTCATTAAAACTGAACAGTGAGAACAATCAGTCAAACTGATTCAGCGAAACTGAATCGTGAGAACCCGCCTTTAAGTACATCTTTCTCCTAATCCCAATATCTTTTTCTCTTTCATTCCACCATAAGATGGTGGGTAATGTCTTTATTTATTTATGTACATGCTATCTAAAAATCAACCAACCACATCAAGAACTTAACACGGTTTGTCTCCTATATGAAAAATACCGATTTTGTTCTGAATACATAATCCCGCCATCTAGATGGGGTGCACACGTCTTTGCGTTCAACGACAACCGTCTGTTTTGTGTGAGCTCGGCACAAATTATGTCAACATGCGTGTCGAAATCCGTATTTAGGCATGCCTAGCTGTCAACTTTTCAGCCACTGCATTCAGCTCTGTGAAAAATAGCTTATAGATTACCACAAGAGGGCTCACACAGTGGTCTATTTGCATAGATTTCGTATTTGTAAACTATCGAAAATGTGCTAGGTCACTATATGTCCTATAGCTTATGAATGTATGTATATTAAAGTAGTACGCATGTCGGGAACTTCATGTGGGAAGGGAACACTGGTCGAGACATATTTCATCTACAGCAGTTAAGATTTTGATGGTATCAATGCTTCAGATCCTCTGGTGTTGTAGCTTGATTGCTCGATGGAAAAATTCTTTGAATTGGTGCGGCAATCAATGAGCACTAAATATAAAAACAACGTATACTGTTACTACATATGCAATTTTTAAATATGGGTCGACAGTGATTATAGTGAGCTGCACCCGTTATAACTCTAATGTTTTTTCTTAAAAGCTCGCATACAGTGAGAAGAGCTTCCCCATACAACAAAACCTTATATAGGTAACTTTGGAAGATGCCATAGTAAGTACTTGGTGCAGCATAAAAACCTATACTTGAATGCTTAATTAACTTCCTAATGTATTTACAAGTTCGCAAAGCCATTTTCATTGTCGTTCCTGGAATCAAGAGGTTTCAAGGTATCGTCTCCACACTTTTCCGATAACATAACATTTAATTATTTATCGTAAATAATGTCCGTAGGTATAGGGGTGAAATTAGGACGATGGAGAGGGTGGACATTTTTAGTAATAAAATTTGTAATCGGCACACTCAAATTAATCAAAACAAGAGGTGTCATTTTAATAGGAAGCGAAATAAAGGTTATCGATTTTGTACGTAAACCTGAAGATTTGATATTTTCTATTTCCATCAAACGAGACTGAAACTCAAAACTGCGACTAGATTTGTAATCACCATCCTCAAATTATCCAAAATACGAGGTTTCAACTTAATAGAAAGCCTAACAAAGGTTTTCGATTTTGTAAGTAAACCTGAAGATTTGATATTTTCTATTTTTGTCAAACAAGTCTGGAAATCAAAACTGCGACTGGATGTGTAATAACCATCTTCAAAAATAGCAAAATACGAGGTTTCATCTTTACAGTGTGTCAAATAATGATTTTCGATATTTGAGGTGAACCTGAACATCTGGGAGATCTGAATTTTTTTTTTTGACTTTCGTCAAACGAGACTGAAACCCAAGACCGCGACTAGATTTGTAATTAGCATCCTCAAATTATCCGAAACACGAGGTTTCATCTTAATAGAAAGCCAAATAAAGATTTTCAATTTTGTAAGGGAACCTGGAGATCTGATATACTTTCTATTTTCATCAAACGATACTGAAACTCAAAACTGCGACTGCATTTGTAATCCGCACCCTCAAGTTATCCAAAATACGGGGTATCATCTTTATAGTGGATATGGCAAATACATATTTTCGATATTTTAGGTAAACATCAGAGATCTGACATTTTTTTTGACTTTCGTCAGCGAGACTGAAACTAATAACTTAGAGAGGATGTGGGGGAAGCACTAAGTCACGCGATTTGCCGATTTTTCTACGATATTTTCATAGAGGAACAAAGCATTAATAAGAATTTCGACGACGAAAATTAAATAAATTGTTGCAAGATGTACTATCGAGCTAATTCGTTAAACGAAACGAGTTATTTCGTAAATTGTTACATAACTAACTATTCTATTGTCGCTAACTCCCACACTAATGAGCACTTAGACGTATATATTGTAATCAACCTAACCTAATTTTTCTCTGTCACAATAATTTGGGCTCGAACAAAAAGTAATTAGATGAATGTCCAAGATCTACCTGTTTTGTTAGATCAAGGTCAGTAGAATCAAATTTCGCATTGAAAACACACAAGAATAATGAGAGTCAGAATATACATCGAATGAACATTATCCCATGCCAGGGAGTAAGGATGCTTTCCCAGGTCTAAGTGATGTATGAAACATAGATGATTGTCCAATTATTGGACGGGAGAACGTTGTGTCTAACAAAAATGCTAAGTAGCAGAAATCAAGAATGGTATATTGTGAAACCTACAATGAACCTTTGAACATTCTTCTTCTTCTTCTTCTTCTTCTTCTTTTACTTATTCTTCTTCGCCTTCTTTTTCTTCTTCTTTTTTTTCTTCTTCTTGTTCTCCTTCTTCTTGTTCTCCTTCTTCTTTTTCTTCTTCTTCTTTATCTTTTTCTTCTTCTTCTTCTTCTTCTTCTTCTTCTTCTTCTTCTTCTTCTTCTTCTTCTTCTTCTTCTTCTTTTTCTTCTTCTTCTTCTTCTCCTTCTTCTTCTTCTTCTTCTTCTTTTCTTCTTCTTCTTCTTCTCTCTCTTCTCCTTCTTCTTATTTTTCTTCTTCTCCTTCTTTTTCTTCTTCTTCTTCTCCTTCTCCTTCTTTTTCTTCTTCTTCTTCTTCTTTTTCTTCTTCTTCTTGTCCACTTCAGGTTTTAGGCACTTTGCCTGTTAAAATACCCATCTTTTTCGCGGCTTCCAGATACCTCTTCTTCCAGAGCATTGATAAAATCTGGCTGGAATCCTATTTCCGTGCATTCGTTCAACATGTTCTTTCCATTTAGTTTTATTTTCTTTTATTTTTTCGTTAATTCCACTCTTATGTCTGTGTTTCTTAATCTGTCTAATTTTGTGCAACCTTTCACTATTCTTAGAAATTACATTTCTTGTGTTTGTATCCTATTTTCTTCTCTTTCGTTGTTGTCCGTGTTTCACTACCAGATAGGAGGGTTGGAACAGCTATCGTCTTATAAAGTTTGATTTGAGTATTTCTCCTTGTTTTACTTTTTTAATGTTCTATTGATAGTTCGCAAATATTTGTAAATTTATTATGTCTTTCTTCTATATCTTTACTTCTGTCCTAAGATATATTGCAGCCTAAGTATTTGAAGTGTTTTACCTGTCCCAGTACTTTGTCGTTTACGAAAATCTTTGTCCTAACTGGATATTTACCTAAATAGGACATGATTTTAGTTCTGTTTCTTGATATTTTCACGTCATATTTTTGACATATTGTTTGTAGGATGTATATTTTTCTCTGCAGGTCGTCTTCTGTTTCGGCTAAAAGTACTAGGTCATCGGCATATAAAATAGCACATTAATTTTAATATTCGAAGCAATGGACCACAGACGATGACTTTCTGCGGTTATTCGGGGTTAAAACAAACCAAAATATATCTGCACCTCTACCACCCGGAAAATCTTTAGTAATTGTACAAAAATTAATTAAGAATTTGGGACTGTAGGCTTTAAGTATTCAAAAATTTCCTTGCGATTTTTTTTTCGTATAGAGGACGGTCTAATATGTCACTTTCGACAAAAAAATTCTTGGTATTTTTACATTTTCACCCAAAAAAATTTTTTTTAAAGACGCCGATTTTCACCATATATCGAAACCAAACAACGACGCAAAACAACCAAAACCACGACAGAACCGCAAGGTTATGATATGACACGGAACGTGTTAGCACCCATCGTCCACTCAGATTCTGCGACGTTGCCTCATCTCGCTAATCTTGATGCCTGCCCAATGAATAGGGTCCAATAGATGTTATACCATTACTCGGGACTAGTAGGGGAATAGTAACTTATAAATATGAATAACAGTGCGACAAACATCATAGCAGTCTATAATTATATTAATGGGAAATTGAACGATAATAAAATATATGTATAATACCTAGAGAGTTTAACTATTAGGGGTTTTGGAGAGGGCGTGCCATAATTAGAGTGCTGGGGAGGGTGGTATTTCACACGTATTTGAGTACTAAAACTTTTCTTGTATTCATAAAATTACGTCATGGGCCTTTCCTGCTGATGGCGCCTTAGCGAGATGTGGCAACGTCGCAAAATGTGAGTGGACGATGGGTGCTAACCATGGCCGACTCTACACTAGGCCGGAGCCTTAGATGTGGCAACGTGGTTTAGCTGTCAAATAGTTGGCCTATAGTTTCAGAATAATTATTACATTTTATACGTATTAGAGTTCATCTGGGTTAATAAATTAAGAAAAATACTTTTAAGAACTACTACTACTAATACCACTTACATCTGATGTCTGGTTCAACAAAATAAAAATAAACGCAACCTGTTTCCTGCTGCCATTTCCACTTCCACTTAAATGAACACTCAATTGACTTTGTAAATTGTCAGCTAGAAAAATTCATTATTAGGTCACTGTGAAGCCATTCTTGCTGGTCTTGATTCCCTTTCACTATCAAATCTTTTCGTAGGTATGCCCAGATGCATGCCCTCGTTGGCATGCCCAGATGAGTTCTATTAACTGTCTTTTTCTGTGATATTTGGGAGGTCCAGAAAACATTGTAGGTACCACATTGTGGTTTAAAATAGGTCTTATGTAAATTATTGTCTTTATTCTTATAAATATAACCAGCCCTTATGAGGAATACCTTTCACCAACTTCTGTTTATGTCCTTCATTGGAACCACTAATTGCTAGTGCAACCTGGTACTACACACTTTGCAGGCATCTTTTTATCTTTATAGTTTCGTTTGTGCAGGTAAATAATTAGAAACACATTAAAAATCACCTTCCACTCTTCGTTGTTACTCTGGAAGGTTATGTTGGTATTTCCTTGTTTGGAAGCCCCAATTGCTAGTGCAACCTGGTACTACACACTTTGCAGGCATCTTTTTATCTTTATAGTTTCGTTTGTGCAGGTAAATAATTAGAAACTCATTAAAAATCACCTTCCACTCTTCGTTGTTACTCTGGAAGTTTATGTTGGTATATCCTTGTTTGGAAGCCCCAATTGCTATTGCAACCTGGTACTACACACATTGCAGGCATCTTTTTATCTTTATAGTTTCGTTTGTGCAGGTAAATAATTAGAAACACATTAAAAATCACCTTCCAATGTGTGTTTTGTGATCATAACTTTGCCGTTCTGTTGTAGTTTTGGTTGTTTTGTGTTGTTGTTTGGTTTCGATATATGGTGAAAATCGGTGTTTTTTTAAAAAAAATTTTTGGTGAAAATGCCAAGAATTTTTTGTCGAAAGTGACACATTAGACCGTCCTCTATACGAAAAAAGTAAAATCGCTAGGAAATTTTTGGATATTTAAAGCCTACCAGTCCCAAGAATTTTTATGTTTATACAAAATCCCTGAGAGTCTTGAAACCTTTAAATTCGTTTTTCCCGCGTACTATTTTTTGTGACATCCACCTTTTTCCCGTACCCTTCAAACGAATATATCTATGAAAGCCTGTATAAAATAGCGAACATCGAGATGGCAAAGCCACCCATCTGGCATTTCCACTAATAACCATTAACAGCCGTATAAACGAACTCCGATACTCATTTTTCTTCCTCTCACTTTAATTCGCAATTAGAGCCTTTCAGCCCTTGGGGTTCACCTCTGGCGGCGCGGCGCGTCAGGTATACGATGATATCAACCCCCACCCCTCCGATATAATTTAATTTTAACAGATCGAGGTAGAAAAGGCGAAGTGACGGTAGACCGGGCTGCAATGCAATCAATAACCCTAATCCCATTCGATGTAGACGTCACGTTATCCAATAACTCTCCCGGAGAGCCGGGCGACAGCCGGTTGGCAACCCTGGGTCGCTCACGGCTTGGGAAAGCTTCACATACAGAGGTGAGAGGAAACGTCCAAGCGCTGCAGTAGTTCTTTTTTTATTAAAAACTTGTATTTAACTTGCAATCCCAAGAAACATTTTTAGTTTTATCGAAACCTAGGAGGCTGATACAGTTCAGTATTTCATACAGTTTTAAAGCAAACTTCATTGAGGCAATGATATAACCTCCACATAGCCGGGAGGGCCCACACTTAAGAGAGCTGTCACGGCTTTCGATGAAGCTAGCGTTAAAACCACAAGTATTTGAAGTCTCCGATAAATACTCATTCTTCTGTTCTTAAAGCCTTGTTAAATCCTTTAGGCTTTAAGACATCATAACATGAGGCCATGAAATAACTATTCTATCTTAAGACTGCTTTCCTGTAGATATTTTGGTAGACAATATGACGTATAAAGATAAGGTGGTTTTATGTATATTTTATCAGTGCTCAATCATGAAAACGGAAAGCTTTTTGATGTAGACATTTACAACATGGACTATTGTAAGTATATATACCATCTATTACTATTTTATGATCATAAATTCCGAATTTTCTCGATTACTACAATGACAAAAAAAAAATAAAACGAATCACAGTTTATTGACGAAACTTTATAAGATAGCTCAAAAAAATGAGAGCCCTCCAAATATACTACAATTCTGATGAAAATCTTAATTAAAAAATATTCAATTCTTTTAGGTTAAAATATAAAGTCGCATATATATTAGTTTCAAACTGCAATATATGTTCAGTCGACATGCACGCTAAGAATTGTACTATTATGAAAAACAATTACGTATATAAAGTAATTGCGGTAATCAGTAACTCAAAAAATATGGCGCAATAGACGCCCATTTCCAAAATATTCTTAAAACCACCTTAAAACTCATAAGTCCTTCATACGGATAATATGGTATTTATACTGGCCTCAAAATATATTTCTTATTCCGTAATATACCGTAAGTAGGTTAACCTGTTGATGTTGGTAGTTCTGTGTGATATTGCAATTGACAAGCTAAAAACTAATCATTTTGTGGTTTCGTGCATTAATAATTATGTGCTGCTGTGCTTGGAGTTGAGCCTTTGAAATTGTTTGAAGTGACATTGGTATTTCTAATCACCAAATATTTTTTTAATTTTCTTTTGAAATGCCCATTTTTATTTATTTTGCAGCACTTATTAAGTTTGGATCCCTTGTTAAGTTTTAATTTTATTCAAGCCTATCTAACAAAAACATGTCTATCCTATCATAAGCATCCTTAAAGCCAATAAGTTTGAAGGAAGATTTTAGTTGTGCCTATTTGACTTGGAAAATATATAGTTTTAAGGCGGCTTTATTGATTATTTTCCTTCAACTGTTTAAAACCACTAGGCTTTCTTGAAGGCTTTTTTAAAGTCGGTAAGTCTTAAGACAGTCATAAGGAGAAAATAGCTTTGACAGAATTTATATGTGACCACCATAAAGCTTCATTAAAACTTTACAGTTTAAATTGGCTATTGGCCGTATGAAATAGGTTTTATGGATACTCCTTATAATCTGCTGATAGGATAATTTGAGTGCATTTGGCCATCGTCAATGCAGTCATAAAACACAACTCTAATCAAATGTCACTTTAAAACCTATTTAAAACCTCCATGAAGCTAATAGGCTGCGGAAATGTTTCTTGGGATGTATGTACGCTTGTTCGGGTGGAATCTTGCAACTCAATTTTGGAGCAGATATCTTCAACCGATTCAGCTGGAATTTTGTGTACACGTTTAGTTTGGATGACAATACACGATAAGCTGTATGACGTCATTCTAAATCCAATAGTGGAATAGTTATCTAATGCATTTCTACAATATGGGTATCCATATCGATATGAGAACGCCCAGTAGATGTTAAGGTGAATGACAATCTAGTGAGAGGAATGTCATAACTGATAATAGATCCACTGATGTCATTTTTAGTCAAACGATGAATTTTGTTGTGAGAGTTTGGGGAAAATATACGATTCAAAGCCGGCAAGTTGTTTTATCACTGCATGAACCTTGCTTTCGACCTGAGAGAAGAGAGTTTTTGCATTTGGCGCTCAACAAGAGGCTTGCGGTGTGAGCAAGAATCTGGCAGCAGTCACAGGAGATTGTGGATCGAATTGTACGAGTTCCTTTATGCAACCTACGCAGTGGTCATCACCAGGTTGTATCGACGACGGTGACGACATCGACATGAGGTTAGGGGATAGCTAACGGACCGCTGGCGCTGGTGCATCGAGCAACCACAAAGAGTAGACCTGACAGCCGGTGTGTATGACTGTGACAGCGACGTAAGTGGTAAAGAAGATCCGCGGTAAGGATTTTCCAATTTAAAGTTGTAAAGGAACATTTGGGGTGCTGGACTATCTTTGGGAAGTAATAGGGATAAACTCGTGTTGTTAGTGGACTCTTATCACCAACACAGTTTTAAGGTTATGTTTAGAGTAGGTCTATATTTTTAGTTCAGTTTAAGGTTTTCATGATGTCTAATAAAAGGAAATCTACGAAAATGAGTGGATATCAGGATAGCGCAAATTCTAAGTTAGAAAATGTCGTTCAAATGATGGCAAATAATACGTATTATTAGATATAATACGATGATGTGTTTTGCTGTAAGAGTTTGGGGAAAATATACTATTCAAAGTCGGTGAGTTGTTTTATCACTGCATGAACCTTGTTTACGACCTGAAAGAAGAGAGTCTTTGCACAGTGCAAGGGCTTGTTGAGAGTGACTCGAAAAATAATATGACGTCATTCTAAATCAACTATGGCGGAACATCCAAGATGATAAAGTAGTTATTTTTAATGCACTTCTGCAATATGGGTATCGACAAAAGGGCCATTGAAACAAAATTAATTTTTATCAGATGACTTATCACGAACTGCTGTTGCAGTAATAGTTTTTGTACATTGAATAGATTGTATGCTTTGCTTAAACGAAACATGGGGTAAATTTCGAAAACAAAAGGATGTTTTGATTGGATTATATGTCAATACTGGTATTAGAAGGATTATACATATCGTTAGAACGAGTATAAGATTATTTTGAATTTATTGGCGTACCTGTGATCACTTCGAATATAAGGATTGAATTCTTTCAAGGACATGGATTTGAAATAACTGTAAATTAATGTATTTAAAGCGATGGAAAAACATCCAAATACTAACAATTAACGCTGCTCCTACAATCCGGAATAGTTTCTCCGGAAGATGCAGGGAGCTGAAAAGGAACCGACGATAAGCGTGATAAATAAACAGGTGTGCGCTACATTAGAAAGAAATGGAAACAGTCATGTTAGCGCGTCGCCCAAAATTTGTATAATTGAAGATGAAGGCGATTTGCAGATGTTTCTTATCCCAATTCCTGACGCTTCATTTTCCAATATTTTTACATGAAATTTTCACATGATGTTTAAAAGGAAATTGCCCAGAGTGATATCGAAGCACTTTTTCATTTTTGCTTCTGGGCTTTTTTTAAAAAAATTACAAAGTTGACGAAGAAAATAGGCAACTTCAAGCGACCATATTTCATGTTCAATCAATTTTTTTCAAAAAATGCTTCGATAGCCCCCTGTGTAATTTCCTTTTAAACTTCACGTAAAAATTTCATGCAAAAATATTGAAAACTAGAGCGTCAGGAATTGGGATTAAATCACTTGAAAATGACCGTTTATGGTCTCCGTAGGAGCCGCCTTAATTGGAAACGCAACAGTATTTTTTTCTGCAGCAGCAAATAATGTCTTCTACACCCTCGTAGATTGACTCGTAGAACAATCTCCCATGGTGGTATCCGATCTGTTGGGTTATAATTGTAGATCATCCCGGGCGTTGTTTAGTGGCGAACAGAGAAGGAGAGAACGAGGCAGCAGAGTTAACGTTACGGCTTGTCCAGCTGTTACTATGTAAAATATGGTTTGATTCATTACCGTATGCGTCGCATTGCAATTGGACGCTGGACGGAGGCCTGTGTTTGCGATTAGCCATTCAAACCTATTGGTTTATTAAGACATCAATGAAATACGTATCTTTACGTCCAGTTCATTCCATAGTTTCGTTATTGTAGTTTGGAGTGGTGATTTTAATAGCAAGTGGTGTAGAGAAGTTAAAGGAGAGCGAAGAATAATGCACTACACCAACATATTATAGGAGTAGATTTCAAAGCGTCAAGTGATAATTCAAAATGGTCAGTTTAGTTCTACCATTCGTCATTTATAGTTTCATATAGTCAGTTGTCATCATCATCATAGTCACAATGTCTTAACAGACATGTTGTAAACTCATAAAATCGGAGCTAGAGTATTGCCGACACGAATATTATCAATAGTTTTGAGAACCGTAGCTCGCCATCGATCGCGATTTACTGTCAGCTCAGTGGCGCTATTGATACTCATATCTAGCAACTGTTTCGTCGTATCCACCCAGCGTGTAGGGGAACGGCCACGGCGCCGCCCACTCGGGGCGTGACCCTGAACTACAAGGTTCTCCATATTATCGCTTCTGTGAATATGCCCGAAGAATGTAAGCATTCTCATCGACACAACGGAGGATAGTCTCTTTGGATTACCGAGTTCATCCAGTATGGAAACATTAGTTCGGTGGGCGGTATAAGGAGTTCTCAGCATTCTGCTCCACGTCCACATTTCAAAAGCATCTATGCGAGCTCGATCTGCCTTTTTAACAGTCCAAATTTCCGAGGCACACAAAAATATGGAGAACACAAGAGACTGAACTAGTGACATTTTGGTAGCTTTAGTGATGTTATGGTCACGCCATATTTTAGTAAGCTTTGTCATGGCCACCCCTGCCTGTTGAATGCGCCGTCGAATCTCATTCTCACAGCTACCTGAATTGTCGATTAAAGAACCGAGGTACACAGAACTTTGAACTACTTCACAACGGCCTATTGACTTTATTTCTCGATGATTGTCATGCTCTCTATCTACGATAATAACCTTGGTCTTGTTGTAGCTAATACCAAGACCATATGCTGCACTGTGTTGTTCTAAAACGTTCAATAGAGCTACTAGTTCTTCCTGACAAGCAGCAATAAGGGTTGTATCGTCAGCAAATCTTAAGTTAGATATTTTGCTTCCGCCAATAGTTATACCGCCATTCCAGTTGTCCAATACCTGTCTCATCACAAATTCAGAGTAAATGTTAAATAACATCGGAGATAATATGCAGCCCTGACGAACTCCTTTTCTGGTTGCTGTTTGACCAGACAGGTTACCATTAATTCTTACACGAGCTGAAGCTAGACTGTACGAGAAATACTGAGTGGTAAGGGACTCCCATGGAGATAAGGATTTCCCACAGTTTAGGCCGCTTTACGTTATCACACGCCTTAGAATAGTCCACAAAGCAAATAAAAACGGGAAAATGATGCTCTCTGGCTTTTTCAATAATCTGTCTTAAGTTTAAAGTCTGTTCACGCGTACCGCGTCCTTGTACGAAACCTGCCTGCGCCTGAGAAATTTGCCAGCCAATAAAACCCTCCAAACGAGACTGTAAAATATATAGTAGATCCTTGCTTGCATGAAAGATTAACGAAAGTAGGCGATAATTGCCTGGATTTGTTGGAGATCTTTTTTTTTAGGAGGTAAAAATTTCATCCTTAAAAATTCCAAAAGAGCCATCCCTGTTTCAGATCCTAGTCAGGACGTCACTGTATTGCTTAAGTCGCCGAATAGACTTACATGCTCATGCTCCATTTACTACATTACTTGCATTTTAAAGTAATTGTATTGTCTTTACCATCAGTTCTATTTCTTTTATTGCGTGTCTTAACGAACGTATCATTTACTTCACGTTTCTTTGTCTTCGACGTGTAATTTCTTACTACTCACCAAACCCACTAAACACTAAAATTAAGCGAGGCTAATTGATATTTTTATTTCAGTTAGCTGTATGTGTATGAGGGTATTAAAACTGAAAAACTCATTGTCTCGAGTCATTCTTATCGTCGATTTTAAGAAGTGAACAAATCTGAAATACTCAATTGAACACTATACATAATTATATTTAAATGTTATTGGGAAAATACATTATACGATCGATACCGCTTTAAACGTTTTGATATACAGGGTGAGTTTTTAGTACCGGCTCGGTCAATAACTCCACTATTGTAGAAGATAGCGAAAAAAGTTGTATATATAAGTTGTAGCCACGGATATGCTCCTCGCTCAGAAAATATTTAGATGTATACAGGGTGATCTATAACTACGTGGTGATGCAAACATGCATTTTTTTTAAATGAGACACCCTCTATATTATTTCATATTCAACTTCTCCTAATGATTTCCGTTCTTCCAATATTATTGTATTGTTACATTATACAGGGTATTTCAAAAGTTATGGCCGTTTATATATCCAAATCGCTGTCAAACGAGCGTACTGTATATCAAAAGGTGATGAATCAAAAATCATTTATTTTATACGGATGAATAAAAAATATTCTCTAGTTATGAAATCGGCTACAAAAAAGTCCTGTGACGCATATTCGTGTGCAGGGTGATGTAGAATGCAAAATCTAGGTTTTCTCTCTTTTTTTAAATGCAACACCCAATATTTTATTATACCAAAGAATTGCCTTTAATATGCTCTTTCATCTTTGTATAGCACTTGTTATGGCTGCATTCATTAGCTTCTGAGATATTTCGATTTTTCTACAAATTTTAAATATACCTCCAATTTGTTTACTAAAATTCTTTTTTTTTTGATAAAATACTATCAAATTTTATTTTTGCTTAACAGACAACTAAAACATAAGGCCATATTAGTACTTGGTAAGTCCAAACGCTGAATTAACGAGATATTATAGGTCAAGTGTGCTGAGGAAACAATTTTATAGACGTCATGCATAATTATCAAGCAGATCTATCAGGTAGGCTATGAAAAATGTTAAATGACACAGTCCAAATAAAACGATTCTTCAATCTTTCAAACGCATTAGTTTGAGAGTGCCTCCGTTCTGGATATTGCTGTTTATAGTTGATATATTCTAGAGGCAAGTAGGCAATTTCTCAAAGATTCTCCTAAATACCCCCAATGGAAAAATTAATTTTTAAAGCTTGTTTTTCACACAGTACGGAACTATTGAGCAGGTTATGAAAACTGTCAATTTTTCAAAGCCTGTCTGTTAAATCTGCTTGATAATTATGCATCACGCTTATAAAATTGCTTCCTCAGCATACTTGACTTTATTATCTCGACGATTCATGGTTTTGATTTCATCAAATACTATCATGACCTTATGATTTAGTTGTTCGTTAAATAAAAAACAAATTCAATAGTACTTTCTCAAAAAGTCGCTACAAATCGGTTTATTTTGTAAAATCGCCGCTACGTCTCAACGTAATCAAAATGTCGCTATTTTCGCGACAAGTCGCTACGAATGGCAACACTGCCCGGACACTGCTTGTGTGACGTCACAGCTAAAGATAGAAATACCGCCACCGACGCGTTGTTGTGACGTCACATGTCAAAATTTATATGTCACTTTGGGTTATGTGACGTCAAAGTCAAAATGACGCGTCGGCGGTGGTGTTTCCAATGTTTCCATCTTCCGCTGTGTCAGCCGTAGAGTGGGGATGAAATTGTTTTATAAATTAAAAAATTATAATATACAAAAAAGAAATATACAAAATCCGGGACATTTTCCGGGACGGTGTCGTCTGAAAACGGGACAATCCCGCAAAATCCGGGACTTTACTTACTTACTTACTTTAAGCCCATCTGCACTAGCTTGAAAGGTAGATCAGTTGTCTCAGATCATTCAGATGTCGAATAAATGAGGTTAGAATTTTTTGTAGGTTTGAATTTCAGCGGGTTTTGTGGTGTATGGATAGCCGATAGTGTATGGTGAGCGACGATCTCTTCCAAAAACTGCATCCCCTCAGTTGTCGCCGTTGCAATTAGGACAGCCTCCTTTTATTCAGTAGAGGTGAAGAAAAAAAACAAGCGTCTGTGGGTGTATGGTGTACGCAAAAACGTAAAAAACTAGGTTATGGAAAAGATCGACAGATCATAGAACCATAGCACATTACAAAATTTCGTGGATTGACATTTAACTGCACAAACATATTCCTTTAACTCATCTGAGCTATGAGGTTTCCAACCGAGCTGAGCCGTCTCATTTTTGAATGATCTGAGTTAGTGCAGATGTAAAAGGAAAACACCTACAGTCTTCTTTAGGCGCGCCACACAGCATTTGATATCCACATCCATTGTATAGTTCAAGTCTATCCTTAAATGGATATGCCAAATGTAAAGCCATATTCTGGTCGACCTGGCATGGGACAGCCTATAAATATAATAGATTTATTTTTTATTTTGGATCTCGCTTATTTTTCAGTTTTCTGAAAAACATTATTTTAAATACTAGTTTATTTCAATGACTTCTACTGCTTCTACTTCTGCAATCTTCAGGGCTTTAACGTTGAGGTTTGCTCAGACAAAACAGCAATGTGCATTGAGTCAGACTTTCACATGCCACTCTGAAACAAAACGCTTATAAAAATGTTTGGCTAATTTAACTCGGTATCTTCCACAACACAGGTCACACAATCAACCAAGACATAGGTGTAAAATACAAACTAAACAACTACCTTTACATGTTTACATTACCTAAAAATACCAAATTCGTGATTTGAAAACACACATTTTTCGATTTAAAATTTCTTTAGAAGGCTGCTGTTAATTTACATTTTACACACCTGTGTGTTGGTTGCTCGTGTGACCTATGTTGTGGAAGACACTGAGTAAAATTAGCCAAAATATTTTTGACGTATACTGCCTTGCCGTATTTTTCCATTTACTGCGGATACTACGCCGCCTTTTAGGGTTTAAAATGCAATACTATCCCACTATTTCAATGATAAGTATGTATCATGGGGTTTATAAGTATTGGTTGGTCGGTTGGTTAACATGCTTTATTGCCAAAGATATATAAAAAATCTTATTGACAAAGCAAATAAGTAAGTAAAAGTACATAATGAAAATACATATACATAAAAATTAAAATACAAATACATAAAAATAAATAAAATACTTAAAAGTCAGACATTCACAGATTAAAAATTTTACTGACACCCCATAGATGAAGGTTATTTTTATGTTCATCAAACACTTGGGGCAATAGTTGACTAACTCAATGAGTGAAGGAAAATTCAAAATATTGGTCCAGCGAGTAGAATGCTTGTGTTATTAGTATTTTTTCTAACGCTTTACGGAACTTCATAACATTTGGGATTGCTTTAATATCCGATGGCAAGTAGTTATATATTTTCACACTATTATATATTATGAAATTTCGCACGAGGGTAGAATGAGGTATTGGTAGCGGAATGTCATGTCTTCGGCGAGTTATTGTATAAGCTTGTTGATGGTCGGAGAATGAAGAACGATGTTTGTGTATTAGGCTCGTAGTCTCTAATATGAAAAGAGATGGCAGTGTAAGGACTTTGTGACGAATAAAAAGCGGTCTGCAAGGATCTCTACAAGAAGCACCTACAACATATCGTATTGCACGTTTTTGCAACTTAAAGACAGATTGGAGAAGGAACTGGCTAAAAAAAACTGTCCTAGCAATCGAGGTGCCCAAGTTTGTTGCTGCAGCTCGTACGCAATAACAGCCTGATGCAAGCCTTTTGTTCAAACTGATAATATGTTTTTGAAATTTAAGGTCAACGTCAAGCTGCAATCCAAGAAACCTAGTACATTCAGAGCTTTTGATGGAAAATTGTTCACAAACGATGTTATTGATATCAACACGAAATCCAAGAACTTGTGTTTTTTAAAGTTAAATAAAAGCCCATTTGAATCACACCAGGTTTTGATAACAACTATCTCACGTGCAATTGTTTGGACCAGATCTTCTGGCTCATCTTTGTGCCATATCACAGTAGCATCATCAGCAAAGGCAGTGAACTTTCCAGATATATCAAGATGAAATAAGTCGTTGATATATGAAAGAAATAAAATTGGGCCCAGCACAGAGCCTTGTAAAAAATAATAAAAAATACAAGGAAATCGACCTTTTAATTTAGTACTTTCTTGTTGCACAAACGATGGCGCTTGAGGACCCTGGGCCTGCAAGACTACGGGGCCCCCTAAACCTCGGGGCCTCCCCGCAGCCACGGGCCCTACGGGCCCTTAGTTACGCTAGTGATCCTTAGGATCTTCCAGTGATAGACGGCCCAGCGGGATGTCCTGCCTGCCACAGGATATTCCAAGCACACTGAAAAAAAGTGGGTATTTTTACAAAACAATTACAAGCACTATTGGAGCGATTTTACTATGTCATGTTGTAAAACCACAGTAAAGTTTAACAAAAATACAATAGTTTTGTAGATTTACTAAATTTTGTAAAAATGATTGAGCATTTTACAAAAAAAATACAAATAATTCATTTTTTCACAAAATATTTGTAAAATTACAAAACTATGTAAGACAAAATTACAAGATAATTGCCATTATGCAAAATGTTTGTTTTTTTACAATCTTCTTCTGTAAATTTATAATTATTTTAGAAAAATACTTCAATAATGTTAGTAAAATAATTTATTTCTTCGGTTGGTATCAATGGTAATTTGACTAAAACGCTTTTATATGGCCACTTGCCTTCAGTCCTCAGTACAGATTACGCGTTGCTGATGAAAGGTAGCACTGGCGGGCGAGAAGAATCGGCTTGTGTGAATAGAGAAACAGCGGACGGGTCGTTATTTAATGGATTTTGTTTTGGAAGTACCGGTATATAACGTGTAGTCTTGCTATTTGTGTTTGAAGTTTGAAGATTCATTGGACAAAATGAATACAAAGTGCATTTAAACGAGGTAAGCCACCATCTTGGAAATAAGGCCATCCTGTATACCAAATTTATTTAGGGATGCATTAATTTTTATTTTCTTCGATATGATATGGTTAATTAATGAACAAGTTTTCGAGTCATAGTACTTTACTTTAAGATCAATATTTTCTTTAATTTCAGATGAAGAAGGAAAAAAGAAAAATTTCCATTTGCAATGAAAAAATCCAGCTCATCAATGCAAGTTCCTTAGAAGAAGCAATAAAATTACTATTTGTCATATATTTTAATTCTAACCGGATTAATCCAAAAAATGTTTCGGTAACTTTGGAAATGACTCAAACATATTCTATTAAAGTGCATCCTGACTTTGGGAGAAAGTCAAGTCAGTAGGAAAACAGTAATTTCTTTTATTAATAAACTGGCACGTTAACTAACTGTTTGCCTGGCCAACAAGCTGATATAATATGCTTTTTTATCAGCCGATAAAACTGAAATAGTTGATTTTCTATTTAGTGTTTGTATAGAATGTTAATGTTGTGTTACCTTATTTTCACACATAAAATAAAAGTATGTTTATAATGACAGCCTTTTCTTAAAACCAATTATAATAGGTTTTTAGTAAGATTACAAAGTAATTTTATAAACTGAAGTGAAATTACAAAATAAATGATTGAAAAATTTGCAATAAAACGAATGATGGCTTTACAATATATTCTAGTAATATTACAAGTAAATTATGTGAAATTACATATCTTACAAAATAGTTTTACAAAATATATATCTAAAAAACCAATATGATATCATTAAAATTGTGTAAAATCGACTAATAAATTTACAAATTATCATGTTATATCACAGACAAATGTTGTGATATTACAACAATGCGTTTTTGCGAATTTACAATATTAGAAAATTGCTAAATGAAATTACAAATCTGATTTGTAATATTACTCTAACAAAATCGGTGGCACTAAATAGCCTACGATTTTGTTAGTAATTTTACAAAACAATGTTTAGAGTGCAGGTTCCCCTCGGGCTAACTTAGGATTACCTAGGGCAGCCTACCGATAACCTGTAGATGTCATTTCGATCTTATCCCAAATTTGGGCGATTCTGCTTTCTTTAGGATGTTCTAGGTTTTATTGAATCTCACAATTTTGCGTTCTTATTGAAACACCCTTTGTTTGACTATCTTTTATAACTAATAACTCTTATGGTTAATGGTTTCTATCCCCTCCCTTACTATACGCGCACCTGCACATAATAATTATAATATCCATATTATTACACCGCCTATTATTTAAGCTAACGCAGCATCGTAATCTGCGGCTCGGCGACATTCTAAATGAAAATTCCTCGAGTGACACAAGTTGCGTCGTTAAAGGTTCGTTACGATCATGTTTATTCATTGTTCTGTGCGAAGCCTTTATTGCTGTTAATTGAATATTAAAAATGTTATGCTTTTACGGCATCTCCGTGCCGCAGGTTGTAAAAAGCGCCTGAACTATGACTTTGTCAAGAATGCTAGAGATCAGGAAGGTGTAATTTATACAGGGTGTCCCACGACGATAAAGACAAGCAATATGTCGGAACTGGGCAGTAGTAGCGAATTATAATTTTGGGGTTGTAAATTAGAGCAAATGTTGTATCTTTTCTTATTATTGTGTTACCCAATACCAATGTATTTGGTCACGTGACGTCTGATTCAAAATTATTAATGGGGCACCCTGTATATTAGTGCCTTTCTGTGTTCCTCCCTATAAAACAATTCCACAGAGTAACAGCTGAACATAGAGGTAGTAAACAAAGCACTTCAGCATGGCGTGCTCAAAGCCATCATCTTTTGACACTTCAGCCTCCAAACATTGCCAACTAACCTGAAAATTCTTCCAATGCAACCCATGTTACAAACACTGCTCTGCACTGTCCCATCTCGAAAAACTGTTAAACTACACTCGAATATAGCACAGCAAGTCCGTAAAGCTTCACTGCAGTTACCAACAAATAGCGAAGTCGATTTTACTGACCAAGCATAAAAGACGCACAAAGAAAACAAACGTTTGACAGTCGGGGTTTATCGTAAACAAATCGCAGGAAAATTATACAGGCGTTGCCAGCTCCTCAAAATTTATGTAAGACAGAATTTGCGTTTACGATGAAGAAACATGCAGTAACGCAGTAGAGGTCAACATATCTATCGATTTTGCTGTAATCATTCCTGAACCATCAAAATACCGTCTTTTTTAATGTAGAATGGAATATTTCTGGATATTATACAATTAAGACGATAGTAAACAATTATGATTGCCGTATCTGGTGGTCAATATGACAAGGTAAGAAAAGATGTTGACCTGTTAGAATTAGTTGTTTACTACCTCTATGTTCAGTTGTTACTCTGAGAACAATTCCAATAAACCCATACCTGGCGTCTAAAGTGATTCATTCAAGAGCTACAGGTACTACCTCTACGATTGATTGTAACATGTATCCCTACAGTTAATTATTTTGCTACTGTTTCAGCAGTGGTACAATTGAGGCGTTTCTCGGAAAAACCTCATAAGTCAATTTTTACCAAAATTTAGATTATGGCATCATAGCATGTCGAACATCCATATACATGAATAGAAATAATTATTTCTCGAAAAAATGTTATAGGTTCCGTGCTATTTACAGAGGAGAATTGACTTGTTCTTCTAAAAACATCATTAGTCCATATTCTTTCACCTAAGAAAGCCATTTGTGCATATAAATTGTCAGGCAAACTTGATAACAAAACAGTACAACACAGCATCTGACACTGCTGGTAACTTTGTCATCGACAACGAGGTGGACAACGATGATAATATAGTAGTGTAGTGGTTGCGAAGACTGAGTGGTAGATATCGGGTTTTTTGGTTAGCCAGAGTTCAGTGTTTCAGTTAGTTGGTTTTTGTGTTAGGTATAGTTGTTCACTATCACTCTGTCTTTGTTTGTTGTATCGGAATTTTTTTTATTTTCATGTATTAAGGGCACTAATTTGTTAACCTTTTCTCTCAAAAACCTCATTTGACCATGTATTTTTTGTGATTTTTTCATATGTATTTCACAATAAAATAATTACTGCTTTTGGATGATGTGTCTTGTATACTTTTACTTCTACCAGATATGGCAATAAATCAATCTAATCAAAGTTTTACATGCTGAGAAGTTTTGTTTCATTTTCCCAAATATGTTAGTTTTGGACTAATGACGTTTTTCCGATAAACGCCTCAATTCTTTAAGTACCTCTAGCGCTTGAATGAGAATACAGAAAGGCACCAATATACAGGGTGTCCCATTAATAATTTTGAATCTGACGTCACGTGACCAAAAACAAATACCTCATTGGGTAACACAATAATAAGAAAAGATACAACATTTGCTCTAATTTACATCCCCAAAATTATAATTCTCTACTACTGCCCAGTTCCAATATATTGCTTGTCTTAATCGTCGTGGGACACCCTGTATAAATGGGAACTATCGAATAAAAACTAGCAAAACATTCGATAGTTACTATTCATTCGTTTTAGGCAGAATTAATAATTCAGTTTATCTTTCAGTTGGCATTGAAATCTACATAACAGAGAGAAAAAGGAGGAATGAAGTTAGACGTCAGATATCGATATGCCTGATTGCATACACAATGTTGCATACTAGTTGATCAGTACCCGTGATCAGTACCCTATATTTATATTTATGCATTTATGATTATGACAGCTTATATTAGTTCACATTATTTCAATATATTTTATGTTTGGAGGGATCAGTAAGCTTTGGTCCAATAGCAATATTTGTAAAGCTAGATTGAAAGTCCAACTAAGTTAAGACCTCCAATCTAGCTAAACTGGGGTGCCTTTGGGCTGCTCAGTTTACTTACGGTGGGTTGTGGATCCTTGGCAACTTATTCTTTTCCTCTTATAAGAGATGTCAGGCAAAATCACTAACTTTTATCGCGAGATTACTCTAAGGTTCAACAAAACTCAAGAAAAAGGGCGCCAGGAGTTTTTACCTCCAAACTCCAAGGAAGTTAGTGAAATTGCCCAACCTCTCCAGAAACACTGAAGGGATGGGTTCAGAAAAAAAATTCAAAAGAGAATTAAACAATAACAAGTATATTGGTTGCTAAAATATAACTATAAAAATATATGAATATGAATATAAATTGTATGAATTGTGAATTGTGACTAATTTACAGTGGTGAAAAAGGGGACTGCTGTAAGTGAGCGATACAACCTGGCTTGCTCAACGAGGTTGTCTTCTCCTCCTGGGTCGGCTTGTGGGCTCCTTCTCACCGCTCCTTCAGAGGGTCCCCTCTGATGACTGGCAGCCTCTTCAGGTTCCTTTGGCCCTGACCCCTACTCTTAGACTTCCCCCTTTTTGGCTGAGGGATATCTGGGTCTGGCTCGGCCACCACTTCCGGCCGCCGTCATGCAAAGTATAGAGAGAAGAAAAAAAAATTAGAGTCTGGACCCTCTATGGCAAAACCCCAGGATGTAGGAGGTTATGCAAGCTCAGGCGTATAACTTGGCTTTGAATAGAACAATTAAAAGCCCCCTCCTCAACAATTTAGTTGCAACAATATCTGTTTAAATTTAACAATTTAGCTGAAACTATATCTGCTTAAATTTAATAATTTAGCTGAAACTATATGTGCTTAAATTTAATAAAAGATCCCTTACAAACTGTTTAAATTCTATACTAAAATTTCTTAAAGTTAGACACCAAGTTACAGCAGATATCTCCCCACAATGGTTCACAATTAAATCTGCATATATAATTAAAAATATATCTAAAAATAAAGTACCAATATCGTAACAACAAAGTATCACCTAACCTAGATACTTGATAGGCCTTTCAAGTCTAACACTTAAAATAAAACTTAAAAAAAAGAGTCTTGAAGTGAGCAAGGCTATAGTTCACTTAAGTTCAAAGCAGTTTAATTGATTTAAGAGAAAATCAAGGCTATGATTCTACTAAGTTACTGCTGGCTCTAGTGCTCCAGAAAGTTAGAATCTTGAAAGGTAGTATAACCACAAAAAAAAAATTATCAAGCCCACAAATGTTTACTAAAATGTCTCAAAATCAAATATCACAAATAATCCAGAAAATTGAAACTATATGCACAGTAGTTGCAAAGTGCGAGCAACTATACTGCAATAAATACTCTCAATATTAAAATTATAGCTCCAAAGGAAACAAAATCTATGAGTACGTTCAGTCTCACATAGATGTACTTCGGTAGGCTGTATCGGTTGTAAATATGGAAAATTGTCAAAATCGTACAGCAAAATTACAGTTCAAAATTTGCAAAATGTGTGTTTCAGCACACTCAAAAATTATCAAAATTATACCAAAATAAAGAAAGGTGCTTTTCTCTCTCTCTAAAAATTGTACAAGGTACAAAGAAAACTGAAGAAGGTTAGACACCTATGCAAAAGTGCTCGCATTAGCTCATAGCTGCCCAAAATGGCGGAAACAACAATGAAGCAAATTTTACACAGACTCTACCAAATAAAAAAAAAAGGTGTGCTCTCTCTCTCTCTCTCAAAAGTGCAAATGAGCAACAACATAAAAAAAAAACGGACTGAAGGTCACACTTGGAGGTGACTACAAACTCTAGATACGAAAGTACGTAAAATAGCTCGACAACTGCCTCAATGGCGTTCGAATGAAATAAGCAATATTTACGTACCTTCTATATCCAAAGTAGCAGGAACAGCTTGCAGTCACGCTCTGTGTGTCCTTCCAAGGTCTCAGAAGCAGGTGGAAAAAGGGCTTGTATACCCTTAGATCGACATCAGTACGAGGTGGGCTTCTTCGGGAAGCAGATGCACTCACTTGAGCTGAAAACACATATATACCACAGTATGGCGTTCACAACCTAACTCGAAAATGAACTCAATCAGATCAACAATATCGATTTTAGATACTAAAGGTTCGATATCAACGGTAAAATGCTAGCCAAATATGAAATCACTACGAAACAATCGCTGATTGTAACCGCACACTACGCAGTTAAACAAAATGTCGGAATAGCAGAATTTTCACAAATAATTGCCCGTGTTATTGGGTTAGGTACTTCAAATAGAACTCTCGCGAAAGGAGAGTGAATAAACTTCAAAGACAACCCCACGGCAATGAAATCGTAAATTAATTCATGAAAAAGATGGCGGAAGGCCAAGAAGACACAAAAACCTCACCGGTTGCAGCTGCAGAGAGAGACAAGAAGGAAGCAGCTAGGGAGGGTCGAGCCTATTTATAATTTTTCGTCGGGAGTCACAAAAACTTCGAAAGTTTGTCGATTGTTCACGAATTTGCAATAGACAACTGTCCCTCTCACTCAGAGACTACCCCCTCTCACTCTCACATCCAAAGGTATGGCGGTGTTGCCGCAGCAATCTAGTACTACCAACCCAACCTCAAAGTAACTATAGTCTTAATTGCAACTCGGGACAGAATTACTATTATTAATGAAATAAATTCATAATAGGGAACGAGAAATGCATCAACAGAATGAAACTAACAACTTTGCAAGGTTAACTTTTACAAATAACGCAATAGTCATATTTACTAAATTCTCATACATTGGCAACCCTGGGTAATAATTCTTCTCTCGTTGGCAACCTTTACGGTGTTGCCTATCGCGTCTGTGTTATAGTCCAGTTAGGCTAGAGAACAAATACTATGGGTTTCCATAGACGCGGAAAAGTGGTTCTTTTAATAGCGTAACGGCCAAGCATACGGGAAGAACGGATATCTACCTGTCAATCGGATATAATTCTGGAAGAATTAATCTATAAAAGGAGTCACAGACGACGTGTAACGAAATTAACAAAAATTTCGTTACACATCCCTCCCACCAGGAAAAATTCGAGAAGCCATTCGAGAATTTTCAAACTAACTGATGCTAAACTATAGAGGAAGGTACTAATCAACCTGAAATTAGAGAATACCACAGTACGAGCACAAAAGAAAATGACTGACAAACCTTGCAAAGGTTATACATAAGCATTATGACAACCGACACTAACCCAAGTACAACTAAGGTGAGAATGTCAATAATATTAACCCAAAATAACCTAAAATATCCTAACCTAAATACCACAGCGGATCTCTCCAGTCAAATAGACCAGGGGAGGAGAGTTACCACCCTCGAGTCACTACCCAATTGGAACAAACCATTTCGCTAAAAGATCTTAAATCAGCGCCGTAGGCTTGGTTCCACCTTGCCACCAGTCGTCTACTGGCGCAGGGACTCGACGGAAACAACGCACCAACCAAGGGTTCTTTGGTTTCAAGATCATGACAGCAAAAAAAAAAACAAAAAAAACTCTTGTAGTTTGACTACAAGTAAGTGAATTATAGTATCCACCAGACTAAAAAGAGAACAGGTTTAAAGAGAGTCTGTAGGGTACTAACCAAAACCTGTCTCCACAGACAATGACGTGGTCTCAGTCCAACAATGTTGCTGGCAATCTTCCGCTACAACCTGGACAAAGGAGCTGAGATAGAATGCAGTAGTGACAGCAAGCATGCGCCAAGTCTCCAGTGAGAACATTGACTACCGACTGTCACCCCCCAACACTTATCCTTCCAGAGCCCATCGCTACTGAAAGCTGTTGCTTCGGAACTCACCAGCACCCACTGCAAAAATGGCCAAAAAAAAATACAAAAGTGCCTATTCACTTCAGGTCACTATACTAAACTGTCAAATCCGGGAACTAATATACAAAGTGCCTATTCACATTCAGGACACTATACCTAATAACTAAAAATGTCAAATCCGGGAACTAATATACAAAACGACAAAATCGGTGAATGCACTCAAATAAGCAAATGAGTCATCAGGGAAAACGAAATAGTAATAACATTATCCAGCAAAATGACAAGTCACATTTCACGCTATGACTAGTCATATCTACAACAAAAGAACCTAAACCAAATCTATACATCATATAGAAAATAACCATAAGTACCAGACAATAACAATCCCTAACGACACTCTTGCATACTGATGCTATCAGCCATGCTGTTTGGACGTAAATCACCTAAGGTGATTAGACAAAGATGTTGTTTCGTCCATAAGTAGCCTGTTGGAAGACTTGTACTCCCACCCGGTAATTTTCCGGTGCTGTAGCATTCCTCAGGCACTGATGCTTGAGCAGAAAGAAGTACCTTTTTTCCCCACAAACATACCATGCCAGCCCCTATCAGCAGGGCGAAGTCCTTAAAGACGTGGCAATTAACCCCCATCATCACTGGCTTCAGACTCTAGTTCAGAGGCTGGTTCCAAGTCTGGAACTGGATCTGGATCATCATCAGAATCCAGTCCTGTATCATCCTTTTTAAGATCCTTGACATGCCAGTTGCCCAAGTCGTTACCATACTTGTCCACCAAATTATATACCAAAGGGGACAAAACCTTATTAACAATACAAGGAACATATTTGGGGGACAATTTAGCGTTAAAATGATCAGCAGCCTTAGATAACACATAATTAACCTTCCAAACCTTTTCACCCTCAGAAAATTGGGCGGGCCTACGCCTTAGGTTATAAGTTTCAGCATTGCGAAGGTAAGCCTTTTTGATTCGTTCTCGAACCTTCGAAAAAATTTCCGTCATCCCCTGAACATCGTCTAACCTGGCATTCTTGTCAGAAATTTCAACAATGTTCCTGGCATTATCAGAAATCTTTCCAAAGTAGTCTCCTGAAACAGGAACATTTCTAGCGAAAGTTAAGAAAGCTGGGGAATACCCAGTCACATCATGTTTTGCTAAACGCAAACCCTGAGCAATTTTGAAAATAGACTGATCCCAAGTTTTCTGATCTTCCTTAATATATGACCTAATGGCTGTGATAATAACTCTATTCTGACGCTCTGTATGGTTAATTTGTGCATGATACCTGGCATTATACCATATTTTCTGAACTTTATATTCCTCCATAAGGTTTTTGAAATCTTTACTCCTAAACTGAGGTCCATTGTCACATACTATAATCTGAGGCACACCAAAAATAAGGAAAACATTATTCTCTAAAAACCTATTAATGTGCTGGACTGTAGCTTTACGAAGGGGCTGAACTAAAGTGAATTTGGTAAACCAATCTATGACCACAAAAAGGTATTGATTCCCACTTTTAGATCTAGGATAAGGACCTAAAAGATCACAACTGACCAATTGAAACGGAAAATTAATATTTTTATATGAACCCATTAATCCTGCTTTAGGCAGATTAGAAACTTTACAACTAGCACAAGTCTTACAATTCTTAATATATCTATATACATCTTTATGAAGAAATGGCCAATAATACAGTTCTGATATACGAGAAATGGTCTTAGAAACACCTAAATGAGCAGCGGTCTCATTATCATGATACATTTTAATTACTTCTTTACGATGTGCTCGAGGCACCACAATCTTCCAGTCTGTTAAATTACTCACTAAAGGATCTCTACTAAATATATGTTTATACAAAATGCCATTTTCTACCTTATAAGAAGGATAATCATCAGGCTTTTCTTGGACGTTCTGAATCATTTTAGTGTACCACCCATCAAGTTTTACTGTATCTAAGTTAAGAACTGCTACCGATCGAGATAAGGCATCAGCTACTACATTCTGGGATCCCTTTCTATGGACTATTGTAAAATCAAACTGAGAAAGTCTAACTGCCCAACGGGCTAGTCTGCCACTAGGGTTATTCATATTGTTTAACCAAATCAGTGAAGCATGATCAGTTATTACAGTAAAATGTGTGCCCTCAATGTATCCCCTAAACTTTTCAATGGCAACAATAATGCTGTACAGCTCTTTTTCGGTAACGGTATACTTCCTCTGACACTTATTCAGGGTTTTACTAGCATAGGCTATAGGATGCTCTATACCATCAGTTTCCTGATATAATACAGAACCAACTCCGGTATCTGAAGCATCACAATATAAAATAAAAGGCTTTGAAAAGTCAGGTGAAGCTAGGACTGGAGCAGTTGTTAGGCTCTCCTTAATCTGAGCAAATGCACGATCAGCTTCCTCTGTCCATTCAATGCTTTGACCCTTTTTTCGTCCTTTCAAAAGGTCAGAAATGGGACTACAGATTGAGGCAAAATTTTTTAGAAAGCGTCGGTAGTAGCCAACTAAACCGATCAAACGTCTAACTTGGGTGGTGGTCTTAGGGACTGGATAATCAACAATAGCGGATACTTTAGATTCATCTGTACGAAGGCCTTTCTCATCAACAACAAAACCAAGAAATTTCAATGAGGGTCTGCAAAATTCACATTTTTCAAAGTTAACTGTAAGACCAGCCTGTTTCAATCTTTCAAAAAGTTTCCTCAAAATGTCTAAATGCAAATCAAAATCTGGTGTAGCAATTACAATGTCATCAAGGTAATAGAAAACATAAGGTTCTAATGCTGGACCAATAACCATGTCCATCAAACGACACATGCTCTGAGCGGAACATGATAAACCAAAGGGCATGACACAAAATTCAAAAAGTCCTCGTCCTCTAACAGCAAAAGCAGTTTTCGGTCTTGATTTCTCATCTAAAGGAATTTGAAAGAATGCAGATTTTAAGTCAATTGATGACAAGAATCTAGCATCTCTCAACTTATTAATCACTGAGTCAATGAGGGGCATAGGATATGCATCTTTACAAGTCACAGAGTTAAGCTTGCGTCCGTCAAAACAGATTCTATACTCTCCAGAAGCTTTTTTCACAAGCCAAAGTGGACTACACCACTCGGAATTTGATCTCTGAATAAGACCCTGCTTTAACATCTGATCGATTTCCTTGTCAAGATGTTTCTGCATTGCTGGTGACAAAGGGTATTGTCTTTGCCTAATTGGTTTGGCTTGACCGGTATCAATGTGATGGGTCAGAAGGTGAGTTCTTCCTATTCTGTCAGTAGGGCCAATTGACTTAAATAGGTCAATTACTTCTGAAAGTTTGGCCTTCTGTTGGGAATTCAGATTTTCAGCAGGACAAATAGTGTTCACCACACAAACTGACATCTGATACTGATTATCTGAAAAATTGGCATGAACTCTAAAAGCTTTTAAGAAGTCAATACCCAAAACAAGACTATAATCAATAGACGGAATTACCCAAATTTGTACATCTCTGGTCACGTTACCAAGAGTGATAGGTACAGTAAATTTTCCAATGGTAGCCTGTGGAACACCATCTGCAGTTGTCACTTGCAGAGAATAATCTAAAGAAAGATCCACATTCCATTTTTCAAGCAAGGCAAAACCAGAGTTTCCCAAAATTGAAACACTGCTGCCAGAATCAGCAAGAGCTATAAAAGTCTCACCTAAGATTTGGACTTCAAGATATGGTCTTTCATCACCAGGTTTGGACACAAACATGGGACAGACCTTCTTACATGGGTCTTCCAATAAGGTACAAGGGTTCGGATTCTCTACAGGAGGAACAAACTCTACTTCTGTTTTGGCTCTCCTTTCTGGGACTTTTTTCGTCTGTTTGAAGGCGACTGAGTCGGAGCTTCGGTCTGCACAGGACCTTGAACTGGGGTACCTGCGTCGTCCAGTTTTACAGTTTCTCGAACACCTATGACACCTGGGCTTGATCACACCTTGTGATCCACAACCAAAACAAAATCTTGACCTAGGACTTGAACATTTGGGATACCTATGTCCAGTTTGATGACAATTCCAACACTCGTCCTTAGATATAGAAGAAACATCAAAGGACTTACTATTAAACACCCTTCTGTTTTCTCTGGGACTATCCCTAGATGTTGAAAGGTAGGCTAAGTCTGGTTCTAAGAAACTAGAGTTACTAGGGGTAGGAGGTTTATACCTATCAGACCAACTTCTAGACTCCTCTAGCTTTTTGCAGAGAGTTGTCAGCTCTGACACTGTATTGATGTCATAAAGAGCTAGTTGGGCTACGTAAAATGGCAAGAGATTGCGCCTGATTTTGTTGACTATGGTCTTCTCATCAGGTTTTTCAGGGAGACGGTTAAATAGTCCCTCCATAGCACAAATATATAAAGAGACTCGTTCATCAGAACCTTGAGTTCTATTATTGATCTCCTGCATCAGGTCCTCCTGATACTGATAAGGCAAGAAATCTTCCTTCAACTTAGCAACCAAACTGTCCCAGTCTGAAAACCTAGATCTATTAACATTAAACCAAATCCAAGCTTTATCCTTGAATAGATCACCAGCTGAAAGGAATAGTTCATTTTTCTGTACACAGCGGGATAGTCTCATGGACTCAACCTTTTCTAAAAAGGAGACAACGGACTCATTTGAAGTCCCTTTAAAACACAAATTCCACTTATATGGTAACACAGGCTTGGGGTTTGAGAAAATTGGAGCTGGAGGCATTCTCTCCACTGGAGTGCTAGTTGCAGGTGCAACCTTTTCATCTAGCTCAGCTTCCAATTTTAAAAGAAGCAGAAGCAAACGTTGCTTCATGGCTTCCTGACTTTCATCATCGGTTCTTAAGCGATTGATCCTACCAGAAACATGGGTCAAACGAGATACAAGCCTCTTGTGTTCAGAACTACCAGTAGCACTGACAAAGGCTGCTATCTTTTGCTCTAAATCGGTCAATGACGTTTTGATTGCATCAACATCGTCATCATGAGGCTGAACTATAAATGACTCAATGAAAGATCTGTGAGCTCGTTCTTGACTGAACAACCCTCTCAGTACCTTTCGTTTGTCATCCATACTACCAGATGGTTGTATGCCTCTCACACGGAGTTCATAGTCTAGTTCTGCACTCAATAAATGACCTGCGTCCATTTTGGGAATCAAAATCTAAATCAATCAGTAATCAAAAGTCGACAAAAGATATACTGCTCACAGCAGTCAATAAGATAAATGGTCAATAATCAAAGATATTCAATAACTCAAAATAGTCAAAATCAGCTAGATAAATGGGTAATAATCAGAAAATATTCGGTAAGTCAAAAAATACTCAAAATGTAGGCAATCAATAAAAATCAATAATCAAGATATATTCAAAAATGTAGGCAAGATAAAATCTTAAACGCAATAAATAGTTCTCAAAGGTGATACTATCAGGAGAAAATCTAAATGTCAAAATATCAAAATGAATTCAAAAGATCGATAGTTATTCAAAATATTGGCCAAAATAACTGCAGCAAAATTCAATAAAATTTTGAATAAAGGCAAACTATAAAAAAAAACTGACTCTAGTCAACTCACTTCAAAAGTTCACTCAACACCTCTCTTCAGGCTTCGAAGAAAGAAAAGAACAAATCGCCAAATCGTGCCCTCACAGCGGGCGCCAAATTGTGTAAAGCTAGATTGAAAGTCCAACTAAGTTAAGACCTCCAATCTAGCTAAACTGGGGTGCCTTTGGGCTGCTCAGTTTACTTACGGTGGGTTGTGGATCCTTGGCAACTTATTCTTTTCCTCTTATAAGAGATGTCAGGCAAAATCACTAACTTTTATCGCGAGATTACTCTAAGGTTCAACAAAACTCAAGAAAAAGGGCGCCAGGAGTTTTTACCTCCAAACTCCAAGGAAGTTAGTGAAATTGCCCAACCTCTCCAGAAACACTGAAGGGATGGGTTCAGAAAAAAAATTCAAAAGAGAATTAAACAATAACAAGTATATTGGTTGCTAAAATATAACTATAAAAATATATGAATATGAATATAAATTGTATGAATTGTGAATTGTGACTAATTTACAGTGGTGAAAAAGGGGACTGCTGTAAGTGAGCGATACAACCTGGCTTGCTCAACGAGGTTGTCTTCTCCTCCTGGGTCGGCTTGTGGGCTCCTTCTCACCGCTCCTTCAGAGGGTCCCCTCTGATGACTGGCAGCCTCTTCAGGTTCCTTTGGCCCTGACCCCTACTCTTAGACTTCCCCCTTTTTGGCTGAGGGATATCTGGGTCTGGCTCGGCCACCACTTCCGGCCGCCGTCATGCAAAGTATAGAGAGAAGAAAAAAAAATTAGAGTCTGGACCCTCTATGGCAAAACCCCAGGATGTAGGAGGTTATGCAAGCTCAGGCGTATAACTTGGCTTTGAATAGAACAATTAAAAGCCCCCTCCTCAACAATTTAGTTGCAACAATATCTGTTTAAATTTAACAATTTAGCTGAAACTATATCTGCTTAAATTTAATAATTTAGCTGAAACTATATGTGCTTAAATTTAATAAAAGATCCCTTACAAACTGTTTAAATTCTATACTAAAATTTCTTAAAGTTAGACACCAAGTTACAGCAGATATCTCCCCACAATGGTTCACAATTAAATCTGCATATATAATTAAAAATATATCTAAAAATAAAGTACCAATATCGTAACAACAAAGTATCACCTAACCTAGATACTTGATAGGCCTTTCAAGTCTAACACTTAAAATAAAACTTAAAAAAAAGAGTCTTGAAGTGAGCAAGGCTATAGTTCACTTAAGTTCAAAGCAGTTTAATTGATTTAAGAGAAAATCAAGGCTATGATTCTACTAAGTTACTGCTGGCTCTAGTGCTCCAGAAAGTTAGAATCTTGAAAGGTAGTATAACCACAAAAAAAAAATTATCAAGCCCACAAATGTTTACTAAAATGTCTCAAAATCAAATATCACAAATAATCCAGAAAATTGAAACTATATGCACAGTAGTTGCAAAGTGCGAGCAACTATACTGCAATAAATACTCTCAATATTAAAATTATAGCTCCAAAGGAAACAAAATCTATGAGTACGTTCAGTCTCACATAGATGTACTTCGGTAGGCTGTATCGGTTGTAAATATGGAAAATTGTCAAAATCGTACAGCAAAATTACAGTTCAAAATTTGCAAAATGTGTGTTTCAGCACACTCAAAAATTATCAAAATTATACCAAAATAAAGAAAGGTGCTTTTCTCTCTCTCTAAAAATTGTACAAGGTACAAAGAAAACTGAAGAAGGTTAGACACCTATGCAAAAGTGCTCGCATTAGCTCATAGCTGCCCAAAATGGCGGAAACAACAATGAAGCAAATTTTACACAGACTCTACCAAATAAAAAAAAAAGGTGTGCTCTCTCTCTCTCTCTCAAAAGTGCAAATGAGCAACAACATAAAAAAAAAACGGACTGAAGGTCACACTTGGAGGTGACTACAAACTCTAGATACGAAAGTACGTAAAATAGCTCGACAACTGCCTCAATGGCGTTCGAATGAAATAAGCAATATTTACGTACCTTCTATATCCAAAGTAGCAGGAACAGCTTGCAGTCACGCTCTGTGTGTCCTTCCAAGGTCTCAGAAGCAGGTGGAAAAAGGGCTTGTATACCCTTAGATCGACATCAGTACGAGGTGGGCTTCTTCGGGAAGCAGATGCACTCACTTGAGCTGAAAACACATATATACCACAGTATGGCGTTCACAACCTAACTCGAAAATGAACTCAATCAGATCAACAATATCGATTTTAGATACTAAAGGTTCGATATCAACGGTAAAATGCTAGCCAAATATGAAATCACTACGAAACAATCGCTGATTGTAACCGCACACTACGCAGTTAAACAAAATGTCGGAATAGCAGAATTTTCACAAATAATTGCCCGTGTTATTGGGTTAGGTACTTCAAATAGAACTCTCGCGAAAGGAGAGTGAATAAACTTCAAAGACAACCCCACGGCAATGAAATCGTAAATTAATTCATGAAAAAGATGGCGGAAGGCCAAGAAGACACAAAAACCTCACCGGTTGCAGCTGCAGAGAGAGACAAGAAGGAAGCAGCTAGGGAGGGTCGAGCCTATTTATAATTTTTCGTCGGGAGTCACAAAAACTTCGAAAGTTTGTCGATTGTTCACGAATTTGCAATAGACAACTGTCCCTCTCACTCAGAGACTACCCCCTCTCACTCTCACATCCAAAGGTATGGCGGTGTTGCCGCAGCAATCTAGTACTACCAACCCAACCTCAAAGTAACTATAGTCTTAATTGCAACTCGGGACAGAATTACTATTATTAATGAAATAAATTCATAATAGGGAACGAGAAATGCATCAACAGAATGAAACTAACAACTTTGCAAGGTTAACTTTTACAAATAACGCAATAGTCATATTTACTAAATTCTCATACATTGGCAACCCTGGGTAATAATTCTTCTCTCGTTGGCAACCTTTACGGTGTTGCCTATCGCGTCTGTGTTATAGTCCAGTTAGGCTAGAGAACAAATACTATGGGTTTCCATAGACGCGGAAAAGTGGTTCTTTTAATAGCGTAACGGCCAAGCATACGGGAAGAACGGATATCTACCTGTCAATCGGATATAATTCTGGAAGAATTAATCTATAAAAGGAGTCACAGACGACGTGTAACGAAATTAACAAAAATTTCGTTACATATTCTTTTATCTGCGTCGGCGTCGTTTCGTGTTTCATCTATGTGAAAAGAGATGCTGTCAGATCTAATTTTATTACTAGATGGAATATGTAAAGACACTTCAAGGGATATTGATATTGATGTTTTTCAAAATTTTTCAAAATCCCATTTATTCCCTCAAAGCGCGTTGTTTCCAGCTTGTATAGTCTAGTGAATGTTTTTGAATAGTTATTCGATGCCGTATTTCATTTGAGAGTGCCCATCACTAGGAACTTATGTTCTATATCAGTCGTAATGTGAGACAATCCTCGTGGTCGTATAGTCTAAGAGCCTACAGTATTTTGGCAAACTTCATATAGGTATGCTAATATCCTCTCGCAGTACTCCGACAGAGCCTTTGCGAGAAGCTCCATAAAAAAATCCACTGTGTCGGTTTCTTTGGGCGTGGGCGGGAGACCAAAAGCGCAAAAAAGTGGATTCTGAAACGTCATTTTAGCAACTCTGCCGCTTGAACAGATTGTAGTATAAACACCTTTTCTTACACGTAAACCCAATGGCAGACACTTATTTTTCTTTATAATGTGATTCATAAAATTTCATAATTTGAAAATTTTATGAAAATTTACGTTATTTTAGCAGGAATGAAAATGAAACATGTTATTCACATTATTATTAAAATTTTATTTTTTGAATGACAGACAACTAGACGGATTCCAACATACTGGCAGACGCTATAATGTCTCTCTGTCATGCTACACATACAGGGTACCCTATTTGATATTCTACACTTTTTTTAGTATGCACGATTTCACTTGCCATTAATGTTCGGTTAGCTCAACGACGACAGAACTCTGATAGACCTCTTATGTTTACAAAAAAATTCGTCAGACATTGATACGTAGTTGCCACAATTCACCAAAGGTCTACAATAACATTTGTTTTTGTACATAGCTATTTCACAATATCTAATGAATTCGTTCTACAACGAATTTCTCAGCCATTATGTAGTAAGAAAAGTTAAAAATAATTTCATAACTTACAATGCTAATCTCACCTCACATACCAGCTGGCAACATGGATTTATAGTAAATTATTACCAGTATAGGCGCTACATATCATTGTTAATTCATGATTTGCAAGTTTGAACATTTGTCGTTGATGATGTGGACCGAAAAACCGTCAACTATCAAGATTGTCAAGTCAATAGTTTCAACCGTTGTGAATTTTGACGTGGGCGTTCGTTAGCAAACGTATTTTTCGTCATTTTCTCTGCTCGAATTTCGCACTAAACCACTCAGGTTCAGTAATACCGAGATAACTCTTGCTCTCCGAATGATTTTAGCTGGATAGGGATATGACTTTTAGGGCTGGTTGTACAATGCAAGCTTAAGCTTCGGCTTAAGGTAAGCCGACGTTAAACCACGTCAGTTGCAAAACGCCCGTTGTACAATGCTGGCTTAGCCCCCCACTCCAAGCCTAACACGAGCTTACGTAAGCCGACGCGAGCTCAGCTGAGGTTTAAACCTAACCTAATACAAATGACATGATGGAGGAACCTTCAAATTGCTTCTCGCTCTATTAGGTTATATTTTTTGAAAGATTGTGTGTCTAGTTTAACAAAGAGAGCAAATAAAATAACAGAGACAGAAACGACCATTGTCCGAATTTGGCACAAACTGTCACAAGTAACTAACCAAAAAAGGTAATTTTTCAGATGATTATTTCAGTACGTATTGCTTCATTAATGCCAACCGCAGTGAATTTCATTATCAACCAGGTTTAACTAAGCCGACGATTGTATAACGGATGTCGACTTTAAGCCTGAGCTCAGCTAAGCTTAGGCTTAACAAAGCTTGTGTTAAACCCGCATCTGTACAACCGGCCCTTAAAGTTTTAAACGTTTTAAAATGAGAAGTACACGTGTTTCTCATCAGCGTCATGTCATTTTTTTGCACTCATTACTCTTAATCAAATCTGATGTATATAATGTAAAGAGGTCCTAGTATAGATCCTTGCGGAACGCCAGATCCAACCATCCATCCTCGCAATGACTAGATTTAAAATGGAGTCAAGTTGATTGACTCAGTACTTACCACACATAATTATGATACCATTTTATTATTTCCCATTGCATGAAGCTATAGTTTAAAATCCCCTTGCAACTAAATTATCGCCCATCCGCCCGCAAAAACAACATCCAACACAAAAACCCTCGTAAATAGTTTCTTGCGTCTCCCTCCTTAGGAACTAGGGCGCCACAGTTTTTTTCTGCATGCTTGAACTGGACGAAGCGAAACGATCAAGAGCCTCCAAACCGTCTCAAAACGAAGTTTGAGCGGATTTTATGTTTTTCGTTTTTTGATTATTGCTGCGCTGCCACTGACACGGTTTTTCAAAAACAGTGTTTTTTTCCATTCTCGCAGCGGTAATAAATTCTGTGTCAAAATTTTATTAAAATCAGTTCAACAATTTTCGCTTTACGCAATATATACATACACGAAATAAAGCAGAACTCGTATGTACAGATCACAAAATTGGTTTCTGTAATAGGCAAGCCAATGTTCGGCTGGACCTAAAAAAGTGTAATATGCCGCTAGGTATTTCTTCTACCGGTCAATACGCGGACTATTATAAATACAACAAATTTTTCAGTTTTACTACCCCCCACCCCTCATCCGCACCGATTTCACCCTACCAAAAAAAAAAAAATTGAAAATGATCAGGAACCCGTAAAACGCCTAAAAACAAACTTTGAGCTGTTTTCATATTCTTCGTTTCTTATTATTACTGCGCCGCCACTGACACTATTTATCCAAAACATACGCGTTTTCCATCCCCGCTGCGGTAGCAATACTGTGTCAAAATTTCATTAAAATCAATTCAATAATTTTCGCGTTACGCAATATAGAACGATCTAACAATACCCGTATGTATACATCACAAATTCTAAGTCCCTTGGTTTTTATAATAAGCAAGGCAATGTTCGGATGTACGTAAAAAGTGTATTATGCTGCTAAGTGTTTCATTCAAAAATCAATGGACAACTCATTATAAGTACAACAAATTTTTCAGTTTTACAACCCCCCACCCTCCAACCACCCCAAATTCACCCTCACCCAAAAAAACGTAGAAAATGATCAGAAACCCCTAAAACGCCTAAAAACAAAGTTTGAGCTGTTTTTATATTTTTAGTTTTTTTATTATTGCCGCGCCGCCACTGACCCGATTTTTCCAAAACATCCATGTTTTCCATGCTCGCCTTGGGAGTAATACTATGTCAAAATTTCATTAAAATCAATTGAACAATTACGTTACGCGATATCGAACGATCAAAAACAATACTCATATGTATGTACATCACAAATTCTAAGTCCCGTGATTCTATAATAAGCTTGCAACGTTCGGATGGACCTAAAAAAGTTGTATCATGCGGCTAGGTTTTTCATTCACATATCAATGGACAGCCCATTACGAATACAACAAATTTTTTAGTATTACAACCCACCACCCCCCAACCACCCCAAATTCACCCCCACCCAAGAAAAAGTAGAAAATGATCAGGAACCCCTAAAACGCATAAAAAAATACAAAATGCAACGTTTAATTTAGATCAAGGATAACACACTAACATAACATAATTAGAGTAAATCTTTTATGAATATTCCATCAATTTACTATAATAGTAGTATTATGCATATGTACGTATAGAATTATGAAATAGTGAGTAACTACAACGACACCACTGGCCAGTTGATCAATGATCAGTGCCATAAACAGATAAAAAAAACGAAGTTTGAGGCATATTTGAAATTTTTTGTTTTTTGCTAATTACTCCGCGCCCCGTATAAGGATTTTCAAAATTATAGGAACATTACCTACTACGACTCCACAGCATAACGCTGCCCAAATTTCATCACAATCCATGCAGCGCTTACTGAGATTACGAGGGTAGAAGAACGCGACAGACAGACCAACAAACAGACAGACAGACAGACAGACCGACCGACAGACAGGCCGACTGAAATGAGTGACGTGGATTTTCAAAAAGCGTATTATCTCAAAAATCGAAAATTTTCGCGATCACAATACTCCCCCCACCTATCGGTGTGGGAAGTAATAGCAGTAGTTAGATGGTGACAAACATTGCTTATCAAGACACTTCATTACCATACGAACAAGGCTTCAGATGTATTCATACGTGCAGAAGGTGCTTTCACGTGTGGTAAATACGTACTTGCAGCAATTTCCAAAAGCCTTGGGTTATTCGTTATTCTTCTTCTTACTGTAAGTACCCAACAATTACAACAACTGGAGGAAGCTTGTTTGCCCCCATTAGGAACTTAAGTTGCTCATTATTGTTGCATTATATATAATTAAATGTCGAGCGTTTTTGCCAGGTATTGGTGGTGATCATTACCTAATTGCACAAGTGGGGGACGTGTTGTATGTGCGACGTTTACATGTAAGTGTATTGTGTTGAAAACTGTGTACATCCTGCTGATTAATGTTGGTAGCCTGCACTGCACGTATTGCTAATTCTCACTTACAATTTGAAAAGCATGGGCCATAGTGAACAGAGTCAACAATGTCAGTCAATCTTATGGTCTCAAAATAAACATAAAGAAAACAAAATTTATGGACATCACTGGATTAAATATTAATAATATAAGAATAGAAATAGACAATCAGGACGTAGAAAGAGTAAACAGATTCAAATATTTGGGATGCTGGCTAAATGATAAATGGGATCCTGATGAAGAGATAAGAAGCAGAATCGAGATAGAAATACTTTTTTCAAAATGAAAACGATACTCTGCAACCGAGATTTAAGTTTGACTACTCGATGGCGAGCAACAAAATGCTATGTACTCTTCACATTATTATACGGAGTTGAGGGATGGACATTAAAAGCTCGCACCATGTCACGTTTGGACGCTTTTGATATGTGGCTATACAGACGCATATTACGGATATCATGGACCGAGCGGGTAACAAACACTAGGGTACTAGAGAGAATGAATAAAGAACAGGAACTTTTAACAACAATAAAACGAAGAAAAGCAGCATATTTTGGCCATATTTTTAGAAATAGTAAGTACGAGTTGTTACAGCTGATCGTTGAGGGAAAGATCCAAGGACGACGAGGGATCGGACGAAAAAAGTTCTGGCTTCGGAACTTACGCCAGTGGTTTAATATCAGAGAGGCCTGTACAATCATTCGCTTAGCCGAAGACAGAGAAGAACTCCAAATGATGGTCGCCAACCTCCGCTGAGGAGATGGTACTGAAAGAAGAAGAGGCCAATAAGGGACATAAGCCACACTGATTTAATTTTGAGAAAATAGGCTTTGAAAGTTTTGATAAAATCCTGAAATCACGTTTTCCTATATCATCTGATATAAACTACTACAACATATTCACTAATGATGGAACTATGAGCTGATGTATACCTTAAAGGAAAATCATGTCGAATTTTCGCAATATAACTTTTTTCGAAAATACTGTGGCTGCCTTTACTGCCTTTTTGTAAAAAATGTTTAATTGATATTACAATACATGAAAACTGATTTATGTTCAGTTCAAATTGATTTCTTCGTTAACGTCTATATCTTAAACACTGTCATCTGTGAATTCCAGGCTTTTTCTGTAGCTCCTCTTTTTTGGTACAACTTTAATGGCATAAAATAAGTGTATTTCTTGAACTAGTTGTCTCCAGTTCCTCTTGCACCCACATGGTGAGTCTAAAACATTGGCTTCTCGGTGTCGTTCTTTAGCATCAATGTAGCTGTGGCCAAGATTTATAGTTTCAATTTTACCTTTAACCTGCCTTCAATATTACGTTTTCTCCATCTTGACATTTTTTATTTTTCAGGAGTAGCCATTTTGCCTCTGCTTACAAAAACTGAACTTTACTAAAAAAATACACTACTCTTGAACGTCTAAAGAAGGTTCTAAGTCACAAATATAATTTTTTGCGTGAATAAGGGCATAAGCCACTTCCACAAGATTTTTCATATTTTTTATGCACATTAATTTTGTTCACTAACTTAAGTAAGTAGCCGTGTTTGATTAGGTTTATATAATATTACTGAGAAAAATAGTTTGAAACCATTGTATGGTGATATCGTGAAATTAAAATGAAAATATGTAGTTTTTGTACGTGAAAAAAATATAAGCCACATATTTAAAAACAATAAGGTTCTAAGAGGATCGTTCTAAATCTCCGTCAATCCACCAGTACGCAGGCAGCAGAGAGCATCAGATTTTTCATGTTCACTAAGCATGTGAATCACGTGAGAGCAGACGACAGAAAGGTTCTGCCGGTGCGCCATCTGGTACCCGAAGGTAACGGCAATCAAAGAAAATCGCTGCTAAACAGCATCAGACCTCTTGGAGGAACGCCACGGCGCGTCCGCTTTGGCCACCAGAGTGCGCGATTCTATATGCTGCTGCATATGAAAGTCGATATACGAGGGTCGCTCTATATTTCCGTCAACCCACCAGTACACAGACAGCTGTTTCACGCTTAGCGAACATCACTGCGCCATAGGTCGATTGACGGAAATAGAGAGCATCAGATTTTTCATGTTTACTAAACATGTGAAACATGTGAGGGCAGACCATAGAAAGGTTCTGTCGGTGCGCCGAAGGTAACGGCAACCAAAGAATAAGGTTATAAGCCACTCTCTAGAATATTTGCCTGATTTTCACGTTCAGACTCGCTATCAGTACTTGTATCATCTGGACTGTGGCCTCTGTCTTTTACACTGTCATCTGAACTTAATTCTCATCCATATTTCCATTCTCAGTGTTGCTGAAATGGCCACTTTTCTCATCAGAGTACAGTTTTCACTTGGTGGCCATCTTGGTATTTAAGTGACTTATGACCTTTTTAACGTAAAATTGTGAGAAACACATGGGTCGTTCAACAAGGCCTTCGCCAATAGCAGAATAAATAACTTTGAGCATAGATATTTTCGGTACTTATGCTTCTGTATGAATATCTAGATTTTTATTGAAATGTGGCTTAGGTCCCTATTGCCCCAAGCTCCTCAATCCCTCTTCACTTCAGATTTTAGGCACTGTGCCTGTTAAGATTACCTTTTTTCTCGGCCTTCCGATACCACTTCTTCCAGAGCATTGATAAAAACTGGCTCTAGCTGGAATGCTATTTTCGTGCATAGGTTACTTCCTCAGAATATTCTACGATTGTTATTAAGATGTATCAAACATTGTAGGAAGATTCCTGGTATATCTTTGAAGAATATATGTTGCAAAGAAACTATTGCCTTTTATCACCTCATTTCATTTATTTGTAAGTCTTGTTGTTTGCCTAGGTACCTAACACGAGTAGTATACATTTATAACCTAGTATCCAACTTTCATACAGTGTTTTGGGCAGCATTGATTTAGGCACACAAAGATATATAAAACGGAACCTCTATTAATTATTGTATACGTTTAATGTACACATTAAAATAACACATTTCATTGCACGTCGTCCTCCCGTATTATCCTGCAAAATAAAAAAACCCGTTTTATTTTAAAGCATACGATGTACATTCAAATACACTTCACTAACTGCAATGATAAATTTTCACCAAAATGTCGTATTTTAATCAATTTTAGTACCTACATTTAGAGCAAAAAGTGGATACCACGTAAGAGAATAAATACTGGAAATTCATAGTCACAAATATAGCAAATGTCTTGATAGTGCTTGTTATTATATATTACAAGTAAGACTAGAACATAGAGATTAGACAAGAGAGTTGCTACCACATGGTGCTAGAAAGTAGGTAATTTATAGAAACAAAATAGTTATACTCACCCTAGTCACTCCTATAGATGAAGTTATAAACTAAATAACAAGTAAAATCACGTTCCAGAACACGGATACGGATAACTATCCAATTATCGTAGGAGAAAAATGCACAAGCACAAGCAGGCACCACCAACCACCGCCACCGTAACGACTCAACGACTGAAGTTAACCTCAAAATTCTCAAACCTAATCTAACCTGTAACATGCCACGCCTACATTAAGAATCATACCAAAAGGCATATTCAAAGATTATTCTTTAGATAATATTAATTTATGAATATTATCAGAATATTTTTATCGACACGTTCATGGAATAATCATGACGTAATACTCCTAGTACATCCTCATGGGAATGAAACCAATAAAAACATCCACAGAACATTCTGTTAATGTTCTGAATATTCTCAATCTATTTTGGATTAAATAAAAATATTCCGGGAATATATTGTGCTGTCTGGGTATCAACTTGCATAATGAGTATGCTAATAATTCTCCAGTGAACTGTGATCCAATCTGGTTGGGTATGCGTCAAATAAGAGTTTGATCCATGTTTTACAAACCAGATAGGAAGCTATAAGCCTATGCTATTGTTTCCTTTGTTCGACCCTTTTTAATTGTTGGCTGCGTAATGAACCCGCGTGCTGAAAAGTCTGTCATGATTTGCGCAGTAGGCATCAGTACGCTATCTATCAGTGACCGTAATTTGCACATGCACATGAAAACGGTGTTAACGGCATTGTAGTGTCCCGCATACCTTCATCGTTGGAAACGATAACGGCTACCCGTATTACGCTCCCGATCCGACACCCATCGAATTACTGAAAGTGTTCTCCTGGCACCGAGCACTTCCGCTTGCGTGACGCTCCTACACCTTCCTTTCGCCAGGATTACATTGTCGATACTTCCTTTTTCTGCTACTCGAATAATTGTTAACCGTGCTTTGAAATGGATAGCCTTGAAAGCTCGTGGTTTACACATTAGGCAGGTGGGCTGTTCGTAGCAGTTCTTTTAGCCTCGGTCTACATCAGTGCCATGAAAATGAGTAGCTAACGTAAACTAAAGGGTGGTTCGATAAAAGCCTAAGATTATAAGACTCAATAAACCATGGATCTGTAACAAAGTACTGAAGTATCTAACTATCTATTTATAATACCTGTAGTGAGCAAGTAGTCACTGTCAAAACTGAATGCGAGATTTTGAAATAGCCAACGTGATCAAGATTGTCTAGTGGTGAAATTCAGAACCCAATGTTGTGTGTGAGGCAGTAACAACCAGATTCTTTTAGCATGCATGTGTACCAGCTCAGGGAGGGTAAAATCAAAACACAGAAATGTTATAACATTGTTTTTTTTATTACTTGTTTCTTAACATTGGTTTTGTATTTATTAATCTGAGTGCTAAGTGTTTATGATATGGTTTTATCACTTGATTCTTGTATTTATTAATCATGTGTGCTTTGTATTTCATATATTTTACTGATAAAGGATTTATATTTATATGTTGAAATATATCATTCGAAAATGTCTTAATAATAGTGGTCAACTGGCTCTTATTGTTGGTATTTGTATAATAAAGTAATGATTATAAACATTCACAGTCTAAACGATAAATAATAATAATACATGGTAGGCTAGGTCTCTGTTCAACGTCAGGGAGAGAAATATAGATAGGGTATAGAAAAATGTAAAATATAAACATACAAACAACAAATAAATATAACCAACACAAATAAAGGAGTAAATAAAGGAGACAATTGAAATAGGATATCGAAAATGTATAAGCATAGCATAGCATGGCATAGCAAATATGGCATATAAGCACATAAATAAATCAATTCTTCATCTGGTGCCGTATCAGGTCTCCCTAACGTTGGCAATTACATTGGCGAATTGATCACGGTCTTCGGCTAATCTAAATAGTTGTTCGGCACTGCGTATTCCGGTCCAATCGCGAATTTTCTTCAGCCATGCCATTTGTTTCCTTCCAATACCTCTGCGACCCTCGATTTTGCCTTTCATTATGAGTTGAAGGATTCCGTAGCGGTCTCCTCAAAGGATCTGCCCCAAGTACGATATGTTCCGTATTTTGATTGTCTTGATCAACTCTCGAACGGCACTTGCTCTATTTAAAACTGATTCGTTGGTCGTCCACAGTATTCGGAGCATTCTTCTATGCAACCACATTTAGAATGCTTCCAGGCGATTAATAGCGTTGGCCTTGAGGGTCCGGGTCTCAGCACCATACAACAACACCGACCAAATATAGCATCTGACCATTCTCTGGCGCAATCTGAGGTTCAAGTTGTCATTGCAGAAGAATGATTTCATTTTCAGGAAAGTTGTGCGAGCTGTTTCTATTCTGCATTTGATCTTGACTTGAAATAAATCAATAAATAAATATAAACAATAAACAACATATAAAAGGGTGATTGGAGGAAACCGTATACTTAGGTATCTAAATGCGTCCCGGCAAACTTGCCACGATCCCACAACCATAAAATAAATATCGTATATAAAGAGGATCAGTAAGGGTTGAAACAGATACACCTAAATACCACAAAGGTGTCTCTGCTCACCACCAGCCTGCAATCCCTCAGGACCTAATATCTAGAGTAGACGTAAATCAGAGACCCAACGCCATATATTATCGTCTAAACAGCCGGATTTATACTATAGGTTGTGAAACACTTTAAATATTGTATAGCCAGACCACATTAGTTGATAATACAAAGTCAAAAGACAACATACCTGCAAATATTTGTGAAAAAGACACAAAAACGCCTTTGTTCAAACTTTGGTCCCCAGCTTGTTACGTTTCTCAAAAACAATCTCCTCTCGTAATAGTAAAATAAAACCCATGACAACGAGTATCCAGGTAACCAAACCCATCACAGAATTTCTTTAGCTTAAATTTATGGAATGAACGGAATGTAATATGTCCAACGGTGAACTATTAAGGAATTGTTTGCTATATGAAAAGTCACACATGATCTTTAAATAACAAAATATCTGAACAATATATGATGTAGTAATAATTAAATATATTAATTATCTGAACTTCATCGAATGATTACACTCATACACTTATGTTCCAACTTTTATGAATTATATGTCACTGTTCCGGATCACCACATACCTTCCTTTTATTTGTATTTTTGCGCATCCACAAAACGTTTTTGATACTGTTGCTCACATTTACTTCCAAGTTCATTAGAAACTATTGGCTTTCGTGGAAAATATACATTTTAATGGAAAATTATGTATCTAGTAGACCACCATCTGTTAAAATACCGGAAACATTCTGTAAGGAAATGCTGGTAAAATGTGGTAGCTCACAAGAGACAGTTTTGTGTCCACTTTTATTCAATATACAGGGTGAATCCTAAGTGGATACTTTTTTTTAACTGTCTGTAATAGAAGTCCTTAAAATGAACAACTCTTTAAAATAACTTTTTTCCGAAAAGTGAAAAATAAGCTAGATACATAATATAAAAATATATGTCTGAGCTTGTGTATCAAGGCGTACCTAATCTGCTTATGCTTAGTTTTTTGTTCGGATTTTTAAAAAATCGCTTAGGCATTGTACTTCTGTCAGATAGTGCAATATAGTCTATCGTTAGTTTTAAATTGGTAAAGGGGCACATTATTATGAAATAATTTTTAGGGTTTACGGATTTAAAATCAACTATGATAAACTGAAAGTGACTAGTGTACTAAAGCCACTTCATTTCATAGCTCCACTTTTTCGACGGGCTATGAAGTGGTTATCATTTTTTCCTCCCAAAACAAATTGGGATACTAAGAGACATTAAGAGACAAAAAGGTTGAGTTTTCATCTGTTTCGTCAAAAAACAATATTCATTTTTTTTATTTAGGTCAGTGGCATACGTTCAATATTTTCCAAACTTTGACACCATGTATCTTGAAGACCAGATTTTAGGACAAATGTTTAAGTGATCTTTTCTACTTGAAGTTGGTACAGAAATACGGCCTCGAAATTACGGCTCATCATTAATTAACGGTCGATGATAACGAGGGGAAACGTAAAATTGATTAAAAAACAGGGGAATACAGAAGAGAAGGTGTCTTGATTCTACACATCCCTATGATTTCAAAAAACATGCCATTCGATTTTAAACGGTGGCAATTTTCAGTGCGGCTTGCACTTGTAATGGCGATAACTAAATCGCAAGAGCAGTCGTTGAACGTTTGTGGGATCAATCTTGATAATCCATGTTTTCCACGCGGCCTGTGCCGTTTTGACAAAATCATCATGATTATTTATTTACGCACCCGAAAACAAAACAGACAATGTTGGGTATCAAAAAGCATTCCAATAAACACTATGCTTTCCAGATTATTATTGTTTATTCCAGATTCAAGATACAATTCTCTATTCATAGGTAAGACAGGACAGCGTCTGCTGGGTCATCAAGTATTTAAATGTTTATGTGTTTCAGAGATATGAATATAGAATGTGTATGTGGTTATGTGCATCTACATGTGTTTTTGTTTAATATTTTTTTCAAATTTTGTTTCTTAAGAGTAAACACAATTATTGTGTAAAAACAAAAAGGTTCAGCCATCAGGGCTCTGACACATCTAGCCGCTGCTGCATTATCCAGTGACTACTCTTCACACCGTGAGGTGAGCAACCACTGGGTCCGCGAAGTAGACGAAGGGACTCAAAGATGACTGGGATCCAATGACCATAACCAGCAGACTTGACCGAGCAACTTCTGATATTTCGTCCGCTTTTCCTCCTAGAGACGATGGTCACCTCGGCAGGTGCCGAAAACTCTAAAACAAACATCGTCTTCTTTTGGTAGTCGAGAAGGACTATGTCGGATTTGTTTGCCTATACAAGCTCGAGCGTGGGGAATGAGTAGTTCCAGTAAATCCGGCATCTCTTGATCTCCACAACGGAACCCATATCTCCTGGAGCATATATGGCACCACTGATGGCATATGAGTGGCTTAAGATGATTATAGAGCCGCGTTGTATACCGATAGCAAATTTAAAATGTCCAAGGGTCCGCCCCCTCCCGAAACGTATAAAAATCTAATCCGCAAATATGAAATATGTACCCCCCCCCCTATTCCTGGCGAGAGAAAATTGAAAAGGTGGCAAACCCCAATCTGGACCTGGACCCCCCAAAACCAAATCCTGGATACGTACCTCTTGGTGCCTGCCAGAATGCTCTACAACAGGTATCGGTTACATCTATCCTCATAACCCTGCTACGGTATATGAAGGTGCATATTAAGGTGCACCGTCTTGTGAAGCCATTATAAAGCCTTCAGTCTACGACTTCAACCCTCTAGACCTTATGAAAGAGAAGTTCAACGCTCATTCCATAGCGTCGAAGTTCTCCAAAAGAATGAATGCTGGAGGAGACTGGTTCGAGGAGTAGGAACCTCGACCTGGTAAGGATGAACTCGCAGCTACCCTTCTCAGATGTTCCAGGCTGTGAAAGTCCTTTGTGAGGATAGGCGTATCGGTTAGTCTAATAATTGCTCCCCTCTAGATATAGTGTTATGAAGCTTTAGAGGGTGCTTCGGAGCACATCCCATACATGGGAGCCATACTGCAACGATGGTCAGATCTGTGTCTTGTAGAGCAACAGTAGTTGCTCAGGTGTATACAGCTTCTTACGCTGGAACAACAAACTGCTGACACTTCCGTGTATGAATAGCTTTAGCTAAGCTTTGCCTCCATACCGTCAGTTTTGTACCTAACTGATTAAACTTTTGTAAGTCGTTGGTCTCTGTGGAGAAAATACACCAGACAGAATAGACAGCCTTTCCTGCCGAGGCACTCAAATGAAATTTTCCTGCACAGCAATGTCCTCAGCCTCGCTGAAAATGCCCATGTCCTATACCCCATAAAGTGTCCCGAATTTACGCTGGGCAATAAACCCCTTGAAAGCGTAAAAACCCATAAAGCAAAATAATTTACATTAAACACATGCTAAATAATCTCTTGAAACAAAATCCCATCTATCTCCTGGGAAACAAATGATATAAACGACCGGCTACAAATTGGACGAGTGATTGGTGGGCGTGCCCCGTACAAGCCCCTCCCCCAGCCAATCGCCGACAAAGGCGGCATTTTTATAAAGGCCAGGCCGACTTCTCTCACTCTTGCCATTGGTCGCGCTGGGCGTGGCTTGTTAACCAGCCTGGGCCCAGTAGATTGGCACGTAGACATTCACTCGTTACCAGATCCGTAGAAGATACGCAGGTATATCACGTGTCGCCGTCCGTTCTGTTCGTCGCGTCCAAGCCTACTCAGATTGGTGTGACGTGTGCTAAGTGACTATGTGTGACTGTTGACCGTATTTGGTGTATTTGGTGTAAGATGCAAGATATCGGAGCTGAGAGTATGTCGCCGTACCAAGGATCAATCTCTTCCAGATCGCCCAGTCCCGCTGTCCACCCACATTCCTCCACAATGGAGGAGTCCAAGTACATTTCGGACGATGAAATAAGTGTGGGTTGTCCTAGTCCTGCCTTGCAGTCCTCACCGGCTTACTCCAGGTCCAGAGACACCAGCCCTAGCTACTCCTGTCGGTGTCCCGACGACTCGGAAGACTACTTCAAACCGCTGAAGAAACTGAAGATGGTGGAAGTGGAGGAACGAAAGATCTCAACGGTGGAAGTAGAAGAGAGGAACGACGGAGTGAAAAGCTTCTCCATAGCGGACATTCTGAACCACAAACCCTCGAAATCGCAGTGTACGCGGATCGTGCGTCCATGGGACATAGATCCTGAGGTGGAGGCTCACCAACAACGGCTGGAAAACTTCCACAAGCAGTTGAGGGTGCAACAATTGGCTCTACTGAGGCCGGACTTTGCCGCGTTCAACGTGAGTTACACCTCGGAAACGGGTAGTGATAGGTCGTCTTCGGTGCAGAGTGACTGCTGTTCTCCGGACATAGTGAGTACCGCTCAGCAGCAGAGGCAGAGACAGCAACAGCAGCAGGGGAAGACGCCTGGTGGGACGCCGTTGGACGCGCTCTTTCAAATGACCTCCAAGACCTTCGACTCCTCGGCTGGCGAATCTAGCGCAGGTTAGTTGATTGGTTCTTACTTACACACACTTGTCGGCTGCTTGTTTTTATTCTATATCTATAGCAAGGAAAGACAGTACCTAGGACGAGATTCACATTTTTTTGGGTCTGTGAAAGAAGCTTTAGAAGAAAACAACCAAATTAGTATACCCAATTTCCTAGACCTCGCGAAAGCTTTATCAGTCTATTTGATAAACTATTTATAATACTACGGTTTCCATGAGTCTTGAGTCAAGTTTAAATATTATCAGGTCTTATTTCAACCACAGAATACAGTGCGTGACTTTTAAGCATGAGTATTCCTCTACGGAAGCTGTAACAAGTGGAGTACCACAAGGATCCACCCTCGGGCCATAATTATTTTTTAATCTGTTAATGACTATCAAAACCATTTAATTTAATTTTGTGGCTGTCCAATAACTTCATTAGTAGTCGATAACCATATACATAAAGGAAATTTTATAAATTGATTAGCTGCCAACAAGTTGATGCTAAATGTGTTCAGACAATAGGGATCAGCTTACGTAAACATGACTTTGACACGCTGCATACTGCAAAGTTTTTAGGCGTCTATATCGACAAGTAAATGACTTGAAGGGCACTTGTAGAGAAGTTTTTGAAAACTCATTCAAGATATATTCCTATGCAATTCGAAATTTGGAAAATGATATGCGGGAAAGTCTCATCCATATATGCAGCTATTCATACTTTTATAACAAGATGATCCATGCCTTCATTCCATTCCATTCTACTTACTCATGATAAGAGTTTTTGGCACTCAAAGAAGATGTATTAGCTACATGTATGGCTTAAAATATCCATGTGCGCCAGCTTTACCTAGTTGTTACATCTTACTTTGCTTCTTCTTCTGCTTATGACGCCGTCTTCTTTCTAAGGTTGGCGATTTAAATACACCCCTGCGGAAGATGTCAAGCGATGAGCAACCAAACCGTATTTGGATGTCCTCAACCAAGAATTTTGGCGTCTGCCGTCAGACCTTTTACCTTGGACTTTTCCTTCTATATGATCAGTCGCAGGACCTCGTATTTTTCTCTTCATATAGTATGACCTATATAACTTGTTCTTATTTCCTTGATGGTAAGCATGAGATTTTTTTTCTTCTTCATGTGACTAACGGCATCTTTATTCGTTATTCTGTGAACCGATTATATTTATTAGTATATAGCGATAAATACACATTACGAAGGCGTCTATTGTATTTTCCAATGATGCATCCAACTATCGTATCCGTACATGAGAACCCAGAGAATCTAGCATCTGAACACACATATCCGAAGTCTCAGACTTAGATCTGACCTTATGAAAAATCTCCTCATAACTTAGTGTGCCTTTCTGGCATGACTTCTTTCTTCGGGTCACACTCCTCATTTGCAATACTTTTCAGATATTCTACCGTTGATAATCAGATGTGCCTGTACATGTGGCTTGGCATATGCAATGACCATAGTTTTTGCCGTGATTATGATTAGGCCAAAGTGTTCACACCACAGCATAGTAAACAACCAACATAATATCTCTGAGGATTTCCTATATAAAAATGGTTCCCACAAAATTTGACCTTGGGAGGGTTTATGGATGATTTTACGGCTGTGAAGTTTGGGTAGAGATGCGAAAATGAAAATATCGATACCGGTTCCAACTCGATATTTTTTAGCCTCATAGGCGCGTTTGGTTCGTACAGAGAATTTTGTGCAATTGATAACACCCCTCAATAATTATATAACGATACACCTACAAAAGTATCGATACCAGCCTGGAATCGCTCAAAAAGTATCTAAGATAAAAAAAGTCGATATTAGTGCAGAAGTACAAGTATCGAAGTACCGTTACCATCCCTACAAAAAATCATCCAAAAGTGGGGATGCGCGTGTAATTTCCGCCAACTTGAGTTATTGTGCTGGTTGTTTACTATGCTCAGGGCCGTAGCTAGGCGTTGACCATGGAGGGGGTTCATGGTGACCTTAGGGGGGTTCATGTATAAAATAATATGTAATGTCTAAATTTGCTTAAAATCTGTATAAATTATATCGCTGCTAATGTATTAGGAGCGCCGAGCGATTGGTTAGTAGTAGAATAAATCACTAAGCTTGGAGAAAGCATCCTTGATTATTGTTATTTCCTATTATTTTAGTAGTTATTTCATTGATGGGAATACTCATGGGAAGATTTGAACCCCCCAAACCCCCCCCTTATATACGGCCCTGACTAAGCTGTGGTTCACACTATATCTAACTATAATATGCTATTACTACTTTGCTTAGTTCATGTAAAAAACAAGATAGAAATATTTAATGTTAATGGCAACTTACACCAATATAATACTTATAACTTGGATAACCATTCGGTTAAAAATTATTTTAATGCTAAAGAAGACGGTTACGCCCTCTGGTGACCACCTTGGAAATCGGAAAATATTTTTCGCGGTCTTCTTTTAGCCACTTTCGTAAGGCCTGAGCAAAAGAGAAAAAACTACCTTTTATTAGGTATGTATGCAGTGCTAGTATACCTATTTCTAGCCACAATCGGTTGCCTGATTTGTAAGTAGCACACAATGCTCAGCTCAGACTATAAAAACTGACACTCGCAGCACACTGAGCTCGGACTTAACCAGTGTCTCGTCACGTGATTGACTGAAGGCGCCAAGGCACGGACGGTACGGATAGCGGTCCGAGAGCGCTCCTATTGGTCAATCGACTTTGAAAATGACCAATGAAAACCAAAAGGTTACCGGTGACATATGAACAGAGGCAGGGGCGGTTTTTGTATTTCTTCTAGGGGCGGGTGAACGCGCTATAATTTTCTGAAGAGCACAAAAAACTCTCAAACTTTTGATATTGATATATATGTAAGTATTCCGTGTTTCCTATTATTTAAAATGCATAACAGGGCGAAGAGTTGATTAAGATGAACTTTGGCCGACTTTCCTTAGAGCAAAAATAAAAATTAAGGAAATAGTAAATAACAATACAAACATGAAAATAAGTAGATACTAATATAATCTACCATGTTTTGACAAAATGGAGCAGACGGTTGCTTGGTTCAGTATAGGTTGCGCTGCATGGGCGCCAACAGAGGGGTGCAGGGGGGGGGCATGCCCCCCTGGAGCAGCGAATATAAGAAACTTGTATAACCAAAAACCAAATTTCTCCCCTCTGTCCCTGATTTGAGCACTCAATTTAAGTAAGTCGCCCCCCCCCCTGCAAAATTTTCTGGCGGCGCCCTTGTTGCGCTGACGTGTTTCAATCAGGCGTAGGGAGCTCATTCCCAAGCTAGACGATTTTTTTTCTTGGTTAGGCAAGATATGTTATGTAAAAAACTCTTAAGAAATAACATTTTGTGATGAGTGATAAGCAAAACATTCTTAAGAAGTGACTTTTTGTGATACTAGCTAGAAAAAACTTTTAAGAAATAACTGTTTGTGAAAACTGAATACTCTTATTATGTACAGCTTTCGTGTAGTTTTTTTATTGGAAATTTTGTGCGCCCCCACCCTCTCAAAAATCCAGGAACCGCCACTGCACTTTCTTAATAATCTTGTTCACCGTAAATGACGAATAGTTTCCAAGATGGAGCACTATAAAAAATAAAAAACCTCGTGCCAACTGTAGCGAGCAACAGGTCACTGTCAAAACCGATACCAAATTTAGAAATAGCCAAAGTGATCAAGACGTCTAGTGGTGGAATTTAGAACCCAATGTTGTATGTGTGCCCGTGAAACCAGATTCTTTTAGCATGCATGTGTACCAACTCAGAGAGAATGAAATCAAAACACAGGAATGTTATGATATTGTTTTTTTATTATCTGTTTCTTAATATTTCTTTTGTATTTATTAATCATGAGTGCTTTGTATTTAACATATTTTACTGGTGAAGTATTTATATTGATATGTTGAAATATACGATTCAAAAATGTCTTAATAATAGTGGTAAACTGGCTCTTGTTATTGATATTGTATAATAAAGAAATGGTTATAAACATTCACAGTCTAAATGATAAATAATAATAAGAATACATGATGGGCTAGATCTCTGTTCAACGTCAGGGAGAGAAATATGGGTAGGATGTGGAAAAATGTAAAATATCAGCATATGTAAATAAATAAATATAACCAACCTGGGTTATTGCCAGGCTATCGACCCTCCGTAAATTAATATCACATATAAATAAAGAGAAATCAGTAAGAATTTAAATAAATACACCTAAACACCATCAAGCTGCAAGCTCCAGGACCTAATACCTAGAGTAGATGGAAATCAGAGACCCAACGCCATAGTGTCGTCTCAAAAGCAGGATGTATAGTATACTTTGTGAAACACTTTAACAATTGTAGCCAGACCACAATACAAACTCAAAAAACAACATACCTGCAAATATTCGTGAAAAAGACTCCAAAATGCATCGTGTAAAGTTTGGTGACTCAATTCTCCCTGTTTGCAAAAACAACCCCCGCTCGTAATAAATAAACAAACTATGGCAACGATTACCACGACCCACTACTTTATTCAAGTGACAAAACACAAAACCCAAAAGCATCACAGAACTGTAGCTTTGAGTCACAGATTGAAAATTAATATGGAACTATTTGCTCTATGAAAAGTCACTCATGATCTGACAAATAGCAAAATATCTGAACAAAATATGACGTAGTAATAATCAAATACATTACTTATCTGAACTTCATCGACTAATTACACTCATACTCAGACCTTACAATTTTTTATAAATCATCCGTCGATGCTGTCAATGTCCATCAGCCACGTGACCGCTAAAGGTGCGTTCTAACGTCTGGCAGCCAGGCGCGCGTTCCGGATCACCACACAACCTAGGTCAGTAATAAAACAAGACCTCGTACTTCAAGATGACGTCACATTGCCAGCTGGAACGTATATTTGTAATCTCCTGTACATTTTCCTATCTGCTGGTCTAAGAAAACTCAAATTCATTTTGCGACTAATTAGGTACTCCATAAACTCCACTAAGCGTGTTAGCACACCGAAAACCATACAAAAATATGAAACCTTGTTTGATTCAATGAAACTCATTAAATCCGACTGAAATTAAAAAGGTTATATGCGTGACTGACTCAATTTTCAAGGACCGTATCTGTGAAAATCCCTTTAGTGCGCGCCGACAGCACACAGAACTTGCCGAAAACAATGCTTTTGAAGTCGAGCGACTCTCAAGTTTTTGTGTCTTGTTGAAAGGATGTGGAAAACGTGTTTGTGTAGCCTGCATAGAATGTTTTATAAGGCGGTAGCTGTTTTTCTGTTCAGGAAGACGGAAAACAAGGATATCAGCAATCCTCCAATCATAGAGCTGTCTAAGTATTATAACTAAATTATTATGATCAAACGGCTCTAAGAGAAACATTAAACATACTGGGTGTCCCAAAAGTACGGTCAAGTGGCAAGAGCGTCGTTATTATACATGGGGGGGGGGGGCAAGGACATAGGTGACATGATATAAATTCAGCCGGTTCAAACAGGGTTACATGATACACACAAAATGGAATGGAAAGAGGGTATTATAATACATTTATGCAACTTTTTGGAAAAACAGAAAACGTTAGAAAAACTGTTATTTTAGAAATCGTAGAAAACTTAGGAACATAACAAGGTCAATTAAAAATAGGTATATCATTATTTGGACAACAACATAACAACAGATTGATGACGCACTAAAGATTTGAAAATATAACGTCAGAACACATCTAAAAGCTGAAATACCGTAAACATCATTCTTTGACCAGGTCCGGGTAAGTAGGTAAAATTTAAGTCAAGTAGATCCACTGCATACTCTCTCTCTCTCCTTGTATTGTCAAAAAGCCACGGAAAAAATAAAAGATACCTGTTTACGTCTAAAAACTACAGTCAGTTCCTAGATTATTATATTTTGATGCCATATTTGTTTCTCGTTACTATAGTACTTGATAATATTGTGATAAGCAAATAATTATAACCCAAAAAATGATGCCAATAATGACCCAGTGACCTCATATATTCGAGTATTAGGCCTCTGAGGGAGTTTTATCAACCAAGTAGGTAAAGTAGGAGTGACGTAGCTCTACTCCTTACTTTTCGTTTGTTCTGAAATAGGCAGGACTAAATAAAGGATATTTATTTATGGCCATTGATTTTGGCAGTATATTGTAATACCATATCTCTTTCTCGATACTACTCGGTGTTGGAAGGATTGATAATATTGCGACAAAAAAACAATTATGACCTACAAAGTCGTTCCAGTGATGCCAACGACCCATTGACCTCAAATCTTTGGTACTGCACCTTTGAGTGCTTTTGATCAATTACCTGTCTATGGCTATTCATAATAAGTTTCAATTGGCGCTTAAATAATCACGCATCCTTTCACCTGAAACGGGAGTTTTAATAGGAAAACTGTCAATTACTATTTACAACGGCCTCCTGTTGGTCATTTTCCGTCGGTATGTCTGACGAGTTCTCATTATATGACTTCATGCTTCTTATTACCTCATACGTTACGTTAAACGCTATGTTGCGACGAAGGGAGAATTGAATAGGTTTATTTTCAGACTAATCTATTCTCATCACAACAACCACTTCTTCTATTCAAGTGCTGGAGCTTCAATCTTTGGTAAAAATGAAATTGATGACAACAACGGAATCTTGTAGACACATTTTACATTTTTTACTCCTATTTTGCTACCTTACATTTGAGTCGTTGGTTTGGTCGTGGTGTTGGTGTCTAAGATAGCAGGCTACCAACTGATACTAAAGCTGGTATAGCTTAAAGGCATGTGAAAACTGTAATCAAGATATTTTGTCAGGTCGAAACCAAGTTCATTGAAAAAATTGGACAAAAGCCATCCATTCGAGCATGTTGTTAATGACATAGATTAACCTCCCCTAAATTCAAGTGGAGGAGGATTCAGCAGCATCTTACTTGTTTACTAACACAAATCAAGCGTTGAGTTTTATTAAGCCTTGCTTTGATTACCTCCATCTTTATACCTGGCCACCATACCAGTGATCCGTATAGTAAGGACGTCCTTACAATTATAGTATAGTGCCAATAAGACACCATACTCCGGAGTCAGCCCCTAGTTCACTCCTACAACCCTTCTGCATGCCCTTAACGAATTACGTGCCGTACCATCGTACCAACATTATCGTGAATCCTCAAGGACCTTGTATCTCTTTGAGAAAAGTTACAGGCACATTGGATAGATTTTTTTGAATCCTAAATGTTTTTGTCTCCACTACACTAGCAATCTATTAGTAGCAGAAATTTGGAAGGTACTTACTGTCTCACTTGTTCAACACAAAAAAAAAATAATTAAAAAGCTTTTCATCCACATTAAGTTCCTCAGAGAACCAAGGTACCATTTGAGTAGATATATTTTTCACTTATTCGACCAACAATGGGACCCTCTGTAAATTTTGGGCTCGGAACCACACATCCTTCCCTCCCTCTTTGGGGTGGCCCTGATGGGCTACAATAAAATATCCATAAATAAAATAATTAGATTTACCCTGTACTTTAACGCATTGTAGAAACTTATTTTTAAGCTTCTGTTCTGTAAAATATGAAAACTATTGTGCGCTCCTGGGAGTACTATAATTGAAAGAGTTTTTGGATCCATTCTTTTTGAAAACGTCGGAATGCTTTATACTGTCTAGGAATCCAATTTGGTGGTAAAACAGACTCCATGGATTTTGAAAACGACTATTGTTTTCTGATTACATCATCAGTTTTATTATAGTTATTGTAAGAAAAAAAGCTCATTTTCTTGGAACATACTTCACGAAATGCAAAAGATCCAATGAAATTGTAAGTTCTGGTTATGGTAGCTGTTACGGCTCAATATGAGAGTAAAATAAAGTATACAGGATGTCCCAGGACGATTAAGACAAGCAATATATCGGAACTGGGCCGTAGTAGCGAATTATAATTTTGGGGGTGTAAATCAGAGCAAATATAGTATCTTTTCTTATTATTGTGTCACCCAATGAGGTATTTGTTTTTGGTCACGTGACGTCCGATTCAAAAAGTTGTAATGGGACACCCTGAATATTTGTGACTTTTTGTGTTCCTCCCGATAAAACAATTCCAACAAACTGAACACTGGGTGTCTAAAGTGATTAATTCAAGAGCTACAGGTACTTGAAGGACTATACCACCACCAATATGAAACACTACTAAAGTAATTAACTATAGTGGTAATGTTATAATCAATGGTAGTGGTACCATCCTTTAAGTACCTGTAGCTCTTGGACTCCAAGTGTGCTAGTTTGTTGGAATTGTTTTATCGGGGGAACACAAAAAGTCACAAATATACAGGGTGTCCCATTAAAATTTTTGAATCGGGCGTCACGTGATCAAAAACAAATACCTCATTGGGTGACACAGACATAAGAAAAGATACTATATTTGCTCTAATTTACACCCCCAAAATTATAATTCGCTACTACTGCCCAGTTCTTATATATTCCTTGTCTTAATCGTTGTGAACCGCCCTGTACGAGGGGTGAACCGGTCACGGAAATTTTGTACACCACAATTCAAACAATTCACACAATTCATATGCTTTCCATGTAAAACAATTCAAAAAATTCAAACAATTCACACAGTTCTAGGAATTGCATGACAATTCATAAAAAATCGTGACAATTCATGGAAATTCATGGCAATTCAAACAATTCATGGGACTTCCTGACAATTCATGCCAATTCAGTACTGATGTTTTTGCACACCACACTACACTTATTATTTGAGACACCTAGACTGTACTCATATCCTTACATCTACAATAATGCGATTTTTTGTAATACATTTTTACCCATTTTTATGCCTCGATTTCAAATACTTCCTCTTCTAGTTAATTATGTATTTATGCATTTTTAAACACAATCAGTTTACCAACACAACCCACATATTTTGCGGACCCCAGAGTTGGTAAATTAGGCCTATGAATCTCGTTTTGCATGGCTAAATATGGCTAAATATCATTTGGGTTATTCTTCATGCAATGGGAAAACAAGAAAATGGTATCATTATTATTATGTGTGACTGTTGATTCGAGTAAAAGAACTATTAAACTCTCTATTTTGGATGTTGCTAACTATGCGCATCTACAGGGTGTTTTTGGCAGAATTTTAAATTACGGCAATTTGAAAGTAATTTAGCTTTGATTTAGCTGATACCGTATCTCGCCTTGTAATATTTTTTTTAGCGTTTGCGACTTTGCCAAGTTATAAATTATTTTTCCAAAATTTCAAACAAACATATTCCCACCGACTATCATATTCCCGATTTTTATTAATAGAACGCACTGTATATTTTATTTGACATAGAAGTACTAGTAATGGTTTACGGCGTGACCAAGTTTTAAGTGGTGTCCCTAAAAAAATAAAACCGTTTTCCTTGGTCATACTATCTATTTCGAATACCAGGTCAGTAAAAGGTACAGGAACGCTTAAATATCTCCAAAACTTGCACAGCTGGAACGATAAAATAAATACCTGCAGGTTTTCGAACATGCAGAATTCAAAAATTCTAACAGCAGTGTTGCCAGATTTACCACTTTTACGTTACACGTCATAATTTTGTTATGTTAAATAGAAACTTCTTACATATTTTTATTGCAATGAATTGCGCATGTAGAATTTAGCAAGATCTCACAATTTCAAAATTTTGTTTCTATTAATTACTGAGATACGGCAACGCCGCTTTTTCAATAAACAGTACCGGAACGCTTAAATATTCCCAAAACTGCTACAGCTGGAGAGGTGAAATTCAATACTTGGGGGCTTCTGAACATACAGTATTCAAAAATGCTAACATGGGTGTTGTCGGATTTACCAATTTAACCTGTCTCCTCATAATTTTGAGTGGAATACCCTATTTATGAAGTCCAACGTAAAAGTGGTAAATCTGGCAACACTGTTGTTAGCATTTTTTTATTTTGCATGTTGTAAAACTCTCCGGTATTTATGTTTTTCGTTTCAGCTGTGGCAGTGTGGAGATATTAAAGCGTTCCCGTACTGTTTACTGAAACAGCAGTGATGCCGTATCTCAGTAATTAATAGAAAAAAAATGAAATTATGAGGCCTTACTAAATCCAACGCGCACTATTCATTGAAATAAAAATAAGTAGAGCATTCTGTTTAAAATAACAAAATTTTGACGTGTAACGTAAAAGTAGTAAGTCTGGCAACATTGCTGTTAGAGTTTTTGAATTCTGCATACATATCCGAGAACCCATAGGTATTGAATTTTAACCTTCCACCTGTGCAAGTTGTGGAGATATTTAAGCGTTCTTGTACCTATTACTAACCCTGTATTCTAAATAGATAGTATGACCACTTAAAACTTGCTCACGCCGTAAACCATTACTAGGGAGTACTTCTATAGGCCTTTACGGAAACACTGATCTGGATCCCGATAGATCAGTTATATATGTCAAACGGCTGTCAAGTGGGATTTATGATTCCATTAATTTAACGGACATCGAACAACGAAAAAGTTGGTTTAACAATAAAAAAACAGATGGTAAAGTAAAGCAGCTACTGATCTGAATCATCCGATCGCAATCACTTACTATACAAAAGTGACCTACCCCTATTTCTTGCCTATCCCAGATCACTTTCCGAACGTCAGGATCAGTGATCCTACTGATCGGGTTAACCCGATCACAGTTTCCGTAAAGGCCTTATATTAAATAAAATATACAGTGTGTTCCATTCATAAAAATCGGAAATATGTTTGTTTGAAATTTTGGAAAAATAATTTATAACTTGGCAACGTCGCAAACGCGAAAAAAAAATTACAAGGCGAGATAGGGTATTAGTAGAGACTTCGATTTAAAATGTTACATTCAAAAAACACTACCAAAATAATAACTATAGGGGTACATGTCATAATCAGTGTAGTGGTACCATCTTGTAATTACCCTTAGCTCTTGCATTAATCACTTTAGACCCCAAGTGTGTTAGCTTGTTGGAAATGCTTTATCGGGAGGAACACAAAAAGTCCCAAATATACAGGGTGTCCCATTAAAAATTTTGAATCTGACGTCACGTGATCAAAAACAAATACCTCATTGGGTGACACAATAATAGGAACAGATACTACATTTGCTCTAATTTACACCCCCAAAATTATAATTCGCTACTACTGCCAGTTCCGATATATTGCTTGTCTTAATCGTCGTGGGACACCCTGTATATGAGCTGTTTACATTTCTTTCAGGTCTCAATCAGTGTCGACACTTCTATAGTGCAGTTACGGTATTATGTAGACCTGAGTAATGATAAAACCGTAATTATATATACAAAATATATATTATAACAATTCAGAAAGTGATAGGAGATCAAAATAATCGAAAATACCAATTTGCAATAAATAAAAACAAAATAAATTGATCGACATCTGATTATACAACTTTGACTACGCTAACGAAAATGTCGGCTTTATCGCCAGGGTAATAAAACATGCCGAAAGGCAAACAGTCACCTCACTCGTCGGGCTTCTTTGATCCTTTGTAGTGTCGGCACTCGGTAGGGAGACAGAAATGTAAACTGCTCTTATATTTTTGACGCGTACAATACTACAAAATCTCGCAAGCGACGCCATCGGAATAACACGTGTTGACGATTCGGGATCTACTGATCATGCGCAGTGGATGGTAAAATTTGAGAAATTCATCGCAACTCATGACAATTCTAGACAATTCCTATTGAATTCGACACAATTCATGGTAATTCTGGCAATTCATGACAATTCACAACAATTCTTGGCAAATTCAAGGCAATTCATGACAATTCATGCCAATTCCTGTAACTTGTACACCACAATTCACGACCGGTTCACCCCTCGGCCCTGTATATCGATTGACATCAGAAAATTGTATAAATGCTGCCACTGGACATAATATTTACTAGACTGATGCAGTTTTGTAGTCTTATCTTATTCACTAAGAAGAAAATTTCAATATATCCAAGCATCGTAATACCACCTGTTTTGTAACTGAGAGCGTGATGGTTTTCAGTGATCTCCCTTAGCTATACATGCCTTAGATAAGGTGAATAAAAGTATGACAGTTACACTACGAAGATTAGTTAACAAAGGTCGTTTCTGGTCCTGTATCAATAGTAACCTGCTGTGGAAGTATTAAAGTATGTAACCAGCCAGACTTCAAATTCATGTTTGGAACAATAGTAGCAACATATAGACATTGGGAAGCAGTACTTTGAACGTGCTTTTAAACGGGTCACATAAACAGTACTCGGTTCTTCAAATTAAACGCTCAGGTACCGGCTTTGGTAGATAGATGGCGAACCAATACTTTTTCAAAGTACTGCTTTTCAATATCTATATGTTGCTACTACTAGTACGAGTTTTGCCAGCTAGCCACTATCATGCATTTTCATTTATTCGTCTGAGACCTAAATCACACTGACGAGCTTCAATAAAAGCGAAACGACGTCGTCTGTGATTGGTTTCGGATGAATGAATTAAATTGCTACTCTTTAATTAGTTTTGAACAATTCCAAAGATCTTTACGATCACAATATTTTTTCTTGGTAGGTATTGCAGATTACACAAGTTTTCTACAAAAAATAGGAAACAGGTGAAACAACGAAAGTAGCTATACTACATACCTCCCTTCTTTTATGACGTAATATACAAGCACTACGAACATTTAAGCTGCTGTTTTTTTGACCAGAAACATTTCAACATAAATATCAAAGGCGGTAACTTCTAATACCAATAATTATCCAAATAACATACCTTGGCCTACTACATTGATGATTTCCGAAGAATGCCGCTATAAAGAATCAATTTTTCAACGCATTATTTAAAATTCTTGAACGCACGCATACAAATTAAATACAACGATTAATTGAAAACGTGACCATTTCCTCAAATACGTTCTTCCAGATAATTTGTACTTTTTCTGTGAATACACGCATATACATATTCACTATAATAATCTCCGACTGTATGTACCCGTCAATTTGTAGCGAAGACCTCATATAATGCCAAAATGGAGATTTAATCATCACCCGAAGAACGTTAATTGACTACGTTTACGTTTAGAAGCAGCGGCGTACTGTCCGGCATCCTCTGAGGAATGGACCACGAAACATAACTTACGTAAACCTGCTCACCCTGGGTGCCACATCAACTGACCCATGGCCGACTCTACACTAGGCCGGAGCCTTAGATGTGGTAACGTGGCTTAGCTGTCAAATAGTGGGCCTATAGTTTCACAACAATTATTACATTTTATATGTATTAGAGTTCATCTCGGTTAATAAATTAAGAAAAATACTTTTTAGAACTACTACTACTACTAATACCACTTACATGTGATGTCTGATTCATCGTAGTCAAACACTACAAAATAAAAATAAACGCAACCTGTTTCCTGCTGCCACTTCCACTTCCACTTAAATGAACACTCAATTTACTTTGCAAATTGTCACTTGAGCTAGAAAAATTCACGATTAGGTCACTGTGAAGCCATTCTTGCTGGTCTTGATTCCCTTTCACTACCAAATCTTTTCGTAGGTATGCCCAGATGCATGCCCAGATGAATTCTATTAACTGTATTTTTCTGTGATATTTGGGAGGTCCAGAAAACATTGTAGGTACCACATTGTGCTTTAAAATAGGTCTTATCATTTGAAATGTTTGCAAAGTATTGTCTTTATTTTTATAAGTATAACCAGCCCATACGAGGAATACCGTTCACCCTATTCTGTTTATGTCCTTTATTGGAAGCACAATTGCTAACGAACACTCAATTTACTTAGTAAATTGTCACTTGAGCTAGAAAAATTCACTATTAGGTCACTGTGAAGCCATTCTTGCTGGTCTTGATTCCCTTTCACTATCAAATCTTCTCGTAGGCATGCCCAGATGCATGCCCAGATGAGTTGTATTAACTGTATTTTTTTGTGATATTTGGGAGGTCCAGAAAACATTGTAGGTACTACATTGTGCTTTAAAATACGTCTTATCCTTGAAATGTTTGTAAAGTATTGTCTTTATTCTTATAAATATAACCAGCCCATACGAGGAATACCGTTCACCCACTTCTGTTTATGTCCTTTATTGGAAGCACAATTGCTAATGAACACTCAACTTACTTTGTAAATTGTCACTTGAGCTAGAAAAATTTCACTGTTAGGTCACTGTGAAGCCATTCTTGTTGGTCTTGATTCCCTTTCACTATCAAATCTTTTCGTAGGTATGCCCAGATGCATGAGATGAGTTCTGTTACCTGTCTTTTTCTGTGATATTTAGGAGATCCAGAAAACATTGTAGGTACCACATTGTGCTTTAAAATAGGTCTTATCCTTTGAAATGTTTGTAAATTATTGTCTTTATTCTTATAAATATAACCAGCCCTTAAGAGGAATACCGTTCACCCACCCATGTCCTTTATTGGAAGCACAATTGCTAGTGCAACCTGGTACTACACACTTTGCAGGCATGTTTTATCTTTATAGTTTCGTTTGTGCAGGTAAATAATTAGAAACACATTAAAAATCACCTTGCAATGTTCTTTTTACTCTGGAAGGTTATGTTCGCCCATGGTTTGGTATGTCCTCTATTGGAAGCACAATTACTAGTGCAACCTGGTACTACACACTTTGCAAGCATCTTTTTATCTTTGTAGTTTCGTTTGTGCAGGTAAATAATTAGAAACACATTAACAACCACCTTCCAATCTTATTTTTCACTCTGGAAGGTTACACTAATGACTTAACAACAAATAAAACCTTGGCCCCCGATTCAGTGTTGCCATATTTCAATGCTCCGGCCTAGTGAGTAAAGTCGGCCATGACTGACCGAAGAATGAATTACACAACATGTGACTTGGCGCCTGCAGGTGCCAAATAAGCTTGATAAGGAACAATCTTGGTATGTGAACAACGCGACGAGAATTGGTTGTACTATTAAGATCTGCCGACCAAGGCTCAAAACAAAGTTTGGATCTTCAAAATCTTGAGAATCAAGATTTTCAAGCAAACTACTTGATTTTTCTTGAAAAAAGAATTCTTTTTTGATATTAATCTGATTAACTGCCCAAACGCAATAACAATAAAAATCTATGTATATAGTAATCTTTTATTAAAAAAAAACATCCAAAAACGAAAACTCCAACAAACTTAATTAAATAAACAATGTATAATATGAAATAAAAATATGATATATTCTGAATTCTGACAATAATGCATAGAAAAAAAAAACTCAAATGGGGGTGGGTTGACCCAGTGGTTACAGTCGAGGGCTCGTGACCGGAAGGTCCCGGGTTCTATTCTCGTTAGAAGCGGAAATTTATTTCTGGTTTTTTCAATCAAAAATAAATATCCATAAAAAAAGGCTCAGCAAATAATCCCCACCTGAGCCTTCACTGTTGGCTTCTAATTAACAGTGCTGTTCCTAGAGTGGCGCCGGGAAACAGTAACAAAGCCTACACGGAACATGAGGCTAATGACCAGAGCAATCGATGCCGATGACGCAGAAGTAAAAAAAAAATAATATCCTTATTTGCCATCCATGATTTAAGACACATAAGACCTCTAACGGAGTTATGACCTAATCGACTTCTTTTCCACCATTCTAAAATATCTTCAGTACTGTCCTTTGCTGTTTGAATACTATTTATAATCTGTTCATCGGTTTCATCTCGATCAGGTTTATTGTCAAGTTCCATAGCCCATGAATCTAGTCTATCGAGCAGCATATTAATGCAAAAGTGATGGAAATAAATACTGTGTCGGTTGGCTTTAATGTTAAAGTCACTGGGTGCCTGCTTGCTGTCGTAACCTCGGTGTGATTCTCCTATTTTAACGCTTCGATTCGCATTTTACAGATCGATATTAAGGGGGGGGGGGTTGCAAAAATTTGTGGATTCCAGTTTTTAGAAGTTTTTAGACGGCATTATATAACGTTTCGGGGGGGGTCCGGAGCCCCTGGACCCCCCTCTAAATACGTGCCTGATGCACGTTGTATAACATATGTTTTTGGCCATTACAGGAGATTTTGATCGTCGTTGGGAGATTAACTTTTTGAAAAATTAATATAATATCTATATGTTGCTACTAGTACGAGTTTTGCCCGCTAGGCACTAACAGGCAATTTCATTTATTCGTCTGAGACCTAGATCACACTGACGAGCTTTAATAAAAGCGAAACGACGTCGTCTGTGATTGGTTTCGGATGAATGAATGAAATTGCTACTCTTTAATTGAAGCTATTTCACTTCGGCGACTTCCAAAACACAAATTCATTGGCCAACGGCCGCGAAAGCCTTACACAGTACATTCTCTCGAATACTTTGCAAACTAGTAGAGTAGGTACTATTAGTTAAGAAACGTTTATAAGCATTTCGTGTTAGAGAGATGCATTAATCATGCTTGTAGTTCCACCACTGCAGCCATTACGCTGAGCAGGGAACATGAAGCAGAATATAATAGTAGTTCATCCATCGACAGTTATTTGTTATTTTATTTGCGTTGATCGGCGATATTCAGCGTACACAAAAGAGGTTAATGATACCGGCTCTTTGTCGTGCAGCGGGCCTGATTGAGCTTGTGTGTTTACAATGCTGTTGACGAGGCCATCACATCGGACACTTTCACGGTTTTACGGTTTTTAAATTAACTTCTGAAGCTAAATTTGAATAGCAGCGAAAAATAGGTTCAATCAGATGGTCCTACTACGTTGTGTCGTTCGTGAATGACCTAAACAGCAGGGTGCGGTTACCCATATTGAACTGTCTCCCAAATTGAACCTTTGCTGTTTTTGTTACTTCCCGTGAAACTTGGCAATGTTGAATCAGGTGTTCGACAGCACATCGACAACACAGCTTTGAACCTTTTTGCGACTCAGTTGATACTTAGATTAGGACAACGTAATAAAGATCTGCTTGAAGCAATAATTAGAAGAAGCAAAATCAAGACAAATGGAACCATATTTAATAACGAACACCAGTGTATAATACGCAGATAACTTAACACTAGTAGCAACAACAAAGAAAGAACTAGAGAAAATTACGGCAAGGATAGCTGCGGAAGCAAGGAGATTTGGGATGGAGATAAATCAAAGTGAGACAAAATATATGGTCATGGGGCAAATGGAAAAAACTTCCGATGATCAACCGAACCTAACTTTTACGGCCAACGACATGAAATATACTTTTGAACGGACTACGGAGTTTATGTACCTAGGAGTAATCATAGAGCAAAAAGGACAAGAGAAACAAGAAATACAGGCAAGGATCATCAAAGGAAACCAGAAGTATGGAGCCCTGAAAAATCTTATGAAATCCAAATATGTATCCAGAAATACCAAAGAGAGAATTTATACAACTGTTATAAGACCAACAGCGACATATGCTTGTGAGACATGGACTATGAACAAAGAGGAGGAAGAAAAAATTATAAGATGGGAAAGAAAAATGTTGAGAGCCGTTTATTGAGGCGTAAGGACAAACGAGGGATGTAGGAGAAGAACAAACCAGGAACTGGAAGACATGTATGAGAACCCCAATATTATAGCAGTCATCAAAGCGCTAAGAATAAGGTGGCTGGGACATGAGGAGAGGCTGAATGGGACGAAAAAAAAAAGAAGGGTAGACCAAGGGAGAGATGGCTGGAGAAGGTAGAAGATGATTTAAGGAAAATTAATATTAAACACTGGAAAGAGAAGATGGCAGACAGAAATAGGTGGTGAAAGTATCCAAAGACAATTCTTTTATAGTTGTATAAATTTTAGCGGTATAAGGTTAGACTGTACTCATTTCTGCCCTAGGCCTTCATGGCCTGTTGTGCAAACTAATAACATACAGATCTGTGAATTGTCGAAGATTTCGACCACGTGCAAAGTAATATTTTATGAACTTGGCGAAGGCTTCAAATCTAACTAAAACAATTATTCGTTCAGTTTTATGATTTGTTTATTAGATAGAGATAGCAGTGTTTTATAGCGATACCTAACAATAGCGTTTTCAAAAACTCATATATTATGGTTAATCTTGATTTTGAACCTAGGTGCTGATATTGAACCACTTAAAAAACCTCTAATTAAACCCCGGTTTAAGTAAGGCCATTCTAAATCGCTTTTGAACCTGAACTTTCGTGGTTGTGTACTGAACGCAAAACTGAAGATCAAGTTGAACTGATTCGGTGCCTGCACTGTCACATTTTGTTTCATTGGAAATGTGTTAGTGTTGGACAAAAAAAAATAATATTCAAGTGTTCGTCTCTTGCAGTATATAATTTTCTTACATATTTTGTTCCCAACTATTGGAAAAAATATGTTTCGGCATTTAGCAACTTTTCTTAAATAGACATTAGTACAGTTTAATTTGTTTTCCTGGAAGTGAAGTTCCTACTTTTTATCAAGATCTGATGGCAGGTTCAATTCAAGAAACCGCGAGTTCAATTCGAGCATCTGGTTGCCTAAAATGAACCATTTGCAACACCATCTTAACTTTGCTTTTCTCTTGTTTTTAACGAATATAAAAATAATTTATGCTACTCAAAATATTCCTCAAGGTTGAGAGATTTGTTTTGTAGTATCAATTTATTTTATTCTTTTAATGGCACAGATGTAAGGACAGTTTTTCAAAATTTGATTCAATATGAGCGACCTCACCCTGCAAGTAATCCCTGCTATCAGTATCACAGGATTTGGAGCCACAAATGAGTGAAAATTACAGATCTGCCACTAAATGTCAAAACTATGGAGCAGTTTTTACATCATGCTTTATCTCATTAGCTCCAGTTACGTTGGTTTACCTTTATCTTATTTAAACTTTTATAGTGCCTTTGCTTTCATACACATATCAATTTTTTTCGTAAAGTAAAGCGTAAGATAAATATTATTATTATTAGTTTGCACGACAGGCCATGAAGGCCTAGGGCAGAAATGAGTACAGTCTGATCTTATACCGCTGAAATTTATATAACATAGAATTGTCTTTGGATACTTTCACCACCTATTTCTGAGTATATCCTGGACTATTCCACGCCACCTATTTCTGTCTGCCGTCTTCTCTTTCCAGTGGTTAATACTCATTTTCCTTAAATCATCTTCTGCCTTCTTCAGCCATCTCTCCCTGGTCTACCCTTCCTTTTTTTCCTATTGGTCCCCGATTGAGAACTAGGTTTGCCACTCTCGTCCGATTCAGCCTCTCCACATGTCCCAGCCACCTTATTCTCTGCGCTTTGATGACTGCTATGATATTAGGGTTCTCATACATGTCTTCCAGTTCCTGGTTTGTTCTTCTCCTTCATCCCTCATTTGTCCTTACGTCTCCATAAATGGCTCTCAACATTTTTCTTTCCCATCTTAGAATTTTTTCTTCCTCCTCTTTGTTCATAGACCACGTCTCACAAGCATATGTCGCTGTTGGTCTTATAACAGTTGTATACATTCTCTCTTTGGTCTTTCTGGATACATATTTGGATGTCATAAGATTTTTCAGGGCTCCATACTTCTGGTTTCCTTTGATGATCCTTGCCTGTATTTCTTGTTTCTCCTGTCCCTTTTGCTCTATGATTACCCCTAGGTACAGAAATTCCGTGGTCCTTTCAAAATTATATTTCATGTTGTTGGATATAAAAGTTAGGTTCGGTTGATCTTCGGAAGTTTTTTTCCATTTGTCCCATAACCATATATTTTGTCTTACTTTGATTTATCTCCATCCCAAATCTCCTTGCTTTCGCAGCTATCCTTGCCGTAATTTTTTCTAGTTCTTTCTTTGTTTTTGCTGCTAGTGTTAAGTTATCTGCATATGCTATACATTGATGTTCGTTATTATATATAGTTCCATTTACCTTGATTTTGCTTTTTCTAATTATTGCTTCATATAGTATAATATATATAAATATAATAAGGATTTATTTGAGGCGTAATATTTAGGTAATAAAAAGGATAAAATAAGACATTTGTCTTCGAAACGCATGTTATGGCAGGTCATCCAGTGCCCACTTGGTTTCCTTTTTTATCCGTTTTTTTGCGTCAAACAAATTCTTATTTTATTTATATTACGTTTATGAATTTAGGAAGAAAATTAGTTTGCGTATAACATCAAAGGTATAACAAGATTTGAATCAAATAGGGATACCATTTATGAACGAAGACCTAACGGGTGCTATTTGACAAAAAGTTAGGAGTGAGTGTTCAGAGATGACGTACAAAAAAAATGTTTTGAATGTATGTTATGACAGACCCTATAGTACCTTCAGAATTACAACTCATTTCCTGCTTTAACCGTTTTTCTTTACGAAAATATCACACATCAAAGAAATTCTGGGACACCCTGTATATATTGAGATCAGAAAATATGTATCATGAATTTTTGTAACGATGCGATGGAACGACTTATAAATTATTTATGTTTTGGTATTGTTTACAATCATACTATTTCCCTCAAAAGAATGCATGGAGAGATATAACAGCATTGTTTATCTCAAGGTATTTAGCAAAGTCAAAAGGACACAGTGATAATGGCATGGCATTAAGTTCCCACTTTTCTAGAAAAATTGCTTGATCACCATCATGATCGATCATCAACTGCCATATCGAGATTTCTGAAACGTTTATTGCGGTTAAGCCCACACAATTCTGCTTACGCTGTGCTGAAATCACCGTAAAATAAGGAAACTGCTGTAAATTTGGTATAATTCGAGCAATTGTTTGGATGGCATAATTTGATGGGATAAAATTACATCATTATAGATACGGGTATTTATATCCATAAAATGGTATCTGACATTTTCTAATGACTAATGAGGATATATGTAAAAGCTCCTCGGAAAACGTGCCAGCCAATTTGTTCTGTAATAGTTGGAAACACACTGGCGGAGCAAAAGGGAGGTGAGAAGGTTTGGACGCCCCATGTAGACCTAATATCATATTTGTCTGGAAGATTATGTCCCAAATACTCTCCAAACTTCCAAGAGAGACTACACTCTGTTACCTGATACTTTAAACTGGCTTGACGTCTATTTGATAAGTATCAGCTGACGAAGAAGTGTATCTCAAATTTATTTTTTTACTAGTGGTGTTGATTGGCAATCCTGCGATCAGGAACGTATTAGTAATATTCTTATTGAATATCTCATTGCCAAAAAGTAATGACTATTGTTGTAAACAAGAAATTGCTTCAATATCCAGAAATTCGCAGCAAAAATGGTTAGATAACAGAAATAGATTATTTTATTGATTTGTATATTGTTAGAGACTATCAAAATACCCCTATATTTAACAATAAGCACGAATGAACAGCTTGCATCACTAGTGGGATATTTATTGACTAAAAACGTACAAGGTACAATTGGAGAAAGGTATAGAGTAAGTACATGGAGCAAAATTAAGATAATAAGGTAGTTTAACTGAAGCTTAAGCTTAAATGCTTTTATCTTCATTCTTACCTCATTTAAAGCGTACCTAATCATCATCATTCAGACCAGCCATACTGATATACTGAAAGACACGCCGGATTTTCCGAGAAAATGTAAAATAAGCATAGACCTCAGAGCATAGACGAAAACATCACCAAGTGTCAATTACTTGTTATTAGCAGTACTTCCATTCTGTGGGGGAATTCTATAACTCTAAGCGAAGCGATAGCGAAGCGATAGCGACATTTTTCAACGCTTTCGCTCGTTTCGGTATTCCATAAATGTCTTCGTTCCGACTCGGACATAACGAACGCAGACGAACGGTATAAGCGATAGCGAAAGATTTTGGATCTTGTTTGTCAAGCTTTGACGTTATTATTGCTGTGTGTCAAAGTGACAATTTGCTTAAATTTATTTGTGTACTTAATTAACAAGCAATGAATCGAAGAGAAAAAACTAATCCTTCGCAATGGTCGGCATTCCTGGATTTTGCAGAGTCTCATCCAGAGATATTTAAGCCAACTCGTGATTGCTCGTGAGTCATCGAGCTCCATGCCGAAAGCGTAACGAAGCGTTAAACTTTAGTTATGGAATGTCGTCAAAAATCGTTTTCGTAATTGATTAGCTTCGTCTTCGCCTGCTTTCGTTACTATAGCGAAAGTTACAGAATCGATCCACAGTACAGCCCTGCCTTCCGTCAAAGCTTAAAATTGATAGGTCAAGACTCAATCTAGGGTATTTTTAGTTATCACTAGCCGAACAGCTGTTCGCTGTTGACACGGCTGACAGTTTAAAGTATCGGGTAACAGGGTATATCTTCATTAGTAGTCCAAAATAGAAGAATCTAGGTGGTCAGAACAACATTTTCACAAATGTTCCAAATTTGTCTGCTGTTTTGAATTTTAGCCTCGTTTAGCGAAGATCAAAATTTTCCTATCCCTTGTATCTTCAGTTCAAATCAAATAATCTAAAATTTCTATTGGGATTTCTATCAAGACGAAATCTTGGGTCTTTGGATAATTTGAGAATGTTTTTTCCGAATTTTGGTATGGTATGTTGAGATTCAATCGAAAAACTCAAAATCTCTATTGGGATTTCTATCAAGACGAAACCTTGTGTTTTTGGATAATTTGAAGATGCTTATTACAAATATGACTGCTGTTTTGAATTTCAGTCTCGTCCAACAAAGATGAAATTTTTCGTGTCCCTTATATTTTCAGATTTAACTCAGAAAACCTAAAATATTCATTGTGATTTCTATTAAGACGAAACGTTGCGTCTTTAGATAATTTAAGGATGCTAATTGCAAATATGACTCTGTTATTTCAAATTTCAGTCTCGTTTAACGAAGATCAAAATTTTCGTATACCTTGTATTTGTAGATTCAATTCAAAAAACCTAGCATCTTTATTGGGAATTCTATTAAGACGAAACCTTGTCACTTTGGATAATTTGAGGATGCTTATTCCAAATTTGTCTGCTGTTTCGAGTTTTAGCCTCGTTTAACCAAGATCAAAATTTTCCTATCCCTTAGTATCTTCAGATTAAACTCAAAAAATCTAAAACCTATTGGGATTTGTATAGAGATGAAACTTTGAGTCTTTGGATAATTTGAAGATGCTTACTGCAAATATGATTGCTGTTTTGAGTTGCAGTCTAGTTTAACGAAGTTCAAAATTTCCGTATCCCTTATATTTTCAGATTTATGTCGGAAAACCTAAAATATTTATTGTGTTTTCTATCAAGACAAAACCTTGTGACTTTGTATAATTTGTGGACGCTTATTGCAAATACGACTCCTGTTTTGAGTTTCTGTCTCGTTTAACGAAGATCAAAATTTTATATACCCTGAATCTTCAGATTCAACTCAAAAAACCTAAAATCTCTATTGGGATTTCCATCAAGACGAAGCCTTCTGTCTTTGAATAATTTGTGGATGCTTATTGCAAATATGACTGCTGTTTTGAGTTTTTGTCTCATTTAACTAAAATCAAAATTTTCGTATGGGTAGATTCGACTCAAAAAATCTAAAATCATTATTGGGATTTCTATTAAGACGAAACCATGCGTCTTTGGATAATTTAAGTATGCTTATTGCAAATTCGTCTGCTGTTTTGTTTTGGTATCGTTTAACGAAGCTCAAAATCTTCCTATCCCTTGTAGGTATTTTCATATTCAACTGAGAAAACCTAAAATTGGCATTGGGATTTCTATCAAGTTGAAACCCTGTACCTTTGGATGATTTAAGGGTGATAATTGCAAATTTGACTGCTGTTTAACGAAGATCAAAATTTTTTTATCTCTTGTATATTCAGATTCCATTTAAAGAACCTAAAATCTTTATTGAGATTTCTATCAAGATGAAACCACATGTCTTTGAATAATTTGAGGATGCTTATTGCAAATTTGATTGCTGTTTTGAGTTTCTGTTTCATTTAGCGAAGTACAAAATTTTCCTATTCCTGTGTTTTCAGTTTCAATTTAAAAAACCGAATAAACCCAATAGTTTTCTTATAAAGTGTACATTTCAAATAGATATACAGGTATATAGAAAAGGAAAAGAAAGTAAAATATGCAGATGAAACAATATGATGGTTGTATGGTAGCTATTCAGAAAAGGTTAGACTAAAGGAAACTTATCCTTACTGTGTGAAATTTTTTAAGTGTTTGTGAGGCATATGATTAGAAAATGTAGGTCCGAAAAATATCTTCCGTATACGAGGGTTGCTTTATTGCACAGCATCTTCCTTTGTGTTGAAGTTTTCTTGAAAATTTCACCACATAAGTCACTTCTAGTTTTAGACCTAGTTGTTCTCACAGATTGATCTATTTTTCTGTTAATATATTTATTCTTACTGAAGAAAAGGAGTAAAAAAATATTTCAAACCCATATTTTGGGGCTTTACTAGGATAAATCGAACTTAATTTTTCTGTTTATAATAACATCACTGCTCTCAGTATGCAGTTTTGTAGACTGTGTGCATATAACCCTTGGCCATACAGTAAAAATTTACATACAGGGTTGGGATAAAGTATGGAACCAAGCAAATAACTTTGGAATGGAAAGAGTGATATTGCTGAAAATTTGCAGGCAAGTGTAGTGACGTCTAGTGCATCCGAAGACAGTATGTTAGCTATTAATGTACTTCCGGTTTAACCGGAAGTACCTTCAACTTTTTTAATTTAAATGAGACACTCTGTATATTTTTGCAGATTTTAATTCATCCTTTTTTTCCGAATACGTCCATAGTGGGTTTAGCATTAGTTTCTGTAAAAACGGGAAAGATAAAGCTTCTTTATCATGTCAGGTGTTTAAAATGCCGGTCATTCAAAGTCGGTTTTGGCGATCGCGTGAGAACTCACAAAGAAGTGTGTCAACTTTTAATGATTTACGTCCCGACAGGGGTCCTATAACACGTTTGACGGTGACTAAAAAAAAATACAAAAAAATTACCTCAAACGGGAAGGCCGCAGACCGCCACGGACGAATTTGTGAGACAAATTTTTTAAGAAACAAATACTAAACCCACTATGGACGTATTCGGAAAAAAAAGATGAATTAAAATCTGCAAAAATATACAGGGTGTCCCATTTAAATTAAAAAAGTTGACGGTACTTCCGGTTAAACCGGAAGTACATTAATAGCTAACATAATGTCTTCGGATGTATTAGATGTCATCACACTTGCCTGCAAATTTTCAGCAATATCACTCTTTCCGTTCGAAAGTTATTTGCTTGGTTCCATACTTTATCCCAACACTGTATATTGTGCATGGTTACTCCGTTTGTTCGGTGGATAAGGTATAGTATGTAAAACTATTGTTGCTCATAGTAGATACCCAAGCCCTTGCACGACTGAACAGATGTTGGCTCAGGAAAACAGTAATTTTGTAAGTAAACCACCAACACGCCAGTCATAGATAGGTACTGCGATTCACATATATGTATATATTTATATTGCAAATGTAAATTTTTCCATGTGTATATAAATCTTGTGGCCGATATTAATCCACAATCGTGCCTGTTTACGCCTTCATTATAAGGATAATTTCAGATGATAGACGATTAGTTGTTGCTTTGTAACCGCGCCGATGGCAAACCCGCCAGGGTGGGACTCGAATGCCGTAAATTTGTACGAAATTATATATCGAAACAGTAAATTCAATAACGTATACAACTGCAGTCGGCTTCTAACGTAACTGGATTTTACTTAGAAATTAATTAACTCGGAATTATACGAATTTCTAATTTGAATCCCAGAGAATCCTGTAGAGGTGTATTTAAAAACCATAACATGCTTACTCTTCCTTGTATATACATTTTAAAATCTTAGGAAGCGGGTAATCGTTGCCGATTTGTTAGGAAACAAAACTCAAGCCAGATGGCTGGGTAGCGGCAAATAAACAGCGAAGTGTACTCTTAAAACTCTATTTCCAAGTTTTCGGGATCATTTGATTCCTTCTTCAGGGCTACAAAGACAATTTAGCAATCAGCAACATTAGAAAAAATTAAGAATGAAAAGTTTTTACTTACAAAAGTTTGTGAGGATGTTGCTAGAAGATGTTATAAAACAAGCCAAAAGAGCAAGTAACAATACATATCTTGCATGAAGCACGTTATACAGACACAGAAATTTACGAAAAACATTACACAATTTACTGTTAAAAGTTAAAATCTTAATAAAATCGTAAAATGGCCGTTCGGTGAATATTTTGCGTGCCGGCAAATTAAAATCAATCATCAGAGTGAAAGAGCATATGGATGATTATCATACAAACTCCGACTTCCATTCATACCCCACTAGAAAAAGAAATTTCTTAAGACCGCCAAAACATAATACTTCCTTTTTTGAAAATAATCCATACTTCATGGGAATCAAATTGTATAACGCGTTACCCGAGAATATAAGAAGTATACGCAGCAAAAGTAGTTTCAAAAACAGTGTGAAACAGTTTCTGTTAGAGCATTGCTTCTACAGTGTAACTGACTATTTTAATTCTTCTTAAGTGTTACATTGCATTTCTCTATGTTATGAATGTGTATGTATGTATAAATTTGTTTGTTGAAAATGTTCGTGAAATTGTGATATAGTGTTAACGCATGTGATATACAAAAAATGTTGTACATAGATATACAAGACTACAGACATGTCCTATACCATGACAGATTTGTGGTTTAACAGGATGAAATAAATTATTATTATTATTATTATTACATTCAAAGCACAGAGTTGAACGTAATGTCGGTTATATGTATATATGTGTGTTGCTTAATATCTATATGGTCTTGTGGTCAGTATCATTCGTTTAACGACTACTCTACTTCTTCTTCTTAGGGTGCCGCCTCTCTTTGGAGGTTGGCAGTCAATAAAGCAATCCTAATTTTTGTTGTAGTTACTCTAAACAGTTCTATTAAACTACAATGGAACCAGTCCCGGAGATTCTTCAACTATGACATGCGTCGTCTCCAACCAATCTTTTTCCCTCAATTTTTCCCTGCATTATCTGCTCTACATTTTTTTTTGAAACAAATCTTTATTAACAAAATAAACATTTTTTTTTACATTTTTTTTTTAATTTCTCTAAACAGTGCTTGGAACACTGGCCTCGAGAAAACTAACCTAAAATATAAATGTACAGAGTGTATAACATTTATATAATTATATTATAAACTACAAAAAATGTGCTTTTTCAGTTTTGCAACAAAGGCACTAAAATTTTGTATTCGTTTTATGTCTCCAGGTAGATTATTAAACGTTTTCGACGCATTTACTATAGGATTGTAAACACCTAAGTTCGTTCTTGTATTTATCTGATAAATATTGTTTATGATTCTCGTTTCATAATTATGAACCTAGTTAGATAATATTAACACTGTATTTGACTTCTGTTGCTTATTAAGGACTTTAAATATTAGTTTACATTGTTCAATCTGCAACATAGCACTTAAGTTGAAGATATGAAGTTCTTTATATATAATTTATTTGTGTTAGTTAGCCTTTCATAGTTATAAAGTACCTTAGGTACTTTATTTTGTAATACTTGAACTTTATCAAAATTAGTTTTGCTACAAGTGCCCCATACAGGGAGTAAATATCTAAAATGAGATTCGAAAAACGCATTGTAGATCATATCTTTTGTTTTCTTAGTTAGGTAATCTCTACATTTAAATATAATAGAGATCATGGCTACAAGTTTATCATTTATTTTATTTATGTGTTGAGTCCAACTTAATTTATCATCTACAACTAATCCAAGATATTTAGTTTTTCTTTAATTTTTTTTACATGTTACAGTAAATCTCACAAGATGGGTTTGATAACTCCAGAGATTCTATCAACCTTAAATTATTGATTTATTTCCAGTATTAAGTACAATTGTAGAGGGTAGGTTTGTGGTGGGATCTTTAAACCATGGGTGGAAATCTTTTTGGATTGGAGATGCTATTTTTTGCTGGGAAATTGTTTGCAAACCTTATCTTCATAAGACTTTTTATTGCATTTAGTTGTGGGCTTGTCAGATATAATCTCTGGACCATACCCGATCCGAATAGATTCGTTGTCTTGACTCAGTACTTCTATCTCATTATCGGTGCTGACAAAACATTTTTACATCCTCCATCAAAAAACTAGATAATGATGAGGAGGGACCTTTGAAACATCTAAAAACGGACTTTGAGCGCTTTTGACATTTTTCGTTATTTTGTTTATTTCTCCTCCGCACTGGAAGGAGTTCCAGAAACGATACTCTCTTACCATTTCCTCGACGCTAGTAATACAGTGTCCAAATGTCATCACATTTAAGTTAGTAGTTTCCAAGTTACACGTTAGAATTATAATATATATGTATCAAATTATTCCACAGATATGACGTTCAAAGGCAACACTCGGATAGGTCTAAGAAGCACAAGATATCACCAATGTCTCTTAAATCGTGTGCCCATAGGCAAAGGAAATATCGTAGTCAAGAAAGATGTTCAATTTGAAATTTTTTGAGCATTTTATCATGAAAGACTCTCGATCGGTCTGTCTGTTTGTCAACGCTGCCATCTAGAAACTACCCAATATATTAACAAACATCTAAAATCCATCGAGTGGCGACAGGGAAATAAAAAAGCTAATCTGCATTCACTGAAGAAACGGAGTAAAAATTATTTCAAACCCATATTTTGGGGCTTTACTCGGATAAATCGAACTTAATTTTCCTGTTTATAATAACATCACTGCTCTCAGCATGCAGTTTTGTGGACGGTGTGCATATAACCCTTGACCATACAGTAAAAATTTACGTATATTGTGCATGGTTACTCCGTTTGTTCGGTGGATAAGGTAATCCTTCGTCCTTCTATAAACTGAAAAAAGTTATCTGAAATTAAAAAAAAATTAGCATCCTAGGAACACAGGGGGATGAAATTTAAGTGAAAAAATAAATAGAATTATCTTTAGTAAGGATAATTTCAGATGATAGATGACAGGCACGTATCCAGGATTTGGTTTTGGGGGGGGGGTCCAGATTATTGGTGTCACTTGGTTGACCTTTCGGGGGGGGTCCAGATTACAGTTGCCATCTTAAATCCTTAAATTTGCGGGGGGGGGGTGCAAATTTGTGGATTCCATTTTTTAGACGGCATTTCATAACATTTCGGGGGGGTCCGGACCCCCCTGTCCCCCCCCTAAATACGTGCCTGATAGACGATTAGTTGTTGCTTTGTAACTGCGCCGATGGCGAACCCGCCAGGGTGGGACTCGAATGCCATAAATTTGTACGAAATTATATATCGAAACAGTAAATTCAATAACGTATACAACTGCAATCGGCTTCTAACGTAACTGGATTTTACTTGGAAATTAATTAACTCGGAATTATACGATACATTCAAAGCACAGAGCTGAACGTAATGTCTGTTATATTATATATGTATGTTGCTTAATATCTATATGGTCAGTATCATTTGTTGAACGAGTAGTCTATATGCTACAGTAAATCTCACAAGATTGGTTTGGTAACTCTAGAGATTCTATCAACCTTATAGTCTAAGATCTGAATATAAGACGACCTTTACCGAACTGGTTAATGGATGAAAATATTAAATATAATATAATAAATTTAATATGTTAAAAAACATATCGCGAGTGGGTTGGCTGAAAAATTTCAGTCCAGGATATGATTAATTGAATATTGAAAAATTATTTTTTTTAAACATTTCACTGGTTTGGTTAATAGACAAATCACATACCAATCGCAAGTATGAAGCCCATAGAATATGCAAACGTTAGGTTGGCTACGTTTTTCCCAAAATATTGCTGTCAGTGAATACGCGCGCCAGAGAGGTCCGAGCGAACTATCCCGTGTATCAACAAAGGACGCAGCATAGCAGCTGCGTGTAGCTCGGCCATTGAATGAAAGAGAGTGCGCATGTCATGCGTCCGTGAAACTGAAAAGGATAGCGATACACTCGTAAAAGCTGTGCAATATTTTGGAGCACTAATAATTTATTAATATTAAATTAAGTTATCATGCTATTAAATAATAAAAGATATATAAAATGTGTAACATTCATAAAATCAAAATATATGAATGTTATAAATATTTTTTCATTAATTAATAACTTGCATATGCGTGTATATATTGCATGTGATATTAAAATATATTCATATTTTTCAAATCAAAAAGTGATAGTAAAGTGATAGTGATACATATATAATACTTATCTCAAAAATTATGTTTGTTCTATCAGCTGCGTAAATAAAAACCAAAAAAGCAAAAGTTCAAAGTCATCAAAAAACTAAAACGAATAAATAAATAAAAAAATAAGTAAATAAATGTATATTTACACCAATAATGAATATGTTTTGTTATATACAAAAATTGTATTCTAAATACAGAGGTATTTTAATTAAAAAAAATAAAAGAATGAATGAACATCTGCATCAGATTCATCTGAAGTAAAAGTTCGATCTTCAACTTCTGAGAATTCTTCGTCATCGACTTCTTTTTCTGTCGTTTCTATTATGTCTTCTATGTTTAAAGGCGTTTGATCCCCAAAAAACCCTGTTGGTTTTAAATAACCGTCGAAAAACCAGCCACAGTTTTCAGGCTGCAGTTTCACGCACACAGGATCCGTTGCATTAAGCCACATGGAATTGACAAAAATGGTTCTTAAAATTTTTTGCTGCAGCATTGTGTTAGAGTCAAAACTTTTGATTTTCTTTAAAAACTGTTCGCTGTCTTCTCTTGCGGAGTAATTTTTAAAAAAAGTCCTGGTGCAGTTCTTTATGCCATATATGTTAGAAGTAAATTCGTGAACGATGTCCATTTTTTCTTCTATGAAAATATCGGCTTCATCTGTTAACGACGTGAAAACCGTTTGGAACTTTTCATTTCTGGAAAATAGCTAGAAAGGTTTTACTTTTCCTTTATTATAAAATGCTGCCATATAATCGCAGCCTGTAAATACATGGAAAGCAGGTAAACTTTCACATAACGTCGATCCCAACTTCAATGCTAACTCGGTGCAATTGTTGCAATCAAGATGCTGGTTATTTGTCTTCTTTATTGCTGAATTGGCTAGCCAAATTTCTGATTCCGAAATTTTGCGCATATTTCCCAACAAAGTTATTAAAACGTCGGTATGAGAGGCTTTTGTTAAAATTCTTGAGCCTGGTGCCACCTTATGAGCATGAAAAATTAAAAATTGGTATGTGATTTGTCTATTAACCAAACCAGTGAAATGTTAAAAAAAATAATTTTTCGATATTTAATTAATCATATCCTGGACTGAAATTTTTCAGCCAACCCACTCGCGATATGTTTTTAACATATTAAATTTAGTACAAAATGGTTTTCATGCATTAACCAGTTCGGTGAAGGTCGTCTTAAATTCGGATCTTCTACTATTAAATCCTGCGCAGAAGCGTACCGTGCCTTGGCGGGGCTCCGTATAAAATTTTGTTTGGAGGTCCTTAGGAAGGGTAAAGATTTGTGACAAAAGAAAAAAATTGCATAAAACTAAAATTTACCCATCATAATTATCTGTCACTTTTTCCAAAATTTTTACAAACAATTCAAATTAAATATACACTCTCATCCTTGCCTTTTTTTCATCAATCTGGTTTATTAAATCATTTAATAGCTGATGATGACTTTAGTTTTTCTAAAGACAATAGTGACAGGTCTTATAGGCGTTCCTGTGACATCGAAGTTCTTTTTTTTCAAAACTGATACTAGACAATAATGGGTCATATTTAAACCATCATAGCTTCTAAACTTCATTACCTAGAGCTAAGAAGTAAGCTACTTTTTTAGGAAACGTCATGTACTATCGCTTAGAAATAAAAAAAAATTAGGTTAACAGCTCATACTCTTTGAAAAAGCTAAAAATTTAAAAACAAATTCAATTACATAATTAGTTTCTTTTAACAATTTTGTATGGTGTACGTGTTTCGCTATCGAATGAGACTTATTTTCTGTTTGTAGAATCTCCACGTAGGTAGCTATGGATAAATTAGTACAATAATATTGCGTCAATTAAACAGAAAAACTACATTTGAGGGTTTATTTGTCGATAAAAATTAACATATTTTATACCCCTAAAGGCTCCGACATCGATGACCGGAGTGATGTATAAAGGAAACGGCAATTAATTTATATTCTTATATACTTAATAAAACTTATAACTACTACCAGCACCTTAGACGGTCGAGCATCGGGATTGGATAATCGCAGCAGACAATATTTAATGTCCCTGTTATACTTGTGTTGCCTATCCCTTTCTAGACTCGACAACCTTCCGCTCTCTTCTCTCGTGCCGCTGGTCAATTTATGATGGTCACACAGTAATTGTAGTTATTTACGTCATGAAGAACTCTTCACATATTAACTTTAGATCTTTAGTAAATGCATTGTTGAGGGCATAGTTGATTGTTCAGTACAGACAGTATACTCGTAAGGGTGAAATTAGGATTGTAATACAGTAGAAATTAAATCATATCCCAGCTTTTTTACTATTAAGTAGAAAAGAAATTTTGAGATAATCAAGTACTGCAGAGGTTTCTTTACTCCACAAGCCGACGTTTCGGCGTAAAGTAAATGCGTAAAATAAACGTCGAAACATCGACCTTTTGAGTAAAGAAACTTATGCACTTCTGCAGTACTTTATTATCCCAAAATCCGAAGAATCTTGTCTACTAAATTGGGATTATAGGTAGGCTAGAAAACTTCGTAATTCCAAGATTTTTCCTGGTAAGTACGGAGCATCATTATCATAGTCACAATGTCTTAACAGACATGTTGTGAACTCGTAAAATGCATTAAGCCGGAGCTAGTGTATTGCCGACACGAATATTATCAATAGTTTTAAGCAGTGTAGCTCGCCATCGTTCGCGATTTACTGTCAGTTTAGTGGCGCTCTTGATACTCTTGGTAAGTGTTTTTTTATGGTCAGCCTCCCGCAAAGGCTGAAAGCCTATGGCGCTGTAGAAACGCTGCGAGAAGATAAGTGTCGGTTCACGTTAAATTTGAAACGCTGCAGGTTGTAGCCGCCGGGAAACAAATTCCCCGGCAGCTGATTCCACAGCGTCGAAGTTCTCCAAAAGAAAAAATGCTGGAGGAGACTGGTTCGGGGAGTAGGGACCTCGACCTGGTAAGGATGAGCTCGCAGAGCTCCTCTAGTGTTCCTGGTTCGGACGGCCTTTGGTGTTATTATCTGGGAGAGCTCACTCGAACATCTTCCGTGATATAATCTGTAAAACAGGGATAGGTCAGCCACCCTCCTTCGATGTTCCAGGCTGTGTAGATCCTTTGAGAGGTTAGGCGTATCGATTAATCTAATTGCTCTTTTCTGGATAGTGTCCAGAAGCTTAAGGGAGTGCTTCGGAGCGCATCCCCACACATGGGAGCAATACTCCAGCGATGGTTGGATCTGTGCCTTGTAGAGCAGCAGCAGTTGCTCTGGTGTATACAACTTCCTACAGCGGAACAAAACTCCAAGCTTCTGGGATGCCGTTTTAGCAATACTGACGACGTGGTCGTGCCAGGACGTGTTATTAGGTAGTTTTCGTTGTTCTTAGTTAATCTTACTGCTTCGGTTAACAAATACGTTGTCAGAACCGCCATTTGACAGATAAATAAATAGTTTTCGGAGCAAGACACCACTGTAAGATGTCCCCTAACCTTATTTTGAGCTACAACTTTGACACCATAATGTCAAAATAGCAGATGAGTATTGTAAAGATTGTTGTTTGAAAGAAAACGACGGATAATAAATAAATAAAACCAGTGTCACTGTCAAAACCAAATCAGGTTATGATCTAATTTTTATTCGTGCTGTGCATGCGTGTCGCTTCGTTAATCGCTATGGCTATCGTCCGTACAATACCGGCATTTAGCGGTTACGATATATGTAAAACGAAATGCAAATGTCAAAGTTGTCAAATAGCTTTAAACGGAACATCACTTTGTAAGTAACGAAAACTGCGTATTATTGATGTTCATCCCCAAAACCTTGACGGAAGATGATTCGACTATGGGGTGGGCCTCCATTTCCACGGTTGGTAAGCCATCGTGAGTACGGAGGCAAGTCATTTTTTTGAGTCCGACTCTGTCCTACAAACATATATCCACCGGTTGTTCCCCGCGCCTCTAAGGAAGAAACCAGAATTTAACGGACCTCACACGGCGGCTCAATTTTTAATTTAAGGCCGGAGAGAGGTATCGAACACCGATATTTACTAGGTGATTTCTTAATACAGATCGAACGCCGGCGTCGCCGCACGGCGTCGATCGGTTTCCACTCCACACCGACTTCTTCGGTCTTCGGTCTTCGGGTACAATGCGCTTTTTGATCTGGCCACTAATTGTCGAACCGACGCTTTTTGATACGTTTTTTTCGGCGATCCGAGCTGCCTTAGATGGATTTTATTGTGTTTTGATCACGCACCTCGGGTCTCGGGTGCGCTGGTGATGGTGAAAGGCTACCAGGTTCATATTTTTCAGGTTCGGAGTGTTCTTGGTATAGAGAAGAGATTTTGCTTTCCATAGTCCATACTGTTAAGTGAGGTAGGTCATGCAACATGACGCAATAATGAAGTGGCAAGCTGCGACTTGCATCATGTTGAGACATTTTTATAATACGTGCTAGTATAGCCACATACAATGGGGTATTCTGATAAAATATATATTACTGAATAATCTTCAAAATCCTGTGGCGGAGGCTTTGGTGGAGATTTGTCCACGACCTATACCAGGCGCGTCCCGATGACTGATTGGTTGTCTCCAGAGGGGTGAGGTGCCTCTTGAATAGTAATGCCCGCGAATCATGAGGAAACCGAAAAAGAGGACTCCGCGTTCCGCTGGCTGGGATAGCTAAGTCCGGGCAGTGCTACGAGGATGAAGAACCTGGCAGTGCTAAGAGGATGAAGAACCTGGTGAGGAGACGAAGATGAGTATGGAAGGGATTACACAGCGACCTGGTGTCACTAAATCCACGAAAAGGAAAACGTATTAGGTCTTGGACAGTTTGCAGAGCCTTGCAAGTGGCAATACCACCATTATACTTGCTGGATCAAGAGAGGACACTGATCTGCCATTCTCAAATAGGCAATGCGATACTCGTATGCCGCACTAAAGCTAAAAGAATGGCAGCAAGTTAAGTGACAAAGCGTATGGAACGAGACCACTGATGTCGTGGACGAAACGACTAATACTGTCGATAAAAAAATAGGCGGAATGCAGTAATCGACAGACGTCCTATTTCTTAACGTAGGCACTCTCTGGGCATGGGTCTTTTCGAGCGTATAGGGAAAGGGGTGATGGACGAGATATGTCTGTACTGCGAGGCAATTTCTTTGGGTCAGCCGGGAGCCATACAGAAATAGGGCAAACTGGAAACTGGAGGGCAAGCTGACCCCAGAGACTATAATCCCGCTGATGTTACAGAGCGTAGAGACATAGAACATCATACATGGGATGGTCAACAAATAGTCCCTGCGAAGGAGAAAGAGGAACGACTACAAGATTGAATGAAGATCCGAAGACATTCATGGCTTAATCATTACCTCATCACTCTGTGAAGAATGTCGTTCACGATGACGCCTGGTGCAGATGGAGATAGAGCAGGGAACGGGTTTTTGCCGATCGGGTCGTGGTGGCATGTCGGATGGACGCATTTGTGTCCGTTGGACATGACATCAGAGGACTCAAGCTGGTTCAACGTCGGGCGGGCAACCTCGGTCTCACACCTTGGGGTGTGCGAGTACTTTTGTCAAGCCGATTTTCCTAAACCTATAATAAAAAAACCAGTGACAGACAGAGTCAGTGATGCCGGATCATATAAAGTAAAATTCTGACAAGTAACTGGGAAAATTTTTCATAAATCATGAGTAAACTGCTAATTACTTAATAATGTGAAAAAATGGAATAAAAGTCGAGTAAAATATTTTTAGTGTACAAAATTGAATTCTTATTAAAAATCATAATAAAAAATTGGAAAACTAAATAAACACAAAATAAAGTTTCCATCCCTTAAAAAAAATAGGCAAACTTTAAATAATGTGACAACCTTGAATCTACGCTTAATGCAAAATACCGCAGTCATATTCTGTCATAAAAAATCACTTTTGGTTGGTTGATTTCTGAGGCGAGATTCAAATGAATTATCGTTAGGAGATGATTTTTAAACCCGCTTTTTATTCCCCGTGGGCAGAAAAAACTTGGACAAACATTGCTATTATTGCAAGTTAGGTGCAGATCATCCATTTCAATGATTAAACAGATACCCCCATGCTTGTAAAATCGAGAGTAATAATGTGACTCCTAAACTGGTCAAATAATTTCTGATTTAAACAAATGACAACTACCTCATGAAGTTGCATGTCGGAATGTTAATACATAAAATGCTGAGCTCACAATAGTTTATTAAATACCCATCAGTATCAGTAAAATAATTAACCTCACCTCATACGCTATGATGTTTTCCACAAATCAGGTCAATCTAAAGCAAGGTTACCAGCACATGTTTTTGTTCCCTCTTTATCATTCTTTACCGGTGCACTACTTAATTCAAAAAGCTAACCTTTTGCTTCATTTGATTTCTTTTTATGCATCGCAGAGTACGTAATGTCACGTCTGTCGCTGAAAAGGTCAGAATATGCAAAAATTAATTTTTGCCTTCGAATATGTACGTGTGTATGCACAAGTTGCACACTTTCAGCAATAAATAATCCTTTCACTGACGTGTACCGGTAACATACCCGGTTTGGCTCAGATCGCGCTGCCTTCTTGTTGCCGTGATTTATCGATTTCCTAGTAATTTGTTACACCTATTCGGAGTGTCCCGTTTAGTACCTCTGAGAGAACTTGATATATATGGATATGATGGAAAACTTATTATAGGTGTGTTGCTAAAGAAGTGTTAAATTGAAAGCTCTACTAATTAGAATCAGTAAAAAAGTTCGTCATAAATCTAGCTATCTATCCCACATAACAAAAGTACGTATCGAATCAATGGATATGTATATCCACAAATGGAGCAACAATGTCCAATGGATGTCAGATAGACATCAAAAAAATATACATTGCATGTACGTTTGTCGCGAACTTTCACATCCATGGCATATCCATAGAATGTACATATGTACGTCTAAAGTACATGCATAGTATATGTAAGGTATATGTCCAGGTATGAACATATATATTCATAATAATATATAGCATGTATTTACTTACAAACCAAAATATATACATTGTACATACGTACAGTGAATATGTATATCCACAAATGGAGCATGAACGTCTAATGGATGTAAAATCGACAAACAAATTTACATTTCATGTACGTTTGTCGCGAATCTACACATCCATAGTATATCCATTAGATGTACATTCATGTACTTTTAATGCACATGCATAGTTTATGAAAGTTCAATGAAGAGGCAGAAAGCCTTCGTTATCTGATGTTATTAATTCAATTTTTAGTTACAATAATAATACTTGGCAAAATCGATTGTTATGATTGTTGTCTCTTTCCTGTTGAATGGCATCTCTAAAATCACAAAGAAATCAAGGTTATAAAGTTTTGTAGGTAGTTTGTTCCGCTTACGACTTACCATTAAACGCTGGATGCGAGTGTTATCAGTAGCTAGAAGATAAGTAACATTGCACGATATTTCACTGGATCAGATAATCAGGCACAACCAGCACCAGCACACACACACGCTAACTACGACGAATGGCCCGAAATCAGTAATGGCGGCACTAGCTGTCCTTCGCGCAGGCGTAAACTACTAGACGTATATATGATACATAGACCAACATCTTATGTATATTCACATATGTATATACCTACGTGAATATACATAGTATATTACAGTAGTGTACATCATTTTTCACATGTACATTTAACGTCCTAAAAATATTCAAAATATGCATGTTCAAACTGGAATATCTAATGTTCATTCTGTGGATGTACATATCCATATAGTGTTATGTGGGATCATGAACCATTTAAAAAATTTTTATCGAAACGAGAAAAAGCTGACTTTGATAAGTATAGTTTAGTAATACTTTGAATGAAAGTAGCTAGGTGACAATAGTAAGATAAGTTTGTAAAAGGTGTTTGTGATTACTGTTGTTTTATAAGTTATTTTAGGGCTTATAGTCAGAATCCATGCACAGGTCATCTGCTTTGTCAGAATTTCAAAATATTTTACATTAAGTACTATAAAAATGGCTTTTCGGGTAGATGTAGTAATTTGAAATGTACGATTCAAGTAGTAAAGTAACAGAAACAGTCTGATCATTCATAATTTGTTGTCAATAACCTTAGGTGTAAACATAAAAGTACTTCCGACAAAATATAGAAAAGAAGTAAACAGAATAGATCATAAAAAATTTATCTAAAAATTCGAAAAGAATATTCAAACTACAGAAGTTCAATCATTTCAGGAACTAATTGACTTAATCACTTCTTGTAAAAAAGATTCGGAATTCAAAAAGACGTATAAGATACGTGAAACTAACGACTGGTTAAATCAAGAAATTCTCGAAATGATTGAAAACCGAGTCAAAATTTATAAACGAAAAGTTAAAGAACCGGGAAACACGAATTTGGAAAATGAATTTAAAAAACTTGAGAATCAAGTCAATAATAAAATTAAAGTATTAAAAACAGATATTTTAAAAATCAATGTGAATAAGTAGGCACAAATATAAAAAACAATGGGGCCACATACAAAGCATGTCACCGGTATTTTTGTATGAAATACGCGCAAAACGCTCTATAACACACAAAAACTACTTATTTAGGCACCCCGGTAGATCCGACCGATTGTATTCCGTGCACCGTGTTGCGTGTTAGGTGGTGTTAGGCGGACTGACCCTGCAAACCACAGCTGTTAGCTCGAGATCGCCGGGCGCCAGAATCCGCCAGCTTGCGTAGTATTAGAGAGCACAGCTGAAAAGACCACATTGGGGGCGGAGCTTAGAGTGACCCTACTTGTCTTTGTTAATGTACGGTGGTATTGTAGACTTCCCGTGAGCTTTGATATCTATTAGCTGATTTGAAGTCCTGAATTATTGTGTACTTATTCGCTATTGTATACTAACTACAATTATATCTCCACCTGATGTTTGAAGTTATTATCCAAGTAGACAATAATAGACAGTGGAACGTCCATTTTATACTTCAGATACTCAGGATCCACTTATAGTACTTGTTTTGTTCTGTGCTCACCATACCATATAAAATTTTATGTGAAGCTTATCAGAACTTATAATTATTGTTAATTACTTTTATAATAGTAATGGTTACTTGCACTGACTTGATGACTACTAACTGATTCAATTAACTGCACCATTGATATAGGTCGACTGGTCAAAGCTTTTAAACTGCTTAATAGGTCTGCATGTAAGCCTTATGAGGAGGCAACAATTATTCAATAAAAACACGTTTTGGCTAGTTTATTTTTTTAAACTTATCCTGAGGGTGATATCAACAGTTCATTAACATTTTTGAAAAGGTAAAATCTTTCACAGTACATACTTTGAAGACACATGTATTGCTTAATCCTAGGACAGCTACCAAGATAGCAGCTTTTAAGTATTAGTTCCATAATTGAAGATAACGTATGTTGCAAAAGTTTTGAGAAGTTTTCCAAAAAACAAAAAAAAATGTCTCACAATAATATATCTGAACTGTAACAAGAACTACAAAAAAACAATATTTCTTAATATAAAATGATATTAAAGTACTGCTAATGGGCCATGATCTTCCACGGCTCGCAATTTTCTCTAATGTTCCTCATTAGGTTTTGGATAGATTCTAAATCAGATTCTCTGATCTTTAGCATTATTCTGCCTTTTATCTGGTGTTCGTTTTGAGCTTCCCAGCCATTGTTATAAAATTTGGCACTCAGTTGAGCCGAAAAAGTTTCGCTTGAGGAAGATTGGGAGGATTGTGTTTCGTGATACAAAAGGTATTCCGTGTTGTTCTAGCCAGTTTCTCGTACGCTAAGCATAATGACTGGGCCAAAACGTTATATTGTCATTAGCATGGTGGGTATTAATAAAATTGAGTAGTTTAGGCCAACACCTTTGAGTATAGACTTCTGCGGTAACCGCTTTGGCCCTAACTCGTCCAACGTATGGCTGTGGAATACCGTTGTCTGATATAGCGCACCACACTAACACTTTGCTTTCAAACTTTTCTTTTCGTTTGAATTTTACATTATCTGGTCAGGCTTCAAAGTCTCTTGTATAAAAACCATCACTACCTTTGATTTCTGAGTTCGAGAATGTGAAACACTTTTCATCGTCAAGAATAATTTTTATGTTGCCAGCAAAATGAGTACGACGTAAATTGCGACAGCATTGAGGAATTCTTTCTAACTGATTTGGGGAATACTTTGGGCATTTTCTTCTTTTTCAGAATTTTAAGTTATTTCTCTTCAATTCTCTACAGATTATGCTAGCATTGACGTGAAAAATGCGTTCAAGTTTTCGTGTTGAAGTTCCAACTCGATGTTCACTTCTGTTGACTATTCTTTGAACTGTAGCAGCATTCAACGCTCTTGGACGTCCACTTTTTGGTAAATTGATACAAGGAATACCTTCTTCGCATTCACGGATCGCTCGATAAATTGTGGCAATAGAAATATTTTGATTTATTTATTATTTACGAACTATTTATCTTTTTTTTTTCGTTCGACCAACTAGACTGTAAATACTCTTCCGAATATCTAATTTGTACGACATTTTGACAACTTATATCATAACCAAAATGGTTTTATTGGTACGTTTAGATGTTGACTGGTTACCATGGTAACGATTTCTGGATTGTTTCCAACGGTGAAACTATCACCCGAGTTTTGAAAAAAATTCTCAAAACTTTTGCAATATACGTTATTGAAGAATACAAAATACCCTGATAATTATCGTCTTAGCTAGGAAACCAGTTAATTGTTGATTTAGGCAAAGACACATCATTATTTTGTGTTGCTTTACGTTTTCGCAACAAAATAAATATTACTAACTTCTGTCAACCTAATTACGCACAACAGTACTTACTAGTTAATACAAAGACGTAAAATGTACCTACAACAGAATATCCTCCAAAATCCACGTCACAATTTTGCCTCTTCAGAGTCGATCTTCCTATACGGACTATTATGCAAGGTAAGCGAAGTGAGAACCTTGTTAATCGTCTTCCTGTTCTGTTACGGTTCATTATACGTAATCCTTTGATATAGACCGATAGCGCTTCTGTACCGAAACTGAATTCCAGTGAAGCGCGGACCAATTTAAAAAACCTCAAACGAGACGACGGAGTTCCACAAAAAGCTCGCGGCCATTGTCAGTTCAATATGGTCAAATATCCAAGTGGAATATTACTGGCTGTATCCTAAATATTGCTGAAGAACATTTACTTACTGCCGATACATTAACTGTTTAGGCAACTTTTTTTGAAATGGTTTATAGTAGTCACTAGTTTACTGTACAAATGATAGTGGAAAAATTTTGCAATATAGCTTTATTTATTTATATACAGGGTGTTCCCTGATTACTAGTACATAGAGCTGTAGATTCTTTGGGTACAAATATTGAACTACAGGGTGTCAAAGTTGTAATGATCATTTCGTTTTTGGTTTTGAGGCAAGAAATAAAAAATCCGTTCTTGGTTCGGATGCTGTAAAGGTCACAACTTACGGCACTTACTATAAATTCACCCACTTTGAAATAATATAACCTTTTTATGTTACGGTATATTCATGTAAATGTTGAAGATTATGCTTTCCAAGCATTTTTACGTTAAAAAATGTATACTTTGTAGATGTCGCTCCCATAAAAAATGTACAGGACATTGCCGTCTGAGAAACCACTTGCGGAAAAGAGGTCTAGAACTAACTCAATAAATACGTCCCAATTAATTTCTTGTACCTCCTGTCGCAAATCATTTCATGCTGCGTGTGTCAACTTAACTGTCAATGACCTTAATTTTTTATCTGAAAGCAATGAGAAGTGGCTTTGTCCCCTATGCAGTAAACAGGGCCGCTCCACTCGCAGTGGTTCCACATCCTCTGCATCCACTTGCTCACCTGCACATCAGACAGGACCTGACCATACTTCGGCTATTATGGCTCAACTCGTTTCGATAGCTAAGGATGTTAAAGATATTAAAAGCGCTCAATCTAATTTAGCTAGTGATGTAGCAGATTGTAAATCCTTTTTGGAATTACATGCTACAAAAATAGCTCAACATGACGTCTCTATTCAAGCATGTGTCGACGATATCCAGTCCCTCCGTAGCACTCAGGGTGACATTTCATCTAGCCTGTCTACTTTGGAGCAGAAGATTGGTGTTCTTCAGGATGCTGTTCATGCTGCGGCTGCAAATACTACTGCCTCAACTTCGTCTAATAATAGTATCCTGCAAATTTCTGCTAACAGTGAGATGATTGAAAGATTTCGGCGGTCCCATAACATAATTATAAAAAATGTTGCTGAGAATAGCGATACTAGTGACGTTGACATTGTGACTGAAATGCTGAACGTCATAGATTCGTCGAGTACAGCTCAACTTTTAAATATTTCCCGACTAGGTACGCCACAAGCAAACCGGCCAAGGCCCCTCAAAGTCTCATTCTCAAATCCACTCACTGCCAAAAATATTCTCCGTCGTAAAGGCGCTCTGCTTACGCATCCGAATTTGCGAGAGTTTCTCGTGCAGGATGATAAGACACCACAGCAAATGTCTGAGCTTACCCAGCTTCGTGATGAGCTACGTCGGAGGCAAATCGCAGGAGATAAAAATATCACGATCAAGTTTGTTCGTGGCTCTCCGCAAATAGTACCTCTTCCTGCTCATCAGCTCAATTCAAAAAACTAATTCCTCTAGAGTGGTCTGTCTGCTACAGTAACGTCCAATCCCTTATGTCTAAGTATCTTGAATTGTTAGCTTTTGCTAGCACCTATAGTCCTACATTCATTTGCTTATCTGAAACCTGGCTCCATTCTGATATATCTGATATGACTGTCAATATACCCGGCTACTGCGTCTACCGCAACGACTCTTGTACAACCCCAGGTCATGGAGGTGTGTGCATATATGTGAGCAACAATGTTGTCCATAATTTTAATGTGCTATCCGTTTCTGAAAAACTTCCTGGTATTGACAACATTTTCTTGTCTATAACATGTCCTAATTTCAACTTTAGTCTGGGTTGCATATACAGGCCCCGTCCTGCAGCTTCGGATAGTGACTTATGCAAAATCATGGAGGGTCTTTCTGCAAAATCCAATAATTTGTATGTAACTGGGGATTTCAACTTACCTGATTTAAAATGGCCGCTCAAAGTTATACCTGTTACTAACTCTCCCTCAACACCTTTTTTGGAGCTTATGCGCGATACCTGCATTACACAACTGATTGATCGTCCCACCAGGTTTCGCAGTGAACAGACTCCTCGCCCACTAGACCTCATATTCGTCAATGATGCTGGCTTCGTTTGTGATATTGATTACCTACCGCCTTTCGGTAAATCCGATCATTGTACGCTCCTTTCCAGACTACAATTCAGCATACCAAATTTGCATTCCAATGTGGTAAAGACACTTAAGCTTATCAATTTTACTCAGTTGAACCGTATTTTGTCAGGTATTGACTGGCATGCACTTTTTGAATCTCAGAACACACAGAGGATGTGGGACATCTTTATTGATAAACTAAACCTAGCTATGCGCGATTGTAGTTCGTATAGGAATATCAAGTACAACCAAACTAAGCCCTGGATAGGTGAAAGCATATCTCGATTGATACGTCACAAGAAATCCTTGTGGCAAAGATATTCTAGGAGTAAGTTGCAGACTGACTACACAACGCACAGAGAATTCTCGAACTATCTTAATAAAATACTGACTACCGCTAAGGCATCGTACGAGAAACAGCTTGTAAAATCTAAAAACCGGAAGAGACTATATAATTATCTCAGGTCTTCGCTGAACTCCAAGGTATCCATTCCTACAGTACGAAAACCTGATGGTACGATTTGTGGGGATCCTGTTGCTTCAGCCGAAGTTCTTGCTGATATTTTTTCTGCAGATGTTAGTAACGCACCTGATGGGATCTCACCTCAATTAAATTCTCCTCGCATAGATGCATCGTTAACGGACGTTACGTTCACCACAAATGATGTTCTACAACACATCTCTGAATTAAAAATTTCCACTTCTCCTGGTAACGACGGCATCACGGCAGCCATCTTGAAAAAATGCTCCACGTCATTGGCTACACCTCTGAGTCTAATATTTACATCATCCTTCAGATCCCATTATCTTCCATCTTGTTGGCGGCGTGCATCAATAACTCCCCTTTTCAAGAAAGGTGACAAACACGATGCTAAAAACTATCGTCCGATTAGCCTTACTCCAATAGTTGCGAAATTAGCTGAAAAAATAGTTGCCAGCAAGCTGCTCCTTTTTGCTTTTTCTAATAATCTATTTAACAACAATCAGCATGGTTTTCTTCCTGGGCGCTCTATTATCACTAACTTGTTAATATGTGTTAACGATTGGAGCAAACTGTCTGATATTGGAACACCAATTGACATAATTTATCTAGATTTTTCGAGAGCATTTGACAAGGTTCCCCACGAGAAGCTACTGCTGAAATTGGAGCATCTGGGTGTTAGAGGTGATCTGTTGTTATGGATTAAAGCTTTCCTCAAAAACAGAGAATTCGTTGTACGAGTATCTAATGCATTTTCATCCCCTAGATCAGTTTTAAGTGGTGTCCCGCAGGGCTCCGTGTTAGGTCCTATACTTTTTCTTTTATATAGCAGTGATCTGCCTACCCTCATGCAATCCACTTGTTCATCTTATGCAGACGACACCAAAATATATAACACTCCTTTGAGTATGTCTCATGTCCTGCAAGCTGACCTTGACAGACTGGCTCGATGGTCCAGGGATTGGTCTCTTCCTCTAAATTCGGCAATATGTTGTGTTGTGCACCTTGGCAGAAACAATCCCATGTATGATTACTACTTAGATGGTCACATTATTCCGAGTTCTACTGATCACTGTGATTTAGGAGTGATTATATCTAGTTCGCTATCTTGGTCTGAACACATAAATCAAATCTGTTCTAAAGCTAAAAAATTTTTGTATCTCATTGAGAAGTCGTTTCATGGATGTGACCCATCTGTAGCTTCTTTCCTGTATAAAACATATCTACGTCCTATACTTGAATTCGCTGGTCCAGTCTGGTACCCAGTCCTTCAACGTGATCGCGACCAACTGGAATCTCTTCAGCGTCGTTGCACTAGGCTACCCTACGGATCAAGACGTCCATCGTACGAAGAACGGCTAGAGTTGTTTGATCTTCATACCTTCCATGAGAGGCGCACCCGAGGTGATCTAATCATTACTTACCGGGCACTACATGGACTTTTCGGCGTTGATCTTTCTGCTCTGTTTTGCCTCAATACTAACCGCTTGAGAGGTCACAACCTTAAGCTTAAGAAGGAGTTCTTCAGATCCACTATAAGGCAGCACTTCCTGAGCAACCGGGTGTTCAGCTTATGGAACGAACTTCCTTCGGATGTGGTCAACAGTACCTCAGTGAACTCATTCAAGAACAGCTATGACAATTGGCGTTTTATGCGTGCATGAGCTAGTTTATTTGTCTTTAAATATTTTTTTGTCTAATTTCTTATTTTGTTACTCTTAAGCCTTGGTTGTATTTTATTACACTTTGTAACTGTAATTTGTAGCTATCCTAGCATGTAGAGTTTATAGCACTCTGTGCTCAACTCTTGTTGTAATTTTAATAATAATAATAATAATAATAATAACATCAGATTGTCATTTCTGCTATGTAGAGGGTGAAACATATTGTCACGACGGCCTCTTTTTCTTCACCAAAGAATCAAACGGGACGTAACTTTCACTGTTTTACTTCACAACTCCGTACAATATCTCTTAACTTTATCTCAACTCAACTGAACTGAACTGCCACGCTACCCGTGGCGCCTTATATATACTTCATCGAACCATCTAGAGAATTCGATGACATTTCTAGAATCCATCCGTCATTCTCGAAAACTCTAGACGATTCGATGACGTTTATACTTCAAAAGATCTAACCTAGCACTTTGACTTTACATCATGTATGACAACCAATGACAACTAATACAAATACACGAATACCATAATATACAGTATGTTACATTCTTCCCCCCTTAGCGTTCGGCGTCCTCGACGAACAACTTCGATTCTTGTATCACCACAGACATCAGCATAGTCGACCTTCGGTTTTCCACTTTCCGTACATAACCTGTAGACTACGTCGTTGAGGCGCTTCATCACCACGTAGTGTTCCTCCCCATGGCATTGTAGCTTCGGACATCTACACGTCCTTCATTCATTCAGCTCCAGCAGGATTCTCTTTTCCTAGCTCTGTTATCATTCTCTTCAGTTGCACCTTTTCGTCTTGTCGGTTGTCCACTCTCGACACTCCCTTCTCGTCACTCAGGTTGCTCTCCAGTTCCTTAGTGAGTCTGCTGAGTTTGTCTTACAGTTGCGTAATCCTGATCTTCTGCTTACCATTCTCGCACCTGAGTTGCGCGGCTTGATCAGAGCCCCATGACACGTCCTTGAGCGCAACGTTAAGCTTGGTCCCTACCTTCGCGTTTTCTCTCTCCAGCTGCGCCAGTATCCGCCTCAAATCTACACGTCTCTTGCTTTATACAAGTCTTCCATGACCTTTCTCACACTATCAAGCATATCTGTCATGTCTGATTTCATCTTCTTGATTTCTGCTTCATGATGCACTAACCTTTCTCTCAAACTTGACTCGTCTTCCTTGACCGCGGTCTTTTTGGCCTGCACAATCGCGTGGTCTAGGTATTCCTTTAATGATGCGTTCTCAGCCTCCAGCTGGGTAATCTTCTGTTTGAGCCTTGCATTTTCGTTCTTAACTTTATCACATCTATCCTCCGCTTTCTTCGGCTGATCCAAAGCCTTCAATCTCTTGATTTCATTTTTCAAAGCAGAAACTTCTCTGTGGTGTTTTTCGTTGAGCTTTCTCGAGGCTGCCTCGTGTTGGTCATTTTTCTTCAACAGATTCTTTTTATCCCTTTTAAACTTGCTCTTAATACCCGCACATTCCCGTTTCTGAGAGTCAAGCAACTGCTTTAGCCTATCCCGGTCTACTGTAAGTTCCCTCATGGCTACTCTATGTTGTCCTTGAAGCTTAGCGATAGTTTCCTCGTTCTTCTTCAGCAAATTCTTCGTGTCTCTGTCAAACTGATCTTTCATTGAGTTGATCGTGCCTTGCATAGATTTCATTTTGCTTGCATATTCATCTGCTTTTTGTACATCCATCTGCATCTTATCTACCTGTATGCGGCAGCCTACTTTAAGGTGCCCCTTCTGCCCACATCTCCAACACGTAAACTTCTCAGGTCCTTCTAGATTTCTGCGCTTCTTTGGAAGGTACCACCTCTTCTTCTTGCAACGAACGATGTGGCCCTGACTTCAGCACTTCAGCTTCATCATCTTGTTCTACAGAGCGGATCCTCCGTGTCATTCGCGTGGCTTTTGTGGCAGCTTCAATTTCTAGAGCCTTGACCAAACCGTCTTGTAAGGTGCTAGGACTGGACAGTCTTACGATTCGCTGAACGTCCAGGTCCGCAATGCCTTCGACAAACTGACGAGCAGCAACGTATTCCTGTGCCAAATGTGATAAAAATGGCATAGGGTCACAAGGTGAATTAATTTTTTGAGAACTGTAGAATTTTAAATTTACATCTTCATGTTTCAGTTCGAGTTTGTCGACTAGATCCGAGCAAAGACATTTAGCAATTGTACTTCAGTCTCTGCAAACGTCTTACGTTGTGCCGCAAAATTTTCCATTCTTCAAACCTCTGTTAATTGTAACAGAACACTGTCTTGCCAATGTCCACCGAGGTATTTTTTGCATGCCAATTTAGTTTTTAACGAGACCACAGGGCGTAGCTGTAACTAATCGAAAAATATCTCGGGATTGTTTTACATTACTTAAGAAAAGCTGCAAAAGTGATGTTGCTTAATCAGAGCAAGTTCGCTAATTTGCATATACTTTCCATTAGATCTTGTCTAAAAACATATGTTGACTGTAAGAAATTGATTGACTATTTTTTATCCAAAGCATTGAAGTAATGGTAAATCAAGCATGAGATGGTAATTCCAAATGGGAGAAATACGTTACTGCTGTGAGAAAAAATGCTTGACGAGGACACGAGGGTCGCCTACAGACAGATCGACAACGTGGAGTGTGACTTGGTGGAGACGAAACACATAAGCATGTATAGAAGGTAGTGCCCGACTTGTGCAATGTTTCCGACGTTTTAGTTATTCAATGACCACCATGTTGTTATAACGTTCTGGTATTGGTACCAAAGTGCATCCTAGCCTTGGCTTTGGGGGCGTATCAAGTCATATATGAAAAGTAGGACCTGACTGTGCAATATTTCCGATGTTTTAGCCGTTTTATGAAGACAATGACGTTACAACGTTCTTGTGTTGGTGCATACTATGTATTATTGAGTTGGCGTATATCAAGTCATATATGAAAAGTAGTACCTAACTGTGTAATGTCTCCGATGTTTTAGTTGTTCAATGACGACAATGACATTATAAAGTTCTAGTACTAGTACTATAGTGCATTCAACTCTTGACTTTGCGGGGTACATCAAAGCATGTATGAAAGGTAGTACCTGACTGTGCAATGTTTCCGACATTTTAGTTATTCAATGACCACCATGTTGTTATAACGTTCTGGCATTGGTACTAAAGTGCATCGTACCCTTGGCTTTGGGGGTGTATCAAATCATATATGAAGAGTAGTACCTGACTGTGCAATGTTTCTGACGTTTTAGTTGTTCAATGACGGCAATGACATTATAAAGTTCTGGTATTAGTACTAAAGTGCATTCTACTCTTGACTTTGTGAGGTACATCAAGACATGTATGAAAGGTAGTACTTTACTGTACAATGTTTTCGTTTTATTTGTTTAATGACGGCAATGGCTTTATAACATTCTGGTACTCTAAAGCGCATCCTATGTACTTCTGACTTTGCGGGTTAGGTACATCAAGACGTATATGAAAAGTAGTACCTTCATATCGATCAATATAAAGCTGTTGGTCAGTCAATTAGTAAGTTGGTGGTTCGGTAACGGCTCGGTACGCATTTCCATCGATCGGCGTGGTATCGGTCTCTTTGAGAGCGAGCAGCGCAGTAGTACCAGCGAGCGAGCGAGTAGTACCTGACTGTACTAAGTTTCTGATGTTTTAGTTGTTTAATGACGACAGTTATGTTATATTGTTCTGGTGTTGGTACTAAAGTGCATCCTGCCTTTGGCTTTGCGGATATATCAAGTCATATATGAAAAGTAGTACCTGACTATGTAGTGTTTCCGACGTTTTAGTTGTTTAATTACGACAGTGACGTTGCAACATTCCGTCATTGGTACTAAAAAGTGAACAGTATGTAGTCTTGACTTAGCTGGCTAGAAACAACGACGCAAATATGAAAAGTAGTACCTTCATAGCGATCAATATAAAGCTGTTGGTCAGTCAATTAGTAAGTTGGTGGTTCGGTAACGGCTCGGTACGCATTTCCATCGATCGGCGTGGTATCGGTCTCTTTGAGAGCGAGCAGCGCAGTAGTACCAGCGAGCGAGCGAGTAGTACCTGACTGTACTAAGTTTCTGATGTTTTAGTTGTTTAATGACGACAGTTATGTTATATTGTTCTGGTGTTGGTACTAAAGTGCATCCTGCCTTTGGCTTTGCGGATATATCAAGTCATATATGAATAGTAGTACCAACAGACGGTGTAAGGTTTCCGACATTTTAGTTGTTCGATGACGACAATGACATTATAACGTTCTGGTATTAGTACTAAAGTGCATTAAGAGTGCGGGGTACATCAAGGCATGTATGAAAGGTAGTACCTGACTGTGCAATGTTTCCGGTATTTTAGTTGTTCAATGAAAACAATGACGTTCTGGTATTGGTACTAAAGTGCTTCTTACCCTTGGCTTTGCGGGTATATCAAGTCATATATGAAAAGCAGTACCTGACTGTGCAATGTTTCTGATGTTTTAGTTGTTCAATGACGACAATGACATTATAAAGTTCTGGCATTAGTACTGAAATGCATTCTACTCTTGACTTTGCGGAGAACATCATCAGCATGTACGAAAGGTAGTACCTGACTGTGCAATATTTCTGACGCTGTAGTTGTTTAATGACGGCAATGACGTTATACCCTTCCGGTACTAAAAAGTGAATAGTATGTAGATTTGACTTAGCTGGCTAGAAACAGCGACGCAAATATGAAAAGTAGTACCTTCATAGCGATCAATATAAAGCCGTTGGTCAGTCAATTAGTAAGTTGGTGGTTCGGTAACGGCTCGGTACGCATTTCCATCGATCGGCGTGGTATCGGTCTCTTTTTGAGAGCGAGCAACGCAGTAGTACCAGCAAGCGAGCGAGTAGTATCTGACTGTACTAAGTTTCTGATGTTTTAGTTGTTTAATGAGGACAGCTACGTTATATTGTTCTGGTGTTGGTACTAAAGTGCATCCTGCCTTTGGCTTTGCGGGTATATCAAGTCATATATGAAAAGCATTACCTGACTGAATGTTTGATGTTTTAATTGTTCAATGACGACAATGCCAAAGTTCTGGCATTAGTACTGAAATGCATTCGACTCTTGACTTTGCGGAGAAAATCAACGCATGTACGAAAGGTAGTACCTGACTGTGCAATATTTCCGACGTTGTAGTTGTTTAATGACGGCAATGACGTTATACCCTTCCGGTACTAAAAAGTGAATAGTATGTAGATTTGACTTAGCTGGCTAGAAACAGCGACGCAAATATGAAAAGTAGTACCTTCATAGCGATCAACATAAAGCTGTTGGTCAGTCAATTAGTAAGTTGGTGGTTTGGTAACGGCTCGGTACGCATTTCCATCGATCGGCGTGGTATATCTGTCTCTTTGAGAGTGAGCAGCGCAGTAGTACCAGCGAGCGAGTAGTACCTGACTGTACTAAGTTTCTGATGTTTTAGTTGTTTAATGACGACAGTTATGTTATATTGTTCTGGTGTTTGTACTAAAGTGCATCCTGCCTTTGGCTTTGCGGGTATATCATGTCATATATGAAAAGTAGTACCATCAGACTGTGTAATGTCTTTGACATTTAGTTTTTCGATGACGACAATGACATTATAACGTTCTGGTATTAGTACTAAAGTGCATTAAGAGTGCGGGGTACATCAAGGCATGTATGAAAGGTAGTACCTGACTGTGCAATGTTTCCGGTATTTTAGTTGTTCAATGAAAACAATGACGTTCTGGTATTGGTACTAAAGTGCTTCTTACCCTTGGCTTTGCGGGTATATCAAGTCATATATGAAAAGCAGTACCTGACTGTGCAATGTTTCTGATGTTTTAGTTGTTCAATGACGACAATGACATTATAAAGTTCTGGCATTAGTACTGAAATGCATTCTGCTCTTGACTTTGCGGAGTACATCAACGCATGTACGAAAGGTAGTACCTGACTGTGCAATATTTCTGACGTTGTAGTTGTTTAATGACGACAATGACGTTATATCCTTCTGGTACTAAAAGTGAATAGTATGTAGTCTTGACTTAGCTGGCTAGAAACAGCGACGCAAATATGAAAAGTAGTACCTTCATAGCGATCAATATAAAGCTGTTGGTCAGTCAATTAGTAAGTTGGTGGTTCGGTAACGGCTCGGTACGCATTTCCATCGATCGGCGTGGTCTCGGTCTCTTTGAGAGCAAGCAGCGCAGTAGTACCAGCGAGCGAGCGAGTAGTTCCTGACTGTACTAAGTTTCTGATGTTTTAGTTGTTTAATGACGACAGTTATTAAATGTCGTTATATTGTTCTGGTGCTGGTACTAAACTGCATCCTGCCTTTGGCTATGCGGATATATCAAGTCATACATGAAAAACAGTACCTGACTGTGCCATGTTTCTGATGTTTTAGTTGTTCAATGACGACAATGACATTATGAAGTTCTGGCATTAGTACTGAAGTGCATTCTACTCTTGACTTTGCGGAGAACATCAACGCATGTACGAAAGGTAGTACCTGACTGTGCAATATTTCCGACGTTGTAGTTGTTTAATGACGGCAACGACGTTATATCCTTCTGGTACTAAAAAGTGAATAGTATGTAGTCTTGACTTACCTGGCTAGGAACAGCGACGCAAATATAAAAAGTAGTACCTTCATAGCGATCAATATAAAGCTGTTGGTCAGTCTATTCGTAAGTTGGTGGTTCGGTAACGGCTCGGTACGCATTTCCATCGATCGGCGTGGTATCGGTCTCTTTGAGAGTGACCAGCGCAGTAGTACCAGCGAGCGAGCGAGTAGTACCTGACAGTACTAAGTTTCTCATGTTTTAGTTGTTTAATGACGATAGTTATGTTATATTGTTCTGGTGGTGGTACTGAAGTGCATCCTGCCTTTGGCTTTGCGGATATATCAAGTCATATATGAAAAGAAGTACCTGACTGTGTAATGTCTTTGACATTTTAGTTGTTGGATGACGACAATGACATTATAACGTTCTGGTATTAGTATTAAAGTGCATTAAGAGTGCGGGGTACATCAAGGCATGTATGAAAGGTAGTACCTGACTGTGCAATGTTTCCGGTATTTTAGTTGTTCAATGAAAACAATGACGTTCTGGTATTGGTACTAAAGTGCTTCCTACCCTTGGCTTTGCGGGTATATCAAGTCGTATATGAAAAGCAGTACCTGACTGTGCCATGTTTCTGATGTTTTAGTTGTTCAATGACGACAATGACATTATAAAGTTCTGGCATTAGTACTGAAATGCATTCTACTCTTGACTTTGCGGAGTACATCAACGCATGTACGAAAGGTAGTACCTGACTGTGCAATATTTCTGACATTGTGGTTGTTTAATGACGGCAATGACGTTATATAATAGTATGTAGTCTTGACTTAGCTGGCTAGAAACAGCGACGCAAATATGAAAAGTAGTACCTTCATAGCGATCAATATAAAGCTGTTGGTCAGTCAATTAGTAAGTTGGTGGTTCGGTAACGGCTCGGTACGCATTTCCATCGATCGGCGTGGTATCGGTCTCTTTGAGAGCGGGCAGCGCAGTGGTACCGGCGGTACCGCGTGGCGAGCGGCGGGCGGCGCGGCGCGGCTCTCCAATTAGTGTGAAGCGTCGCCCGAAGGGACGGCGGTCTCTTTGATCTCCGGCATTACCTGCCGCTCGCGCTTAGACTGTGATTACGCGCGGCCGGCCCACACGGGCACTCTCACAGTCTCGACGTGTGCGGCCAATGAGATTGTGATTAAAATATTTTAATGTGTTGCCGCCGTGGCCGGCCGAGACAGCGGCGTAACTGGTTGGCGCTTTTTCGTCGATGCGGGCACGGAATTAAGGCTGTGTTACATTGCACAATTCCTTGTACAAGACAATTTCTTGAACAATATTTCTGTAAATTTGATAAAAGACCTGGCCTGGAGTGTTGCTCTCATATGTGGGGAGCAGCTGCCCCTACTACCTTCACTATATTTGGTGTACCGCCAGCTTCTTTCTCGTTGGAGCGCGGTTAGTGACCTATCACTTTTCTACTGGTACACACAGAAAAATCTGTCGTTTTGTCAAAAACTTACGCTTGGATTCAATGCATTCCTCAAATACAGCGATGTTTAATCCAATGGGAAGTGTATAGTTGGTAACGAATTATATCGTATTGTCGATTCAACTACAAGATATCATTGGATTCCAATTAATGATTCAATCGCAGCCTGTCGTTGAATCGAATCTGTGTCTGGTAATTGATTCTAAACTACTTTTTTTTCTTGGACCACAGATTTTATTGCGAAGACAGCTGATCGATTCGTTTGGATATTCAATTGTGTGATTTTGTATGAAGTTATAAGGGGCATGACATAAGAATTAGACATAAGCCTGCACCAGTTGTTGCATTTTAACCTGAAATATAACTGTCTGACTAATCTAAATACCTACATTCAAATGTGGGTGTTGACTCTTCTAAACCCCAGTTTCTCAGTAGGTCCTCCATTTAATATATAACTGGACACATTTAAATCACGCAATTGCTGATGGAAAAGCAAAAACACGAGATGACACAACACGGCTAACACCGAAACAACACAATGAAACACAACGAAACAACCTCGTCTATGTTGGCGGGTTGACGCCGATAATAACATTAAGATGATCCCCCTATTCTTTCTTTTTACGTTCATTGAATCGGGGCATCAGTCCCGCCGAATACTGATTATATTTCAGCAACAACAAAGGCCATTGAATTCGATATATGTGTTGTTGTTACTACTTACCAATTTCTTTATCAGCATAGACAGTGTTTTGAAAGCATGGGTTATTGTTTGCGTAATAGTTACCTTTTGAAACAAAATTAATTTTTATCAGATGAATTATCACGAACTGTTGTTGCATTAATAATTTTTGTTCATCGAATAGATTGTATGCTTTGCTTAAATGAAGCATAGGGTAAATTTCGAAAAAAAGGATGTTTTGATTGGATTATATGTCAAGACTGGTATTAGAAGGATTATACATATCGTTAAAACGAATATAAAATTATTTCGAATTTATTGGCGTACCTGTGATTACTTCGAATATAAGGATTGATTTCTCTCAATGACATGGATTTGAAATAACTGTAAATATATTTAAAGCGATGAAAAAACATCCAAATACAAACAATTAATTGGAAACGCAACAGTATTTTTTTCTGTGTATGCAAACAGAATCTGCTCCTCTGAGCTATCCTCTATAATTCCGCTGCATCGAGTATGGTACGATCGCACCTTTGTCGCCAGAGTGTCCAGGGCTTGGAATAGACTGCCAAAAGATGCATCTATTGAGCCTATTCAAGTCCCGCTCAACAAATTTCCCCTAACACAACCTTTTCATAGCAGACGCGGTACTCTGGTGTTTAGGGTTTGCCTTCCTATCACTTCGTATGATAAATACGTTTTTGGCACGGTAGAACAAATGTTATAATTTTTTGTGAACATTTAGGGAGATGTGACGTAGTGTTCTTTACCTCCAATGTACAGATATAAATTGGCTAGCCTCATTCAGCAAATTGTTTCAAAAGCATACATTGAAGCAACAATTTAGTAGAAAATAAAACTTGTTATACCTTTTTTGGAAATGGTGAATGAAGTTCAATTGATTCAAAAGCAAATTGAAGAAAAGAGCCTGCTCTAGGGCAACGCAATGCCCTTTTTTGATATCGTGTTTAGTTGTTAAATTACTGAAATTTGAAAAATAAATGATTTTGCATTCCGAGCTCTTTGCACATTAAAAAAACTTTTTTGAAAAAATCGCTGTGTTGCCCTTCATTAAAGTCTTAATAATCACTTTCTATAATTTTATGTATGTGGTTTGAAAAACAAGTTGTTTGGGAAATATATATGTTGTGGTTCCCAGTGTGGGGGCGGGTTAGAATATCTCCCATCGTATATCCTGCGTGTCGTAAAAGGCGACTAAAGGAACACCGAACTACTGTCGGTATAAACAATAACCTCTTTTCAACCAACAGCTTTGAGTGGACGAGTTGAGAAGAGTCGGGACACCTTCTTGTCCTTGGGGTGAGAAATTGCCCCTAAAGGCGGATGAACCAGTAGATACCATCTGGTCAACGGCATGAGGATGCAGAAAGCAAATGGGAAACTACTTCATTAAAGATCTTAAGGATATCCCAAGAGAAACTCGTAAAATGAGTAAATGCATTTTACGAGTTCACAACATGTCTGTTAAGACATTGTGACTATGATGATGATGGTTCCCCAGGGCCCTTAATCCTGATGATCCTGGTACTAGGATACATGTTTTAGTGTAGTCCAATAGTTAAACGTGGATTAAAGACACATTCATTTTTTTTTACAAAAATACAACCTTACTTTCAACCACTAGAATAAGAGGACAAGCGGTTGCCAGTAACTTTGTAGCTAAATTGATTAATCAATATCCGTACCATACCAAAATGTGTGTAGCTGCTTAGTAATGAATCAGTTTAGCTATAAGATAGCCTCACTCATCTAGTGTCCAGTAGTTCACGCTAGAGAGTAGGGACAAGGTTAAACAAACCTACAGTGATAAAGGGTAATTACCTTCAGCCTAGTGGTTTGATGTGTAGTATAGTGAAATTGTCTTCCATATCTGCCTTGCCATAAAGTGTGATAGCTCGGTAGCTCACTAAGGAACCTTTCACGTTCCTATGACTATTCCACTTTAGAAAGATTGGTGTTATGGTATTCAGTCTTCATATACATGTAGTCACAACTTTTTTCCTACAAGACGATGTGTCTGGATTCAAACCTTAGTGTAGTATAGAGTTTTCTAGATTTTTCTTATTCTAATTCAAATGTCTTGTTGACTATGCTGTGTGAATATCAATCTACCAAATATCAAGTTTCACCTTCTTTCAGTAAAATAGAAACTTACAAAAACTTTCATTCGGTTTTCAATTTAACTTGATTATCATGCATACTCTTTTAAGGAAGACAATCCACAAATTGCCCCCGACAGAAATTTCCAACAAGCCACCGCAGACTGAAAGGTCTTGTGTTGGTGAACATCTGTGCAAGTATCAGCCGTTACATGCACACCTTCATGCTCGACCAATCATTTATTGATTCCATAATGAGGTAAGAGGTTATTAAACGCTTAAATGTCATGCATATGGATATTACGCCGTACAAGACATATTTATAATATATAAATAATGATTTGAAACCTTCTTTTTATGCTGCGGTGTATAGGTGAAATTTCGAATTTCATTCATTAGGCTATTATCGGTTAATATAATTTTGATATATATCAAAGGCTAATTTTAACACCATTAGACATTGGATACTCTCGCATAAAATAATAGATGGAGGAATTGAGTCAAGTATATCGACTCCACACATTCCATGAGCTGACATATTCTGAAACAACTGGCTCCTCTCATCATCATAGTCACAATGTCTTAACAGACATGTTGTGAACTCGTAAAATGCATTAAGTCGGAGCTAAAGTATTGCCGACACGAATATTATCAATAGTTTTGAGAATTATAGCTCGTCATCGTTCGCGATTTACTGTCAGTTCAGTGGCGCTCTTGATACTCATATCTAGCAACTGTTTCGTCGTATCCACCCAGCGTGTAGGGGACGGCCACGGCGCCGCCAACTCGGGGCGTGACCCTGAACTACAAGTTTCTCCATATTATCGCTTCTGTGAATATGTCCGAAGAATATAAGCATTCTCATCGACACAATGGAGGATAGTCTCTTTGGATTACCGAGCTCATCCAATATGGAAACATTGGTTCGATGGGCGGTATGAGGAATTCCCAGCATTCTCCTCCACGTCCACATTTCAAAAGCATCTATGCGAGCTCGATCTGCCTTTTTAACAGTCCAAGTTTCCGAGGCATACAAAAATATGGAGAACACAAGAGACTGAACTAGTGACATTTTCGTAGCTTTAGTGATGTTATGGTCAGGCCATATTTTGGTAAGCTTTGTCATTGCCACCCGTGCCTGTTGAATGCGCCGTCAAATCTCATTCTCACAGCCATTTGAATTGTCGATCAAAGAACTGAGGTACCTACACAAAACTTTGAACTACCTCACAACTTTATTTCTCGATTATTGTTATGCTCTCTATCTACGATAATAACCTTGGTCTTGTTGTAGTTAATACCAAGACCATATGCTGCACTGTGTTGTTCTAAAACGTTCAATAGAGCTACTAGTTCTTCCTGAGAAGCAGCAATAAGGGTTGTATCGTCAACAAATCTTATGTTAGATATTTTGCTTCCGCCAATAGTTATACCGCCATTCCAGTTGTCCAATACCTGTCTCATCACAAATTCAGAGTAAATTATTATTATTATTATTACTTTATTCGTATTGGTCTATACAAATAGTGCCACTCTGAAGGCTACGCCTTGTGTAGAGTATTGGCTGAAATAATTTATATATGATACAACTGAAATTTATGTCCCTAACCTACATGCTGTTACTTCGCCTCGTTCCATCTGCCGCTGGTGTTTGAGCTGCTTCATCTTATTTGTCAGGATATCTGCAGGATATACGTAGAACCTCTTAGCAATCCATAATATCTAATTAACTGTATTGGTAGTCTTTTTTTCACTAATGATTTTGACTGGAATATTTTGATGTGTTAAATAACATCGGAGATAATACGCATCGCTGACGAACTCCTTTTCTGGTTGCTGTTTGACCAGACAGGTTACTATCAATTCTTACACGAGCTGATCTAGGCTCATAGAATTGCTGTATGAGAAATACTAAGTGGTAAGGGACTCCCATGGAGATAAGGGTTTCCCACATTTTAGGCCACTTTACGTTATCAAACGCCTTATAATAGTCACAAAGCAGATAAAAACGGGAAAATAATGCTCTCTGGCTCCTCTAGTCATCCACATAATTTGACAAACACAATTCAGAAATATGGTCAACATCACCATGTTACGAATTTGGTACACATCTTCATAGTATCATTCGGTATAGCGTTGGTCACCGAGCCTTGACGTCGTTTCTGAGATTGACAGTAAAATTATTAGCATTTTTTTTAATAATTATCTATTAGAAAATTTTGAAAAAATACGTTGACATTTCCCTAGAACTATTCCTTTTCTTTATGCTCATATTTTTTTCAGTCCAGAAGTCTCAAAATTAACAGCCAAAAAATGGTTACAACTCTCACGTACGTATACTCTTTATAGCAGCCAGAAATGTCACGAGGCTTTAAAGGCTCTGTTGAAGGATCAAATACAAATTCTTGATACTGAGCCTGTGCTCCAGACTAAGCTCAATTCATAGAACGTATGCTCCGATGCTGTAGAGACCTTTTTTCTACAAAAAAAACATGAACAGGGTTAGTTTTTGTAGATGTAGCCATAAAATTTCATGTGGCGTAACGTCGTGTGTTGTTCGAATGGCCGCCAGAGGGCGAGGAGCCGACAAAGGCCCGACCGGCCGGCTCGAGTGTTTCTAATGTCAATTGATGGCCTGCGGGCCCTACTCGTAAAACACAACTCTTCTCGGCTTTTTTCTCATCGCAGTCGCTTTAAGTGTTTGTTATCTTTATTATCGGCGGGATCCGTCCATGCAACGTGTTGTTTTATGGTATGATTCTAGTTGGCTGCACACAGAAAAATCTGTCGTTCTGTCAAAGACTTACGCTTGGATTCAATGGGACCTTATACTCAGCATTCCTCAAACACAGCGATGTTTTATCCAATGGGAAGTGTATAGTTGGTAACGAATTATATCGTATTGTCGATTCAACTACAAGATGTCATTGGATTCCAATGGATAATTCAATCGCAGCCTGTCATTGTATCGAATCTGTGTTTGGTAATTGATTCTAAACTATTTTCTTTCCTGCCAACAGATTTTATTGCGAGGGCAGCTGATTGATTCGTTTGGATGTTTAACTGTGCGATTTTGTATGAAGTTATAAGGAGCATGATATAAGAATTAGACATAAGCCTGCACCAGTTTTTTACCTGAAATATAACTGACACAGTGCTCACGTTGATGAAATCTTTATCGGTGTGGATTGAGCTTCTGGATCAATCTTACCATAAAACAGTATATTAGATACTTTTTTAAGTTAAATAGTAAAAAGTATTGCATAGCGGAAACAGTATAATACTATTTTTAACAGTATGGTTGGCAACCCTAGTTGAGACCGACCAAATTTCGATTTCAAGTGTAGATTCGGTTCAGTTCTTGGACCCTAGTAAAAGATTATATAGGCATATGAATCGATTCAGCTTCTAATTCTGAGTTGATTGACATTAATTTCAACGTCCGTCAAATTAAAATGTTATTGACGTTTAAGTTTGCTCCGATTTGCATTGGACTATGCTCTCCTGTCTTCCCTCCCGGCCTACATTCAGATGAGAAATCTTTATTTTTTATATATTAATATTACCTTAGCATTTTTGGCAAGTGGTGTTATTTAAAACAACTCTGTATGATTGACGTTTTTACAGTAGTTCTATCAGACATAGTTTTTAATTCATTGTGTAGTCGTCTATTCAGTTTCCAATACTTTAATTTCCTCATAATATTTATATTGCCTACATGTGTAACAAAAATTTTAGATGCCTGAAGATGACCATATATTAGTCGAAAAGTAACAAGAAGTTTTCGTTTTTAATTGACCTAACCCTAAAAAACACCATTCAGATGAGATTTCCTGTACATCACCAGTGCATAGGCCTACCAATGGACCCTTTTTTACCTCTCCTTACCCTAGTTCCCAAGTCCAGCCTTCATCGCAAAGATAAGATATATGCAAGTGACATTTGAGTCGTTCCATTCCAAAAGTCTTCTTATCCAGTTTACCCAATTTTTGGTAAATGAAGAATATCGTTTTTTGAACATACTAGTTACACTATCGGTATATATATTTTTTATGTAGTGATAAGGTGATAGCAACAGCAACGGTGTTTTTCTTTTAAAGAAAACTGATATAAATAACAACAGTTTTAACTTTTTAGTTTCAATTTGGCGAGTTTTGATGTATCACTAGTGGATAAAGCAAGTTTTGATGCAAAAAAAATCGTCACATGAGGCATGGCTGTGACTAAATACCTACCTCAAATGTAGGTGTTAGCTCCCAATTTCCCAGTAGGCCCTCCATTTAATATATAACTGGACACATTTAAATCACACAATTGCTGATGCAATACGCAAAACCACGAGATGACACAACACGGCTAACACCGAAACAACACAACGGAACAAACGTCCATGTTATTACCAAACACAGATTCGATTCAACGACAGGCTGCGATTGAATTATTCATCGGAATCCAATGACATCTTATAGTCGAATCGATAATACGATATAATTCATTACCAACTATACACTTCCCATTAGATAAAACATCCGTGTATTTGAGGAATGCTGAGTGTAACGTCCCATTGAATCCAAGCGTAAGTCTTTGACAGAACGACAGATTTTCTGTGCGTAGTTCTGTCCTTCAACAGACACAAACCGAATAAATTAACGACGCCTCATTGTTATCCATGCACCTTGTTCCATATGTACCTTGTAACTACCCCTCCGATATCCACTTAGTGTTCTCACTAATGAAAGAGGCGATACTTTGAAATACCTTCAAATCGCTTACAGAATAGAAGAAATAGGAAGAAGCCGACGTGTTTGATCACGGCAATAATGACATGACGGCTTGTATCGCTTATTTACGAAACAAAGCTTTCGATTAATGTTTCAACAATGAGGAAAAAGGTCTTTCAAATATTCATACTACCGTCCGAGAGCTAAATAGTTCAGTCAAGAGTGTTCCTATGTGTTAATGAGTTTGCCTTCCCCAACACTTCAAATCGAAATAGCTCCATAACTGTTACACTTAGGTATAGGGTATGATCAATAAAAGTGGAAGTATTTTGAGAGTAGGCGGCAAAAAAGATCTGCCTGTGCGCCATCTGGTACCCGAAGGTAACGGCAAACCAAAGAAAGTCGCAGCTAAACAGCAGCAAACTTCTTGGCGGAACGCCACGACGCGTTCGCTTGGCCTGACCAGAAGAGCGCGCTTCTATGCTCACTGCTTGCTTGCTCTATATCTCCGTCAATCCACCAGTACGCAGACAGCTGTTTCACGCTTATCAGCGATCATCAGTGCGCCTAAGGTATATCGTATATCGACTCTCATATGCAATTGGAAGTATTTTGTGAGAATTTTTTGACGAATAAAGTACAGGGTGTTCCATTTAAAATAATAAAATTATGGTCGTGAGGTTTGGTTTACTCTGTATACAAAGCTGGAAGAGTATTGACAACTTTAGACAAAACTAGACAACCAAAAAATTATTCTAGATCGAGAATCAAGCTTCCAGATGAATTCATTAAGATATTCACATAAAGGTGGTAATATCTCTGAAAACGAGCACAATTTAAATTCTGGATAATATACAGGGTGTTAATTAAGTATGCTAACAAACTTTAACCACGAATAGTACTCCGAAAAATAGAAAGAAAATGTCATATGAACCTGGGTCCGGAAATGCTTTCTAAGGGAGCTACGCTCCTTTGCATGGGGCACCCTGAGGACGGTTTTCCCTCGGTATTCTCGAAACCACTCATAACAAAATTACGAAATTAGGTACGATGGGTAAACTTTTGACGCTGAATCTGATTCTGAATTCAGAATTTCATAATTTTAATCAGAGGCATATCATACGGGAGGAGTTAAGGGTAAAAATAACCCCATTTTCTAAATGGTAATTTTTTTGACATTTTGATTTTAGAATATAGTATTTCAGAGATTTGTACGTAAAAGTGGTCTCTTGGTACATCTCGATAGGGCTAACCGTTTTCGAGAAAAATGCAAATTATTGAATCGATGCAGGCTATTGTAAATAGCACACACACATCACTTACTAAATAGATGAACATTTATTTATTTATATTATATACGGACTATATATTTAAAATAATTTTAAAATGTAGTAGTAGACATATGTAACGAAAATAACGCAAAAGAGCAAATAGGCTTTGCTAATATGCATACCGATGTGTATCTTGTTTAATAAGGAATCTCAGCATCTATGTTGTACTAGGGCTTTAGAAGACGAGGAGTACATTGTCTGTACTATAAAAGCGTCTGAAATATTCATACGTCACTCCGCTAACTAAAGTGATTTGCTCATGCAGTAGTAAAGTGTGGTATTATCCCCGATGTGAAATATGGATGAACACTCGATATTTTTAGGTATGAGTACAATGAGACATGGAGGGACATATCTGCAATTGTTTATTAATACTATTGAAATGTTAAGTAGATGCCAGCTCCTATTTCTAGGTTTTGTTATACAATTACATATTGCACGTCATTTAATAGAGTGGGCATGGCTCTCGCATAACTTTTTAATTAACGCAGCACATAAACCACATCAGATGATACCGACACAACGAGTTTTGCGCAAATCGGAACAATCCATACTTTGTTGGCGTACAATAGAAGAACATCTCCAGCCATTATCCCTAAACGCTGTGCCGCTGAGCTTGCATTTGTTCTTTGCTAGCTCTTCAAACTATCGTATCAGCGAGGCGTGTTTCCCGCTCCATGGAAGACTGGCTGCGTTCAACCCATTCCCAAAAAGCAAAAAAAGAACGATCCCACCAACTATAGACCTGTGGCTCTTCTAAGGTTATGGAAACTGTCATTAACACACAGCTCCTGAAATACCTGTACAACAATAACATCATAAATGATCGCCAGTATGGCTTCCGTAAGCCTACGTCACTCACTTGTGGAATAGAGCAATAGAAAATCATGGCGAATCCCGTGTTGTTGCACTTGACATATCGAAAGCCTTCGCATGAGGGATTTCTGGTCAATCTTGCTGCTTATGGACTACCACCTGGCCTGCGCCAGTGACTGAATAGCTTCTTGAACGACCGATCTCTGTTTGTTGTAGTCGAATGCTGTTCATCAAACGTATTTTCAATAATGTAAGCACCAGTTCAGGTTAAGGGAGTTTTAAATAAAAGAAAGCTGAATGAATGACCATACCTTTACTTCAACATTACTTTTACAGTGTATATTTCAACAGTATACGGTTCTAACCAATAAATCAGTGTGTACTTACTGCTATTCTGAGTTACAGCTAACAGTATACAATAATTGCACACGCAAGAATACCTTCACCCTCCACGCGTAAACATAAACAGCCAACAACTCCTCAAACGGTAAGTCCTGTACGACGGATCTAGACAATCTCCCTGCCGGTGCAACGCGCAACTGTCACCCGATAGCGGGCAGTACACAAAAGAATAGCTCGCCCAAAGACGTTAGACGTCAGGAATAGACGACTAAATGACCGAGAACCTGGATAAACGGTAATAAAGCTAACAATATGCACCAGTGTTCCTCAGGGATCTGTCCTTTCCCCTACACTGTTTCTGCTATACATCCACGAGCTGCTGGAAATAACATCCAAATCAATCTAAGGCTTCGCAGATGACATTACATTAATATCGTGCATGCTGGACCCATGTAAGCCACTATCATCCCAGGAAACTGTACGTCGGCGACAGTAACATGCCTCACGGATAGATAGATATCAAAACAATTATTGTCGAGGGGATCGGTAAATAAAGTACAGTTTTACGTACAGAAAACTCAGGCATCAACACTGACAAAGAAGTCTCAAGTTGGCTTACCAACTGTAGAAATAGAGGATCAGCGGATAGTCCAGTCACCTTCCGTCAAGCGTTTGGAGATCAACATCAACAATAACATATCCTGGCACGGCCATGTCGTCAGTATTGCTAGAACGGCATCCAAGAAACTTGGGGTTTTGTTCCACTGCAGAAAGCTGTATACACCAGAGCAACTACTGCTCCTCTACAAGGCACAGATCCGACCATCGCTGGAGTATTGCTGCCATGTGTGGGGATGCGCTCTCTAAAGCTTCTGGACACTATCCAGAAGAGAGCAATAGGGTACTTGCAGTGATCGTAATTTTGGATTATGGATATGTTTGGACAAAAGAAAAAGGTATTCAAAGGCTGTCTATAACAAAGCTTCTACTCTTGATGCTGTTCAGATAAAGAAATTTGTAATTATAGCTTACGGATTTTTCAAATTTTTCCACGTGACTGAAAACGGGTGCTGACGTCACAAGACAGTACAATAATCGACATTATTAAACCCATCTCTAATTATAAATGACAACCCCAAAAAGCACAAAACAACATGTTATTCTGTGACACAGAGACATAAGGTAAGTTTTGTTTACGCCAACCTTGTGTCAATCTTCCATTTTGATTTGTACTTGTAGCTTGTTGACGCCAAAGTCGTCAAGTGTCGTAACCAAAACTATCGACCAAACAGTGTTCATAACACCTCAAATCCCATCACTATAATGTCTTGTGACGTCAGAGGTGGTTTTCGCGCCGTTTTCGCTAGTTCAAATTTATATTTGGAATAAGTCTCACAAGCAAAATCAAAAACTTCTATTTAACGATGCAAGCAGCAATATTTTTTTGGGTACAAGGACCCAACTAGACTAATCGATACGCCTAACCTCACAAAGGATCTTCACAGTATGGAACATCTAAGAAGGGTGGCTGACCTGTCCCTGTTTTATAGATTATATCACTAAAGATGTTCGAGTGAGCTCTTACAAATAATAACACCAAAGGCCGTCCGAACCAGGAACACTAAAGAGGCTTTGCGAGCTCATCTCTACCAGGTCGAGGTCCCTACTCCCCGAACCAGTCTCCTTCAGCGTTCCTTCTTTTGGAGAACTCAACACTGTGGAATGAGCTGCCGGAGAATTTGTTTCCCGGCGGATACAACCCGCAGCGTTTCAAATCGAACGTGCATCGATACTTATCCTCTAGCACCGCTTCTACAGCGCCATAGGCTTTGCGGGAGGGCTGACCATAAAAAAACTTTTTAGCATTGAGTGTGTATTTAGTTTTAAATTCCGAGAAAAATTTAAGTAAATAAGTACCCTGCACTGATATTCTCATACTAAACCCCTAATTAGTCCTTATGAGCAACAAAAAATTCACATTTACAAAAACGTAACGATCAACGAGGTCGGCATTTTGCCTGCTAAAATAATGATTTTAATGAATGAATATCCTGATGAATGAAACAAAACAATGATCAACCCGTACATTTGTCGGCAACCACACAAAACCAAGGTAAATTATTCTATTTATACCTAACGACATAATATTTTTTCTCAATTGACTTTTTTTGGTCGGCTGAACTTTAGACGTCACGCATCGGTAAAAGGGAATCAAAGACGGGTTCGGAATAATCATTCGACAGGTTTTTTTTGCCTTGCCTTACCTTGTTTCTACAGTTTCGTCTCCATTATTCCAAATCGAACATTTATCTTTTGTTTTATACCTAAATGGAGTTTTTTTCATTATAGAGGGTTTGGGAAATCGGCTTGATCGCACATCCGGAGGTGTGAGAGAGAGAGAGAGAGTCTGCCCGCCCGACGATGAACCAGCTTGAGTCCTCTGATCACATGACCAAAGGACGCAACCGCGTCCATCCGACATGCCACAACGGCCCGACCGGCTAAAACACGTTCCCTCTCTCCTTACCTCCGCTATGTCCTCCGTCTCTCGTTACTTCGGAACTGTCAAAGAGTTGACACATCTTCAAGGCAACGGGCTGTCTTCATCACCTATCCGTATCTTCTCTCCATTTTCGTCGCGGGGACTAGAAGCTCAGTAACCTATTTTTCCAGGATCTTCGTCTTATGTTCTGTCAAAGACTTACGCTTGGATTCAATGGGACGTTACACTCAGCATTCCTCAAATACAGCGATGTTTTCTCCAAGGGGAAGTTGGTAACGAATTATATCGTATTGTCGATTCAACTACAAGATGTCATTGGATTCCAATGAATAATTCAATCGCAGTCTGTCGTTGAATCGAATCTGTGTTTGGTAATTGATTCTAAACTATTTCCTTTTCCTTGGACTAACAGATTTTATTGCGAGGACAGCTGATTGATTCGTTTGGATGTTTAATTGAGTGATTTTGTATGAAGTTATAAGGAGCATGACATCAGCCTGCACCAGTTGTTGCATTTTTACCTGAAATATAACTGTCTGACTAATCTAAATACCTACGTTCAAATGTAGCTCTTCTAAGTCCCAATTTCTCAGTAGGTCCTCCATTTAGTATATAACTGGACACATTTAAATCACACAATTGCTGATGCAATACGCAAAACCACGAGATGCCACAACACGGCTAACACCGAAACAACACAACGACACAACCTTGTCCATGTTGGCGGGTTCGCGGCGGTAGTAACACTGAGATGATCCCCCTGTTCTTTATTTGTACGTAAATTGAATCGGCACATCAGTCCCGCCGAATACTGATTATAGTTCAGCGAACGACAGGGCCCATTGAACAAAGTGGCGACTTATCATATTGATCAATGGCGACTTTTTACTTTGTTACTCTGGCAACACTGCTCGCTGGTTCTACAGGGTCGGCTTCTATGCTCCGCCAGTATAGGAGGAGTACTAGTTACAACTTGTATAGCTGCCGTAGATACCGTACGATATCCACTTGACCCAAAAGGAGTGGACCTTCTCAAAGATATCTTCTAATATTTTCCAATTCAGAGCATATCAGCCATTTTAACTTATCGGTATAATCTTTGAAATAACTGCCTCTCTTAGGGCTGGTTGTACAGATGCTTAAGCTTATTAAACCTTAGCTTAACCAAGCATTCCAATCCTCTACGATCAGATCTCTATCTATTATCGCATGTCCAATGTATATCTCCCATCTTAGTGTCGGCCATCCTATAAGTCTCCTTCTTGGAGGTTCCCATTCCAATATTCTTTTTGGCCACCTGTGCTCTGGCATTCTTTAGACATGAACATACCAGAGCAGTGCTGTTTCCTTGTTATTGAACGTTCTACTCCCATTTGTTGCCATAGCACTTGCTACCCCTCCTCCTTCACCTACGATAGGGGCAGCAAAGTCGCTCGTCCTACGCTACTGACGGGCTAGTATTGGCATCCGGCATCACTTCAGTGGAGAAGGGTGTGGTCCTTCAATGTTAGTCCTAGATGTTCCGGGGCGCCAGGCAAATTTTAGTGCCACCAATACTATAGTTCATGACCTATGCCTTCTCCCCAACTTGCCAAGGGAGAGGTACACACGCAAAAATAAATGAAATTGCTGAGCAATATCCGGTAAACCGATGCAACACTGGGTTCAACAAAACACTACTACCCACTTGGTTGCTAATAAGGCGCAATTAATCCCCCCTTGAGGGTAAACCAACGTTATACCAAATCAAATATGGCGTCTCAACTTCAACTTGCCGTTTCCCCGTTTCGACCTGTTCCACCTCAAAATCTGCATGTCCCCTTCTTAGAACACCACGATATGAAGGAGAGGGGGAAGGATCTATTTTTCCGCCAAAAAGGAAATTGACCAAGTAACTAAAACCCAAGTTGGCCTGACATTCCTGAGGTCTCTAAAATGACCGTTGCGTTATAAAAAATTGAATTAGGAACGATATCGCGGTTTAAACCGCGATTTCGCGAGCTGAGGTAAAACCCCGCTTTCCGCCTCACCGCTGAAATTGCTCATTGCAGTTAGGAAAAATTTCACAGACCATCTTCTAGTTGGCAGCACTCGCCCAATCAGAGCGCGGGCAGCCACGACGTCTGCCGAGCGATAGCGACAGTCCCATTCCATCGGGCGGTCTAGTTTCGCTAGAGACAAATCGAATTATTTATTTCCGAAATTCCAACTACCGATCTAAAATGTTCCTACGACTGCATCTTCCCCTGGGAAAATACCCAAACAGTAATAAATATGTATGTAAATACTTATCTTGGAAGTCCATGACAAACGAATAACCGGAAAATAATTGTTAAAGGCCAAGCAAACCAAAATTCGAAAATCTCACAATGACGCGCTGTGCTATTACGAGGGGCGGACGATATGCAACAATAGCAGGTGCCGGCAAAGTCTATAATTAAGGAAATTTTTGAACGTTACACTCTGCAGTCCTTATTTTGTCAGTTCTTGTGACTTGCAGACATTTTCTTATGTAGTCTAATTCGATCGTTCTTATTTTGTTTATTTTGTTGTTTTCATTGCCCATACTTCTGCTCCATATAAGGTAATATTCTGTACTATGCTTTGAAAGATTCCTATAGTGCATCAGATATTTTAAAAAGAGGTTCTAAGAGGTATGTTTAAGTGTTGGAACATTTGAAGATACTAAGGCCCGATTTAACCAACAAAGGCATTTTAACAAAGGCCTTGACCAATCAAAGCATCCTATTCAAGAACATGCATCTGTCAAAGTTCTCTGAAAATTATTGATTTCTCTTGAAATTTACTTCAAAAAGGTGAAAAAAGACACAGTTTATATATAATTGATCATTATGAACCTTTTCTAGTCTGATTTTTCTTCCTAAATGGGTGAAAACTTGCATTTTCTTCTCAACCAGTCAGATTCCACAAAAACAATACATTTGATCACTGGATTGGTAGTCTATTAAATGATAATGATGACAAGAAATTCAAATTACTGTATTAATTTGATAAAACAATAATTTACTATCGATAATAATCATAAATACTTGCAATATACCTTTGTATTATAGTAAAAAGGGGTAAAAATAACATTTTATTGCATTTTTCACAAAGCTAAACACACGATTTAACAAGTGTGCAACACTGGTTGCCTATCCTTCTTAACAGCAAAGTTCGCGAGCTGGCAAAAGTATAACGTATAACCTTATTTTTCCTAAACCAGAAACCTGTCGTATAGTCATATAGTCAGTCAGTTTCTGCGCTAAGGTGCTTTTTACGTAGTGCCTTTACAATCTGTACATCATCTGTGAATATTTCTATAAGAAGGTCTATAACAAACATGCATCCAGCAGATGGAAGTTTCTTCATAAAAGTATGTATTTGTCTATAATCAATCTAACTGCAATTGCAATTGGTAATTGTACAATAATTATAAGGTAAACATTAAAAATCTAGCATGATTTTACTTTGTTTTTAATTTCTGCTACTGGGTAGTACATATAACCGTTCAAACATCCGAAGTAGGTACTGAAACAATATCTGCCGAAGAAACTGTATAGGCGAATCAAAATCAGCGTAAATGAGTGTTAACCGAGTACCAAGTTGCTTAATGAAATGAAACTCATTATTATAGAATTGCTACTGTATGTAGCGATCCTTACATGGTAAACTCAGCATTAAATAAGATTCTGCTAATACCTGTCTTTTTGTTTTAGGTAAGCAATGATGTGAAGACACAAACAACCACATAAACTTCGAGTAAAAGCTATAAAGAGTAAGTAATGTTGTTGTTGAGCATTTCTAGACAAAGTAGACGCGTGTCTCAAAAGTATCGTGGTAGTTATCTGAGAATGTCTGTTTACCTCATATTAGATTAACTGATGAGATGTCGTGTTGGTTGTCTACGTAGACAGACATGTCTATCATCTAAATCTGCACACTGCAGTGTTGACTCTAGACGAGACCAAAAAAATGGAGTCAAGTTGATTGACTTCCCACACATAACAGTTCCAACCAAATCATCGCCCGCCTGTCGTCAAAAAACATCCAACACAAAAACTAGTAAATAGTTTCCTAGTTTTTGAAACCATACGCATTTTTCATCCTAGCCGCGGTAATAATACTGTGTCTAAATTTCATTAAAATTAATTCCATAATTTCCATGTTCAGAACGACCTGAATCAATACCTACCCCTACCAATACCAAATCCCTTTATTTCTGTAATAGCCAAGGCAATGTTCGGATGGACCTAACAAACGTCTATTATGCCGCTAGATCTTTCTTTCACAGGTCAATGGACAGTATTATAAATGGAATAAATTTTTGAGTTTTACAACCCCCCACCCCCTAACCACCCCAATTTCACCCTCACCCAAAAAAAAGTAAAAAATGATCAGAAACCCCTAAAACGCCGAAAAACAAAGTTTGAGCTATTTTTACATTTTTAGTTTTTCTATTATTGCCGCGCCGCCACTGACACGATTTTTCCAAAACATGCGCGCTTTCCATCCTCGCCGTGGCAGTAATACGGTGTCAAAATTTCATTAAAATCCATTCGATAATTTTGGCGTTACGCAATAAAGAACGATCTAAAACTAAAACAACACTCGGACGTATACACATCACAAATTATTCTAAGTCCCTTGGTTTCTATTATAAGCAAGGAAATGTTCGGATGGACCTAAAAAATTGTATTATGGCGCTAGGTTTTTCATTCACAGGTCATTAGAGAGCCCATTATGAATACAACAAATTTTTCAGTATTACAACCCCCCACCCCCCACCCACCCCAAATTCACCCCCACCCAAAAAAAAGTAGAAAATGATCAGGAACCCCTAAAACGCCTAAAAACGAAGTTTGAGGCGTATTTGAAATTTTTCGTTTTTTGCTAATTACTCCGCCCCCCGTATAACGATTTTCAAAATTATAGGAGCATTACCTACTACGACCCCACAGCATAACGCTGCCCAAATTTCATCACAATCCATGTAGCGGTTACTGAGATTACGAGGGTAGAAAAACGCGACAGACAGACAGACAGACAGACAGACCGACAGACAGACCGACAGACAGACAGACAGACAGACAGACAGACAGACAGACAGACAGACCGACAGACAGACCGACGGAAATGAGTGACGTGGATTTTCGTTATGCACACATCATAAAACGCCCAAAAAACGTATTATCTCAAAATCGAAAATTTTCGCGATCACAATACTCCCCTCACCTATCGGTGTGGGAAGTAAAATGGAGTCAAATTGATTGACTCAGTACTTCCCACACATTACGCTGATACCAGTTTACTGTTTTCCCATAGCATGAAGCTTTAGTCTGAGATCCCTTGTAACATAGGCTATCCATTGACATTCACAGGTCAATGGATAGCCTATTATCAATACTACAAACTTTTCAGTTTTACAACCCCTACCCCTCAACCACCACAATTTCACCCCCACCCAAAAAAAGGTAGGAAATGATCAGGAACCCCTAAAAACGAAGTTTGACTTGTTTTCATACTTTTATAGTTTTTCGATTATTGCTACGCTGCCAGTGACACGATTTTTAACAAACGTACGCGCTTTCCATCCTCACCACGGTAACAATACTGTTTCAAAATATCATTAGAATCAATTTAATAGTATCTACGTTACAAAATACGAAAGTCCATTATAGCTTCTGTAATAGGCTAGGTAATATTAGGATGGACCTAAAAAGGTGATTTATGTAACTAGGGCTTCCTTCACAGGTTAGTAGACACTGTAGACAGCCTATAATAAATACCAGAAATTTTTCAGTTTTCAACCCTCCACCACCCCCAACCATCCCAATTTCACCCCAATTTCACCCCCAGGCCTCCCTATACTATAGCTGCATACCAGGAGTCAGCAACAGCTCGAGAGCATATCAGTCCATTAACCACAGACTTCTTTGACGCAAAATTAATGTTGACATTCGTTAATTCGTTGATATTTTTTCTGAAAAGCATCTTGCTACCTGACTAGTATACAAAAACCTGCCTTCTCGATTTGATCTATGAATATTCATCGCGTTTTACGTGAGAAGTAGCGGTATTATAATAATAGTGAACAAAAAAACTCTCATACCGCCTGCAGTCGCGTTATACCGCATGCGTTTTCTATAAATAAAAGACCCGCTCGGCCTTTTTACGCCAGCAACACGAGAGAAGTGTCAGAAAAGTCCTAAGTACTTTATAATTATTAGTTTCAGAGCCGTTATACATAACTTATTCTTATTAACGAGCCGACATGCAGTGGCTTTCGTGAGAGATGTCATGAGAGCGATAGAGGTATTATATGCAGAGTTTGCCAAATTAGAGCATACATTTTTTCAAGCTCGTTTTAGACCAGGCAATAACGTATGTGTAAAAGTTTTGAGAAGTTTTTCAAAAAACTAAAAAAATATCTTAAGGGGCTTCTAAATGGGCAATACTTTTACTGCAATATTTGGCTATATTCCTGGTAACTATAGCCGGGCCATGACATTTTTTTGCAGCATATGGCTCGGCAATATATATCCCGGCAATATTTTCTGCAATAGTATAGGCCAAAAATTTGTTCACAGACGGGTCATATAGTCGGGCAGCAATGGCTGATGCAGTGGCTTATATTGTTTTAAACAAAACATTAAATAAAAAAGAGAGAAGACAGTGGATTCGACTTTATCTCAATAGGCGTGAAACTTTAGATAACTTGAGTTTAGAAATAAGTATTGATAATATGCTATTTAAAAACTGTTCAACAAAGTGTCTTTCAAAGGAAATAGAACCATAAATAGAAAGAAATGATAGAAACATGAAAAAATCAATACCTGTTAGTACAAGACTGGCGGTTTTTAGCAACTGAAGATGTATATATAATTGGTCCAAGCAAGAACTGAGTTGTAATTCTGAAGATACTATAGGGACTATATCATGCATTCAAAATCTTTTTTGTACGTCATCCCCGAAAACTCGCCCTCAACTTTTTGATTTCAAATATAGCACCGATTTAAAATCTTATGGAACCTTTGATGTTATACGCAAACGTATTCAATTAAATTTATTTGTATCAATGAGTTACAAAAATGTCTACCCCGTAAAATCATATATGACAGCCAATATTGTTGCAAAAAACGAAAAAACAAAAACCTAGTGGGTTTTTTGGGGTACTGAATGATCTATCAAGCCAAGCTTTCGAAAAACATGTCTCTTCTATCCTTTTTTATTACAAAAATATTACGCCTCAAACAAATTCTTATTTTATTTATTTTATTCTTATGACTTCACGAAAAAAATATTTTGTGTATGAAATCAAAGACACTACAAGATGTTAAATGAAATAATGACTTGTTTTACGCAGGAAAAGCTTGGGGTGCTATTTTAAAAAAGAAGTTGGGGGCAATTTGTTAAAGGTTGAAGTACACAAAAGGTTTTGAAAGCATGGTATGATAGACCCTATACTACTTTCAAAAATACCACTCAGCTTTTGTTTGAACTTTTTTTGTTACAACATGAAGTGTCAAGAAAATTCTGGGAGCTTTCACTTTCCATAACTCAGGATGTAAGTGTATTTCATTGATGAAATCAATAACCCTCTTGTTGGTCCAAGTATTAGCCATTTTCCTATCAAAATGTTCAATATCAACAATAAACAAACACCAAAATAGAGCAATATTGCCGATGTTTTCGGTAGCCAAGCAATCGTCCGGCCATGTGCCGGCAACACATAAAAATATATCGGCAATAACGAATATATGTGCCTATATGGCTGGTCCATACAAGAAATATTGCTCAGTCTGGCCGTTGTTGCCGAGAATGTTGCCGGCTACACTATTGCAGCCACACATTGCAGTAAAAGTGTTGCCCGTTTAGAAGCCCCATTACAGTAATATATTTGAACTGTAACAAGAATTACAAAAAATAGCAATATTTCTTAATATAAAAATGATATCAGAGTACTGCAAATGGGGCATGATCTTCCACGGCTCGCAATTTCCTCTTAATGTTCCTCATTCGGTTTTGGACAGATTCTAAATCAATTTCTCTCATCTTTAGCATTATTCTTCTTCTTAACTGCTGTTCGTTTTGAGCTTCCCAGCCATTGTGATAAACTTTGACACTTAGTTGAGCCAAAAAATTTTCGATAGGTTTTGCTTGAGGAAGATTGGGAGCGTTGTTGTTTCGTGGTAATAAAGGTATTCCATGTAGTTCTAGCCAGTTTCTCGTACGCAAAGCATAATGACTTGAAGCCAGATTTGGCCAAGACATTATATTGTTATTAGCATGATGGGTATTATTAAAATTGAGTAGTTTAAGCAAACATCTTTGAGTATAGACTTCTGCGGTAACCGCTTCGGCCCTAACTCGTCCAACGTACGGCTATGAAATGCCGTTGTCTGATATAGCGCACCACACTAACACTTTGTTTTCAAACTTTTCTTTTCGTTTAAATTTTACGTTACGTGGACAGGCTTCAAAGTCTCTTGTATAAAAACCATCATTACCTTTGATTTCTTAGTTCGAAAATGTGAAATACTTTTCATCGTCAAGAATAATTTTTAAGTTGCCAGCAAAATGAGTACGACCTAAATTGCGACAGCATTCTTTCTAACTGATTTGGAGAATACCTTTTTCTTTTTCGGAATTTTGAGTTATTCTTCTTCATTTCTCTACAGATTGTGCTAGCATTGATGTGAAAAATGCGTCCAAGTTTTTGTGTTGAAGTTCCAACACGACGTTCACTTCTGTTGATCATTCTTTGTACTGTAGCAGCATTCAACGCTCTTGGTCGTTCACTTTTTGATAAATTTATACAAGGAATACCTTTTTCGCATTTACGGATCGCTGGATAAATTGTGGCAAGGGACATATTTTGATCTTGACATACTCAAAATGAAGCGTCAGAGAAAGTGTATGATTCATAATAAATACAAGATATTTTATTTGGTTTACCTATTCTATATCTTTATTATCCAATTTTTATTTAACATTTTTAATATTTAAAGCCTTTATTCTCTGAAAAGCAGAAATTACCATTGCTTTTGTTTTGGTTAGTTTGTTAGTATCTAAAAACCTTGAAATAAGTTGACAAATTCCAGCCCTTCAATATAATTGATCTCATTCATTAAAACTATAAACAGCAATGCTCCAAGCATACTACCTTGTGGTACCCCATATTTGCTTTATTTGCTTAAAGATTTATTCTTACCCACTCGTAAACTGTGTTCTTAAAGCTTTTCATCTCAAATTTGCAAACTTCACCGAAAAAATGACTCAAATATGCTCGATGGTCAAAAATGACTAATAGATAGATAGATAAATATACTTTATTGTCTAAGAAATTACAAAATTCTTATTGACAAAGCTATATAATAACAAAATGTGGAATATTCACTAAAACTCGTCATAGAACTCATCTAGTGTGTATTAAGGTTTTGGAGACAGGAAATTTTTAAGTTCTTTACGGAAAACTTCTTCTCTTTTTGAATTTTAAAAGCGTCAGGAAGTTTGTGATAAATCTTCAATCCATTGTATATAATTGAATCTTTAATCAGTGATGATTTGGGGGCGATTAATTGAAAATCATTCTTTTGTCTTATATTATATTCTATATTTATGGTCTCAAATTTTGTTTTATTTTTAAAAATTAATGATGCCGTTTCCAAAATAAATAGTGCAACTACGGTCATAATTTTGAATTCTAAAAATAGTGGCTTGCATGAAGTTCTAGGTCTACTCTTGGCGATGCATCTAACTGCTCGCTTCTGTAAGACTAACAACCTACTTTGGAATAATGCAAAATAACAACTTTTGGTGGTGTTTCTTCCAAGAGTTTCTCTAACTGTTCTTAGTATGTAAGTTACTTTAGCCAGCTCAATAATTAAATTATCAATATGAGATATAAAATTCAATTTTTGGTCAATAGTTAGACCTAAGAACTTCATGCTGTATGTTTGATGTAATTGTCCTTTGTCTAAGTAAATCACGTCAAGTAAGCATTTGAAAGTCATGAATTTGGTTTTTGAGATATTAAAAGATAAAAAATTGCTGTCACACCATCTTTTGATTACAATTATATCATTTTTAATTTTTTTCTTTAAATCGTGTATGTCATTATTATGCCAGAGTATTGTACTGTCATCTGCAAATACAGTGAATTGACCACTTATTTCTAATGTCATTAGGTTATTAATGTATACCAAAAATAAGATGGCACCTAACACAGATCCTTGTGGTACTCTATCCCGTATGTTCAATTTTTCAGAAGTTAAATTTTTAGACAATTTAAGAATTTGAGAACGATTACTCAAATATGAGGTAAACCATTTTAGCGCTATTTTAGAACAACCATATTTATCTGATTTTTTGATCAAAATATCATGATTGACACAATCAAATGCTTTAGAAAAGTCACAGAACAAAGCTGCTGAAATTTGATTTTTATTTAAAGTAGAATATAGTGGCCGAATGCCCTCTCACATCATACAGAGGAGATTTGAGCGACTTCTACGAGGCTACTGCCCCTGTGCTGGAATGGATCGATGGCCTTCATTTTAAAATTTAGTCTGTTTGTTATGTCTGTATTTTATGTTTGAACCATGTTAGCCATACGCTAAATAATAATAATAAATAATAAATAATAATAAATAATAGTTTATAAAGTAGAGAAAAAGTGGCATCTAAATTCAAACAAAATGCATCGGCTGTATCCAATCAGTCTAGTTGACTATTCAATCACTTGTGTGAGGAAGTATGCTGTATTTGTACTATCTTGGCATTTTTTTAAACGAAGAACGATTACTGAAACACTCTGTAACGCTAACTAATTATGTTAATGCCTTCATCATTGCAGATATTATAGCAGCATGGTCTTATTACGCCTTCGTAACGATATCGTTTATAAAAATCACAAAGCGGAAGCACTTCAAGCTCCATATTCATTAAAGCATCTCCTGTTATAACTCACACGGCTCGTTAGTAATTTTAACTAACTTATCTTGACGCAAATAACACTTTTAAACGCGTTCGAGTCAAGGCCAAGTTTGCGAATAATTAAATCAATCCAGCTTTTTATAAATTCTGTTTTAATTCCTGCTTCAGAGGCTAGCACAACTTGATATTTATTGTTGTAGAAAAAAGTAAGTCGTGTAAGGTGACTCAGTGGTTTCCTAAAATTACTTTGAAGCCAAAGGAGACCGCGCATTATTTGTTGTACATGGCTTCGGTCAAGATGGTTAAATTTTTAATATGTTACAAGTCGGGTCACTTTCAACAGCCGCTGGTCCAGTGGCGCCGATATGGGGGAGGACCTAAAATAAAAAAAAATGTGAACGTTGAACGAGGTGGACCTCGTTCTAGGAACTTCTCCGATTCAAGTGGTTGTTGTTCATCCCCTGTCCTTGTTTTATTATTTACAACTGCCTAATATTAAACAATGGAGAAGTTTCAAAAAAATTAAAATTTGGAAAATTAATTATTATGTGATAGACTATTTCTTCACTTGAAGAACGTCGAAAAAATCATCTGAATGTTCCAAAAAACGGCAGGGTTATTCAATTTTATATTTACGTAAAGCGACCGCGGAGGTGAAAAGCCATATGACGTCACATGTTATTAATTGTTCGCGGTAGCCACAGTCTGGTCGGGGCTTCGCTATGCATACGCTGCGCTGTACAGTATGCGATATTTAGACTTGAGTGGAACGGCGAAGGTGTTTGTTGTAACGGGCAGACGCCAGTACATTTTTGGAGGAAGGTTACGTTCGTGGTGATTCTAGTAATCTTCCTAAAGTGAATCTCGACATGATTATGGACTTTTACTTCCCACACCGATAGGTGCAGGGAGTATTGTGATCGTGAAATTTTCGATTTTGAGATAATACGCCTTTTGGGTGTTTTATGATGTCTACATAACGAAAATTCACACAGCTCATTTCCTCGGTGTCTGTCTGTCGGTCTGTCTGAACGCGGCGTTTCTCTAGCCACGTAATCTCAGTAACCATTGCATGGATTGTTATGAAATTTGGCAGCGATATGCTGTGAGGGTAGTAGTAGGTAATGTTCCTATAAGTTTGAAAATCGGTGCATGGGCGGTTGAGTAATTAGTAAAAAACCAAAAATTTTAAATATTCCTCAAACTTTGTTTTTAGGCGTTTTAGATGTTCCTGATCATTTTCTACTTTTTTTGGATGGGGGTGATATTGGGGTGGTTGGGGGGTGGGGGGTTTCTGAACTGAGAAATCATTGTATTCACAACAGGCCATCCACTAACCTGTGAAAGAAAGGCCTAGCGTCATAATACACTTTTTTAGGTGCATCCGAATCCGAACATTATCTTGGCTATTACGGATCGTCGACTTAGAATTTTCTGATATATACATGCGAGAGTATTGCTTCTGATAAATCTATATGTTGTAACTAGGAAACTATAGGATTGATTCCAATTAAATTTTCACACAGTATTACTACCGCTGCGAGCATCTAAAATCTTTATGATTTTTACAAATCGTGTCAGCGGCGGTGCAGCAATAAAAAAACTATAAAAATATAGAAACAGCTCAAACTTCGTTTTCATGCATTTAAGGTGTTTCGTGATCATTTTCTACTTTTCTGGGTGGGGGTGAAATTGGGGTAGTTGGGGGGTGAGGGGTCATAAAACTCAATTTTTTTTGTATTCACAATAGACTATCCATTGAAATATTTGTATGGTGTTTTTATGGTGGTGTTAGTACACCTGAGTACAATGCAATATTTATACTCTATAGTCATCTAATCGGGACATCAGTCCGGCCGAATACTGATTATAGTTTAGCGAACAACAAGGGCCATTGAAACAAAATTAATTTTTATCAGATGAATTATCACGAACTGCTGTTGCAGTAATAATTTTTGTACATTGATTGTATGCTTTGCTTGCATGAAACATAGGGTAAATTTCGAAAACAAAAGAATGTTTTGATTGCATTATATGTCAATGCTGGTATTAGAAGGATTATACATATCGTTAGAACGAATCTAAAATTATTTTGAATTTATTGGCGTACCTGTGATTACTTCGAATATAAGGATTGAATCCTTTCAATGACATGGATTTGAAACAACTGTAAATATATTTAAAGCGAAGGAAAAACATCCAAATACTAACAATTAATTGGAAACGCAACAGTATTTTTTTCTGTGATGCGGGGACCTGCAAGCAGGAATCCGCTCCACTGTGTCTGCGCCCTTAATGTACTCAGTGTTCAATGCGGCTCTTTGTCGATGAGAAATTCATGCAATCGTTGAAAGATAAATGAAACAATCCCGGTGAACCAAGTTCGACTATTTACATAATTCAAGTATACATGTTCCATCAGGCACGTATTTAGAGGGGGGTCGAGGGGGACCGAACCCCCCCCCCGAAAACGTTATATAATGCCGTCTAAAAAATGGAATCCAGAAATTTTTGAGAGCAAATTTAAGGTGACAGCTCTAATCTCGATTCCCCCAAAAAAACGAAATCCTGGATTCACGCCTGTGTTCCATATTATAGGTACCTGTTCGGATACGAAACCTTTGTGACTTACATCGAGTAACACTAATGCAACATAATACAAACAGCATTTTTATATCCACATCCTTAATTCCTAATTTATTACAAGATGTCGAAATCAAATTTTTACAACATCCCAGATTTACAGTCGCTATAAAAACATAGATTTCTCATAGATTTTCGTAATTTATCGTATTAAAAAGGTATTTAGTATGAGTTTAAAGTAATAAAATAATTCATTAGTGATGCTGTGAAGCGTTGAAACGAACTGTAATTAATTCGAGGTGTACCGGGTGCAAGCAAATAGTTCTCATTTTCGAAACACCTTATCTAAACAACTAGGTGCTCTTGAATACATTACCAATTCAGCTTATACCAATTCTGTGTGCTTCAGAATTAATCATATGTAGGTTTAGTATTTATAAAGACTGTAATACTTCACGCAATAAAAAAATAGTTTGATAAAGCATTTTATTGTAATATTTATTCCATGAGTTTTTCAAACTATTTTAAGCCTTTCTCTGTCTCCTGCTTTAGATCGTTCTGAATTGTATACCTTGGAAAGTATTGAATTGATTTTAATGAAATTTTGACAGTCTTATTACCGTGGCGAGGATGGAAAACGCTTGTGGTTTTTAGAATTCTTGTTAGTGGCGCAACAATAATCGATAACTAAAAATATAAAAACAGATCAAACTTTGTTTTTAGGCGTTTTGGGGTTCCTCATTCTTTTCTACTTGAGTGGTGATAAAATTGGATTGATTGTGGGACGGGGGGCTGTAAAACTCAAAAATTTGTTGTATTCATAATAGGGTGTTCATTGGCCTGTGAAAGAAAGAATTAGCGGCATAATACACTTTTTAGGACCATCCGAACATTGCCTTGCCTATTACAGAAACCAAGGGACTCAGAATTTTCTGATGTATACATACGAATATTGCTTTAGATCGTTCTGTATTTGAATTGATTGTAATTGATTTTAACGAAACTTAGACATAGTATCAATACCGTGGCGGAGGAAGCATATTAAAAAAAATAAAAATATAAAAACAGCTCAAACTTTGTTTTTAGGCATTTTAGGGTTCCTCATTCTTTTCTACTTTAGGTGGTGATGAGATTGGAGTGATTGTGGGACGGGGGCTGTAAAACTCAAAAATCTGTTGTATTCATAATAGGGTGTTCATTGGCCTGTGAAAGAAAGCACTAGCAGCATAATACACTTTTTAGGACCATCCGAACATTGCCTTGCCTATTACAGAAACCAAGGGACTCAGAATTTTCTGATGTATATGTTAAGAGCAAACACCGATTTCGGCCAATGGACGAAAAATATGGCCAAAATGCGTTTTGGCTGCTACTATTTTACCAATGTCCGAATTATCGCTTTCTGACTGTTTAATGTAGCCCAGAACGTGTTTTGGCTCAACTACGATTGCCAAAACGCGTCCTGTTCTACTGCGATTGCCATAACGCGTGGTGGATTTTGTGTCTCAGCTTGTAAACAATACCTCTGGAGCTAGTGTATTCATTTAGTATTTGATCTTTGTGCGGGTTAGACAGTAGCTAGAGAGTGCCATGAAAGACCTAAGGTTATGTTTTAATGACGAACTGCAAAAAGTCATAAGTGGTAGCAATGATCGTAGTAATATTTGTACAAGAGAAAGATACGACCAAACACTCACAGAGGTAAGCTTGTAAAAGTAACGGTGATACAATATCTTCGAAACAAAGACAACGATTGAAAAGGTATGATATTTTAAAAATTAGCTATATCGAAAAGCTAATTGAAAGAAGGACAGACGAAACAGCCGAACTGCGTTATTTTTGCATGACCCACGAGTTATTTGACATTATTCATTCCGCTCATGTGAGAGCTGGACATAAGAGATTGTGAGGTATGTTCCTTTCAGTTTTTTTAACGGACCTAAGATCTACAAGTGCTTTTATTCATTTTAGTTATGGATTCTAAGCTCAGAGGAAATATTGTAGAACAACACGGCAAATAATTGAGATTTATTTATTCGTAGTAGAATATAGAACGTGTTCTGGCAATCGTAGTTGACCCAAAACGCGTTCTGGGCTACATTGAACAGCCGGAAAGCGATAATTCGGACATTGGCAAAACGGTAGCAGCCAAAACGCGTTTTGACCATATTTTCCGTCCATTGTCCGAAATCGGTGTTTGCTCCTAACATATACATACGAATATTGCTTTAGAGCGTTTTGTATTGTTTAACATGTAATTGATTTTAACAAAATTTCGACCTGGTGTCAATACCGTATGGCAAGGATAGAAAACGCGTAAGGTTTTGATTTTTAGAAATCGTGTCAGTGGCAGTACAGCAATAATCAAACACTAAATTTATAAAAAAAGCTCAAACACCATTTTAGACGGTTTCGAGGTCTCTGATCATTTCACTTCGACCACTTGAGGCTTGCATTATTTACGAGAGTTTTTGTGTTGGAAGATTTTAGAAGGGTATCTTCGACTATGAAATTGGAAAACATCAAACTGGTATCACCATTATATGTGAGAAGTACTAAGTCAGTCAACTTTTGGGACTGGAAAGTCTTTTGTCATAAACCTCGTACAGTTGCGGGAATAAATAAACCGTTTCTAGAAAGCTACAAGTAATTATAATTAAAAATTATGACGCACAAAAAGGATCGTTATGATTTGCATACATTAAATTTATCTGTTTTGTTTAGATAAATGCGTGATTATATGGATCTTAGAATTTCAATTATGTAATTATTGTGTAAATAAACCTGTTCTCACACTATGGCAAAGATGTTTGGTCCGATATAATGGTGATAGAAAGCTTTCGATGAACTGTGGACATTTTCAAGCGACAGCAATTACCGTTTTACGTCTTTCACGTAAAATTAACACCTGTTACCTGTTATTTATATAATTAATTAAAGTATTTAATTATTTAAAGAGGAAAAATTAGTTTCGATATATTTTTGAAACAGGATAGTTAGTGAAAACAAATTGTTTATCGAGGCTAATGGATTGAAACGCAGGTTTAATTATGATATTTTACGTGATTGCTATTATAGTCGATTAGATTATTTACAGTCTAACCACTCGTCAAACTCGTCAATCTTTTTGAAAACTACGTAAGCATCTTCATGGGAAATTTTAAGTTAAGGGGCCTGGGTAGAACCTTTATATTTGCCATGTAAAACACGGACTCACAATTTCCCGCACAACTCACTTTATTTTCAAACTATATATTTAATATTTCAGAAGGCGATAGTTAAGACCTTAATGAATGACAACTATTTTCGATTTTCTCAAAAAAGTTTTTTAATGTGCGAAAAAACTCGCAGTGCAAAATCATACGTTCTATAAATGCCTGTAATTTAACAACCAAGCACGATAGCAAAAAAAGGCTAAATAGTTGCACAAGCGCAAGCTTTCTTCTTCAGTTTACTTTTTGAATCATTACTGTAAGTTTAAAGGTAACGTCAGGAGCTTGGAAATGCGAAATTCATTTCTATAGTGACTTTTAGACCTTACCTTTGGACCTTTTGACCTTACCTTTGGATTTTTGGACTTATCTCCCCTCATTTTAGACACACACTCTGGAGAAAGGGAACAGGCGGCCACGCCTCCTCGCTAACACGGAAATACGTCTTATCTTGGATTCTCAATTTTGCGCGCTATACCCTAGACCCTTAAATATGTCGTTTTTTAACTTCCTCGACTATAAGGAGGGGTGAATTATTAAAATCGGCCTGTTCTCGCAAATTTTACCGAAACCAACATGCGAGGTGTCATTTCTAAGGTAAAGTCACCTCCTGACTCATTTTCTGAAAAGAAAATGCTATGTTAAATCACTATTTTTCCGAGTAAACCCCACCACCCCCACCATTAAATCAGAGATTTGCACCAGAAGTAGACCAAAAGATAGAGAATAAAAACCTCTTTATGACAGTCAAATTTGAAATTATTTGGATGATTTGTAACAATTACTGCCATTTTGGGATTCTAAAATTTGCTAATCTTTATGAATGTTTATTCCGCCATTTTGAAAATTTTGCGGCATGTGAGGTAGGGATTTTGACATAAAACAACCTGGTCTTTATTGTGGCAGCATTAGAATTTCACGTTATGGTATTGTTTTTTGAATTATCCCCACCGCCAGCACTTTGCAGCGGGACCAAAAACTAGATTTTTGTTTTTAATGATAACCTTTGTGTAGTGGCCAAGTTTGAAGGAAATCGAAAAATTTGAATTAATAAAGGCCTTTTTATTTATGTCTAAAACGATATATCACATGTTAATGTTTTCTGAAATGGAGGCTAAAAAAATTGAATAAAAATAAAAGTTCAAATACTCAAATAACAACAACCATTTGAGTCGATGAAGTTCCTAGAACGTGGTCTATCTCATTCAACGTCTTTTTACTTCCCACACAGATAGGCGAGGGGAGTGTTGTGATCGCGAAAATTTTCGATTTTGAGATAATACGTTTTTTGGGCGTTTTATGATGTGTACATAACGAAAATCCACGTCACTCATTTCCGTCGGTCTGTCTGTCGGTCTGTCTGTCGGTCTGTCTGTCGGTCTGTCTGTCGGTCTGTCTGTCGGTCTGTCTGTCGGTCTGTCTGTCGGTCTGTCTGTCGGTCTGTCTGTCGGTCTGTCTGTCGGTCTGTCTGTCGGTATGTCTGTCGGTCTGTCTGTCTGTCTGTCTGTCTGTCTGTCTGTCTGTCGCGTTTTTCTACCCTCGTAGTCTCAGTAACCGCTGCATGGATTGTGATGAAATTTGGGCAGCGGTATGCTGTGGGGTCGTAGTAGGTAATGTTCCTATAATTTTGAATATCGGTGCATAGGCGGCGGAGTAATTAGCAAAAAACAAAAAAAATTAAATATTGCTGAAACTTCGTTTTTAGGCGTTTTAGGGGTCCCTGATCATTTTCTACTTTTTTTTTGGGTGGGGGTGAAATTGGGGTGGTTGGGGGGTGGGGGGTTGTAAAATTGAAAAATTTGTTGCTTTCACAATAGACTGTCCACTGACCTGTGAAGGAAGACCTGGCGACATAAATAACTTTTTTAGGTCCATCTGAACATTGCCTTTGCCTATTACAGAAAGCAAAGGACTTAGAATTTTTTTTGATGTAAACATACGAGAGTATTGCGTCGGATCGTTGTAACGAGGAAACTGTTGAATTGATTTTAATGAAATTTTGAAACGGCATTACTACCATGGCGAAGATGGAAAACGCGTATGGTTTTGATAAATCGTGCCAGTGGCGGCGCAGAAATATTAAAAAAACTAAAAATATAAAAATAGCTCAAACTTCGTTTTTAAGCGTTTTAGAGGTTCCCGATCATTTTCTGCGTTTTTTTTTTTGGGTGGGGGTGAAATTGGGGTGGTTGGGGGGTTGGGGGTTAAAAAATTAAAAAAATTCTTGTACTCATAATAGGCTGTCCACTAACCTGTGAAGGAAGATCTAGCGACACAAATCACTTTTTTAGGTGCATCCGAACATTGCCTAGCCTATTACAGAAACTAAGGGACTTTTCTGTATACTATACGAGAATTTATTGGTCTAAATCGTTTTGTATTTTGTAACGTGGACACTATTAAATTGATTCTAATGAAATTTTGATACAGTATATTGTTACCGTGGTGAGAATGGAAAACGCGTATGTTTGTTAAAAATCTTGTCAGTGGCAGCGTAGCAATAATCAAAGAACGCGACAAGTATGAAAGCAACTCAAATTCGGTTTTTAGATGTTTTAGGGGTTCCTGATTATTTCCTACCAGTTTTTTGGGTGGGGGTGAAAGTGAGGTAGTTGGTGGGGTGGGGGTTGTAAAACTGAGAAGTTTGTAGTATCGATAATAGGCTGTCCATTGACCTGTGAAGGAAAAACCTAGCGGCATAAGACAATTTTAGGGGGGGGGGGGGTGGCAATTATTTGTTTGCAAGGGATCTTAGATAAAGCTTCATGCTATGGGAAAATAATAAACTGGTATCAGCGTAATGTGTGGGAATCAATCAACTTGACTTCATTTTTTCATTTTTGTTTAAACTTTAGTTTCAGGTTGCTTAGGGCCCGTTTTATAGTTTTCAGCTCTAAAAGCGATGTAACTTGGCCTTGAGCCTTGGCTTCAACCGTGTAGTTAATGGTCTTTCATTATTGTGAATTTTTTGTCACAGGTTCCTATAAAAACCAGATTTGCTGCCTTCGCTATATTTACACTTTGCATAATAGGTATGTTTAACACTATAAAACCACTATTTCACTATTTACCGTTAGAACGTAACTTTCCAGTAAAAATGACTATATAATACGACTGTATAAGCGTACGAGATCTCTGGATTGAGAAATCAAAACACTAATAATAAAATACGTATAAAGAAACATCGCAATTAGCAGATGATAGGCTATAAAGTGACATCATGACATGTTATACAGCGTTTATTACCGTAAATTTTTATGACTACTGTCCTTTCTGACTGTTTGCCATTAGAACAAAGGCAATCACGAAATGAACCCGTAAAACCGCGAGCGCAAAAACTAGTCACATTATGAGGCATTTAATGATGAAAGAGTTTCAGCACAAAGCGAATAAAACGGTTTGATTGAGGAAGACAGCCGCTGTGTTGCGAAGTGGTACGGCAGTAAAAGTTAATGATAAAATTGAAGATATTGAGGAACAGTTGTTAATAGTGTTGATCGGCCAAACGGTTGTCTAATGATCTCTATTGGTGTTTCCTCGTAGATAGATAGTCAAGTGCTAGATATACACACATCCTTTCTACACTTATCGGCACAAAAAACGGGGCACTTGACATCTTATATACAGGGTGTCCAGTTAGTGTGTAATTCTTCGATATCTCGCAAGGTATACCTGATAGAAGAAAATGTCAAATACAAAAGCTATTTGGTTACTCAAGACGCATATTCTATTCATATGCGCAATTCACTGCAATAAAAACAAGTAGAGGATTCTATTTAAAATAAGATAAAATCGGGAATATTTGTTCAAAAATTTGGAAATATATTTATAACTTGGCAACGTCGCAAACGCGAAAAAAAATATTACAAGGCGACATAGGGTATTAGTAGATATTTCGATTTAAAATAAAACATACATTTAAAAAAAACAAAGAAAGTGACCTTCAAATTGCCGTAATTTAAAATTCTGCCAAAAACACCCTGTAGATACAAATTGCTGATAACATCCAAAATAATATCCACTTAATATTCAAGTAACTCGCTGTATAATATTATTAAGAAAAGTTATAGGAATATATCCATTTGGACGTATTACTTGCGACCTTGCAAATCCGGAAATTAATAGAAAATAAATTATAACTTGGCAACGTCGCAACCGATCTCAAAAATATTTTAGGGTTAGATAGAGATCAATGATGGAAACTAGAAGAATTTAAAGAAAGGTATAGTTCTGTATAAAAAAATTAAGTCGATCACTATCCTACTTTCCCGCAACACCCTGTATATTTAAAAATATTTTTAGAATATGCGCCTTAAATAACCAATTTAATAGTATCCACGTTACAAAATACAAAACGATCTAAAGCAATAAATAATCGTACTTATACAGAAAATTCCCTTAGTTTCGATAATAGGTTAGACAATGTTTAGATGGACCTAAAAAGGTGATTTATGTCGCTAGGCCTTCCTTCGCAGGTTAGTAGACATCCTATTATGAATACAACAAATTTTTCAGCTTTTCAACCCCCACCCCCCAACCACCCCAATTGCACCCTCACCTAATGATCAGGAACCTCTACAACGCTTAAAAGCGAAGTTTGAGCTGTTTTTGTATTTTTAGTTTTTCTATTATTATTTTTGCGCCACCACTGGCACGATTTACAAAAACCATACTCATTTGCCATCCTCACCACGATCGTAACACTGTATCCAAACTGCACTAAAATCAATTCAACAGTTTCCTCGTTACACAATATATAACGATCAAAAGACATACTCGTATATACCAGAAAAGACGTCTGTCAAATTTATTAAAAACAATAAAAATATTCATGGCCAACTATGCAGTTTTGGATGATACAATTATACCGTTTTCATTCTAGTACACTTTTTATCAAATAAGATTTATTTTTCAAATAAACGGTTAATTTTTGTTAGAAGTTAATTAAAAATTGATGTTTTGCTTGTGGTAAGTATTTAGTTTTGTATTGTATGTGTTGAACGTATCTACAGGGTGTCCCACGACGATTGAGACAAGCAATATATCGGAACTGGGCAGTAGTAGCGAATTATAATTTTGGGGGTGTAAATTAGAGAAAATGTAGTATATTTTCTTCTGTAACACCCAATGAGGTATTTGTTTTTGGTCACGTGACGTCCGATTCAAAATTATTAATGGGACACCCTGTATATTAGTGCCTTTCTGTGTTCCTCCCGATGAAACAATTCCAACAAACTAGCACACTTGGGGTCTAAAGTGATTCATTCAAGAGCTACAGGCACTTAAAGGACTGTACCACTACCATTATGAAACACTACCAAAGTAATTTAACTATAGGGGTACATATTATAATCAATGGTAGTGGTACCATCCTTTAAGTACCTGTAGCTTTTGAATTAATCACTTTAGTCTCCAAGTGTGCGAGTTTGTCGGAATTGTTTTATCGGGAGGAACACAAAAAGTCGCAAATATACAGGGCGTCCCATTAAACATTTTGAATCGGACGTCACGTGACCAAAAACAAATACCCCATTGGGTGTTGCAATAATAAGAAAAGATACTATATTTGCTATAATTTAAACACCCAAAATTATATTCTCTACCACTGCCCAGTTCCGATATATTGCTTGTCTTAATCGTCGTGGGACACCCTCTAGATACGTACAATACATGTTTGAGTAACATTGCCAGCATAGCAGGACCATATTGTCAATCATTATTCAAGTTGACCAATGGGTTACTTTTGTTGTACATCGTAGTGATAAGTGATAAATTTAAGGAGTGGTATTAACAACCCACCTCTGCCAAGACCTATACTACTGATGTAGTGTGTAGCTTCTTTGACTGCATCTGGTTCTACAAATACGGACCTAGTATAGAGTTATGTAAAATTTAAATTAGAACCTGGTCTCACTAGAAATCACCACAAGCATAAAAAACGTAGTCAGGTTAAACAGGTGGACTGTAGTTTGACTGGAATGAGAAAACCAGTACGGTGAAAGACAATGTTGAGAAAGATCTGAAATGCATTCAAGCATCTAGCATTTTTAAATTGTTAAATCTACATAACTGTTTACATTACATTTCTTCACCACAATTGGCTACCACTTTATACTTTGGTCAAGTTTATTTTATGCATGGTTTACTATTAAATTGTTTGTTTAAAGCTCATTTTAGGTAAATTATGGTTTTGTGTATGCTACTAGGATGGTTTTAGAGACGTAGCTAGCTTACAATTTAATCTATGAGAAAAGACAATTCTGAAGGTTGTGAGGTGAAATCATTTGCCTATCTACATATTTCTACAGGGTGGGCCAATAGTGAGTGGACTTAAGATTTTGGGTTTACTAAAACATATTTTAGAAATCTGTCACTTGATCATGGTAGAGACCCTTGAGGGCTATAATATTAAAATATGGTCACTGACATTTTGTCATTTATACAGGGTGATTCATATCAAACTTATATTTTTTGATTGGAACTCCCTATATATTAATGCACATTCATACATGGAATTTTAAACGAACTTCTTAGGCGCAAATCACCATTTTTGGTATAAGCAGGTATCAGAAAAAAATTGAATATCGCAGCGAAAGGCAATCAAATTTTACATTTGATTCTATAAACAAAAATAGGCATTCCTGTTTCAAACATCAAGTTATTTGTGATTAAAGTTTCCTTAATTAATCTACTTATGTCTCCAAGTACAAAAATAATTCGAATTCATCAGTCTGACCTAAGGTGACGCATTTCATGCTTAGTCGTACCACAAAGCCATGGCCTTCTAAGTTTTATAATCGCTGCGATATTCAATTTTCTCTGATTTGCGCCTAAACGGTTCGTTTGAAGTTCCATATATGATACATAGAGTCAATTGTACAGTTAATGAAGTCACACTATGGAATCCACCAAGGAATCCAAATATGCAATAATATATAGGAGGCTTCATTGAAAAAAATGTAAGTTTGATATGAATCACCCTGAATTTTTGTCCAAAATTTAAGTGAAAATATTTTTACGTTATAGCTAAAGCGTCCCTACCATTATCAAGAGACATATTTTTGAAATATTTTTTAGTAAGCCCACAATATTCCGTCCACTCACTATTGGCCCACCCTGTACATTGATTATCCCATTGAGTGCGAGACTCTCCTATAACGTCTGACCACAGCATAGCAAACAACCAGCACAAAATCTCTGAGGATTTCCTATATAAAAATGGTTCCCACAAAATTTGAACTTGGGATGATTTATGGATGATTTTACGGCTGTGAAGTTTGGGTAGAGATGCGAAAATGAAAATATCGATACCGGTACCAACTCGATATTTTTTAGCCAAATAGGCGCGTTTGGTTCGTACAGAGAATTTTGTGCAATTGATTACACCCCTCAATAATTATATAATTATTTCCGATACCGATACCCCTACAAAAGTATCGATACCAGCTTGGAATCGCTCAAAAAGTATCTAAGATTAAATTACTCGATATTAGTGCAGGAGTACAAGTATCGAAGTATCGTTAGCATGCCTACAAAAAAATCATCCAAAAGTGGGAACGCGCGTGTAATTGCCGCCAACCTGAGTTATTTTGCTGGTTGTTTACTATGCTGTGGTCCGACTTTACACCCGCGTTTGGTGTATTTCATCATGATGAGTAGTCATAATAGGGTACTTGCAGAGGTCGTGAAATCGTCTTGGGGCATACATAGCGTAAAGAAAACCATATCAAGAAGCAGTAGGAAACAAAAAACATGATTTTACTGACGGCCAAAAAAATATATTTGCAAAATAAAATAAGTATATATTTAAATTTTTCCACGTGACTTAAAACAAGGGCTGACGTCACAGATAGCTTATCGATATCGACAATCGATACTGCTACAGTGCAGGTCAGTGAGATTCAACTGCAAACTAGAGATCATCTGATTCTTTAACAATGCGACTCAATTTATTGATACTTAAACATATTTGAAACAGGCAATTAACCCACAAGCATTTTCGTTGGAATACATTTTTATATCTGATAGGTATCACAGTTCATCCTGTTTGTGACCGAGATTCGCAACTAATCGAAGCCATCATTTTATTTCGGCGCACTCCATTATGAATGAATCCAAAGGTTGAACCTAATTCAAGCCCATCCCTACAAAGTGAATTAGTAATCTAGCCTAACTTTTATTCTTTTGACTTTTGTACTTTTGTGTGTGACTGTGTTTTGTGGTTATAATGATCAATGTCAAAATGTTTGGTTAGCACTGGCTATCGATATCGAATATCAATACTTTACATCCCAACACTATACGATATCACTGACCTCAGAGGTTGTTTGCGCGGCATTTGAAATAATTTTTGGAATATCCCTCACAGCCGATTCCAAAAGACCAAACAAGTGATTTTGTCATGTTTACTAGGCTCTGAGGAACGCGTAAACGACATAATATTTTTTCCTGCAAGTACCCTATTGTGGAGGTCGCACGTAATAGAACTGCCATATGATGGTTAAAAATCCGAAGAGCTATAGAAGCTCCCTACATACGACCGCCACAAAACACTTCACACACATTTCCGTGTATATGGCCTCAAAATTGGTTGATCTCAATATAAGTGTGCTGGGGTAACTTAACTTCCTTGCTACATCCCCATCGGCATCTTTCCGAAAGCCAGTGTAAATCAAAAACAGATAAGTGATGTCAAAATATCTTAGCGGTACCGCCTCACAGCTCTGTTTAACGTTAGGCGGGTGTCAAAACATGGTATAAAGAGGGTGAAATATGGGTGCCTATATGATTTTCAAGGATATTCCCTTCCAATATACTTCAAGTGTTTACAAATTGTCCTTTTCCGGTTCTTTTGGTAATTAGTGTTGCTCTTAGGATTCAGCGTGGTGCTTTTGCAAGAAACTGAAACAAGGGCATCCACGTCGAAACAGGTAGGTACATATAAATGTGATACAATTTACGCAATATATTTATAATTGGATACTATAAAGATTTTACACCTTTCAGATCTTCAGGTTTGCCTAAAAAAAAAACGAAAATCTCTAGCTTTCTATCAAGATATGGATAACTCGAGGGTGCTGATTACAAATTCTGTCCCAGTTTTGAGTTTCAGTCCTGTTTAACAAAAACCAAAAGTTTCAGATCTTTCAGATCAGGTTTTCCTAAGTAATCGAAAATCTTTATTTGGCTTTCTATTAAGATGAAAGCTCCTGTTTCGAATAATTTGAGGGTGCTGATTACAAATCTGTTCCCAGTTTTGAGTTTTGTCTCGTTTGACAAAAGTCTAAAATTTCAGATCTTCAGGTTTGCCTAAAAAATCGAAAATCTTTATTTGGCTTTCTATCAAGATGAAATTGCGTGTTTTGCATAAATTTGTGGGTGCTGATTACAAATCTGTTCCCAGTTTTGAGTTTTGTCTCGTTTGACGAAAATCTAAAATTTCAGATCTTCAGGTTTGCCTAAAAAATCGAAAATCTTTATTTGGCTTTCTATCAAGATGAAACCGCGTGTTTTGGATGATTTGTGGGTGCTGATTACAAATCCGCTCCCATTTCTGAGTTTTGTCTCGTTTGACAAAAATCAAAAATTTCAAATTCTATCAGATCTTCAGGTTTGCCTAAAAAATCGAAAATCTGTATTTGGCCTTCTATATCAAAATGGAACCTCGTGTTTTGCATAATTTGAGGGTACTGATTACAAATCCGCTTCCAGATTTGACTTTTAGTCTTTTTTAACAAAAAACAAAAATTTCAGATCTTTCAGATCTTCAAGTTTGCCTAAAAAATCGAAAATCTTTATTTGGCTTTCTATCAAGATGAAACCTCGTGTTTTGAATAATTTGAGGGTGTTGATTACAAATCCGCTCCCAGTTTTGAGTTTTTAGTCTCGTTTGACGAAAATCTAAAACTTTAGATCTTCAGGTTTGCATAAAAATGCAAAAATCTTAATCTAGCTTTCTATTAAGATGAAACTTCATGTTTTGTATAATTTTAGGGCACTGATTATAAATCCGCTCCCAGTATAGAGTTTCAGTCTCATTTGACGAACATTAAAAATTGCAGATCATCAGATCTTCAGGTTAGCCTGGTAACTACACTTTACGTTTTGAACTATGATTTTCTTGTCTTGAATTTATTAGTAGCAGTTATAAAAAGTAATAAACGACACGCATTGTTTCAGCGACATTAACTAATTGATTTTACGACCCCATCATTAACTTCAAGAAAACGCCCTACAGTTGATAGCGGCCAGCCATAGATCAATAGCCGCTGATATTAGCGTTACGAATATATGTTTGTAATATTAATGACCAGTAAGCATAGATTCATGTTCACTGTTTGTTGGTATAATGCATAGCATTTAACTGAGTTAAAAAGCTAGCAAACATATATCCACGAGATTAATAATTTACTCACGATACAATATCGTAACTTGATGAACACGAATACTGATTTATTTTATTTATTTATTTATTTGTACTATACAACACAAATATTGCCACCTCGAAGGCTACGCCTTGTATGAGGCATTGGCTTGACATATTGAAATTGTACATTGTAATTTGGCTAACCTATCTTTAGCTGCTTCCTCTCTTTGGACTGCATTCTTTATACGTATTTCAACGGTATTCATTTCATGATCTTCAATTTATCCCTCCTGATCAGCAGCAGTATTGGCTTGACATATTGAAATTGTACATTGTAATTTGTCTAACCTATCTTTAGCTGCTCCCTCTCTTTGGACTGCTTTCTTTATACGCATTTCAACGGTGTTCATTTCATGATCTTCAATTTATCCCTTCTGATCAGCAGCATACATTCTTCTTCAATCTTATTGACGATTTCGTTACAAACTTGAAATTTGGATGTGACGTTCGAGTGACATATTGATGATATATGTACGACCTTTTATTGCATTAACGAACCACGTCGTCAGCTCAAAGCTAATATCGGGTTTCGTTGATTTGATCTACTTTTTTATTAATATTACGTACCACTTTCGTTCGGTGCATGTAGGTTGGTCTGTATAAGGAAAGCTATGTTTCATGTAGTGGCTCAACGGCTGATGCTTATAAAACAGAATATATGACATGTAGTAACAGCTTCAGCTCAAATGTTTGTAAAATAATTAACCTTTTGGTATTTCAAATACTTTGCATACTTTCCGATGAATGGAATTCTAAAACGCAAAACAAAAGCACTGTCATAATTTGTCTACAAACAATTCATATTAAAACCGGAAAAGCATTATGATCATTCTGCAACATATTAGTGGTGTTTTAATATGAAAACTATTAAATATATAGCTTGAAAACAATTATATTGTTCATAATATTTAATATAATAAATCCACTTCAATCAACCTTGATAATATAATCATATTTATCTTGTATTTCATCACCGGACTACTTGAGATTGGACTACAAAACATATTATTAATAATAATATCCTTATTGTCTTAATTGGACTTGGGCTGCATAATTATGACAGGCTGAAACCTTTAAGCACTTGCATGATATTTAAATTATATTCTCCATGTTCAGTTTCACCACCTCCACATTTGTTGTAGATTAAAAAACCAATCGCTATTTCAATCAAAATAATTAGCTGCCTTTTTTCTTTCACCACTACTATTCTCAGTCAATATATAAGCCAATTTTCAAAGAGATTGAATGGACTATCCGCTCTATCGGTCAAGTCGAACTTCTCGTTTGTAGACATAGATATACTATTATTAGCAGCAATTTGCATGTTAGAAAACAAAACGATACAGTCTGTGTAATAATTGGCTTTTTAATTTAATTGCGTGACGTATTCCACTCTGTTTTAACTGAACGTTATATAAATACAGCGTTACATAAAATTGGTCTGTACGTCTAGCGAAAGAAGATTACAGTGCTTGAAAGAGGTATTCCTTTTGTCTTACTCCCACTGCTATTATGTAAAAATTGTCATTATTGGTGAGTGTTTAGCATGACAATATACATAAATTGGGAGTACTGCTGGATTTTTATACACCAATTACATTTTTCTCATTTTTTCGAAAGATTTTGATTTTCTAATTGTTTTTAACATCCCAAATACGTTGATGAATGATTAAACCAAAGCTTATTGATTACGAGTATTTTCTTTTTCGATGGTTTACTATTTTTGTGTTATGAATTTGTGGTTCTTGAGTTTTTAGGCCGGCGCCTTTAAGCGTTAAAGCTTGACGTTTCGCCACCACGAGTGGATGGCATCTTCAGAAGCTATTTCACTTCGGCGACTTCCAAAATACTGACGGCTCGTGGATCTGCACCTGTATTTATACCTGCTAATGGTGACGTGGCTCAACCAGGTAGCATTGGTAGCTCTGCCCCTTCGCGATATGGTACTGTTTTCAAGTCCTTTACGATGGGTACCCATGTCCGGTTGACTTTCTGTGTTTCTTCTTTCCTATTGAAATTATTATGTTTTTGTATTTCGATGGCTTCTCTGTGGCATGGTACGAAGACGTTGCGGCAAGAACCCGAGTTTCTTCAGACTTGATCCTGTGGCTTCCCTCCTTAATCGCATGTTCGGATACCGCTGATTTGTTCGTATAGCCTAGTCGACAGCTAGCCTTATGTTCTGCAATTCTTGTGTTTATAGATCGTTTCGTTGTTCCTATATATACACTCCCACATGTGCATGGTATGCGATAAACCCCCGGTGTTGTGAGTGGGTCTCTTTTATCCTTCACCGTTCTCAAATATTCCTGTATCTTTCTTGTGGGCTTGTAGATGGTCTTGACGTTTTCCTTTCGTAACATTTTTCCTATTCTGTCTGTTATTCCAGGCACATAGGGTAGAAAAGCTTTTGCTATCGGTTTAGGTTTTAGTTTTGCCCTATTTCTTCTCATTGTTCTTGTTATTTCCTTTTCTGTGTAACCATTTGCCTTAAGAGCATTCTTTAGATGTTCCAGTTCGGTGTCGAGTTCTTCTGGTTCGCACACTTTTCTAGCCTGTTCTGTCAAGGTTCTAATAATTCCGTACTTCTGAGATGGGTGGTGGTTTGATTCTTTATGTAAGTACCGGTCAGTATGAGTTGGCTTTCTATATACCTTGTGTCCTAATGTAAACTCCTTTTCTTGTTAGAAGAACATCAAGGAAGGCGAGTTTTTTGTCTTCTTCTACCTCCATGGTGAACTTGATGTTTTCATGCACGCTGTTCAGGTGTTCTAGAAATTCTTCTAGCTTCTAGCTCTATTTGTGTTAATTAATAATGCCGTCAAAGCATAACAAAGATGTAGACGAGTATGTACTATATACATAATACAATTTCTTGTAAAACATTTGGTTCAATCTTTTGAGTAATAATAATTGGCTAGTAACATCCTATAGCTAACAGAATTCACGTCGAAACATTGCTGTATATTTACTAACTGTCCTCAGTTATCCTCCCAGTAATTTGCATATGCAGATGACCTGGCTCTACTATACCAACTTTGATATTCTAGAATCCACACTTACTGCCAATCTTTCAACCCTAGGATTCCTACAATACTTCAGCAGGTGAAAGCTAAAGCCAAGTATGAGCAAAATAATAACATCGTGTTTTCATCTTAACAATACATTGACAAAAAGAGAGCTAAAGACTAGAACACTATATCGTTTAAAAAACATATTCAGCCATCGCATCCAAAGTCTTCTTCTTTCGGTACCATATCCTCAGCGGAGGTTGGCGACCATCATTTGGAATTATTTTATTATTTAATTCTTTTACTATTGTTTTATGCAAGTTTGTTTGTTTACTGTGGAAAAAATATCTGAGTGATTTTATTTGTTTTGTATGAAGTGACTGTATATCTAGAATTCCTCTGGCCCCTTGTTTTCTATCTATGATGAGCTTTTCCTTGCATGCATTGGGATGTGACATTCTGTGTTTTGTGAGTTATGTTCGGATGAGTATATGGATGTGTTCTATGTCAGTGTGCGATCATTTGGTCATGCCAAATGAATATGTGAGGATTGGTATAGCAAATGTATTAATAGCTTTTGTAAGATTTCTAGAATTTAGTTTTGTTTTTAACAGTCTAATGAGGCGGCCTTTAAACTCTTGTGTTAGTTGTACTTTATTATTATTAATATAAAAACCAAAAACAAAAAGTTTTACTTTTTTATGACTTTTTTCATGTATACTATGTATAGCCATACGCTAAATAATAATGCTATCTGTGACTACTGAGTCAAAGCATTATATCTCAGAACTACCAAATGGTGGATTATTCTTTTACTTCCCAAACCGATAGGTGAGGGGAGTATTGTAATCGCGAAAATTTTCGATTTTGAGATAATACACTTTTTGGGCGTTTCATGATGTCTACATAACGAAAATCTTCGTCACTCATTTCCGTCGGTCGGTCTGTCTGTCTGTCTGTCTGTCTGTCTGTCTGTCTGTCTGTCTGTCTGTCTGTCTGTCTGTCTGTCTGTCTGTCTGTCTGTCTGTCTGTCTGTCTGTCTGTCTGTCTGTCTGTCTGTCTGTCTGTCTGTCTGTCTGTCTGTCTGTCTGTCTGTCTGTCTGTCTGTCTGTCTGTCTGTCTGTCTGTCTGTCTGTCTGTCTGTCTGTCTGTCTGTCTGTCTGTCTGTCTGTCTGTCTGTCTGTCTGTCTGTCTGTCTGTCTGTCTGTCGGTCTGTCTGTCTGTCGGTCTGTCTGTCTGTCGGTCTGTCTGTCTGTCTGTCTGTAGGTACCCGTTTTTCTGTCCTCGTGATCTCAGTAACCGCTGCATAGATTGTGATGAAATTTGGGCAGCGATATGCTGTGGGGTCGTAGTAGGTAATGCTGCTATAATTTTGAAAATCGGTGCATTGGCGGCGGAGTAATTAGCAAAAGACGAAAAATTTCAAATATTCCCCAAACTTCGTTTTTAGGCGTTTTAGGTGTTCCTGATCATTTTCTACTTTTTCTGGGTGGGGGTGGAAATTGGGGTCGTTGGAGGTTGAGGGGTGCAAAATTGACAAATTTGTTGTATTCATAATAGACTACCCACTGACCTGTGAAAGAAGACCTAGCGACATAAATCACCTTTTTAGATCCATCTGAACATTGCCTTGGCTGTTACAGAAACCAAAGGACTTAGAATTTTTTCTGGTGTAAACATACGAGTATTGCTTTAGAACGTTCTATATTATGTAACGAAGAAACTGTTGAATAGATTTTAATGAAATTTTGACACAGTATTACTACCGTAGCGAGGATGGAAAATGCGTATGGATTTTATAAATCATGCCAGTGGCGGCGCAGAAACAATAAAAAAACTAAAAATATAAAAACAGCTCAAACTTCGTTTTTAAGTGTTTTAGAGGTTCCTGATCATTTACTGAGTTTTTTTGGGTGAGGGTGAAATTCGGGTGGTTGGGGGGTGGGGGGTTGAAAAACTGAAAAATTTGCTGTATTAATAATAGGCTGTCCGCTGACGTGTGAAGGAAGACCTAGCGACATAAATCACCTTTTTAGGTCCATCTGAACATTACCTTGCCTATTACCGAAACTAAGGGACTTAGAATTTTCTGTATACATACGAGTATTTATTGCTTTAGATCGTTTTGTATTTTGTAACGTGGAAACTAATAAATTGTTTCTAATGAAATTTTGACACATTATTATTACTGTGGTGAGGATGGAAAACGCGTATGCTTGTTAGAAATCGTGTCAGTGGCAGCGTAGCAATAATCAAAAAACAAAAAATACAAAAGCAGCTCAAACTTCGTTTTTAGATGTTTTAGGGGTTCCTGACCGTTTTGTACCTTTTTTGGGTGGGGGTGAAATTGGGATGGTTAGGGGGGGGGGGGCGGGGGTTGTAAAACTGAAAAGTTTGTATTATTCATAATAGGCTGTTCATTGACCTGTGCAGGAAAGACCTAGCGGCATATGACAATTTGGGGGGGGGGGGGTACTGGCGATGATTTTGTTGCAAGGGATCTCAGACTAAACCTTTATGCTATGGGAAAGTAATAAACTGGTATCACCGTAATGTGTGGGAAGTACTGAGTCAATCAACTTGACTCCATTTTTTAAATGAACATCATCCATTTGACGGTTGAAACAAACAAACAGATCCGTCGAAAATCCATCATTCAAATGCAAAGCAGAGGACCGCCCCCCTCCCCCCCCCCCACCAAGGCTATTATTCCGCCATCATCATTACCTTGTAATTTTTCAGACGACACGACCTAAAATAATAGACCTTTTTAATTAATCAGAAGGGTTACACCGTCGTCGATCCTCATTTAATTATCGAAAGTAATTAGCCGGAATATGCCATGTCAGGCAGGGCTGCTACGCCCCTGTTCACCAAAGCCTGCTTGTTCAATCGAATTATCTTCGTCATCGAGCATTTGTCGGGTCTTCTTAGATACAAATTGTCTTGAAGGGTTAATCATTAAACTGTATGAGCTACAGTCACAATGAAGCAAACGTTTCCTTAACTTATGCAAGAGTAAGATATCAGGATATCTGTATATTTTAAATTTTTATTTATTTTTTTTTCATTATAGGAGTAATCTAAAAAAGAAAGCGTTAACAGATCTTAAACTTAAGACAGATTATTGAAAAAGCCACAGAGCATTATTTTCCCGTTTTTATCTGCTTTGTGGACTATTCTAAGGCGTTTGATGATAACGTAAAGTGGCCTAAACTGTGGGAAATCCTTATCTCCATGGGAGTTCCTTACCACTTAGTATTTCTCATATAGCAGCTCTACGAGACTAGCTCAGCTCGTGTAAGAATTGATGATAACCTGTCTGGTCAAACAGCAACCAGAAAAGGAGTTCGTCAGGGATGCATATTATCTCCGATGTTATTTAACATTGGACAACTGGAATTGCAGTATAACTATTGGCGGAAGCAAAATATCTTACTTAAGATTTGCTGACGATACAACCCTTATTGCTGCTTCTCAGGAAGAACTAGTAGCTCTATTGAACGTTTTAGAACAACACAGTGCAGCATATGGTTTTGGTATTAACTACAACAAGACCAAGGTTATTATCGTAGATAGAGAGTATGACAATCATCAAGAAATAAAATCAATAGGCCGTTGTGGTTTTGTGTACCTCGGTTCTTTGATCGACAATTCAGGTAGCTGTGAGAATGAGTTTCGACGGCGCATTCAACAGGCACGGGGATTTCCCACAGTTTAGGCCACTCTACGTTATCAAACGGGATAATAATGCTCTCTGGCTTTTTCAATAATCTGGCTTAAGTTTAAGATCTGTTCACGCGTACCGCGTCCTTTTACGAAACCTGCCTGCGCCTGAGAAATTTGCCAGCCAATAAAACCCTCCAAACGAGACTGTAAAATATACAGTAGAACCTTGCTTACATGAGAGATTAACGAAAGTAGGCGATAATTGTCTGGATTTGTTGGAGATCCTTTTTTATGAAGTGGAACAAAAATGGATGTGCACCATTTATCTGGCCAAACACCGGAGGACCAGACAAATATTATATAAAAGAGAGATGCCGTCTTCAACCAAGCATTTCAATGTTTAGCCATACCTCAATAATCTCATGCAAGTTGGTAATTAGCTGTCCCTCGGGATTTTTAACAGTCCAAGATTTGGATTTAAAATCCCGACTGAGGCATTTGACCTTAAAACACATCTCTTTCGGATGATTAGTATTGGCATGCATCTCTATTTCCTGGCCCAACTGCTGTATGTAAGAGTTCTTATCTCTTCGGCATAGTCTCTGAATCTGAACAGTTATATAGTAAATTTTGAACTGTTGTTTGAAATTTGTAGACAGGGTAGATGTTTCAAAAGGTATGTTTCGGACTTCCATTGTCTATATAATTTCAGATTACAACGTTTCGATTAATATGGTATCTTCAATCGTCTTCAGGTAGATACTATATCAGTCGAAACATTGTAATCTAAAATTATATAGACAATGGAAGTCCGAAACAGACCCTCTGAAACAAATTTTGACGCTCGTATTACAAATCTTCCTAAACCAACCTCATCTCCATGTTCTGCTTATGCAGAGGACACTAAAATTTACAATACATTTGCGAACTCCACTGTACGTCAAGAGGATCTGAGTATAGTTAGTCTTTGGTCAGAGCATTGGCTTCTCCCTCTCAATCTCGTCAAGTGCTGCGTTCTCCATCTGGGTAAGAACAATCCAAGATTTCCATATAAAATCGGCAACCAGACCATCGACACAGTTTCCAGTCACACCGATCTAGGAGTAATAGTCACAGATAGGTTATCTTGGTCTGAACACATTCATAGCGTTACGTCCAAAGCCAAGAGGCTGCTTTACATGTTGGAGAGATCTTTCCATGGATGTGACGTTAGTACCTGTTCCTTGTTATACAAGACATACTTACGACCCATTTTGGAATTTGCCGGTCCTAGTTGGGATCAAGTTCTCATGCGCGACAAGAACTTGTTAGAAGATGTACAACGACGTGCGACGCGGATTCCCTTTGGTATCCAAAGGCCAAGCTATGATGAACGTCGTGTGTTATTTGGCCTATCAACGTTTGCTGCCAGAAGACTGCGGGGCGACCTCATTATAACATATATAGTCATAAATAAGATGTTCACTGTAGACCTATCTCATCTATACCGCCTGTCGCAAAGCAATCTCAGAGGCCACAACTTCAAGTTGAAGAAAGAAGCTTTCCGCACTTCAGTTCGTCAGTGTTTCCTGTCCAACAGCATTTTCGACGCATGAAACAACCTGCCTTCCTACGTGGTGAATTCAACTTCTATCAATAATTTTAAAAACAATTATGACAGGTGGTGCAGCGCCTTGTGACTATCGTCTATTTTCTTTGTAATCCAGTCTTTCATTCTGTTTGTCTTGTCCATACACTCTTATTCTTGTATATTTGAGTTTATAGTACTTGTACTCTACTCAATACAACAGAGTACTGGCCACTGCCTGCTGTGTAACGAACAGCACCGATCCCCTGATCCGCTTTGTGCGAGAGCACGAGAATGCGGGAAAAGGAGCCTTTCTTTTTAGCGCAGCGAAACGAGCAGCCGAGGAGCTCAGCCTCACACTCGACTTCAAGCGGAGGTGTCAGCAGTCCATTACGGAACTTGCTCCCGCAGAATTAGAATCCCACCTTAAAACTGCCGAAGTCGACTTCCTTTTAAGACTTCATAAAGATAAGCCAATGCATGGAATCTTCTACAAACATCTGGAAGAGCATGGCTTGTCTGAGCAGTTGACCTTCTCTTTCCTAAGGTCTAGTGGGTTGAAGTCGGAGACTGAGGGCTTTATAATGGCTTGCCAAGACGGTGTCTTCAACACCTTGGTGTACCGTAAAAGGGTTATGGGTGTAGATGTACCCGACACCCTTTGTAGAGCTTGCCGACAGGCGCCCTGAGACGCTTATGCATCTCTTGTCGGCGTGTAAGACGTACGCTGGGACGGCTTACGTCCATCGGCACAACGCGGCTCTACGAGTGCTCTACTATCATTTGAGGCACTCATACGGTATCGATGAGACACCGGTGCTGCCATACGCTCCAGGGGATATAGAGTCCGTTGTGGAGAACGAGAGATGCCGGATTTACTGGAACTACTCGTTCCCCACGCTCGAGCTTGTACAGGCAAACAAGCCCGACATAGTCCTTCTCGACCACCAACAGAAGACGATGTTCGTTATTGAGTTTTCGGCGCCTGCCGAGGTGAACATCGTCTCTAAGGAGGAGGAAAAGCGGACCAAGTATCAGGAGTTGCTCGGACAACTTCGCAGGCTCTGGCCAGACTACACTGTAAGTCTGCTGGTTATGGTCATTGGATCCCTAGGTGGAATGAGGAATACGCTGCTCTCTGCACTGCGCAAAATACCGGTGTGCCGTGCGGCGGCGCACATCTTAGCCGCCAGAATGCAGAAGGCAGTCATCCTTGGGTCCCTTCGCCTACTTAGGGCGCACGATTCGCGGACCCAGTGATTGCTCACCTCACGGTGTGAGGAGTAGTCATTGGGTAATGGAACAGCAGCTCGGTGTGTCGGAGCCCGGGCTGCACTTTTTGTGTTTTGTGAATAATAATACGCAGCTGAATTAGTTAGAGTCTCCAAAACGGCAACACTGGTAGTCAGGTAGCAGAAATGATCCTGGTACTGCTTTCTCGTAATACTTTTTTCCGTGATGCCATCCGGTAGCCGCGCCGATAATCGGTGATCTGATGGACCCCGGATTGAATCGTACTGCGGTACCATCACGTAGCGGCGTATAATTTTTAGTCGGCTCGTAGATTTGAATGTTCGGTAGCAGCGATCCGAACCGACACGTACCCATCGTGGTACCGCACCGCAATTATGCTTAAATTGTGAGAAAACGATGCTCCCTGCCGACTGCCGACTATATGATGAGATACTGTAGGTTCCAGTACGAGGGACCTCTCTTAAATTTACGGACAGTCTTGTATTTCCCACGACAACAGGCGGAGTATATGAAGAGCTTGGAACAATAAGGGACCTTAGCCACATTTCGATAAAAATTTAGATATGTACTGTGTAATGCTTTCGTGGCCCTCGTCCTGTGAATTTGTGGTTCTTGGGTTTTTAGGCCGGCGTCGTTTAGCGTTAAAGCTTGACGTTTCGCCACCACGAGTGGATGGCATCTTCAGAAGCTATTTTACTTCGGCGACTTCTAAAATACTAAAAACCCAAGAACCACAAATTCATTCAAAATTTAGATATTTATGCAGAATCACAAGCACCGAAGATAGCGAGTCTGAACGTGAAAATCAGGCAAATATTCGTAATGAGTGGCTTATAACTTTATTGCTGTTAAATATGAGGCTCATATTTTTTGCGTAGAAAAACTATTTTTCATTTTAGTTTCACGATATCACCATACAATGGTTTCAAACTATTTTTTTACTGTAATATTATATAAACCTAATCAAAGACGGCCACTTATGTCATTGTCACAACAAAACTAATATGCACCAAAAATATGAAAAATTTTGTGGAAGTGGCTTGTGCCCTTATTCACGCAAAAAATTGATATTTGTGGCTTAGTACCTTCTTTAGACGTTCAAGAATAGTGTATTTTTTTAATAAACTTCTGAAAAATAAAAAAAGTCCAGATGGAGAAAGCATAATATTGAAAGCAGGTTAAAAGTAAAATCAAATCCAGAAATCTTGGCCACAGCTATATTGATGCTAAAGATCGACAACGAGAAGCCAACGTTTTAGGCTCACCATGTGAGCGCAAGAGGAACTGCAGACAACTAGTTCAAGAGATATACTTGTTTTCTACCATTTAAGTTGTACCAAAAAAGAGGAGCTACCAAAAACTTTGAATCCACAGACGACAGTGTTGAAGATATAAATGTTAACGAAGAAATCAATATGGATTGGACCTAAAATCAGTTTTCAAGTATTATAACATAAATAATAAACTAATTCAAAACGGCTTCCCATTTTGATTACTGAAAATTTTGGATGAAAATTGACAGTGTTGTATCTACAACACGGTCGAAAAGTCTCCCTCAGGGTTTAGTCCTTGGGTCAATGCTTCACTCTTTATCCAAGACGTGTGAATCTGTTACACAGTCTAGACTTTGGCCACAGGTTCTTCATAGATCTAATGAGTTTAAACAGGCACTGTTCAGTACACCACTCAGCTTTGACTGCTTTCTGTGTGTCCAAAATGATACGTTCAACAATTTTACTCAATTTGAAAAATGTAATTTTATTCTTTATAGATCGGGTATATCGTTATCAGACCCAAACCCAAACTTTGTTTTGAGCCTTGGTCGAAACATCGTAATATAGATTCTCGTCGCATATCACGATGTTGTCCCGCATGAAAATTTATTTAGCATACACAGGCACCAAGTTGTGCTGGAGAACAACATACAGGGTTGGGATAAAGTATGGAACCAAGCAAATAACTTTGTCGCTAAAAACCTTGCTGTTATAAAGCGACTTTGAATAAAAAATAAAAAAAATAACTTTGGAACGGAAAGAGTGATATTGCTAAAAATTTGCAGGCAAGTGTAGTGACGTCTAGTGCACCCGAAGACATCATATGTTAACTATTAATGTACTTCCGGTTTAACCGGAAGTACCGTCAACTTTTTTAATTTAAATGGGACACCCTGTATATTTTTGCAGATTTTAATTCATCTTTTTTTTCCGAATATGTCCATAGTGGGTTTAGTATTAGTTTCTGTAAAAATGGGAAAGATAAAGCTTCTTTATCATTTCAGATGTTTAAAATGCGGGTCATTCAAAGTCGGTTTTGGCGATCGCGTGAGAACTCACAAAGAAGTGTGTCAACTTTTAATGATTTACGTCCCGACAGGGGTCCTATAACACGTTTGACGTTGACTAAAAAAAAAATACAAAAAAATTACCTCAAACGGGAAGACCGCAGACCGCCACGGACGAATTTGTGAGACAAATTTTTCAAGAAACAAATACTAAACCCACTATGGACGTATTCGGAAAGAAAAGATGAATTAAAATCTGCAAAAATATACAGGGTGTCGCATTTAAATTAAAAAAGTTGACGGTACTTCCGGTTAAACCGGAAGTACATTAATAGCTAACATAATGTCATCGGATGCATTGGACGTCACTACAATTGCCTGCAAATTTTCAGCAATATCACTCTTTCCGTTCAAAAGTTATTTGCTTGGTTCCATACTTTATCCCAACCCTGTATACAAGATACAAGGCAGTACCAAAACTGCAATTAAGTAACTTAATAGCCATGAAATACCGAGCTGTAACAACTCTCATCCATCAGGCTGGAAATATCTGCTGAACATCGGAGTTAAAGAAGGAGATAAGAATATATCCAAACTCAGCATCTGCATATCGGCCCATTTGTTTGTTCGGCACAACAAGAAAACTGTTCGTGATTCTTATACAAGGAGGGATGGAGGTCGAACAAAAAGCTGGTAAAGGTATATCCAAAAACCAATACCGGCTTTCGTAAATGTCATCCACACTACAGGAGATTTGGAAGAATTGAACTTTAGATACATACACTGTGGCTTAGTAGACACTGCGGAACATGCCTTCTTCGTATGTGAAAGATAGGAACAACAAAGTAACGAAGCATCCCAGAAGTTAGAAAGGAGTTAGGCGAGGGTTGATCTATACCTCCGTCAATCCACCAGTACCCAGACAGCTGTTTCACGCTTATTAGCGATCATCAGTGCGCCATAGGTCGATTGACGGAAGTAGAGAGCATCAATTTTTCCATGTTTAATAAACATGTGAAGGATGTGCGAGTAGACGGAAGGAATTCTGCCGGTGCGCCATCTAGTACCCGAAGGCGACGGCAACCAAAGAGAGAAACGCCACTAGCAGCAGTAAACTCTCCTTGGTGGAACGACAAGGTTCGCTCGCTTTTGCCACTAGAGGCACGGATTTTGACGCAAGCAGCGTAAAGCCGATATACGAGGGTTAGGAGCTGACAACATGGTGCTGCTTATGATAAGGAACACAGAAATCTGGGAGCAACCCGAACCCCTAATCCTCACATTGGTGGGAAAAGGGAGACATAGGGCAAATGGACGGTTCACATGTCCCACTTACTCCGGGCTGCGACCTGGCGACGGTCCATGGTATAAAAAAAAGATCGAGCAAGTTCGTCCGCGAATAAAACTCGTCAAGGCGAAAGTGTGAAACAACACCACTAACGGGTTAAGTCACAACAACAAGCCATCTATGGCAGCTTGTGTCATTGTCACTATGACTATCATAACTTTTCCTCACAAAGTCATCTCTGACCTATATTTATGTATTTTAATTCAATATTACAGGTACACATATCCAATACTTTCAATTAGTGAAGCATCCTGATAGCAATTTAATGTGCATGACAAAGACAAATAACTTATTACACGCATGCTAACTCGTAAATTTCCTGTTCCAACAAACCGGTAGCAGCAATTTGATAATCGTGTAGTTTCCACCAAAAAGACCCGTCGGAAACAATTTTTCAAAACAGCCACCCAGAGTAATTAGGTGAATCCAGCGTACTAAATGTTGAAAAATGTGGTTTTATAATATAATAAGCTTTTTCTTTTGATAGTCGGCACCTTTGTAGTCTATTAGTAAAGCTACCTCTGACAAAAGGCGCATTGTGGCCGACGGCTGTATTTTAGAATAAGAATGAACAGAGCTTCTAACCTGTTTTTTATTTGTTAGCCCAGGTCATTTAGTGTATGATGATTTTCAATGGTTAAAAAATATCAATACTAGCGCTTTAGCATAGTGCTTGAATTTTCGGTCACATTGCTTATTTTTATCGTCTTCGAAATGATTAATATAGGTACTTTTGTTGTCTCGGCGAGTAGAATAAAAGAACTGACAAAATATCATTAACACTGAATTTGTGGTTCTTGGGTTTTTAGGCCGGCGTCGTTTAGCGTTAAAGCTTGACGTTTCGCCACCACGAGTGGATGGCATCTGCAGAAGCTATTTCACTCCGGCGACTTCCAAAATACTGACGGCTGGTGGATCTGCACCTGTATTTATACCTGCTAATGGTGACGTGGCCCAACCAGGTAGCGTTGGTAACCCCGCCCCTTCGCGATATGGTAGTGTCTTCAAGTCCTTTAGGATGGGTACCCAAGTCCGGTTGACTTTCTGTGTTTCTTCTCTCCTATTGAAATTATTATGATGTCTTTGTATTTCGATGGCTTCTCTGTGAAGTCTGGCATGGTACGAAGACGTTGCGGCAAGAACCTGAGTTTCTTTAAACTTGATCCTGTGACTTCCCTCCTTAATCGCATGTTCGGCTGCCGCTGATTTGTCCGTATGGCCTAGTCAACAACTAGCCTTATGTTCTGCAATTCTTGTGTTTATAGATCGCTTCGTTGTTTATATGTGTACACTCCCACATGTGCATGGTATGCGATAAACCCCTGGTGTTGTGAGTGAGTCTCTTTTATCCTTCACCGTTCTCAAATAGTCCTGTATCTTTCTTGTGGGCTTGTAGATGGTCTTGACGTTTTCGTTTCGTAACATTTTTCCTATTCTGTCTGTTATTCCAGGCACATAGGGTAGAAAAGCTTTTGCTATCGGTTTAGGTTCTAGTTTTGCCCTATTTCTTCTCATTGTTCTTGTTATTTCCTTTTCTGTGTAACCATTTGCCTTAAGAGCATTCTTTAGATGTTCCAGTTCGGTGTCGAGTTCTTCTGGTTCGCATACTTTTCTAGCCCGTTCTGTCAAAGTTCTAATAATTCCGTACTTCTGAGATGGGTGGTGGTTTGATTCTTTATGTAAGTACCGGTCAGTATGAGTTGGCTTTCTATATACCTTGGGTCCTAATGTAACTCCTTTTCTTGTTAGAAGAACATCAAGGAAGGCGAGTTTTTTGTCTTCTTCTACCTCCATGGTGAACTTGATGTTTTCGTGCACGGTGTTCAGGTGTTCAAGAAATTCTTCTAGCTTTTCTCTTCCGTGATTCCAAATGACGAACGTATCGTCCACGTATCTGAGCCATATCTTGGGCTTGTATTGAGCACTCTTCAAGGCTGCCTGTTCGACCTTCTCCATTACAAAGTTCGCTACTGCCGGGCTTAGAGGGCTTCCCATGGCTACACCTTCAATTTATTCGTACATATTGGCATCCCAGACGAAGTAGGTTGTCGTTAACACGTGCTTGAAGAGGTTAAGGGTTCCTGATCATTTTCTACTTTCTTTGGGTGGGGGTGAAGTTGGGGTGGTTCCGGGTTGGGGGGTTGTAAAATTCAAAAATTTGTTGTATTCATGATAGATTGTCCATTGACCTGTGAAAGAAGTACCTACACCACTTTTTTTGCGGTCTGGAGAGCGATGATTTGGTTGCAAGGGCATCTAGACTATAGCTTCATGCTATGGGAAAATAATAATGTGGGAAGTACTGAGTCAATCAACTTGACTACATTTTTATTCCAGTTCTGAAGAATATTAGGAATGCTAGTACTGAATGCAGTTAGTGAAACGATAAATAGTTACATGTATCAATAGTGTAGCAGATGCCAAATAGTAGCTCGATTTGACTGGTCTATAATTTGTCGTACCGGTTGCTGCTTTTCATATCCAATCAACATGGGTTCGGTTAATTACTTAATAGATCAGATCAATTTTATTGAACGGGTTTGATAATTATCTGGAATCAAATCACAGCTAAATATAGTAACTGAGATATGTGAACTGATTAATGCTAAATACCCAATAAACATAGGACATTATGTAGTGCTAAGTAGCGGATATCCAAGAGAGAGTAAAAAAATACATATTCAACTTGTTTCAGAAAAGTAGTATTAAGAGCAGACTAGGAAATTGAACGAATCAATTATAACAAGTCACCCAACTGCCTCAATTACAACTGGATTCCTGGGGTCACATTACTTGCTTTAATTCTATGACTTACACAAATTTTAAATATATATAAATAAATAATAAAAGGTAGCAGAGGACACGTTGATATCTTGATCGGTAGTAGTAGTGATGGGGAGGCGAACCCAGGCAATTAGGCCACCTTTGGCCCTTTTTGCCAACTCCACTGAACCAATCACTGAAAACAAAATTCTACACCCTAGAAAGCTCCTCGTCGATTCTACCAGACCTCCTCACGAAAGTCAGTATGTCCGACCATTTCGCTGAATAAAGTGGCTCCTCCCCAAACTCCGTCGTGCCGAATATCTCAACCCTAAGGTTGCGATAAACTACACATCTGCCCAGGAAGTGGAACGCTGTCTCGTCCTCTTCCCAGCATCTGGAGCAAATGGGGTCCCCTACTACTCTCATGAGTGACAAACGTCTATTCAGCCGGCAATGGCCAGTGAGAACCCCCAACAGAAGGTCGAACGTCTCTCTGCCTTTATTCAGAAGCCATCGCGTTGGGCCTTTATCAGGGCCGCTATGCCTGTTTTGGCTTGCCTGCAGTCGTCTCTCTCTCTCTAACCAGGCTTTCGCCAGTTCCTTGCGGGCTTGATATCTTGATCTTGATCGAATCATTGCCAAGCAGCCCACCTATATTCTAATGATACTCAACTTTATGTTTTTTCTTTTCTTATCCATCAACGGAGGCAAGGAATGAAATAACGAATGATTTCAAAAATCCGAGGAGAATTCCCACATCCCATTGTTTAGAGCCAAATCTAGGAGTTAAGTTGGATACTTCCCAGCGCTGTCGTGGAAGAGCGACATCGTGCCCTGATGCAAATTAGGACATGTTCCAAACAAGGGTAATAAGGTACTTAAGCTTACTTTGGGGGGAGGGTAAGGTGGAAATCTTGATGTCCAAAGGAAACACTACAGACAATTATCATCATAGTCACAATGTCTTAACAGACATGTTGTGAACTCGTAAAATGCATTATGTCAGATCAGTATTTCCGACACGAATATTATCATTAGTTTTCTGTTGGCTGCTTTAATGCATATTATACTGTAACTCGATTATTAGTGCGAATTTAATAGTTCAAACTTCACAAAATACTCCATCGTTTACTTCAATAGTTTCCTTTTCGTGTCAAAGCGAAATCTAAACGCCACAGTGCCACAAGAGATTTTTCGCGTGCACCAAATTGTGCCTAATACTCATGAATTTTCCCCCCTTTTCGGATTTGATTTTCTCGGCTAACGGCTTCACGTCCATTGCTGAGTTCTTTGGAGGAAAAGATCATTACCAGCCACCACCCCTAATTAGACCTTATTTACATGAGAAATAATTACGACAGCATACTGCACGATTGACGCTATCTTGCATCTTGCGTGCTGTATGCACGACAGAGAGGGATTCGTGTCATTTTTCATAAGCAAATGAAACTCTTGAATAAAAATGAAAGCCAACAGTACTTACAAGTGAGTAAGAATATGCTCTCTAGCACTTTTTTTCCCTTGCAGTCGTCCTACATACTTGTCATACTGCTTATTGTAGTATTTAATCACTTATTTATTTTTATTTATTTATTATTTACTTATTTGTTTATTCATTCACGCGTTCGTTTATATATTTATTTAATTCTACATCTTCGCAGGTAGTTACAGGTAAAGAAAAGATAGAGACTTAAAACTATTGAGACTGACACAAAACTAAAAAAAGAGAGAAAGGCGAACAAGTTGAAACAGTTGACAAACCAACAGTGAGAAGCTAGCATTAAATATAGCAAATGCGTTTTGTCTATTGACGATATTACACTGCTCCACACACAGAAAAAGCTGTCGTTCTGTCAAATACTTACGCTTGGATTCAATGGGACGTTACACTCAGCATTTTTCAAATACAGTAATGTTTTATCCAACGGGAAGTGTATAGTTGGTAACGAATTATATCATATTGTCGATTCAACTACAAGATGTCATTGGATTCCAATGAATAATTCAATCGCAGCCTGTCGTTGAATCGAATCTGTGATTGATAATTGATTCTAAACTACTCTCTTTTCCTTGGACCAACAGATTTTATTACGAGGACAGCTGATCGATTCGTTTGGATGTTTAATTGTGTGATTTTGTATGAAGTTATAAAAAGCATGATATAAGAATTAGACATAAGCCTGCACCAGTTGTTGCATTTTTACCTGAAATATAATGTCTGACTAATCTAAATACCTCCATTCAAATGTGGGTGTTACCTCTTCTAAGCCCCAATTTCTCAGTAGGTCCTCCATTTAATATATAACTGGACACATTTAAATCACACAATTGCTGATGCAATACGCAAAACCACGAGATGACACAACACAACACAACACCGAAACAACACAACGAAACAACCCATTACCGAACAACCTCGTCCATGTTGGTGCAGATAACGGATAACACTGAGATAATCCTCATCGCCTTTCTTTTTGCATTCATCAAATCGGGACATCAGTCCCGCCGAATACTGTTTATAGTTCAGCGAACAACAAGGGCCATTGAAACAAAATTAATTTTTATCGGATGAATTATCACCCACTGCTGTTGCAGTAATAATTTTTGTACATTGAATAGATTGTATGCTTTGCTTAAATGAAGTATAGGGTAAATTTGGAAAACAAAAGGATGTTTTGATTGCATTATATGTCAATACTGGTATTAAAAGGATTATACATATCGTTAGAACGAATATAAAATTATTTTGAATTTATTGGCGTACCTGTGATTACTTCGAATATAAGGATTGAATTCTTTCAATGACATGGATTTGAAACAACTGGAAATATATTTAAAGCGATGGAAAAACATTCAAATACTAACAATTAATTGGAAACGCAACAGTATTTTTTCTGTGCATCATTCTTCTTAGAAATCATTTATACCGACTAATATTGACAATATCTACACTGAGGATTCTTCTTCTCATTCTAGGTGCTGTAAAACTAACAAATTCAAAATAGATTACAATGTTTACATTGTACTATTAACTATATGGTGCATTAATATCACAGCTTGTTTATTCCTTCCTTGAGTAAGAGATTCTGCATTAAATATATCTAATATCGATCCATATCCAACATAGAAAAAACGTTTGTCAACCTTTTCTATTTGGTTTATTTATATGACACTGGACTGAGGGTATCCAGATTTGCACAGCATACTCCAAGTGCGGTCTCACTTGAGCGCTGTGTAGTTGTACCAATGTAATGGACAGTTTGGCCATTTCTATAGATAAAACCAAGGGATCTGCCTTACTTACAATATGTATATAATTATTGTTAAATTTTAAGTTGGACTAATAAAAGACTCTTAGGTCCTTTATCCCACTTATTCGATACGCCACCTTACCATTAACATCACAATCAAAGCTGATATAGGTAGATTTTCTGGTAATAGACATTACAGAATATTTTCTTTAATTTAGGTACCCTTTATTATTTTTAAACCACTTACTAATAATTTCTATATCATCGTTCAACTGCATAAAATCTTCAATTGTAGACACGACTTTGAACAATTCAAAATCGTCTGCAAATAGAAAGCCCATAATCCACTTCAAGCAATCAGGCAGAGTACTAAAAGAGAGAGAGAGAGAGAGAGATTAGCAAATGACCAACTCTGCTGCCCTGGTGTACCCCTGAGGTAGCTCTAAAGCTTGAGGAAACCTCTCTACTTTTCAACATTTGATAGCGATCAACTGAGTTTGACTTGAGAAACAGTAATGCTTCCTCTGACAGTCACTAAGTCTATCTAGAAGTAACCCATGGAGAACCTTATCGAAAGCTTTCTCGAGGTCTGGATATACAACATCGGGTTTAAACGTCCCTTTAATAGCTTTTGAAGTAGAGGCTGTTAATCTGTCTATAATAAGCCCATGTTAAAAACAGGAAATTTTGAGTTCCAATGCATTATTGAGATCATTGTCGTTGCTCTCGACATTTCAAAGGCATTCGATCAACTGTGGCATGCAGCTCTCCTAAACAAGCTCCCGTCTTATGGGCTCCCTGTTAAGCTCTGCGATTGGTTCGCAGACTTCCTCTCAGGTCGGAATGTCTCTGTCGTGGTAGACGGCTTTTCCTCTTCTTTCCATAGCATCATTGCCGGGGTTCCGCAGGGATCGGTATTGGCTCCACATTGTTTCTGCTTCATATTAATGATCTACTCTCTAGCACTGCAAACCCAATCCACAGTTTTGCGGATGACAGTACGCATCATGAGCAATAGACCGATCTCTATGGTCGAGCCGGAACGCAGAAGACTGGCAGAAGACTAACTCGATACCATCACCGCTTAAGAATATGGTTAAATTGAATGCCTCCAAGACCCAGTATTGTACGCTATCCAACAAGAAGTGCCCAAGCCAACACCAGGTTCTAATGAACAACCAGGCTCTGCCAAGGAGTCACTCATTCAAGCTGTTAGGAGTCAACATTACAGAAAACCTGATCTGGCACGAACACGTCGCGTCAATTGCAACAGCTGCTGGTAAAAAGCTTGGGTACCTATTTAGAGCCAGAAAGTATTTCTCACCATGTATCCCCCTCACGCTATATAAAGCCCAGGTAAGACCTTGCCTGGAGTATTGCTCTCATGTCCGGGGAGCTGCTGCCCCTACTACTCTGTCTATACTAGATGCCGTCCAGAGAAGGGCAATTCGACTAATTGACTATCCGGCCTTAACGCGTCACCTTCAGTCACTTTCTCACCGGCGTATTGTTGGAGAGCTCTCACTCTTCTACCGATATTCCAACGGAATCTGTTCCTCTGAGCTATCCTCTATCGTTCTGCCGCTCACTGCTCCTCCCCCGCGACCGCTGTATCTCATCCTAAGACGGTTGTCCTTCATACATCAAGAACTGAGCGGTACAACCGCACATTTATTCCCATGGTGTCCAAGGCTTGGAATGGACTGCCAGAAGATGTATTTATTGGGCCTGCAGGTATTGGCCCATTCAAATCTCGCGTTAACAAACTTCCCCTAACATAACCCTTTCACAGCAGCCGTGGTACTCTGGTATTTAGGCCCTGCCTGCGCGGTCTGCTCAGTTATAAAAAAAATCCAAAAATTATAATTTTTATTTTCTACAGTACCTATTCAAGCAGTCTGGAGGGCACTCCGACATTGCACGTAAAGGGAAAACCATCCCTGTTTACGAGATAGACTAGACTTTAACCGCTCTCACTGTTTTGAAGCAAAAGAATGTATAAAAGCATAAAATAAAGTCTTGGCCTCATACCCAGCAACATGTACAATAAAGCTGTTATATCCTGTATGACATTTTCAAAACAAACGTACAGTAAATCAGTTCAACAACTCACTGTGTGCATGTCCACTTTCCACGTATGTTATCACCATTTAATAAGACTCATCATAGGAATGTGAGTGACATACATACACCATCAACTGTCGAAAGAAATATCCTCCTTGTAGGGTGTCACACCAGCGTTTATGAACCCATATATATTTCGGACCGTCTCGCCCACAGAGTGTAGCTTCTAATTTTAAAATGGCAATTAGTCAAAGGTGGTGAGTGACTGATGATACTTGGATTGGTATAATGACATCCTAAGTCACGGTTCCTTGGTTTTGCGGAAACGCTTGGCAATGTTTTTGTTTTGTTCTTGTATCTCCTTGACCATGATATGCAAGAGTTATTTGAAGATGACTGATAGTTTATAGCAACTACGATAGGCTACGATGCACACATAAAAATAATTTTCAATTCGAGAACTTTGGTAATTTTGTAAAGATATACTTGCGATAAGAACAACTGTTACTTGATAAGGAGATTATGATTAATATTTTAAACCAAGTAATATTAAGGGTGAGTTTTTAGTACTGGATCGGTCGATAACTGCAGAAGATAGCGAAAAAAGTTGTATATGAAAGTTGTAGCCAAGGATATGTTCCTTGTTAATAAAATATTTTGATTTATACAGGGTGATCCATAACGACGCGGTGATGCAAACATGCATTTGTTAAATGAGATGCCCTATATATTATTCCATGTTTAAATTCTACTGACAATTCCCGTTCTTTAAATATGAGGTATTGTAACATTATACAAGGTATTTCAAAAGTTATGACCATTTTTATATCCAAATCGCTGCCAAAAACAAAATCAGTGAATCAAAAATTATTTTTTTTACATGGAAAGATTAAAAAATATCCTCTAGTTTCAACATAGGCTGTCATACAAATTGTGTATAATGAGGCTACTCACAGAAAAATCTGTCGTTCTGTCAAAGACTTACGCTTAGATTCAATGGGACGTTATATACACTCAGCATTCTTCAAACACAGCGATGTTTTATCCAATGGGAAATGTATAGTTGGTAATGAATTATATCGTATTGTCGATTCAACTACAAGATGTCATTAGATTCCAATGAATAATTCAATCGTAGCCTGTCGCTGAATCGAATCTGTGTTTAGTAATTGATTCCAAACTACATTCTTTTCCTTGGACCAACAGATTTTGTTGTGAGGGCAGCTGATCGATTCGTTTGGATGTTTAATTGTGTGATTTTGTATGAAGTTATAAGAAGCATGATATGAGAATTAGACATAAGCCTGCACCAGTTGTTGCATTATTACCTGAAATATAACTGTCTGACTAATCTAAATACCTACATTCAAATGTGGGTGTTAGCTCTTCTAAGTCCAAATTTCTCAGTAGGTCCTCCATTTAATATATAACTGGACACATTTAAATCACACAATTGCTGATGCAATACGCAAAACCACGAGATGACGCAACACGGCTAACACCGAAACAACACAACGGAACAACCTCGTCCATGTTGGCGGGTTCGCGGCGATAGTAACACTGAGATAATCCCCCTGTTCTTTATTTTTACGTTCCTTGAATCGGGACAGCAGTCCCGCCGAATACTGATTATAGTTCAGCGAACGACAAGGGCCATTGAAACAAAATTAATTTTTATCGGATGAATTATCACGTACTACTGTTGCAGTAATAATTTTTGTACATTGAATAGATTGTATGCTTTGCTTAAATGAAACATAGGGTAAATTTCGAAAACAAAAGGATGTTTTGATTGCATATATTTATTAGTGATTGAAAAATATCCAAATACTAACAATGAATTGGAAACGCAACAGTATTTTTTTCTGTGTACATTTGGTAGTTAACATTTTTAAGGAACATTTTATTTCCTTCTTTTTGGAACATCTGAATAAAAGTTTTTTTGTTTTGATGTATTACCTCAGGCATTGTACTCATTGCCAACGTCAATATGGATGGAGGTGAGGTAATATCCAGTAAATGCAGACACAACTCGGTCTGCTCGAGCAGTGAAACCGTTTAGTGGGACCAAGAAAGTCGTGGGCAATATTTTGCCACGTAATTGCAGGTCGGTATTGACTCCAGTTGCAATATACAAACAATTAATGCACCTAAGTATATTGTAAGTTAGCGACGCGTTTGGATGATTAATTTTTAGCACTATACTGAGAAATATGATATGCATTACGTATACAGTATTGCAATCAAGCTACGCCAACAACAGGGTACTTGCAGAAAAAAATATTATGTCGTTTACGCGCTCCTTAGAGCCTAGTAAACATGACAAAATCACTTGTTTGGTTTTTTGGAATCGGCTGTGAGGGATGTTCCAAAAACTATTTCAAATGCCGGAAAATGCCGCGCAAAAAACCTCTGACGTCAGTGATATCCTATAGTGATGGGATGTAAAGTACTGATATTCGATATCGATAGCCAGTGCTAACCTAACATTTTGACATTGATCATTATAACCACAAAACACAGTCACACACAAAAGTACAACAGTCAAAAGAATAAAAGTTAGGCTAGATTACCAAGTCACTTTGTAGGGATGGGCTTGAATTAGATTCTATCTTTGGATTCATTCATAATGGGATGCGCCGAAATAAAATGATGGCTTCGATTAGTTGCGAATCTCGGTCACAAACAGAATGAACTGTGATACCTATCAGATATAAAAATGTATTGCAACTAAAATGCTAGTGGGTTAATTGCCTGTTTCAAATATGTTTAAGTATCAATGAATTGAGTCGCATTGTTAAAGAATTCAGATCATCTCTAGTTTGCAGTTGAATCTCACTGACCTGCGCTGTAGCAGTATCGATTGTCGATATCGATAAGATATCTGTGACGTCAGCCCTTGTTTTAAGTCACGTGGAAAAATTTGAATATATCCTTATTTTATTTTGCAAATATCTTTTTTTGGCCGTCAGTAAAATCATATTTTTTGTTTCCTACTGCTTCTTGATATGGTTATATGGTCTTTTTATGCTATGTATACTCCCGAGACGATTTCACGACCTCTGCAAGTACCCTATTATTATTACACATAGTAGGTATAATAACAATAAAGGACTCGCTTTTACTCAGATCAAACTATACCTTTTCCAGTAGTAGTTTCAACAGGATTAAATTAAATATCTAAAGCGTCAATTGTGAATTTAAACTGTTAGTTGTAGTACTACATCATCTGACTGTTTGAGTTTACAACTGATCTCAGACTAACAACTGAACATAGAGGTAGTAAACAACTAATTCTAATAAGCTGACATCTGTTCTTACGTTGTCATATTGACTACCATATACCATAGTATTTACTATCGTCTTAATTGCATAGTATCCAGAAATATTCCATTCTACGTTAAAAAAGACAGTATTTTGTTGGTTCAGGAACGATTACAGCAAAACCATTACGTATGTTGACCTCTACTGCATTGCTGCATATTTCTTAATTATAAACGCAAATTATGAAGTCTACATAAATTTTGAGGAGCTGGCAACCCGATATAATTTTTATGCAATTTGTTTACGGTAGAACCTCGACTGTCAAACGTTTGTTTTGCTTGAGCGTCTTTTATGCATGGTCAGTAAAATCGAATTCGCTATTTGTTGGTAACTGTAGTGAAGCTTTACGGACCTGCTGTACTATATTCGAGTGTAGTTTAATAGTTTTTCGAGATGCTTACCATTGTTTACAATTTGAACTGTCACTGCGAGGTCACAGCTGATCAATGTTTGGAGGCTGAAGTGTCAAAAATTTGTTTATTTACTTAAGATGATAGCTTTGAGCACGCTATGCTGAAGTGGCTTGTTTACTACCTCTATGTTCAGCTGTTACTCTGAGCAACTGATGCTTTAGAAAAGTAATTTGATCCTTTTGACACTACTGCTGGAAAATACAAAGTACAGTAAGTACAGTTACAACACAAACATACAGGGGAAGCATGCTTTCAAAACACTGTCCATGCTGTTAAAGAAATTGGTAAGTAGTATTCGTAACAACAACATCATATATCGTATTCAATGGCCCTTGTTGTTCACTGAACTATAATAATCAGTATTCGGCGGGACTGATGTCCCGATTCAATGAACGTAAGAAGAAAGAACAGGGGGATCATCTCAGTGTTATTATCAGCATCAACCCGCCAACATGGACAAGGTTCTTTCGCTGTGTTTTTTCGGTATTAGCCGTGTTGTGTCATCTCGTGTTTTTGCTTTTTGCATCAGCAATTGTGTGATTTAAATGTGTCCTGTTATATATTAAATGGATGACCTAACGAGAAATTGGGGCTAAGAAGAGCTAACACCCACATTTGAATGTAGGTATTTAGACAGGTAAAAATGCAACAACTGGTGCAGGCTTATGTCTAATTCTTATATCATGCTCCTTATAACTTCATACAAAATCACACCATTAAACATCCAAACGAATCGGTTAGCTGTCCTCGCAATAAAATCTGTTGGTCCAAAGAAAAGAAAGCAGTTTAGAATCAATTACCAAACAGATTTGATTCAACGGCAGGCTGCGGTTGAATCATCCACTGGAATCCAATGACATCTTGTAGTTGAATCGACAATACGATATAATTCGTTACCAACTATACACTTCCCAGTGGGTAAGACATCGCTGTATTTGAGGAATGTTGAATGTAACATCCCATTGAATCCAAGCGTAAGTCTTTGACAAAACGGCAGATTTTTCTGTGTGTGGAGACTGCAAGTGATACAGTTATGATAAAAAATGATGAAAAAAGTTATGCCTATGGGACACCTTCCAGTGCCATATCTCATTTTTTTATTTTTTGTCAGTTACGTCTTTACGTGAGATAGGGGACGAAATACTTAAGGGTCTAGGGTATAGCGCACGAAATTGAGAATCAAAGAAAAGACGTATTCCCGTGTTAGCGAGGAGGCGTGGCCGCCTGTTCCCTTTCTCCAGTGTGTGTGTCTAAGATGAGGGCAGATAAGGCTAAAAATCCAAAGGTAAGGTCCAAAGGTCACCATAAAAATGAATTTCGCATTTCCAAGCTCCTGATGTTTCCTTTAAACTTACAGTAATAACTCAAAGAGCAAATTGAAGAAGAAAGCTTGCGCTTGTGCAACTATTTAGACTTTTTTTGATATCGTGTTTTGTTGTTAAATTACAGGCATTTATAGAATGTATGATTTTGCATTGCGAGTTTTTTTGCACATTAAAAAACTTTTTTGAGAAAATCGAAAATAGTTGTCAATCACTAAGGTCTTAACTATTGCCTTCTGAAATATTATATATGTAGTTTGAAAATAGAGTGAGTTATGCGAGAAATTGTGAGTCCGTGCGTTTTACATGACAAATACGTATGTTATAAATGTGTATATCCAGGCCCCTTAATCATATCGCATATCGTAATGACATAGCTCTGTTGCACATCTGTACTACGATCTGTACAATTCCACGTAGGATAGGACCAAGATCGGGCTAATGATTTTCCGTTAAGGTTGCCAGGCGATACGCGTGAAAATGTCAAGATTTGCATTTTATTTACATTAAAATGCGCTGTGAGGGCGAAGCGAGTCGGGCAGGGTGTGTTCCTGAGCTTTCCGGACGGGGATTTGTAATTAGCTCCAAGTGCGGTATAAATATCAATTATTATCGATAACTGTGTGGCGGGCGTGACATTGTCAGTCTTGGGTGACGAATGACAGACGTTTATTGCGAGACGGACATATACAGGGTGAGTCAAGCTCAACGCCTCGGACTCTTGTGACCAAACGATACCACTTTTCGAAAAATCGACCTTGCAGGTGTATGTAGGTCGAGCAGGGCTACATTTTAAAAATAATGACTTTTATACAGGGTGTCTAATAAAAGCGTGACATATCAAAGCTATGTTTTTTTTAAATGGAACACTCTGTATATTATTGCATATTTAGACTCCTGGGTGCATTTTAGTGTGACTTTATGTATCACACATGGGACTTTAAGCGAACCGTTTAGGTGCAAATCACAATTTTGGGTATAGGTAGATGTCAGGAAAAAATTGAATATCGCAGCTACTATAAATCTTAGAGGGCTGTGACTTTGCCGTGTTACTAAGCATGAAATGTGTCAGCTTAGTTTAGACGGTCGAGTTCGAATTACATTTGTACTTCGAGAAATCGGTAGATCAATTAAGGAAACTTCAATCAAAGGTAACTTGATTTTTTCAAATGGGAATGCATAATTTTTTTTATACGATCAAATGTGCAATTTTATAGGCTTTCTAATTATATCAGGTTGTGAATTATCAATCTATGGTAGTTTTTATTAAATTTCGAGATTTCAATCAAATCACATTTGATTGTTCCCTACAGGGAACAGAATAGACTGGATTAGTCTGACGTCACAAATTAGGGTGATAACTCCTTTAACAGCCTGACTGTTTCACAAAAATTAATATTTTCCAGGCAATTTTGTATAGATGAACCTTTTTGTTTAAATCTTTCAGTAAGTATGATTAATTCTAAGTGTATAGAACCTTTGCTTCACCTCAATAATGATGTAAGTTTTACGTTGATGTATCATACCATTCGGTCATGATCACATGTTATTAATTTTGTACAGGGTGACCTAATAAGAATGGACGCCGGCAATACCTCGGTAACCGTTAATCGTATAACTTCGAGCAAAATATATTATTAGGTTAATCGGCTAAGCGAAATCGCTGGAAATTATTTTCAAGTTCCACAAGTAGCCGCTAGGGGGCGTAGCTGTTACGGTCAATCAGAAAAACGGCTTTTTCTCAAAAAATATGCAAATAAAGGTAGGTATATTATAAATTCTACCTCCATATAGACTGAACAATTCTCGATTTTTTTTTGTTTATCGTTTTTTACTCTATCTTGTAAGATGTAGTGGTGGGGGAATGTCGTAAAGCTTTTTATTTGGCATAGGTTAACGGAATTAAACAAGCTAGGTCTCGTATGAAAGAGCTATTCTTACCAAATAGTCTGTGATATAAAAATTGTCCAAGCCTATCTTGACTCAGTAGTTACAGGGCGGTATTTGACATCATAACAATTATTAGGCATTATTACGAACATTTTAAATGGTATGCTATATCTCTTTCACCATAAGTATATAGAGGACAAAATTCTTGAAAAGTCAGAGAAAGAATCAACTTCCTAGCTATTTTCAAACCGGAGATAGCAGTAAAACAAGTATTCTGACAAGTGTGCTGTGAGTTTCAGAAACAATTGCCGCCCGATAGGGATGTAGCCTCCATCTAATCGTTTTAGTAATCATTTCATAGATAACACTCAAGTAAAAACACTACAAATCGTATTTTGACTTTCTGAAACAACCACCAGGTGGCGTGGTAGGCGTCAATAGCTGCTGTATTCAATTTTCATAATAATGGAACTTTTAAAAGAAGCAATCAAAAACAAATTACAGTATAAAATTGATTATCATTTTTATCATTATTAAACTTCAATTTGAGCTGATCACAAAGTATAATATGAATTCGATAGTAAGGATAGTAAGAAAAAATCAATGTGAATAGATCTTAAAAATTAAGGACAATTAACAGCAAAATAAGGTGGTATAACAACAATTTTAACAGATAAAATACATAAACCTAAATCACATGCGTATACCATACCTATTTTCAGTGTTGCTCTAGATGCTCAAACTGGCAGATTTATCTACGCTAGAATGGATGCGTAACTGCATCTAAAATGATAGACGCCATCGAACCCTGGCAACATTGACAATAGTTGTTTGTTATCCTTGTTATTTTGCCGTTAATTGTTCTTAATTTTTAAGATCTACTCACATTGTCTTTTTCTTAGTATCTGTGCTTGTTGAGTTCACATAGCACTTTGTGATTAGCTCAAATTGACTTTTAATAGTGACCAAAATAATAATCAATTTTATACTGTAATTTATTTTTGTTTGTTCCTTTTAGAAGTTCCATTATCATAAAAATTGAACACGCACTTATTGGCGCCTACTACGCCATCTGGTGGTTGTTTCAGAAAGTCAAAATATGATTTATGGTGTTTTGACTTGAGTATTATCTATAAAATGATTACTAAAACCATTAGACGGAGGCTATTGCCCTATAGGGCCGCAATTGTTTCTGAAACTCACAGCACACTTGTCAGAATACTCGTTTTATTGATATCTCCGGGTTGAAAATTGCTAGGAAGTTGATTCATTCGCTGACTTGTCAGAAACTTTTTCCTCTATACATCTATGTTAAAAGAGATATAGCATATCATTTAAAATTTTCGTAATAATGCGTAATGATTGTTATTATGTCAAATACCGCCCTGTAGCTACTAGGTCAAGATGAACTTGGACAATTTTTATATAACAGATTACTTGGCAAGAAAACCTCTTTCACACGAGTGCTAGCTTGTTTAATTCAGTTAACTCATACCAAAGTTATGGCCATATAAATAAAAGCTTTATGACATGCCCCCACCACTATATCTTACAAGATAGAGCAAAAAACGATTAACAAAAAAAATCGAATATTGTCCGGTCTACATGATGGTAGAATTTATAATATATCTTTATTTGCATATTATTTGAGAAGAAGCCGTTTTTCTGATCGACCGTAACAGTTACGCCCCCTAGCGGCTACTTGTGGAACTTGAAAATAATTTCCAGCGATTTCTCTTAGCCGATTTACCTAACAATATTTTTTGCTCGAAGTTGACATTTGACATTATAGTGGACCGGTTGCTTTAACAAGGAAGATCGATTCCTTGTAGGCGGATGTTAGGTGCAATAGTACAGAACGTGGTTAACGATCCCTAGACAGTTGCAGCGCGTGGTGCACACTGCGATCAAAAGCACCGAAATCGATATAAGTAAAAACACACAACACCGGAATAAATCAAGTATATCGCTAACAATGAGCGATTGTCGAAGGAACATCAAAAAAAAGATCAAACGATCAGGCGGCGGTTTTACAAGCTGCCACGGAAATGAAAGTGCGGTTCCTGCGATCGTCAGCGCGACCCTCGATGCAAGCACAGTGGCGTGCCTATATCTGTATTAAGGTTCTTCTATCCATGGCCCACTCTACACTAGGCCGGAGCCTTAGATGTGGCAACGTCGCTTAGCTGTCAAATAGTGGGCCGGTTACCGTGGGCCGAACGGCGGGCATTCCGCGGAAAATTTAAATTGTTTTATAGTTTCAGACTAATTATTACATTTTATATGTATTAGAGTTCATCTCAGTTGATAAATTAAGAAAAATACTTTTTGAAAAACTAAGAATGGTGAAAAATGCCAGTAGTAACAGTACAAAAATGTACATGTAGGTTTAGAGATTTTCGCTTCTGTTAGACATTTCTTATTTCCATTAGATTTCCTCTTTTTAGTTTTCTCAGTCTGTATTTTGTGTTGAACTGTTTCAGTGTAATTATTAATAAAAATATTTGCTACATTAACAACATTAATTCAAGCAGAAATTCATCAGTTTGGGGTTGATTACATGAACAAATGTGTCTAAAACAAACTCATCTATGTGTATAATGATGTATTCTTTTGCAATTTTCATTAAAACTGCTTTGTGCAATTGCCCAAAAACTTACTTTTATACCTATTGTCCTGAAATGAAAATTTTAACAATACCTATTGTGCATAAGGACTGTAATTTGAGCTGTATACTCTGATGGAAGGGTTACGCCTACCAACTATAAGCTGTATGTCTTTAATTTACCTTTCGTCCTTCATGTTCTACCTATAATTTTTGTAATGCAAGAACATTTATACAGGCTGATATTTCATCAATTTGTAAAACAATGTACTTTTCCGAGAATAATAAATAAACCCTCTGCAACAGTTTTAATGTAAGGCATATCTTCTGTCAGGTGCAATTTTTAAAGAACTGCAAAGTTTTGAGGATTATTTAGGATGGTGGTAAAATTGGCAACTTATTCTCTCTCTCAAAATTGTAAACTTTCTTTGGCTGGACATAGAAAAGGTTTTAAGATTAAATCAACAGAAAACCCATTTGAAAATAGTGTGCCAAAATATTTTCTATTTGAGACCAACAGGATATTCTTAATGACAGTGGTAAAATCTAACTCAAATCACGAACAAATTATGATTTATTGCTTTAAAGGAATGTCTATATTCATTTATACTAATACCACCTACATCTGATGTCTGGTTCATCGTAGTCAAACACTACAAAATAAAAATAAACGCAACCTGTTTCCTGCTGCCACTTCCACTTAAATGAGCACTTAATTTACTTTGTAAATTTTCACTTAAGCTAGAAAAATTCACTATTAGTTCACTTTGAAGCCATTCTTGCTGGTCTTGATTCCCCTTCACTATCAAATCTTTTCGTAGGTGTGCCCACAGATGTGTTCCATTAGAACTATATTTTTCTGTGATATTTCGAAGTTCCAGAAAACATTGTGCTTTAAAATAGGTCTTATCCTTGGAAATGTTTGTAAATGATTATCTTATAAATATAACCAGCCCTTACGAGGGACAACTTTCACCCACTTCTGTTTGAAATGCTCGTCTTGAGGAAAATTGAACACCCTAATATGTCCTTTATTGGAAGCACAGTTGCTAGTGCAACCTGGTACAACACACTTTGCAGGCATCTTTTTATCTTAATAGTTTCGTTTGTGCAGGTAAATAATTAGAAACACATTAAAAATCACCTTCCGATCTTCTTTTTTACTCTGGAAGATTACACTAATGACTTAAAAACAAACAAAAGCTCGGCCCAGCTGACCCAGCTCGGCCCGCTATCCAGTGTTGCCATATTTCAATTCTCCGGCCTAGTGAGTACTCTACTCACTACTCTCGGCTCGAGTCTCGGCCATGTTCTATCCCATCTTCTGGGAACTGAAGAAGTGTGTCATCTCGTTTTCCAAAGCCTCACTATTTTCAAATCGCCGATTCCACAACGGTTGTCCAAGCCAAAAACAGAAGGTAGTCACTAGGAGCAAGGTCTGGTGAGTATGGAGGGTGAGGTAGACTTTCCTAGTGAAGTCGCGCTATAGTTTCCAGGGTGATTCTTGCTTCCACGTACATAAAAAATGTATATGGACAATAACACTACGTATACATTTCATGTCTGTAGACGTGAAGCATCTATAAATTCTTTTACATTATAAAAGCATCCTTTTAACAACATATCTTTCAATTTACCCTTAAAGGCGCCCAATGATGTAAGCTGGCGCATGCTATATGGGAGCAGAGAAAGTATCCAGCGTAGGCAGGCAATCTTTTATAGTATGTGTGATAAAATTTATTTGTGACAAAACGGTCTTTATTGCGAGCATTGTAGTTATGTTCTTCAGAGTGTTTATTTACATGTTGTTTGTTTTGAAAAAAATGTACCAAAGTTTTAAATATGTATATTGATGCCACTGTCATAAAGCGATGTTGCTTGAATACTTTTCTACAAGAAGTATTATAGGGAATTTTGAATATAAGTCTGATTGTTCTTTTTTGTAAGATAAAAACGCGCTGAATGTCTTTAGCCTGCCCCCACGAAGCAATAGGAGATTGCCGAACAGACAATATCATAATAAACATTAACCAACCCCTCTGTGTCCAGAAGATGTTTAGGTGAATTGATCAAAAAATATGCTTTGCTGAGCTTTAAACAAAGCGTTAGTATGGTCATGCCATGACAGGTGAGAGTCCAGATAGATTCCTCAGAATTTGGATGATGTGGATGGCATTATCAGAGCTCCGTTAAAATTAAAATTAATATTGTGTGGAGGTTTGAGTCTCGTGTGGAACTCCATAGTAATAGTCTTGCTGAAATTAATTATTAAACGATTTCTGTAACACCAGTTGTTAAATTCCTTGATAACAACTTGGATTTTATTCTCTAACGTTTCCACATTATCCGCTGAAATTATTATACAAGTGTCATCAGCATATAGGAATGGTGCTCCTTCACATATATATTGTGGCAATTCGTTTATGAATAATAAAAAAAGTAAGGGTCCTAAGACATTACCTTGGGGTCTACCGTGGTCTACATCAAATTCATTAGATCTTGCCTCACCAATTTTGACAAAGAAACGTCTTTTTCCAAAAACGAAGTCAGCCATGCGTTAATGCAGCCACGTATTCCAATACTATGAAGCTTAGTAGAAACAAATTTAGAGGTCACTGTATCGAATGCTCTGCTTAAATCGAAAAAAAAACAGCAGCGACAAGCATGCCGTTATCGAGATGATCACAAATGTGCTGAACACATTCACTGGTTGCTATTTCTGTGGAATAACTGGCTCTAAATCCAAATTGACAGTTTGTCAGGATATTATTTCTGTCCAGGTAAGATTCAATTTTGACAGCAATAGCTTTCTCTATAATTTTAGAAAGTATGCTCAGTAGCGCTATGGGCCTATAATTTTCTGCGTCTAGAGGATCACCGTTTTTAAAAATCAGAATAACGGAGGCAAGTTTAAGTGTCGAAGGAAAAATGCCCTTCACCACTGAGGCATTAATGAGCTCAGACAGTAAGGGGGCAATAATGTCAGCATTAGCTTTTATTAACGAGACGGAAATCTCATCTGGGCCTGTACTTTTTTTATTGGGTAAATTGTTAATAATTTTAATTATGTCATTGCTAACAACAGGACTGAAGAACATAGAGCTATGTCAGACATAGTGGTGCAGTAAAGAGTTAAAATTATAAAACATTCATTTTCAAAAAAGCATATTTTTGCGTAGAAATTGACTTATTTGACCTGGTTAATATGTACAAGTTACAATAAGCTTCGTTTAACGTGTAAAGACCAGAATCCTCCCCAATCCACCAAAACTAATATAATGTAACCTCCGCCAATGGATTCGGTAGTAGACTATTTGTACACGGTCGTAATTTATGATGATATGGTGTGGCTACAATCAATTTATTTTGGCGTAAATGTAATAGAAACTGACACAAAAACCGTGTAAATAATGAAGGAACAGCAGGCTACTTGTTAGTAGATGAGTTTCTTTGAATTCTTGTCAGAAACCTGTTACTAGAAGGATACAGTTTCATTACTGTGGGCGAAACTTACTTGGGTCAATCAGTAAACAGTAAATCGTCCATGTATCTGAGCCATATCTTGGGCTTGTATTGAGCGGTCTTCAAGGCTGCCTGTTCGACCTTCTCCATTACAAAGTTCGCTACTACTGGGCTCGGAGGGCTTCCCATGGCTACACCTTCAATTTGTTCAGATACGTGGACGATACGTTCGTCATTTGGAATCACGGAAGAGAAAGGCTAGAAGAATTTCTAGAACACCTGAACAGCGTGCATGAAAACATCAAGTTCACCATGGAGGTAGAAGAGAACAAAAAACTCGCCTTCCTTGATGTTCTTCTAACACGAAAAGGAGTTACATTAGGACACAAGGTAGGTATATAGAAAGCCAACTCACACTGACCGGTACTTACATAAAGAATCAAACCGCCACCCATCTCAGAAGTACGGAATTATTAGAACTTTGACAGAACGGGCTAGGAAAGTGTGCGAACCAGAAGAACTCGACACCGAACTGGAACATCTACAGAATGCTCTTAAGGCAAATTGTGGTTACACAGAAAAGGAAATAACAAGAACAATGAGAAGAAATAGGGCAAAATCACACCCTAAACCGATAGCAAAAGCTTTTCTACCCTAGGTGCCTGGAAAAACAGACAGAAATGGAAAACTGTAATGAAAGGAAAACGTCAAGACCGTCTACAAGCCCACAAGAAAGATACAGGAATATTTGAGAACGGTGAAGGATAAAAGAGACCCACTCACAACACGGGGGGTTTATCGCATACCATGCACATGTCGGAGTGTATACATAGGAACGACGAAGCGATCTATAAACGCAGAACATAAGGCTAGTTGTCGACTAGGCCATACGGACAAATCAGCGGTAGCCGAACATGCGATTAAGGAGGGAAGTCACAGGATCAAGTTTGAAGAAACTCAGGTTCTTGCCGCAACGTCTTCATACCATGCCAGACTTCACCGAGAAGCTATCGAAATTCAAAAACATCATAATAATTTCAGTAGGAAAGGAGAAACACAGAAAGTCAACCGAACATGGGTACCCATCCTAAAGGACCTGAAGACACTACCATATCGCGAAGGGGCGGGGCTACCTACGCTACCTGGTTGGGCCACGTCACCATTAGCAGGTGCAGATCCACCAGCTGTCAGTATTTTGGGAGTCGCCGAAGTGACATAGCTCCTGAAGATGCCATCCACTCGTGGTGGCGAAACGTCGAGCTTTAACGCTAAACGACGCCGGCCTAAAAACCCAAGAACCACAAATTCATTGGACGATGACCGCAAAAGCCTTACACAGTATATTTAAAATTAAGCTATCCTCAGGTATTGATATATAACTATGTATATAGGATACTACATGTCGAAATTGTTTCGTCTGGTGTACAAAAAGGAATTTGCAAAATTGCTCGATGCAATTGTTGTATAAATCCCCAAATAACAGTAGTAGCATAGAGGGACATACGTCACTCGATTTGACTTATCCAAGCCGATAAATATCCAGTAGCGATGTCGCACAGGTCTGCGGAGTGATTTATCCGACTGTGTGCTGGCACCCCGGTGGCCGATATGTCACCATTAGGTCCAGGACAACTCCTTTAATCTGGATTACACCGAGCCGAGTTTATTTGTTTGTCTTTGGCGACAGCTTTATTGCTTCGCTGATCGCACAAATTAAACGTAAGGGGAGCTTAGCTCAATCGCCTCGGTCTAAGTATTATGGATTACATACTAAGAGGTTCGGTAGATGAATCACTACGTTTTTTCTTAAATATCCAACTCTAGTTCTACATATGTTGATTACATTCTTAAAATTTAACTAAAAAACTAACAGTTAGTAATTAATTTTTGAATCTCGTCAAATTGACATATTTTATCCCTGCTACCCCTGTTAGCTACCACAATCTACAAAATTTTGGTAAAGGAAAAAGTTGGGCGTCTCATCTAAAGGAAGCTACTTACGCAAAATTAGCTTAGTAGTAGTAGTTATTTATTATAGATTTCGGCAAAAATTACATTTTATAATACAAGTAGAAAAATGACAATTCTTGTCGGACTAATGATACATACCTGTTTTCTTGAAGGACATTATTTCGTTTGGTCAGAGAACACAGTAATCTATTATGTGATATTTTATCCTACAGTTAGTAATGAAAAAAAATGGTCTTGTGGTATTAACAACTTCTGGTCGTAGGAGCGGGATAACATACCACGTGATTTGTAGGACAATGTTGCTGTCAAATGGTATGAATATTAACGAAGCAATAGTGAAAAAATCAGGCTGTTAGTAATAAACTTGTATGAACTTGTTATTGGTACATGTTGGATGGAGGGGGCAATGTGATCAAACCATAGATTTTGTAGGACAAACATTTTTTCTAATAAGGTTGATCACATTCTTAAGATTTAGTTGAAAAACTAACTGTTAGTAATTAATTTTTGACACCCGTCAAATTGACATATTTGATCCCTGCTATACCGCTGTTTAGCTACCACAATCGAGAATTTTTGTAGAGGAAGAAGTTGGGCGACTCATCAAAATGAAGCTACTCACGCAAAATTAGCTCGTTAGTAGTAAGTAGTGAGAATAGGCCTGGGATCCCGGACTATTACTGTTATTACTAGTGACAGTTACTGTACAACTTGTATATTCTTACATTTTTTACAGATACATATTCTTGGTGTTACTAATACGTTGAAAATACTCTCGACTGAAACAGCAATCATAACCTAATAGTAATTTATCGATAGCATTTCCATCCACAGCCTTTTGTTATGGTACTGCACTTCGATTTTATTAATATAACCCAATCTCGTTCCAGTTCTAGATCGTAGTAGATAATTAATGCTGCTAATTTTGGAAATCAGGGGCGGCGGAGTAATTAGCAAAAAACACGAAGAAGTTGCAAATATTCCTCAAACATTTTCAGGCCTTTTAGGGGTTCCTGATCATTTTCTACGCTTTCTATGGATGGAGGTGAAATTGGGGTTGTTGGGGTTGGGGGGGTTGTAAAACTGAAGAATTTGTTGTATTTATAATATGCTGTCCATTGACCTTTGAAAGAAAGACCTAGCGGCATAACATACTTTTTTAAGTCCATCCGAACATTAACCAAGGAACTTTTTTAATGAATATATACCAGTATTTTTTTTATGATCAGCCTCCCGGAAAGGCTGAAAGCCTATGGCGCCTATAGGAGCGCTGTGAGAGGATAAGTGCCGGTGCACGTTAGATTTGAAACGCTGCAGATTGTAGCCGACGGGAAACAAATTCCCCGGTAGCTCATTCCACAGCGTCGAAGTTCTCCAAAAGAAGGAATGCTGGAGGATACTGGTTCAGGTAATAGGGACCTCGACCTGATAAGGATGAGCTCGCAGAGCCTCTCTGCTGTTCCTCGTTTGGACGGCCTTTGATGTTATTATTTGCTTTAGATCATTCTTTGTTGTGTGACCTGGTAATTATTGAACTGATTTCGTTTAAATTTGGACACAGTATTATGGTCTTCAGGAATCGTGTCAGTGGCGGCGCAGCAATAACAGAAAACTAGACATATGTGACATATGTTTGTTTAGGCGATTTGGGTGTTTCCACATCTTTTATTGGGGCTAAAATCGGAGTAATTTGGGGGTGAGGATTGTGAAAGTGAAAAATTAGTGTGAGCTGTGGTAGGGATCGGTAAAATCTGTTTTTTGAAACCTTGTAAAGTGGCGGTGAAACTAAATTAAAAAAAGAGCAGTGCAATATAAAAGCCCTCCAAACTCTGTTTTTGGGTACTCTAGGGATCTCTGAGTGCCCGAAATGAGGCGAGGTTGGATGGGGTCTCGGATGGGGTGGTTGGGAAACCTCGGAACATTTCATTGCCCTTTAAAGATTGATACTGGTAATATAAACTTTTTTTAAAATACCAGAAAATCTGCATACCATATGTGTCGCTCTAGTTCCTGTAGAGAGAGGTGCAAGAAACTATTTACAAGGGCTTTTTTGTTGGATGCTTTTTGCGAACGGGCGGGTGATGATCTGATCGCAAGGTGATCTCAGACAAAACTTCATGCTATGGGATTATAATAAAATGGTATCACTGTAATGTGTGGAAAGTACTGGTACAATCAACTTGTCTTCATCTTTTAGCCTCCCTGCAATGCGCCAGACCAAAACCAGGAATGTAAGAGTTTGTAAAAACGATTCTGGTTGTCATAATGACGACATTAGAAGAATTTTATCAAACGCACATAGGGGCAAACAGCATTAAAACATGGCAAAAATACAAAAATTGTAATTTCACCCAAATGCTGTATTTTTATCTGAACTCGCTCGTAGCACGTACAGCCTGCATAGAACCAATCATTTCCGGCGATATCACACCCACCCAACCAAGATATAGTGGTCGAAACTTGACCGTTGTTTAGTTCGTCTGCGTTGGAGATATAGTGGTTTTAAGCCGTACTGTGTTTCCGTGCCAAGTTTTACTTTCTTAACAAGATTTATCCTCATTCAAAAGATGGCTTCAACGAGCACAGGTAACGATTTGATTATTCATAATTGGTTTATAGATATATCATTAATCAGTATGCAAAAAATATTTATTTAAAAAGTGTGAGATTGCGGTATGTAATTTGCTTTTGTTTCTATCAATTATTGAGCTTCTAATATAGTTCCGGAAGCGTCCGAGTTTGAAGCTTAACTTACTTTTGAGGCTAAAAGTATGTACTTCCGACCTGAAAAATAACATTCTGCACATATTTGCACATTTACGTTTTTTGTGCTATCATACAGTAAGCTACACACTCGAATTTTAGCATCTTGTTTGCCAAATGATATCGTTGTTTGTAAATCAATCTATACAAAAATTAATTTTTTATTTTAGGTTCTACTACTACCGATGTTTTTTTGACCAGGAACTTTCTATATGATAAAGATTCATAGCAGGCCCTGATAGGGGCCGAACGCAATGGCTTTTGAGTAAAGGCAGAAAGACGCTCAACCTTCTGGTGGGGGTTCTCACTGGCCATTGCCGGCTGAATAGACATCTGTCACTTATGAGAGTGTAGGGGACCCCATTTGCTCCAGATGCTGGGAGGAGGACAAGACAGCGTTCCACTTCCTGGGCAGATGTGCAGTTTATCGCAACCTTAGGGTGCAGATATTCGGCACGACGGAGTTTGGGGAGGAGCCACTATATTCAGCGAAATGGTCGGACATACTGACTTTCGTCAGGAGGTCTGGTAGGTTCGACAAGGAGCTTTCTAGGGTATAGAATTTTAGTGTTTTCAGTGATAGTTTCAGTGGGGTTGGCAAAAAGGGCCAAAGGTGGACTACTTGCCTGGCTTCGCCTCTCCATCACTACTACTACTACTACTACTACTACTTCTATATGATACAATGAATAAAAGCGGCCAGATATTGATTGATTCACAAACAGCGATACATATTATTTAGCAAACGAGCATTTAGATGCTAAAATTTAAGTGTGCATCTTACTGTATGACAGCACAAAAAACGTATATGTGCAGAATGTTATCTTTCAGGTCGGAAGTACATACTTTTAGCCTCAAAAGTAAGTCAAACTCCAAACCCGGACGCTTCCGGAACTATGTGAAAAGCTCAATAATTGATAGAAACAAAAGCAAATTACATACCGCAATCTCACACATTTTAAATAAATATTTTTTGCATACTGATTAATGATATATATTTAAACCAATTATGAATAATCAAATCGTTACCTGTGCTCGTTGAAGCCATCTTTTGAATGAGGATAAATCTTGTTAAGAACGTAAAACTTGGCACGGAAACACAGTACGCCTTAAAAGCACTATATCTCCAACGCAGACGAACTAAACAACGGTCAAGTTTCGACCACTATATTATTGGTTGGGTGGGTGTGATATCGCCGGAAATGATTGGTTCTATGCGGGCTGTACCTGCTACGAGCAAGTTCAGATAAGAATACAGCATTTGGGTGAAATTACAATTTTTGTATTTTTGCCATGTTTTAATGCTGTTTGCCCCTATGTGAAACGGTTCGTAATACAGGCGCAAATATTTTTTTAACACGATGCGAATCAAGATCACGTTCAACGATACCACAAAATAGAGAGGTATCTAATAAAAACCTGTTAGTAAATAAACCTACTACAAAGTCTCCGGTGTAGTAAAACCTATTTGAAAGGCCCCTCAGCAGTTCGTCTGCTAACAACGTTTTATCGATCGAGGGTTTTGCTTTCAAGCGGTTGAGCTTTCGTGTCCAAGTCTCGAGCATTTCAAGACCGTAATCATGCTACGTCACTTTGTTTTTATGACTGAAAGCTAAATTGATTTTGGTAGGTTGGGAGTGCTGTCATTTTTACGTTTAATTTGAATATTATTAAAGACGGGAAATGATTTATATTTATGGTAAGTAGCTATTATATACCGGAAATGAAGTGATCTTGATTGACAGCTGCAGAGGAAATGACGTTAATTCGGTATGTATTGTACTGCTTTTATGTGTTTTAGTAATTCAAACTTCTCGTCTTGGTCTTAAAAAATAAGGTATTTTTTTTGTAGATAATAACCATAATACATGAACTCTTTATTAACTAGATAGTGTTGTTATTTGACTTTTTTGGCTGACAGGGTCAAAATGAAACAACTTTAGGTCAAGTTTGCCAACGTTTTGAGAAGCTGACTATCTTCTCCAGGGCTTCTTTGTGTTTAAAGGTGTGGTGGTCTTCAGTTTTGATGGTTTGGGGTGCCATTGCCTTCAGCAAGTCACCTTTACTCGATTCGTGGTACAATGACTGCGCAGCGTTATGTGAATGAGGTGTTAGAACCAATTGCCGTTCAATATATCTGAGGCCTCGAAGACGGTTTGTTCCAGCAAGATAATGCACGTCCTCATATTGCAAGGGTATCGATGAGGTTCTAACGGGCAACTGAGGTCAGGGTACTGCCCTGGCCTCCAAGATTACCCAATTTATCGCCAATTGAAAAAGTATGGGATTGGATGGGTCGATACATAGGCGATTTACCCGATCCTCCGACCACGCTGGACGAACTGGAACATGCTATGAGGGCACCTTAGGAGGCTGTACCTCTAGAGTTTATCAACAACCAGATTACGAGCATGCGTCGTAGGCTAGAGGAGTGCATTCATCAACATGGTGGGTCAACCCCTTATTATTGATCTATTGTATTTTTTGCGAGTAGCATATATGCTCTAGATATTGGGACGGCCTGGTGCTTGGTGTCTTCAAGGAAATTTCACCGAATATGACGATCGCCCTCGACAAAAGGTGTGGATTGAACAGTAAACCCTAAATAGGTATAAACCACAATAGACAGAATAGGGTCGTAGTGGATGGAGGCATAATCACCCCATTCATTTTTTACCTTTAAATTTAATGAAGCTAATAACTTTTGCGCATTGTGGAATCTCAGTACTGTTGTTTTGCCCGAATTTAGATACAAATATGTTCATCCAAGGAATACGTAACATCTATCTAACAAACTTCCGAAAAGACGGGCCTACTAACGATACACGAATAATTGAAACTGGATACTTACCAAGCATAGTTAAACACTAGTTAGTATCAGTTACTAATTGTAAGTCGGAGTTTTCGAGAGCAGATAGAAATGGCATCTTAATTTGGGATGCGGGAAACCTACATCATATCGGGATCTATGTATCATGGGTAAATTGGTAACGGGATACTTCTCGGGTAATACAATGAGTGGGATGTAGGTATACGTCTTAAAAACAGTACGCGCTTTAGTATGTAACGAGCAGAGGATGATTAGGGAGAATGAGAAAAGCTATTACGTAAGTAAAATGGGATAGGGTCATGCGAAAAGTCAGAAAAATATCAAGTTATGAAATTGTGAATCTTAGGTCAATAGAAATAGTCACGTGTATCAAGTCAATTTTAGGAATAGTGAAGCATCACTAATGACTGTTTATTAATCACACTATTCATTTATTTTGATGCAATACCTACGTCAGCCTTACAGGCACTCTATCATATACAGGATGTCCCACGACGATTAAGACAAGGAATATATCAGAACTGGGCAATAGTAGCGAATTATAATTTTGGGGATTTAAATAAGAGCAAATATAGTATCTTTTCTTATTATCGTGTCACTCAATGAGGTATTTGTTTTTGGTCACGTGAGGTCCGATTCAAAACAAACTAGCACACTTGGGGTGTAAAACGATTAGTTCAAGAGCTATACGGGTATTTAAAGGACGGTACCACTACCGTTGATTATAACATGTACCCCTACAGTTAAAATTACTTTGGTACAGAGATGTGGAGCTGTAACAATGTCGGAGCCAATACCGATCCCTGCGGAACCCCAGCATTGATTTTATGGAAGAAAGAGGAAAAGCCGTTTACCACGACAGAGATTGCGAGTCAACCGTAAAGCTTAGCAGAACTTTCTGTCATCTGCTAATAGAGGCTAGGTCAAGCCCATTCGCCTTATTAATTTAATGTGACTGCAGCACCTTACGCCCTGTTTTTGGTCTTAACGTTATTTTGCTCATAGTTTGGGGTACTCTCCATATGGTTGGTACCTGGTATATATAGCATCATTTCCCAAAATAAGTTAGATATGTCTTAAACTTTGAAACGATATTGATTTTAAACATTTTAAATCGCACATGCGATGCTGAAGCTGCTTCGATTCCTTATTTCAGTATGCTCATTTAAAAACAGTGTAGCATTTATTCTATATAAAACCCATCTTTGGAAAACTGTCACTTACTCGACTTATGCTAGAATTAGGCGAGAAAACGTTGGAGAAAACAGCAGAAGAATCAGCAGAACAATCTTACTTAAAAACATCAACAAACGTGTGACATTTATCCTAAACAAAACCTACACTTTCCCAAACTGTCACTTATTTATTTTTTATGTCTCTTCTGTTTTCGCGGCTAGACTATAGAAGACCTCAATGTAAGGATTAGGTAAGAAACCAGTATTAGCAGTAGAATCTTACTTGCATTTTATGCTAATCTATTTATACCACATGCAATTATGCAGTCAGCTCTAATGGCATTTAAACGATCCTGGCATTAATACACTGATTTAAATAACAACTGCTCAAAAACATCTTTGTCGCTCGTAGATGTAATTGGGTGAATACTCTGCATTCTGGTTCGCTTAAAGTGCGTCTTATGCTAATTGAAAAATTCCTGGCTCTATTTGTACACTGTACCTGAAATGTGTCGCAAATCTACAAGTAGACTGTCAGTAAAATTTGTATATAACCAACTCCAGTAAACCATGGCGCTTGAGGCCATAGCTTAAACCAGTTCTGAAGTGGAAATTTTTCTTTACCAGACACTGATTTTTCAAATATTAAAGCAAGTGATTGCCTTTTTTGCGTGACCTAACCTTAACTACTGTATATAAAAATTTCTTTCTCAATAGACCACACATGGTTTTACGTAATACATGTAGATATCAAATTGTTTTTCTATTTCAAGTTTATTATTTATTGGTTCAATTCTACGCACATTAAACACTTGGATGATGAAAGAAAGATTAAGTTCATTACGGCATAATAAGCCTAAATCTCCAAGACATGATTAGCTACTTTCTATCATTAGAGCAAACATAAAGGTCTAGTGGATTGACTCGATAATTCCCACACATATTGGTGATATTATTTGACTATTTTCCTAAAGCATGAGGAATGAGATATCCTTGCAACCAAATCATCGCCCCTTCGCCAGCAAAAAGACATCCAACAAAAACAAAATCTAGTAAATAGTTTCTTGCAACTCTCTCCGAAGGAACTAGGACAGATCAGTTTTCCGCAATCTTCAACTGATATCCTAATCACGTGGCATGCCTGTTGTATTATTTCCGGTATTTTTTTTTCTATCTGCTCAATTCAGAACAATGTTATTAAAATTAGTTGCATAAGATTAATAAACAATCTCATTAACTGTAACATTTTATATATTGAATTGGAAAACACATTATATATTCAGTATCAATCTTTAAAAGGAAATGAAGAGTGTTTTATAGAAAAAAATCCGAACCACCTGATCCCAGACACCATCCTACATCTACTCATTTTAACCACTTAAAGATAGTAGAAAATGATAAGTACCCAAAAACAGTTTCGACGGCTTTTGTATTGTACTGTTTCTTTTATAATTTAGTTTCACCGCCACTTACACAATTTTCAAAAAGAATAGAGTTTATCGATCTCTACCATGGCCAACGGTACGGTTTAAAATTTCATTGCTATGAGTTTAGTGCTGAGCTGCACAAATTACAAAATTATCTACAACGATATAATTTCAAAAATTAGTTTTTGTTTAAGGTAGGACAGCATTCGGATGAAGCTGAATAGTACATTATGTCGTTTCTTTACATTGCAATGAATACGAATACAACAAATTTTTGAATTTTAGCAACCTCTAAACTGCTATCTCATTTTTACTTCCTCTATAAAAAATGTGGAAAACGACCAAGAACCTCCAAATCTCCAAAAAACGAAGTTTGAGCTATTTTTTATATTTTTAGATTTTTTAATTGCTGCACCGCCACTGATACGATTTATTAAAACCATACGTATTTTCCATCGTCGCCACGGTAGTAATACTGTGTGAAAATTTAATTAAAATAAATTTAATAATTTCCAGGTTGCACAATATAAAAAGATCTAAAATTCTAAGACCCTTGGTTTCTGTGATAGGCAACGCAATGTTTCCAGTTTTACAACCCCCTCACCCTACAATCCTCCAATTTCACTACCACCCAAAAAAATGGAGTCAAGTTGATTGACTCAGTACTTCCCACACATTACTGTGATATCAGTTTATTATTTTCCCATAGCATGAAGCTTTAGTCTGAGATCTCCTTGCAACCAAATCATCGGCAACCTTCCCTCCCCTAAAATTGTCTTATGCCGCTAAGTATTTCCTTCAGAGGTCAATGGACAGCCTAAAACATCTAAAAACGAAGTTTGAGTTGTTTTCATACTTTTAGTTTTTTGATTATTGCTATATACGCTGCCACTGACACGATATTTAACAAACACACGCGTTTTCCATCCTCACCACGGTAATAATACTGTGTCAAAATTTAATTAGAATGAATGTAATAGTGTCCACGTTCTAAAATACAAAAAGATCTAAAGCAATAAATACTCGTATGTATGTATACAGAAAATTCCAAGTCCCTTAGTTTCCGTAATACGCTAGGCAATGTTCGGATGGACCTAAAAAGTTGATTTATGTCGCTAGGTCTTCCTTCAGAGCCCCTACCCTACACCCTATTATGAATACAAGAAATTTCTCAGTTTTTCAACCCCCCACCCCCTAACCACCCCAATTTCACCCCACCCAAAAAAAACGCAGAAAATGATCAGGAACCTCTAAAACGCTTAAAAACGAAGTTTGAGCTGTTTTTATATTTTTACTTTTTTTTATTATTTGTGCGCCGCCACTGGCACGATTTATAAAAACCATACGCGTTTTCCATCCTCGCCACGGTAGTAATACTGTGTCAAAATTTCATTAACATCAATTCACCAGTTTCCTTGTAACACAATATAGAAGGATCTAAAGCAATACTCTCGTATGTTTACACCAGAAAAAATTCTAAGTCCTTTGGTTTCTGTAATAGGCAAGGCAATGTTCGGATGGACCTAAAAAAGTTATTTATGTTGCTAGGTCTTCCTTCATGGGTCAGTGGGCAGTCTATTATGAAAGCAACAAATTTTTCAATTTTACAACCCCCCACCCCCAACCACCCCAATTTCACCCCCACCCAAAAAAAAGTAAAAAATGATCAGGAACCTCTAAAACGCCTAAAAACGAAGTTTGAGGAATATTTAATTTTTTTTGTTTTTTGCTAATTATTCCGCCGCCCCTGCACCGATTTTCAAAATTATAAGAACATTACCTACTACGACCCCCCAGCATATCGCTGCCCAAATTTCATCACAATCCATGCAGCGGTTACTGAGATTACGAGGACACAAAAACGCGTACAGACAGACCGACAGACAGACCGACAGACCGACAGACCGACAGACCGACAGACCGACAGACCGACAGACCGACAGACAGACAGACCGACGGAAATGAGTGACATGGATTTTCGTTATGTAGACATCATGAAACGCCCAAAAAGTGTATTATCTCAAAATCGAAAATTTTCGCGATCACAATACTCCCCTCACCTATCGATGTGGGAAGTAAAAATGTAGAAAATAATCAGGAATCCCTAAAACGAAAATTGAGGAATATTTAAATTTTTTTGTATTTTGCTAATTACTCCGCCGCCCATGCACTAATTTTCAAAAATATAGCATCACTTACTACGACTCCACAGCATATCGCAACCCAAATACCATCACAATCCATGCGGCAGTTACTGAGATTACGAGGTTAGAAAAACACCAAAGACAGACATACACCGACAAACAGACAGACGGACATCACCTATCGGTTAGCAAAAAATGATACAACGTAGCATACAATATATTTGGAACTTACACAAAACGAATTTGTGTGTAAGATTATCAACATCACCAGTTTTTACTTCCCACACCGATAGGTGAGGGGCAACGATCGAATTCGTTGGTGAGGGGAGTATTGTGATCGCGAAAATTTTCGATTTCGAGATAATACGCTTTTTGGGCGTTTCATGATGTCTACATAACGAAAATCCACGTCACTCATTTCCGTCGGTTTGTCTGTCGGTCTGTCGGTCTGTCGGTCTGTCGGTCTGTCGGTCTGTCGGTCTGTCGGTCTGTCGGTCTGTCGGTCTGTCGGTCTGTCGGTCTGTCGGTCTGTCGGTCTGTCGGTCTGTCGGTCTGTCGGTCTGTCGGTCTGTCGGTCTGTCGGTCGGTCTGTCTGTCTGTCTCTGTCTGTCTGTTGGCGTTCTTCTAACGTCGTAATCTCAGTAACCGCTAGATGGATTGTGATGAAATGTGGGTAGTAATATGTTGTGGGGCCGTAGTTGGTAATGTGCCAATAATTTTGGAAATCGTTGTACAGAGGGCGGAGTAATTAGCAAAAAACAAAAATTTTCAAATATTCCTCAAACTTCGTTTTTAGGCGTTTTAGGGGTTCCAGATCATTTTCTACTTTTTTTTGGGTGAGGGTGAATTTGGGGTGGTTGGAGGGTGGGGGGTTGTAAAACTAAAAAATTTGTTGTATTTATAGTGGGCTGTCCATTGACCTGTGCATGAAAAACCTAGCGGCATAATACACTTTTTTAGGTCCACCCGAACATTGGCTTGCTTATTATAGAAACCAAAGGACTTAGAATTTAGATCGTTATATATTGCGTAACCCGAAAATGGTTGAATTGATTTTAATGAAATTTTGACACAGTATTACTACCGCGGCGAGGATGGAAAGCGCGTATGTTTTAGAAAAATTATGTCAGTGGCGGTGCAGCAATAATAAAAAAATTAAAACATAAAAACAGCTCAAACCGCGGTTTTAGGCGTTTTAGGGGTTCCTGATCGTTTTCTACATTTTTTGAGTGGGGGTGAAAGTGAGGCGGTTGGGGGGTGGGGGGTTGTAAAACTGAAAAATTTGTTGTATTCATAATATTTTGTCCATTGACCTGTTGAAGAAATACCTAGCAGCATATTACACTTTTGTATGTCCGTCTGAACATTGGCTTGCCTATTACAGAAACCAATTTTATGATGTATACAGACGAGTTTTGCTTTATTTTCTTCTATTTATATCGCGCTATGCAAGAATTATTGAATTGGTTTTAATGAAATTTTGACACAGAATTTACTGCCGCGGTGAGAACGGAAAACGCGTCTATTTTTGAAAAATCGTGTCAGTGGCGGCGCAGCAATAATCTTCTTCTTCTTTCCATGCCGTCTTCTCATAGAAGGTTGGCGACCACTTTCCTAAATTCTTCTCTGTCTTCTCTCTGATTTGTCCACTCTCTAATGTTTCGGAGCCAGGATTTTTTCTTTCTGCAGCAATAATAAAAAACTAAAAGTATAAAAACAGCTGAAACTTCGTTTTTAGACGTTTTGGAGGCTCCTGATCGTTTCGCATCGCCCAGTTGAAGCATGCGGAAGAAACTGTGGCGTCCTAGTTCCTAAAGAGGGAGACGCAGGAAACTATTTACGAGAGTTTTTGCGTTGGATGTTTTTTTGCGGGCGGGTGGGCGATGATTTGATTGCAAGGGAATTTCAAACTATAGCTTCAAGCAATGGAGAAATAATAAAATGGTATCATCATTGTGTGTGGGAAGTACTGAGTCAATCAACTTGACTCCATTTTTAATGGGGAGTAAGAAATGTTTTAAAACGATGCAACTTTCCGAAGCCATTCATAGCTTTGGCATGCAAATAGCGCTTAAGAGCCGTATTTCTTATAAAACCTTAAACCACAAAACAGCCGCAGTGTTGTTAGTGTCCACGACGTGGAACGGTAACTACCAAACTAAGGAGAATATAATGATATTCTCACGTGAAAATGGAGCGGAAAAAGCTGTCCGCCGAAGATATTAATATTGTCGCTCAAGGGGAAAATATGATACCCGCCGTTTGTTACCGCAAAGTGTATTTTGTTAATGGTATTGTTTATTGCTTGCATTTTTCGATGTCGCCACCCATAGCGATTGCATAGGAGGTGAAGCCGCAAACTTATCACCCAATAAATACCAAACATTTAAGAATATATGTTGATGAACACATGAAATGAGATATATACATATTAAATACGTAGTAAAAAAACAGATTCATTTTACACAATCTAAAAGGTGATCGGTCACGAGCGCGCGCGGTTTGATTTTTACCTGTTAACAAAAAGGTTGCCTTCATCGGCACCGGCCACTTGGGCGCCGAAAGAAAATTAAGCTTGGTTATTCCTAATGACCACATCCCTTTTATTCTTGCGAACTTTCATCTGTCTTTTTACGACTTGCGGTAGCTTACAGTTACTTCTTAGATCTTAGATTATTTAATTGACTATCCGGCCTCTGTAGGTATATAAAACTATCCTTAATGAAAATATTTCAGTAGTTTACAATCTTTAGTTGCTGTTTGTGAGTATTGTTTGTGTTCTGCTTTTTCATTGTGGAGGCTATGTTAAGTGTGAAAGGGAAGAAATTAATAGTCCTTGAAGAGCATACAATACGCTCCGAAGAGATAAAGGAACCACCCGTGGTGTAGCCTACAGATGCTCTAGAAGAGGATGCATAGCATCTTTGCTGATGGATCAATCGGAGGAAGAGATTGTTCTTAAAAGAAATAATGAGCACAAATAGGATACTCCCACAAAACAAGCTGTGAAGGTAAATTTCTCGGACTTTTTTTTACATCGTCCAGAAATCGATTAAATTTGTGACAAATTAGAACACGTTCTGATTAATTAAAATTTTTTGGGGTATTACAAATACATTTCGGTCTGCTGACAATACCAACTTATTTATTTGCATCTATTGCCGTGATCAGATTAACTTATTATGTTTAGAACAAAATTTCGCATCTAATAATATAAAAAAGTAATTCATTTCTGTCAAGTCAAAAGTAACGATACCTTTGACTGGAGTTCTACAAATTCTTCAGTAGCTATTAGCAAGATCGCAAAAAATTACGAATGAATTAAAATCGGTTCAAATTATAAGACACAAGTTTACCTCGCCGCCCCGCGCGCTAGTGTCCACATACCTGCCTATTATCCAAAATATTTTAGAGGCTTCTGATCAGTGGGATTAGGACAAATCTGACCGCGGCGCGTTAGTGTCCTATGGCCCATGTGGTGATCGAAATATTTTGCGCGCTTCTGACCGGTGGGATTAGGACCGATCTGACCGCGGAGTGCTAGTGTCCTAGGGCCAACTAAAATATATATCAAATATTCTTCCTGAAAATTATTTACGTATATATTTTGCTTTAGTAGAAAGTCATATGACATATGGGATTTTAGCGTGGGGGGCTGCTAGTAAAAAACATATACATGAATTAGATATTATGCAAAGACATAAAATTGAGACGATATTTCATAAGCCACGATTATATCCCACAACAGCTCTCTATGAGGACACCAAGATATATGACGTCCGTCAGCTGTATTTCTTACATTCCAATGTACATTATTATAAGAATAAGTATCATCAGTTGAAAATTATACAACCCTATGGCGTTCTTCAACTTTCATGTACCTTGAAATAAATTTTGAGATTGAGTACCACACGCCCCATATCATTATATTGTCCCAAACCATGGTCCAGTTTCTCTGTACTAGTTTTTGCTTCTACTGGAAATTTATAATAATGCACAAAATGAAATTTGAAAGTTCTATGATATTTGTTGAATGACAAGCACAAATTCTGCTTTCTTCATTCTTCACCGAATAGAATAAATATATAAAATTAGAAATGTTATATATTTTATTCAAATACCAATAATTATAAAATCAAATAAAAATCTAATCTTAGGAAAATATATATTTGAAATTGAAAAATTATTTATTGAAGCAAGAGCTTGAATGGTAGCATTTAGAATTGCAGATGACATTTTTCTTTCGGCACTTAACTTATTGTACAGTTGTACTTACTATATCAAAACGCTTTATTTTTCTGTACCGTTTAGCAGATAGGGGTTTTGAATCGGCTTTGTACAAATGGACTAGTATCACGAGGTTAAGAACAATAATTTAATTGTTATAACCGCTTAGTGCATACAAAAATAAACGTACTGCTGCATTTCGTTACTTTCTACATCATTTTGTATTTTAGTAATTCCATTCTAAAGTTTAAAGAAAGGAATTCAAATTCAGCCTATCAGTGCCAACCGCGCGAAGCATTAGCAGTGCATTGTTGCCAAGAACAGCTCCGACTCGGAACAGAAGACAAGATAGATGAGCCAGCCCGCGTACAGCTCCGGCATTTCGCGCGCCATCAGAATGCGGCAAAACAGCACACATATCTGTCTTTTGATTGGCTGTTCGCCTTTAGGGCAGTGACGTCACTACCCTAGGAGAATTCAAATATTTTCCTTATTTTCACGGCTTTCCTGTGCCCAAAAAAATCTGAGAAAAAAATGAGATGCTTTTTATGACATACTCTATCATATGCAACCAAAAAAAAAAAATCATGATACTAGTAAATTTGCCTCCTTCATTAAGTATAGGAAGGTAATAAATGAACTTTCGTCATAAGATTGGTTTTTGGGTAGGTACCTGAAGCTTCCAATAACCGATCAAATTCAGAGTCTTATTTAGCTTGCATTGTTATAGAGGTAAATGGGTGAATATCGTAATTATTATTATTGTGACATTCACAATTTTACGAGCAAAATCAAAATACATTAAAAATAACAACATAAATATAACCCAACCTTTTATCTGGGTGTTAGACGTTGTAAAAAAAATCATTTTTTCAATTTGCGCAAAACTTGTTCTGCTTATTTTTTAATGCTTAACATAGCCATATAAAATTAATTTTTGGGGTCTGGGAAATATCCCTTGCTCAAACCTAGTTTTGCGTATTTTCTTCAAACATTGCCCGAATTCGACTATCAAGCGTAAAACATAAAATAACCGTCTTAATGACAATTTACTGGCGCAGAATCAGAATGTTGACTTGTGAACATTATTACCATGTCCTACAAACAGCACAAATACATGGATAGCAATAAACATACAGTTATCGTTTAATAATGAGCCTAGTCCAATAAAATGCGGTATGGAAAAATGTCTGGCATTACACTAAATCAAAACCAAATGTATTCAAATTGCTCGATTATATCCTATAAAACTCACGTTCTAACGCTGTTAACTTTCAAATCTTTATTGTCCAAAGTGGTTTCTAATGTATAATCAAGCCGAAATGGTAATTTTATAAACAGCCTTTATGTTCGTAGTCATTTTTATTGGACGTCTTTTATTAGTAAAAGGTATTAGGTTGCAGTAAAAATTTCCCATAATTTTCACGTTAAATATTGCAGGAATAAGTCATGCTACTGGAATCTTTTATCACGGATATTAGCCTCTTTTTCAAACTATTGTTTTTTTTTGAAGCTTTTAGTTTGAAAAACGTAGCCGCCATAAAATATGCTAAGTCTGAATAAACAAGGTATCCGCTTCACCGTACACACATAAAAATAATTTCTTACATGGAGCACAGATGCTTTAATTCAAGTATACCATAACTTCCTATACGCGCAAAGTTATGCTAATCTTAAAGTGAGAATACGATATCTTTGACCATATAAGGGTTACATTGAGAAAATATCCAATGCAAGACTGGGAAATTCTTGATAGTAAGAATACCAAAATCTTAAATCAAGCATATGGTAATCTTGACCGAAATATTTCATAATCTTGACTGAAGCATTTCATAATCTTAACTGGGAGCATTTCATAAACTTGACGCAAGTAGCTCAACTTTATTCTAAAATTGTGATATTCTTGGATGAGGAATCTAGTAGTATTAATTTGAGCATTCAAACTCTTCTATGAGCATGTAGACATTTTTCTGGAGAAATAGTTCTGCAAAATTTCTTAAATCACTTTTAATATACTTAGTACTTATCTAGGAACACCTGAGTCAGGTCTTCGCATCCCACTTTTTTTAATAGCTCATTCATGGTTGGATAGATCCAGTGATAAGGAAGCTGATGGGAACTGGGACGCGACTCAAATGGCGGTGGACCAGCACTACCGGCAGATTCGATGACTCATGGTTGACGGTGGTATCACAGGTATCATGTGGCAATGGCAATTTATTTAACAGTTTGACTAACTATTATGCAGGATCCAGGATGCAGGTATTACGCTACGGTGCTAAAGACGGCGGCGAATGCGACAATCCGAAAACCGATAATGGCGACGCGGACGTGCAACGGGCTGTTGAGTAGAGAGGGTGGAGAGGTTAGAGTTGACCCGTGACACGCTGCGCGCCTGCGCACTCCGACGTTGGTGGACGTCAAATAAATGATTTACTTGATACACATATAGGGTGTGCTTGTAAAACAGCGTTCATTTTCAAACCAAGATTATCATATTGTAAATGAAGGTTCGCATTTGCAAGCTGTCTATATTCTTGATAGAAGTAAACTGGGCACACCGCTGGGAAAAATGATAATCTTGATATAAAATTATGAAATATTTGTTATTAAATTATTATAGCCTTGGTTGCAAAGAAAATTATATTTTCTTTTGGAGCACATTTCTTTAAAATAAGTATATAAATCAAAAATATATTATTCTTGATACAAATTTTCTATAATTTTCTCATCAAATATTCTTTCTTAGAGTGAGAACCGATATTCTTGTTGTATGTATTTACAAGAATATCACAATTCTTGACTTGAGAATTTCTTTTTATGTGTGTACTCGACCATAAGCAAAAACCGTTCATTGACGTTCCGGTTGCTAGTGCACCCGTTCTTAAAGTACGAAATTCATTGACAAAGAGACCTAAAGTGGTTATCTATAGTTCAATGTGAAGAAGTTCTTTCGGTATATTATTCACTCAGATATATCATTAATATTCAGACCACACGTGTGTGGAATCCACATCTGATATACAAAAAAATATTTACGCATCTGTGTATGTTATATATCCCACTAATTAACTCTAACATATATTTTAATCGGTCTTACAAATTCCAGCATCAGTGGCATGGACGTTTGGATCCATTTCAGGAGCAGAATTTACCAATAACTAGGGTATAAAAGTAAAGATTTGGTATTCAAGTATTTCATGGCATTTCAAGATAGCTGTGATGCCAAAACATTACTGATCAAGTTAATATATACATGATATTGCGTTTCTTCAACTTTGTAATGCTAACTAGTTTCTATAACTTCTGGTGTTCGTCTCACTTTACTGGCTTATATTTTTTATGGTCGGCCTTCCGCAAAGGCTGAAAGTCTATCGTGTTGTAGAAGAGCTGCGAGAGATAAGTGTCGGTGCACTTTAGATTTGAAATACGGCAGGTTGTAGCCGTCCGGAAACAAATTTCCCGGTAGCTCATTCCACAGCGTCGAAGCTCTCCAAAAGAAGTAATGCTGGAGAAGACTGGTTCGGGGAGTAGGGACTGCGACTGGTAAGGATGAGCTCGCAGAACCTCCATAGTGTTCCTCGTTCGGACAGCCTTTGGTGTTATTATCTGGGGGAGCTCACTCGAACATCTTCCGCGTTCCCTGTAAAACAGGGACATGTCAGCCACCTTTTTTTTGATATTCCAGGCTGTGGAGGTCCTTTTTGAGATTAGGCGCAACGATTAGTGTAATTGCTCTCTTCTGGATAGTATCCAGAAGCTTTAGAAAGTACTTTGGAGCGCATCCCCTCACATGGGAGTAATACTCCAACTATGTTCGGATCTGTGCCTTGTAGAGCAGCAGTAGTGAACGTTGTTCTAGCGTCTACCGTTCCATGATGGCAAGTGGCAAGTAAGAAAGTGAAATGGTTTGAGTCAAGGAATAGATTGTAATAAACCGCGTGCTCCTCCCTTTTCTAATATATGAGTACTACTCAAACCAAAAACACTTGATTTTTATGCCCCACCTTGTACCTAAGCCAACTCAGACACATTATAATTAGTCTATCCAATGATTATCTGTTTAACGTCTCTGTTAAACAGATAATCGATAACACTTAACTTCATTATAGTTTTTGACATCATTCTATTCATAGGAGATTGTTGACTATAGAGTTTGGGGTGAAAATTTTATAAAAAGTGGAGTAATTTCTAAGAGTGAAAGTGGGCGTGCATTGTACCCTTATTTTAAGTACGAGTAACAATGACGTGAAAATATTTCAAGGATCAACCAACAAATGGCCATCCAGTATGCGACTCACTGCTGCCAGGATGCGTTTCTGAAATGTACTGAATGAAAGCAATAAAATGTCCTAGATTGTACTAAATTGTACTAAAATACGTGAATTTCATTTTGACCCACGTGGACGCGCTACAATTTTCTGAAGAGCAAAAAAAAGAAAAAAAACTGTCCAACCTCTGCAACCACACAATAGGGTACTTGCAGAAAAAAATATTATGTCATTTACGCGTTTCTTAGAGCCTAGTAAACATGACAAAATCACTTGTTTGGTTTTTTGAAATCGGCTGTGAGAGATATTCCAAAAATTATTTCAAATGCCGGAAAATCCCGCGCAAACAACCTCTCACGTCAGTGATATCGTATAGTGATGGGATGTAAAGTATTGATATTCGATATTGATAGCCAGTGCTAACCTAACATTTTGACATTGATCATTATAACCACCAAACACAGTCACACACAAAAGTCAAAAGAATAAAAGTTAGGCTAGATTACTAATTCACTTTGTAGGGATGGGCTTGAATTAAATTCTATCTTTGGATTCATTCATAATGGGATGCGCCGAAATAAAATGATGGCTTCGATTAGTTGCGAATGTCGTTCGCAAACAGGATGAACTGTGATACCTATCAGATATAAAAATGTATTGCAACGAAAGTGCTAGTGGGTTAATTGCCTGTTTCAAATATGTTTAAGTATCAATAAATTGAGTCGCATTGTTAAAGAATCAAGATCATCTCTAGTTTGCAGTTGAATCTCACTGACCTGCGCTGTAGCAGTATCGATTGTCGATATCGATAAGATACCTGTGACGTCAGCCCTTGTTTCAAGTCACGTGGAAAAATTTGAATATATCCTTATTTTATTTTGCAAATATCTTTTTTTGGCCGTCAGTAAAATCATGTTTTTTGTTTCCTACTGCTTCTTGACATGGTTTTCTTTACGCTTTGATTTCACGACCTCTGCAAGTACCCTATTATTGCATTATATCTATGTCCATTTGAGAAGCTTCAACGTATGAAATGAAAATTTTACGACCGCTACAGTCAAATATATTGATTATTTGATCCATTTTTCGAAAACTCAAAATGTACTAGGTTTAAGCCTTAATGTACTTTGCCGTCGAAAATGTACTAGAAATAGTACAAATATACTAAAACGGCAGCACTGATGCGACTTTTAGGAAATGTCCTTCTCTGTCCTTTTTTTCGTTACGCCACTGACTACCAGCATGCAGTCGTTGACAAAACGACGAGCAATTAAATCAATCCACCAAGTCATCCGTCTTCCAGCACCCCGAAATTGTATTTTTAACTAAATACCCGTTAATTTCCCAAATCGCCTGCACATGTCTAGCGATGATAGTGAATTATGTCCGTTATGCGGAAGGAGGACATATATTTTGTCTGGGCTCCCGTAGTCCCGTAGGAGGTCCATACATCTGTCAACGACGGTGGCGCATGGCGCTACGTGGACATGTGCAAAGACCACCGATAAATCAAGGGTAACCCACTGTTTGCCTGTTCAGTCAGCAACCTATTGCTTGAAATGAACTTTTAAAATAAATGCATGCCTATACACCATCGGCAGCCGGGATCTAGAATGCCGATATGAATGCATTGGACGCAGATAGCCGAAAGATAACTTAGCCTTTAAACAATATCCCCTACCTCCCACATTCCGTTCTCTAGAATATCAGGACACCTCGCAGGGTTCCCTTCTTCTTCTTTCAGTACCATCTCCTCAGCGGAGGTTGACAACCATCATTTGGAATTCTTCTCTCTCTTGTGCTAAGCTAAACGAATGATTGTGCAGGCCCAGAGATGCCAACTCATTGGACTTTAAAATAGCTGAAGCACTGTAGAAAAATAACTAGAAAATAGCTGGATTTTTTTAACATCCTATTTATTCCTGTTATATACCTGTTTCACCTTGGAATACTATATGTTTCAAACCTGCCGTTCAGAGTTAATTTAGTATCCACGATTTTGTTTTTCAAAATCGAAAATGTTTTTAAATTACATTCATACAACCGTTGAAGGGTTAAGGCGGGAAACGAACCTGACAAATGACAAATCGACAACACGCGACGACAGTTGACACCACCTGTACCACAAAACACTCAAACGAGATTCATAGAGCACGCACAGCTGTGACGCACAAGCATGAAACGATTGCCTTCAAAGCTTCGCAGAACAGTCAAAGCATAGATGGTATAGAGGAAGCGCGCAGCAATAATAGAATTGAAATAAAGCAGAAAAGGGAAATAGCTAGAGAAAATAGCTAGATAGCTAGACGATATTTTACTAGCTAAACCTTGTAGCTATAAAATGGCTAAATTGACATCACTGTGCACACCTCTCTTATTTTAAACCACTGGCATAAGTTCCGAAGCCAGGAGAACTTTTTTCGCCCGATCCCTCGTCGTCCTTCGATCTTTCGCTCAATGATCAGTTGTAACAACTCGTACTTACTATTTCTAAAAATGTGGTCAAAATATGCTGCTTTTCTTCGTTTTATTGTGGCATGGTTGCCAGGTGTGCTGAATTGGCCGAGTTGGCTCTCTAAAACTCCTAGTCGATTGGCGACTTTTGGTGACGCAAAACATACAGTGTGTTGGCGAGTTTTGGCTATTTCTAACCTCCATTTCATTGGTTTTCTCTCAAAAATAAGTGCTAGTCGCATAAAGCGGCAATATTTCCGGTCATTTTACAGTTAATACTTTGGCCATAGTGACTCTGTAAGGAGGCAATTAAAATTGGTCGACCTTTGTTATTGTTATTGGGAATCATTTACCTATTCCTTATTACTGCCCAAGCTCAGAATAACGAAAGCCACGAAATTCGTTATTTCGAGTTGTCCAAAAATGCACTAGGGGTCAACATTACAGAAAATCTGATTTGGCACGAACGCGTTATGTCAACTGCAAAAGCTGCTGGGGAAAGCTTGGGCACCAATTCAGAGCCAGAAAATACGTCTCATCATCCACCTTCTTCACGCTATATAAAGCCTAGGTAAAACCTGGCCTGGAGTATACTACCCTGTCTATACCTGATAGGGATTCATCAAGCCAAGTAGCTTGAGTTTTTTCTTAAATACTTGACTTAAAAGCTCAAGCTTTTGAAAATTTGATATTTGACTTGACTTGATTTTGGATGTGAACTACTTGACTTGATATCAAGTGAAATCAAACTACTTAATATTACTTGATATCGATCTGTAAAATGCGAATCGAAGGGTTAAAATAAGGGATTCACCGAGGTTACAACAGCAAGCAGGCACTCGATAACGACGCGCACTTGCTGTTAGTATTATAAAATCATTAAGCATTACGAGCGAACTAACTGGATGTACCGTGTTGTCCTAATTCTAGACCCCGGCATAAAGTAGAAACATTCTCCAGTACAAGTTCGGGAAAAGAGTTGCAGATAGAAGCAGTTAAACAATTTGAACATATTTTTAAAGCACAATATTTTAGGGCTGACTCTCTGCAAACGTCTGAACCACAAATATCAGTTCTAGCTTCAGTAGCATCATCTTCAAATCATAGTGGTGTCTAAAAGTTAGAAATAGATCTTTTAAGTTTATTTAATAGAAAACCTGCCCATAATGCAGGCGACGATATGGCTTGGTGTTACAAAATCGACAAATATGTTTAGTTCTGACCCAAGAGCTGAAAATAATGAAGATATTTTAGAATAGTGGAAAAGACAGGAATGTATTTTTCCAAACCTTGCCGCAATGGTCAAAGACTTTTTGGCAACACCAGCTTCTTCAGCTCCATTTGAAAGGCAGTTTTCTAGAGCTGCCTTAATTCTTACCAAAACAAGAAATCGATTAGGTGATAACTCCGTTAGAAGTCTTATGTGTCTCAAATCATGCATGGCAAATGAGGATATTTAAGGCTACTTTAGATATTAACTATTTTCATGTTTGAGTTTGTTGTTTTTCTATGTATCATTGTCAGAATTCAGAATATTTCGTATTTTTATTTCATATTATTACATTCATTATTTAAGTAAGTTTGTTGGAGTTTTGGTTTTTTTTAATAAAAGATTACATCTCTATATACATAGATTTTTATTGTTATTACGTTTTGGCAGTTAACCAGATTAATATAAAAAAGAACAATTTTTTCAAGAAAAATCAAGTAGTTAGCTTGAAGAACTTGATTTTCAAATTACCTTATGTGCAACTACTTGACTTGAACTTCGAAAATATCAAGTCAAGTCAGTAGCTTGAAAATCAAGTCAAGTCGTGAATATCTGATACCTGATGCCGTCCAGAGAAGGATAATTCGACTAATTGGGGAGCAGGCCTTAACGCGCCACTTCCCGCTGGTTTCTTACTGGCGTGCGGCTGGTGACCTCTCACCGTTTTACCGGTATTCAAACGGAGTCTGCTCCTCTCTGAGCTATCCACTATAGTTCTGCCTCTCAACGATCCTATCAGATGCACCCACGCGACTACTGCATCTCATCCTAAGGCGGTCGTTCTTCATATCTCAAGAACTGAGTGGCACGACCGCACATTTATTCCCATGTCCAATGCTTGGAATATATTGCCAGGAGATGTATTTATTGAGCCTGCGGATGTTGGTCTTTTCAAGTCCAGCGTCAACAAACTTCCCCTAACATAACCTTTTTGAAGCAGCTGCTGAACCCTGCTATCTAGGCTCTGCGTACGGTGGCTCTGCGTACGGTGGCTCTGCCTACGCGGTCTTCTGAGTTATAAAAAATGACGAATGGATACACACAAACCGACGGAAGGTAGAGACGTAGACATCATAAAAAGTCCAAAAAATCTATTATCTCAAATTCGAAACTGTTCGCGATTACATTCAAAAATGAAGTTGGGAAGTAAAAAGGCAAGACGATCGGGCAAGTCCGGTCCTGGCAGAAGTTTACGACATTTAAGCGGTGCCTTTGATAAGGGGTCTTGCCGGAAGACATAAAATAATCCTTTAATGCGGTAGCCATGTTGGAATGGTTTTACAGGACGCTTTGTTTTATAGAGGTCGAACAATTTATAAGGTTGTAAAGGTATCTCACAATTATCTTTCGCTTAATAAAATCTGGAACTTTGTTATCATTTAGTATTCGAATACAGAAAGACTAGATGAGAATTCCGATGATTTTATCACATCATTTTTAATGTCGAGATAGTAAAAGTTAACGTCTTCAACCGTAATCTTTAGCAGCTTCCAAAAAACTATTTTTACTGATTTGAGGGGTCTGAGTGCACATTTATGCATATGTATTTCATAGGCGTAGTTGGGTGGGGGCTTGGGGGGGCTAATCCCCCCCAAGAATGAAATTAGCCCCCCCAAAAACAATTCATTTTGTTAAGTTTATTGTATCTTGGGAGTCCCCAGATCCAGGGATTCAGAGACTTAGCTACGCCTATGATGTATTTGCCATGTAAAACACGGATCTCCATTTCAAACAGAACTCACTTGTTTTTCAAACTACATACACAGTATTTCAAGTGATAGTTAAGACCTTAATGAGTGACATCACAGAGCAATTTTTTCAAAAAAGTTTTTTAGTGTGGAAAAAAAACTCGCAAAACAAAATCATCCATTCTCCAGCTGTCTGTAATTTAACAATCAAACACGATATCAAAACAAGACCACCAAAGTGACATAGCGCAAGCTTTCTTCTTCAATTTGCTTTTTGAACGATTACGATAAGTTTAAAGGTAACGTCAAGAGCTCCGAAATTCGAAATCCATTATTATGGTGACCTTTGCACCTTACCTTTGGACCTTCTGACCTTACCTATGGACTTTTGGACTTACCTCCTCTCGTCTTAGATACACATACTGGAGAAAAGGAACAGGCGGCCACGCCTCCTCGCTAACACAGGAATGCGTATTTTTTTGGATTCTCAATTTTGCGCGCCATATCTTAGACCCTTAATTGTTGATAAGTGGCTTCATTTTGGATATTGCGGATTTTCCACCTATGGTCAATGGTGGGAGGCAACACTCTGCTTAGGCCTAAATTTATTGCTTAGAAAAGTCGGAGTAAATATTCTCAGCAAACGAGAATTTCTATATCAATATTGTTTTCCTCGTTCTCCAACGAAACTTTAATCTAATAAAATTTTCTGTAATAAACCGTAAAGAAAAGATGAGGATATATCCACATATGTATAATATGATGTTCTGCTGCTGTAATTATTAAACAAATAGAGGGTGCACCATCATCATTTGTGGCTATACCACGGACTTCTTGTCTGATACGTCGATTTACCTCATTCTTCTTGAACAACTTAGGGGGTTCCACGGGGCTCGGTGGTGCGAGTATACATGGTGTGCTCGCCAGCCGTACGAAATTGCGATCGCTCTGCGCATTGCGTCAGCAACGGAGACTGAAATTTGTATACATAATGCCAAATTGTGCAGTTGTCGGTTGTAAAAACCATAGTAAGATGAAAGAGCCAAATGTAAAATTCTACAAGTTATCGAAAAATTAAAATCTCGCAATGCAATGGAGTAATGCTTGCCACCGAAAGGACGAAATTAATAAGAAAAATGGTAATCTTTTCACAAATTAGCATTAAACATTTATTAAAACTGAAATTTTTATGGTACATCCTCGAAAAATATTCACCTGCCGTATTTTGAATGAATAAATATGCAGAAGAAAGTAATGAATCGTGCCTACTTGAACCATTACAAGTCAAAAACTTAGTTTCCAGTAATTCTAACATCGAATCTGATAACGTGTGCTTTACTCAGGAGTTTTTCAAGAACGTTCTTGTTGACAGCGATATTGTTGGGACAGAGAATGATTCAAATGATATTCATTTTTCCAACGTTACCTTTCAGAGTACAGATTATGACCTAGATAACTTTATTTCTGAAGAACATGACCTTTTGTGTCAAATGGAAAAAAATAAAATGCCAGACACGATTTCCAACAAGGGACTGAAATTTATTGCCGGACATGTGGCCTATACAGATTCAAAAACGAATATACTAATCTAGCTTTGGGGGCGCAAATCAAATTTCATTCTTCTAATCGGGCCCCAGACTGGATTGAGTTTCTATCTAGAGTCAGCCTTGTATCTCCAAGTGAGGAGATGATTAAAGTAGCCCGTTTTGGTTGATACAGAGTTCGATAAATTTCATGGACAGTCGTCTTCTAAACAAACATATTTAAAAAATTATTAGAGATAGACCCCAGTGGAAACCATCAAACAATTTCCTGAAAAAATAATATTATATCTAATACGAGCGAGAATATACGTCAGACTCAGACATTTAAACAAAAGGATTAGTTTCGAAAATTGTAGGCGTAAACTTAGGAAAAAAATGACCAAATTTACCAATAAATAATACATTTTTGTAGAAAAAGTCGTTAAATTACCTATTTTACACTTCTCTATAACATAATTGTCAAATAATTGGCTATTGAACTCCTTTAATCTATCACTTTGAAATTGAAGTGTAATCCATCATGTGGTATTCCCGCCAGTTAACCGACAGAAATACTCGTTGCTGACGTCACAGCGTGCCGGCGCTGTTTCTGTTTTAAATCGATGACGTCATTTCTACAGTTTTGTGCAAGTCATCACTTTTGACTCTGGGCGTTCAAAATCACTAGATTGAAAAGTTTAAATTGTGATTTACTACAACATTCCCAGATAAATACATAACTGCTGCAATGAAAAAAACTGATATTATTTAACAGACACGTCAGTTAGAAGAACAATACAATTCCGGGCAATAAACGGTATGTGAAGGCAAAGCACGAATTTGCGACAAAAAAATCAACACTGCCTACCAACGATATTGTCACTTCAAAAAGTACCGCTACAATAACGTTTACCTACCGCATACGATGCACTTCTTGTCAGATGGTCGATCCACCAAGCTCTACAGGTTCCAGCGATGGTAATATAGATCAGTCATTATAGTATAAGCACTACAGCAATCGATCCAAACAAATAGAGAGGAACTTCCCTCTTGCCACATGTGCAGATGGAACAGTCGCAACCCCTGAAGTATTTGCCAAGATATTTGTAACAAATTCTACTACAAATGTCTCCTCCAATGTCCAGGTACCATCGATAAAGAGTGTTTCTCAAGCTATGAGTGAGATCAGTGCTGCGGTTTTAGTAGATTTGTACTATTTCTAGTACATTTTCGACGTCAAATACAAAAGTACATGAAGGCTGAATTCTAGTACATTTTCAGTTTTCAAAAAATCTATAAAAATCTTTATTTCATACGTTGTAATCCCTCAAATAGATGTATAATGCAGGAATGCACAGGTTTGATAGTTTTTTATGTTTTTTTTTTGCTCTTCACAAAATTATTGAGCGTCCATGTGGTGTCAATGACCAGCTCATAATGAAGTTCGCGGATTTCAGTACAATTCAGTACAATCTAGTACAGTTGATTGCTTTCAGTCAGTACATTTCAGAAAAGCACCATGGCAGCACTAAGTGAGATATCGTTCAAAACCAAGACAGTTCCGAAGCTGCTACGGTCACTTGATACCAATACGGTGACTGAGACTGACATGATCCCCGTTGTCGTTGTGAAATGTGAAGTAGTGTGCGTCGGACCTCACTCCCACACTTACCCGCCTCTTTCGGATGTCTTACAATTCCGGCATCTTCCCAAAACACTGAATCACCTTTAATCAACCATTGCCAAATAAAGGGATTCAAACCTGATACAACCACCTACAGACCTATAGCTCTGCCTTCTGTGATCAGCAAAGTGATGAAAAAAACACAGACAAGATCTCCTGGCTTACGCCACATATCTGTGGAGCAAACTCATCCATTCGTTTGGCGAGGCTCACGTCATTGCTTTCGATATTTCAAAGACACTCGGTCAACTGTGGCGTACGACTCTCCTAAACAAACTTGCGTCCTACGTTGAACTGTGCGGCTGTTTAGCAAACTTCCTCTGTGGACTCTGGTCACAAAACACCTGTCGTTATTGGCTACAACATTGTTTCTGCTTCACATCAATGATTTACTCTCTAGCACTTCGTTGTCAAAGGACCTGGAGATCTATACCGCCTGGGGGGCTCAAAAACATGGTAAAATGCAATGCGTCTCAGTACTGTCCAGCTTTAAACAAGCGCGTACCCGGTTCTAATTAACAGATGGAAGTAATTTTAGAAATAAAAGTATATTACTATTTAAAGTATTTAAACTTTCAAGTTGACCAGTTTTTATTATGTAAAAGACAATTAATATAGTTGTTAGCTCTCATTGACTCACTGTAGTCACTGAACAGAGGTTATACAGAGCCTCTTTTTGTCCATCCGTCCGTCTGTCCATATACAAAAGATAACCAAAACTACAGGTGCTAGAGAAAAACTAAATATAGATTCGCAATCAGCATGAAAAAAGTTAGTCCGGGAAAAATCCAGTTTTGTCAATATCGCTTCCAGTTTAAAACAAATTGAATTAAATTACGGCAGGTAACTGACGACACATTATGTACGGTGTATTGATATTCCTGAAGCACAGGCAGCGTGGCCGAGCGGTTAAGACGCTAGACACCTTATATCCCCTCATATGCAGGAATAGTAAGCTGCATAGAAGCGTAAAATTACTTATTTATAAACAAGTAATAAGACCTGCCTTGACTTACGGCTGTGCAGTTTACAGCTCAGCATCTGATACGCAGATCGGTTTCCTACAAAGGATAGAGAATAAGATTTTAAGATTAATAATGAGCACCGAGCAAAGAGAAACCAATGAACAAATTAAGGAACGACTGCGGATCTATGATAAAAAATTCATAAACATCAGGCAAGTCATACACGAAATTACCCGAAAATTTTACAGATATTCAGTGCAAAATAGCCCACTTACTGCCAATATCCCAATATCCCATCTGGATGGGAAAACCCGGAAACACGGTCTAATCTACGACCTTATTCTTATAGAACCCTCAGTGTAAATATGTATTATATGTTCTGTAAGTAATGTAAATAGTATAAATAACTAGATTTAGGATATAACAGCAAATAATTTTTTTTAAGTGGGTTTTTACCATTTTCCCGCAAAAGAATATAACTTTTTTTACCAGAAAAATTGTGCTGAAGGATGAATTGCTTTGGTTAACTAATCATATGGGGTATATCAGACTTATCACATGCCAGGAGGTGATAAAACTTACATTAGAATGTCAAATAGGTATTATTTGTTGTAAATACAGCCTACCACCAGGCACCCGAGGGAGCACAACTGAGTTATGGGCTCAGTTCCCTTGGTTAAAATGTGAGCCCTAGGGCCAATCTCATGTATTATAAATACCACGACAAGTATTGTAATAATAATTAATCAATAAATGTGTTAAAGGCTAAAAAAAAAAAAGTCCGAAAGGGCGTGGGTTCAAATCTCACCGTCCTCAACAACTTTTTTTTTCTTTTTTTTGAGAATAAATGTTAAATTTGTTGGATACTAGTCCGGGAAAAAACCGGTTTTGTCAATACAATAAAACAATTAAATTTTTATACCACAAATTCCACAGTGAGAGCGCCGTAATTCTTTCCTACTTTTTTACATTGGCTTGTGATAAAACTTGCACTGAATTTGAAAATAAATGAGTGCACGTTTACTCCAAAAACTGTACTGAAGTGACGAATCTATAGTTCAAGTAAGGTGGTATAAATAACTCGCAATACTGAAATCCACACATTCCTTCCTGCCTCAGAGGATATAGTGATAGTAATGTCACAATTCTTCTTTTATAAATAAAAAATGGTATATTACGTAGACTGGAGTTATTCTTGTCCATATCCAGTCCGTTTCCGATTTCACGTAATGTGACTACTGAACCGAAATACTAGTGAATTACTATCGAATACAGTGGTATACCTACTGCGATATTTTGTTGTGAACTTTACTTTTTGTTTCAAATTTCAATTTTTGGTCGAGAATGCATCCGATAATAAACATATTTGAATGCACGTTATGTAGTAAATTGTCGTACATGATCAATTATATGTATAACTTAAGGATTAATAAATTGTGCAAATAACTTATTGCATTGTTTGTAAGCAAGAAATGCTTACACATTGTCGCTAAATACCTCAATATGTAAACACCGTTTTCCTCACTACTATGATTCTTCTATCTTATTTATATTATTATTATTACTTTATTCGTACTGGTCTATACAAATAGTGCCACTCTGAAGGCTACGCCTTGTGTAGAGTATTGGCTGAAATTATATACAACTGAAATTTATGTCTCTAACCTACATGCTGCTACTTCGCCTCATTCCATCTGCCACTGGTGTTTGAGTTGCTTCATTTTATATGTCAGGATATCTGCAGGATATACGTAGATATTTATCAGTCTACTGAAGTGCTTACCTATTTCATTTTATTAATAGTCCTTTTCTTTTCCAGGTAAGATAAGGATGCCTTATTTTGGTACGGTAAGTTTAATCGTGGTCTGCATGATCACGTTTGCTTTTAGATTTAAAGACTTGTGAGTCACGATCAAATTTTCATCCTAAATATTGGACAAAACTTTTGACAAAAAATCATTGTGAAAATGGGAATGATTTAATTATTCTCTTTGTATGAAACGATCAAATATTTTGTTCATTTGTTGGATAAAGGCATGCGCATTAATAGCACAATCATGTCATATGTCTCTTGACAGTTGTCATTTCTGTCAAAGTCATTGTCAATATTGTCAATATATCACTACTACCCATGGTTCTCGTTTTAATCCTGCCCCAAATTGCGAGGTTTGTGATCTTAGTTCAACCTAATGTTTGTTTTTATTTGCTGTTGAGTTAGCAGAATATAAACATCCATCAATCAAAATGTTCACTTCTCTGATCACGTACATTTTGGCGATCAAAGGTGATACATGTGCAAAATAAACAAAAAACTATATAAACGCATGCAAAGCATGCTGAGACTGCCTAACAGGCCATTATATCGGAATCAGTATCACCAAATTCCATAACCTTACTTTCAACCGTCACCAATAAAAGATTGGGGCCCGTTTGCACCGGTTACACTTAGGTGAACCTTAACTTTAAGTAGCCCTTAAACTGTCAAATTCGTTTGCACAGTCCACAAAATCTGTTTTAAGCCTTACTTAGAATGACATTAAACTAAGCCCAAGATTTCTTCGGCTTAAAGTGATACTTAGTGACATAACCTGAAAAATTGACAGCTTCCAGCTTTTTGTTTTCATTGTTTTCAATATTCGTAAGGCAAAATTCAAAAATGGATTTATTGAGAACTCATTCGTTAATGTATGATGATATGAGTGGGTGGAAGTTAATTTAATTATTTCAGGGATACCGACAAATTAAAGAACGACTGAATCATTTCAATATGCTCGATGAATTAACTTTTTTTCAAAGGTTCAGAGTAACGAAGCTAACTGCCATGTATATTTTGGAATTGATTGAAAATGAAATTGAGTACCACTATGATTTGTAAGTATCTATTTTTTCAATTTGAATTTGTGAGAAGACAAGATTCAGAGATTGCAGAGTGGACGGAATCATAAAACATGGCTGGACCTGCGCCATATGTCAAATCATAAAAGTCAAATTTCAGAAGTACAAATTAAAATTCCCTATAATTGCGGTGATGCCAAATTGTAAGCTCGCTTAGCTAAGGCTACATTAAAAGGAACCCCAGCAAACCGCTTAAGTCTAAGGTTCAGATTAACTCTAAGGTACACCATAGCTAAACTGCAGATTTAAGAGTGAGCGGTGCAAACGGGCCTGGAATGCGTATTATATCCAATGCGCAGTTTCATATCCAATCTTGCCAAATATTATGAATACGTTCTAAAAATGCGAACAAATTGGATATAAGAAAAGTGCTGTAATGAAGCAGTCTCTTGACAAATTTCTTGTCCAATTCAACATGAAAACTCAGTTGACTTTTTTTTAGGGGAAACAGTTTTGTACAGGTAAGACGTATAGAAAATAAAAAGATAATTTAATAATTATACCTCGGTTAGTGTCACGTGTCCATGTCAGGACAGCGCACTGAGAGAAATAAATCAAGCGATTTCTTATAATTTGAGGGTAGATATAAGTATAGCAAGAAGGGCAGAAATTACAGGTTTCCGTTTTACCAACCAAATTAAATGGGTCGGCTGGATGTTAAAAGTGACTTGCATTGGGCAGATGGTCGAGAGAGTGTCAGCGGCTCCCCCTCGGTTCCCGTAAGTAGGCGGGCGTTAACTTATCGATAACACTCATCTAGTTGGCTTTTGCTAATGCACGGACAGGGTCGTATTCAGTCCAAACTACATCCTTCGTTGAAAACAATGCCAAATCCTGGCACAGCCTACTAGCTATTGGCCAATTTCCAGTCAGTAAAAAATGTCTGTCATACTCCAGCTTCTCATTGACACTTAATATCTTACCGCTGTTGTCTCCGGTTAGAGCTAACGTGTTGTACGGAATTTTCGTAATCTCTTACCTCGTTACAGTAGTTCGTTTGCATCTGTCTACTAAGCTAGTTGGTTTCTTCCTTATTAACGGGCTTTTGTTTATTTTTCATGGCCTGCTAGGTTGCTTACACGTAGAAAAATAGAAAAACACCGATTTGACTAAAAATTTGAAAATAAAATGAAACCGAAAAAAGACTGATATTAAGAATCCGATATCGTTAGAAAGGTAATCAAATTTTTCATTTGATTCTGTAAACCGAAATAGGCATTCTCATTTGAAAAAAACAAGTTACCTGCGACTGAAGTTTCCTTAATTAGTTTACTGATGTCTCCAACTACAAATTCTTTTCTGATACCTGAAACCTGCTCGTGTATTTGAAACCGCTCTAGAGCTGGAGACACCATGGAGATAAACAAAAATTGTTATAGAATCTATAGGCACAAGTATGTTGATCTTGAGAATGGCTTTAATTTAGTGAGCACTGACTAGAGGTAAATTTAAGTTTGGAGCTAAATTTAACTGAGATGCTGTAGGAAATACCTGTACCAAACTAACAGAAAAACAGTTAAGAGCCCCAAAATTATCTAAAATCAAAGTATGAGTGCTTTTCAATGCGCTTTTATTAGTTTCACCTGTATATTTCTTTGTGAGCTTGTAACTCTCCTTTGGATTATTGAACGCTCCAAATTTGCTGAAAAAACAATTTTGACGGCTTCAAATCTGTCAGACCAGCAGCGGTTGTATCCGCTGATTAAGAGGCGTAGACACCTTAAAATTTGTTAATATTGGGAGTAGGTATTTTTGTATAAACGAGACACCCTATATATTTAGATTCTACTAAGAATCCCCCTTCTTACAATATAAGGTATTGTGACATTATACAGGGTATTTAAAAAGTTATGTCAAACGAACGTACTGTATATCAAAAAGTAATGAATCAAACATTAGTTTCCTTACACGGAGAGATAAAAAATATTCTCTAGTTTTAAAATCGGCTATAAAAAGCCAACGATGCATATTCATATACAGAGTGATGTAGAAAGCAAAATCTAGATTTTCTCTTTTTTTTTAAATGTAACCCCCAATATCTTGTTATACCAAAGAATTGCTTTCAATATGCTTGCTCTATTGGAAGGTCCACAGTTTTAATTACAGTTTTCAATGATTGTTTTTTGTTCACCTTCATTACACAGAGTGTTAACAGATACCGTTTAAAAAACTAAAAAAAACGCGGTATAATCATAAATTTAACTAATAAATTAAAAATAAATATAGTTTAAAAAATAAGCTTTTAAAGAACATCGGACTAAAGAGTTAAAAAATTACTTGTAAGATAAACTTAAATACAAAAACAATAATGAAGCTTATTTTAAAAATTATTTTTAAATTTTCAGTTCGATGTTCTTTTAATTGGTGTTTTTAGTATTTTATCTACCTCGTACATTTTACTCCTTTATAGTAAACCAGAGAGTTGCTTTACTTTTGTCGTACTAAAGACAGTGGCGGATTTATAGGGGAGCGAGGAGCCCTGCGGAAGCATGTTATATGTATTTATAGAAATATCAAAAGGTAACCCTTTTTGGCTCTTCAAACCGTGGCAGCACTGGTGCGCCCCCTCCCCTAGACCCTATAGAGCTGCAGTGGAAACACAGAATATTTATATAAATAGGAAAAGAAGTCGGTTTGAGAGCTTGATTTTGCTGTTCAGAAAATTACAGCGCGTCCATGGGGTGAATTTCCAGCTCATTATGAAATTCGACCACGCATGCATTCTCATTTTTTTCCATTTTCCATTCTGTAAATATTTTATTTCATAATGAAAATTACTTCACTTTTGTTCGATAGTGTATGTAATCAACCACGATATAGTCGACTTGTTGGATCGATGAGAACACCACCAACATCCTGTTCGCCCTTGTAATAAGCCTCTTCCTCAACCGCAAAAACTGCAAGTAACTTTTAATAACAGCAGCTTCCCTTGTGCATTTGTGCAACCACCCAAAAAGATGACGGCATCATCCTTCCTGTTTCCTAACTTTTTGCGAGCGGGCCAGGCGTCAGGCGAGGCGATAAAAATCAGCGGGCCCCAACCAAAAATAAATAGTGTATTATTGGCAGCCGTGGAAATGATACCCCGGAGGCGGGCCGAAAAGGGGTTATTAGGCGCCGATGCAACTCGTAATGTTAACCAATTAGAGATGATTAGAGAGCGGCGCGTCGGTTTTTTGTCCGTCCGAGCATAGGCGGTGTGGCGTCTTTTTATGTCAGCCCGATGAGGCCAGTGTTGCCAGACGTACGATAATTATCGTATTTGTACGATAATAGGATACTTGCAAAGGTCGTGAAATCGCCTCGGGAGTATACATAGCGTAAAGAAAACCATATCAAGAAGCAGTAGGAAACAAATACATTTGCAAAATAAAATAAGGATATATTCAAATTTTTCCACGTGACTTAAAACAAGGGCTGACGTCACAGGTATCTTATCGATATCGATAATCGATACTGCTACAGGTTTGCCAACTGCGCATGCGACTAGAGATGATCTGAATTTTTTAACAATGCGACTCAATTTATTGATACTTAAACATATTTGAAACAGGCAATTAACCCACTAGCATTTTCGTTGCAATACATTTTTATAACTGATAGGTATCACAGTTCATCCTGTTTGTGACCGAGATTCGCAACTAGTCGAAGCCATCATTTTATTTCGGAGCATCCCATTATGAATGAATCCAAAGATAGAATCTAATTCAAGCCCATCCCTACAAAGTGAATTACTAATCTAGCCTAACTTTTATTCTTTTGACTTTTGTATTTTTGTGTGTGACTCTGTTTTGTGGTTATAATGATCAATGTCAAAATGTTAGATTAGCACTGGCTATCGATATCGAATATCAATACTTTACATCCCATCACTATACGATATCACTGAGGTCGGAGGTTGTTTGCGCGGCATTTTCCGGCACTTGAAATAATTTTTGGAATATCTCTCACAGCCGATTCCAAAAAGCCAAACAAGTGATTTTGTCATGTTTACTAGGCTCTAAGGAACGCGTAAACGACATAATATTTTTTTATGCAAGTACCCTATTGCAAGCAGAGTAAGATCTACGATCGATAGTGGATACATGTACGATAATTTCCGAATGTTGATAGATTTTCAAAAAAAATTGATTTGACTCCTAAAAAAAGATTAACTACCGGGTGACGGTGACTGTTCAACCGTATTTCAAATCGATACCCCTCGATACGGCACTGCGCATTACTCTGCGTGCTCTGTGATTCTGTGATTTTCATGTACCGACCATCATTTGGCGCTTTTTTCGGGGAATTGGGGAATTACAGACAACTGATTTTCAGCAAGTCGTAACCCGATTTTGTTCAGTTGTAAGTCCCCCGCAAAAAAATTCCGGGGCCCTCCTATACTGCAAAAAAGTGTCTTGTATAAAATTTGGAGAGCAAAAAAAGCTCTTGCATATGGGACCCCCAAATCCAACTCGACCGGGCCCTAAAACGTGGGGCCGCCCCGGCTGCAGGCTCATAGTTACGCCACTGGGTGCAGGTACGATAATAGTAACGAAAATACGATAATTTCTACAACATTGTGCAATGATTAGGTTTTGATGATCTGGCAACGCTGGATGAGGCTCACCGGCCTCAATGGAAACAGGAGATGGTTATATCAGCCTGTTTGTTATTCGATAGTGCATGGGAAGGTTAAGAATATGCCTGCGCTGTTTGGTACAGACCTTCCCATTAGCAAGCAGGTGGATGTTGCTTTTACCTTTACCGAGACATGAAGAATAACAACAGGATGCTTTAGGGCAACATCTATCTACAAACTCTACAGTTTGGCGGGAACTGTCTCCCCCCTCCAGATATTAGACGTGAAGTTGCCGCGAACACTGAGAGTATGCTGCCAACTATCTCTTCCCTTTTACTTCCCACACCGATAGACGAGGGGAATATTGTTATCGCGAAAACTCCCGATTTTGAAATGATACACTTTTTGATCTTTTTATGATGTCTACCACTGAGAAAACCAGCCCTGTTAAAGTATTTAACCGGTACATTTTTAATAGCCTGTATTAAAGTTGCGTGCCGTTTTTGAAATGTAGCTTCATAGTCAGTCATAAAACCTGAATTCTAGTACTTCGATTTTGTCACAGAAAACGCATATTATTGTAACAGTTAAACAGGTTTAAGTACTACTACTTACAATTAAACATTTTTTTTGCTATTATAATGACTCTGGTCAGAGACCAACAGGCCAGATCATTTTGCCCCATCCTTGCATAAGGAAGGGAAATTTTAAACTGTGTTAAATATAGGACAGTGGAACACAAATCATAACTATGGAACAGTAGTTAATATTTCATTTTATGTTTTCTTGTACTTTTTCTTTTTTTAATGTTTTTTTAATTTTGTTTTTGTTTAGCTATTACTTTTTTTTTATTTTAAATCTTTTCCTGCCTCTTAATATGCTACAATTGTTGAGTCGATCCATTTTACATACAATTTGTTCTTATTTAATTTTCTATCTAAATTAAAAGTTTTAGTTTTACAGTACAATAAGTGTAAACTAGTTCATATATTTGCTGCTTTTCGCAGCCCAGAATTAAAGTTATACTAGTTGGAAGCGCAAGATGAGTAGTAAGATTAAAATACATTTGAGTGGTTTCTTCTAGTAATGGTTAACGAGAGTTACTATAAAAATAAATCAGTAACTGTCGTTATGAGTATTCCTATCGTAGACACTTCAGGTTACAATGACAATTAAACTGGTTGAAGTACTGCAATTTCCAATTAAACATTTTAAGGCTAAGAGTTAAAGGATATTACAGCTATGATAAGTCACGAAATACGCAGAACGGTCGTTCCCGAGGTGGGGGATGTTTACCATGCTCTATCTCTTTTCTTCTTTGTAGAGGGCAAGCGAGTGCGACAGATATAGATGCTCTTCACTGTTTTGTTTTGCATTTCAGTTAGTCGTTAGTGGTTACAGCACGGTGACATGTGTGAGGTGCATTTGCTGTTAGGTTTTACTATCACATACTATTTTGTGTTCCTAGTTTTATGCGTGCTTGTGTCTTCGTGTGTGGAACATCAGAATAGGTACCTACATGGTCAAATATGGCTTTGGAGTACACGAGTCGTACATTTCCGGTAACTTTGCTGTAAGATCAAAATATGTAACAATTTTCCGATGACATTATCTGTTCGTAGGTGTAATAGACGTTTTATGTGCAATAATAACTTATTTGTTATGATAAACTAAAGATTTTAATTTTTGTTATAATGATTTTTAATTAATTATTTTACCAGGAATAAAGATTGTTTTGAATCTATTTGCTTTTTTTGCTCTAATTGAGTATAGGAATTATACGTATTAAATTAAGAAAAAAATCAGTATTGGTATTAAAGTTTTTCATTATAACAGTTTAATTCATTATCTGTAGTACAATGAGAAAAATAATGTCACAAATAAATAACCGTAATAAATACTCATGCTTAATTGAGGGTACTAAACAAGTGAATAGCCTTGGAGATGTGGTTTAATTGTAACTATTAAACTAAGCTACAGTCACAGCGACATTTTTCTGACAACCACTGATTTGATATTGCTCACTATCACAATTAATTCTAAACAGAATGCACTATTTAATTGCAGCGATTAAGCAGTTTAATTGTCACGTATTTTGGTGCAAAATTTAATTGCGGTGATAAAAATTTCAATCGTAGCGATTAAAGTTTTCTCTCAGTGTACCTAACGGAAATCCACGTCACTCATTTTCTTGGATTTTCAAGTTCGCCCTATACCATAGACCCTTAATAGTAATCAATTTAGTATAATTATTATTAAATATTTTCCAGCGCCTTTTCAAGGATTTGACGAATGACTAGGCGTACTGGCAAAAGTCCCAACGGCAAGCTGCCCCTGTGCTTGAAAAGGCGTCACCACCTATCCATTCTGAATCGACAAACCTCCTCGCTGAGCGTCTAAAACGGGGGATAAAACACCCCCTGGTGTACTCCCGCTGCCGACACCGACACCTCGTAAACGTTTTCATAATAAAACAGTCCGAGTGTGAAAGTGGATTTTCGTTGTTCAGCGAACGAAGTGTCCGGAGTAACAAAAGAAGATCGTTTCGCCGGGGTAATTGGCGATCAAGCCGGCTGCGCTTTGCGACTCCTCTTTCGCATTCCTCAGGCGTAATGGTCGCAGGAAATCGGGAGTGAAAAGCTTTTTTACAGGGGTGGGGGAAGGGGGTGGTGTGACAGGGGTGTTGCTCAACGAAATGAGAAGGTTGTTTAGAAAATGTTTTTGATTTTCGCATGTTAGCAATACCCTGCCATGTGAAGTAGTTTTTACTTCCCACACCGATAGGTGAGGGGAGTATTAATTATGATCGCGAAAATTTTCGATTTTGAGATAATACCCTTTTTGGGTTCTTTATGATGTCCACATAAGGAAAATCCACGTCACTCATTTCCGTCGGTCTGTCTGTCGGTCTGTCTGTCGGTCTGTCTGTCGGTCTGTCGGTCTGTCTGTCTGTCACGTTTTTCTACCCTCGTAATCTCAGTAACTGCTGCATGGATTGTGATGAAATTTGGGCAGCGGTATGCTGTGGGGTCGTAGTAGGTAATGTTCCTATAATTTTGAAAATCGGTGCATAGGCGGCGGAGTAATTAGCAAAAAACAAAAAAAATTAAATATTGCTGAAACTTCGTTTTTAGACGTTTTAGGGGTCCCTGATAATTTTCTACTTTTTTTTGGGTGGGGGTGAAATTGGGGTGGTTGGGGGGTGGGGGGTTGTAAAATTGAAAAATTTGTTGCTTTCATAATAGACTGTCCACTGACCTGTGAAGGAAGACCTGGCGACACGAATAACTTTTTTAGGTCCATCCGAACATTGCCTCTGCCTATTACAGAAAGCAAAGGACTTAGAATTTTTTCTGATGTAAACATACGAGAGTATTGCGTTAGTTCGTTGTAACGCGGAAACTGTTAAATTGATTTTAATGAAATTTTGAAACAGCTTTACTACCATGGCGAAGATGGAAAACGCGTATGGTTTTGATAAATCGTGCCAGTGGCGGCGCAGAAATAATAAAAAAACTAAAAATATAAAAACAGCTCAAAATTCGTTTTTAAGCGTTTTAGAGGTTCCTATTCATTTTCTGCGTTTTTTTTGGGTGGGGGTGAAATTGGGGTGGTTGGGGGGTTGGGGGTTGAAAAATTAAAAAAATTCTTGTACTCATTATAGGCTGTCCACTAACCTGTGAGGAGGATCTAGCGACACAAAGCACCTTTTTAGGTGCATCCGAACATTGCCTAGCCTATTACAGAAACTAAGGGAATGTATACTATACGAAAATTTATTGGTTTGAATCGTTTTGTATTTTGTAACGTGGACACTAATTAATTGACTCTAATAAAATTTTGACACAGTATATTGTTACCGTGGTGAGAATGGAAAACGCGTATGTTTGTTAAAAATCTTGTCAGTGGCGCGTAGCAATAATCAAAGAACGCGACAAGTATGAAAGTAACTCAAATTCGGTTTTGAGATGTTTTAGGGGTTCCTGATCATTTCCTACCAGTTTTTTGGGTGGGGGTGAAAGTGAGGTGGTTGGGGGGGTGGGGGGTTGTAAAACTGAGAAGTTTGTAGTATCGATAATAGGCTGTCCATTGACCTGTATAGGAAAGACCTAGCGGCATAAGACAATTTTAGGGGGGGGGGGGAGGGTTGGCAATTATTTGGTTGCAAGGGATCTTAGACTAAAGCTTCATGCTATGGGAAAATAATAAACTGGTATCAGGGTAATGTGTGAGAAGTACTGAGTCAATCAACTTGACTTCATTTTTTTTATTATAGAGGGTTTACACACAGAAAAATCTGTCGTTTTGTCAAAGACTTACGCTTGGATTCAATGGGACGTTACACTCAGAATTCCTCAAATATAGCGATGCCCACATAGCACCGGATGATATGAGAATATTCTGTTCACATTCACTAGATATTATGAATATTCTGGAAAAATTCCATGGATAATTAGAATATTTACAGAATACTCTGTAAACGTTCGAAGTGGGAAAAACACGCTATATTCCCAGAATATTCCGCCGAATGTTCCCCACGGATATTACATGAACAATCATGGTAGAATGTTTTTGAATATTCTAGGAACATTTTGTCTAAATTTCCTCATATACGAAACATTTTTAGGGAATTATGGATACTGTTCCAAAAATAATGGCACCTACTAGTGGCAGATGGTCACAAAAGTTAAGTGGTTAGACATCTCAGTCCAGATGCCTAAATAAAGTGTAAAACTGTAAACTTGTTGCATTTAACCTCAAAATTCTACGCACATTATACAATGAACCTTACACCATAGTAGGTGACCATCATTTGGAACACTGTCACACACTTTATAACAACCAGCAACTTTATTGTACAAAATTGGGTATAAATGCAGGCCTTTCAGGAATAAAACTCGTGAATTCGTGAATTGCTAAAATGCCGACATTCACATGTTGAAGCACAGAATGACAGAACACTTGAAGCGAGTGAGAACCAGGCAAGATTGACAACTGACGGCACCATAGTCACAATGCATCAGCATAAGATGCTGTCACTTTATCGTCGGTGGATGCCGTATCTGTATTGCTGGCAATGGCTAATGACTAATAAACTTTTGAAAATTAGGTATATTTAGGATGAACGCAAAACGAATGAAGGTTTTTTAATTCACTGAGAAATGTGCAAATATAAATTAATAATACCTCATATTGAATATTTGCCTACATACATATATTTCTATTACAAATATTACTAAATGTTCGTCAGAAAATAGCTACATCTTGCTCTTATTAAAATAATATTCTATGAAGAATATTACCGGTATATTCTGGAATAATTCAGACATTAAACGAATAATCATTGATTATCCTAAGTGGATAAAATAATAATATTCTATAAAGAATATTATGTTAATAATCCAGAATACTCAAGAGAAATAACGAATATTCTATGATTCTACTGAATATTAATGGAACATATAGGAGATTTAAAGAATATTCATAGAATATCCAGTGCTATGTGGGTGTTTTATCCAATGGGAAGTGTATAGTTGGTAACAAATTATATCGTATTGTCGATTCAACTACAAGATATCATTGGATTCCAATGAATGATTCAATCGCAGCCTGTCGTTAAATCGAATCTGTGTTTGGTAATTGATTCTAAGTGGGAACCTCCACCAAAAGGTTGAGCGTCTCTTTACCTTTATTCAGAAACCATAGAGCACGGCTCTTATCAAGGATCAATATGAATAGCAGCTCACTTGGGATGATACGATATCCTTACTAAATCTCTATGAAATAGTTGGTCAAAAAGTATTGCAATTTTAGTTGTGAAGAAAATTATATTCTTGGTCAGAGCATATTTCCTTGAATGAGTAATGAAATCAAAAATATATTTTTCTGGGTTCAACTACACCATATAACCTCCTCATGAAGTAAACTTGAGAACAGATGATCTTGTCGCAAGCATATCTTTACAAAATAATTAGAATTCTTGAATTGAGACTTTCTTTTTATGTGTGTATGTATTAAATAGATAAAAATCCTATCCCACTATGTATATTCAAACTGAGAGGAATGAATATGTGCTTCCACACGTGTACCCAGCCACCACTAAAGTTTTTACAAACCCATCAACACATCATCGCCTCACCAAATCACCGAAGTTATACTTGGCGCTCAGCCGCAGCGGGCCATGAAACAGTCGAATAACGCGGAAACGCCAGCGACATTCAGCTGTCATCGGGATATTAGGCAGCGTTTATGGGGACTGCCATCGCACGCAACTTGATATACTCGGGGACGAATTTCCTAAGAAAGTGACACGTGAATTGAGGCTGTGCAATGATTGACGCGATTGGCTTGAAATTACATCCCGATGGTCAGTTCTGAATCTGAAAGGAAGTAACGTGCAGATGGATGTGTGCGAACATATGGTCAAGAGGTGGTCTTTTCACACGAAATGTCAAAATGTTGATGATGACGAGGGTACTGTTTCAAATTCATGGCATTCTATATGAAATCTTGGTTCCGTCAGAGGTCTACGTCTAAGACCCACTTATATAGTACCGAATATTTATATACTACATCAAAAATAATGCCCTACGAATGAAAAGCGAATGGAGTGACAATTTGTCAGCAGTGGAAAATACAATTATAACAGTTTTTAAATAATGTGGTCACATATCAGGTGCAGAATAGAAACAGCTCGCACAACTTTCCTCAAAATGAAATAATTCTTCTGCAATGACAACTTAAAGCTCGGATTGCGCCAGAGAATGGTCAGATGCTATATTTGGTCGGTGTTGTTGTATGATGCTGAGACCTGGACCCTCAAGGCCTATGCTATGAATCGCCTGGAAGCATTCGAAATGTGGTTGCATAGAAGAATGCTCCGAATACCGTGGACGGCCCTACATACCAACGAAGCAGTTTTAAATAGAGCAAGTGCCGTTCGAGTTCAAGAGTTGATCAAGACAATCAAGATACGTACTTGGGGCATATGCTTCGAGGGGACCGCTACAAAATCCTTCAACTCATAATGAAAGGCAAAATCGAGGGTCGCAGAGGTGTTGGAAGGAAACAAATGTCATGGCTGAAGAATATTCGCGATTGGACCGGAATACGCAGTGCCGAACAACTATTTAGATTAGCCGAAGACCGTGATCAATTCGCCAATATAATTGATAACGTTAGGGGGACCTGATACGGCACCAGAAGAAGAAGGTCACATATGACGAGAGAGGGTTTATCATAGAGACCTTGAATTAAAATTTCAAGGATGCAATAAAAGAGTTGTCTTCAGGATCTCACAAGGCTCTCATCTTGGGCCACATTCTTCAATATTTTCATCAATGATACCCAAACATCCTTCCAAAAAAGGTAAGTTTCTGTTTTTTGCTGATGATAGTATAAAGCTTTTCATCATATGAAAGAAAATGATGATTGCATCCGGCTTTAGGAAGATTTGGACAGACTTGTGTTTTGGTTTCATGGTAATGGAATAGATCTTAATGTTGAATAATTCCATTCTACAGCCTTCAGTAGAGGTACAAATCCATAGAGTCACATATATAATATAAATATTATTCCATTGGACTCATGTTCTAAGATCAAGGATTTGAGCATTATTCTTGTACCTCAACTCTCTGCAGTCGCGTTAGAGTTCTTGCAAATATTGGGTTTCGTCAAACTTTGTACTTCTGAATTCCACAATATTTCTTTGTTTTAGCTTCTCCATTACGCACTTGTTCGTTCTCACCTCTAGTATGGCTCCTGTGCTTGGTCGCCTTACTATAATGTACAGATTCAAATTTTTTTTTTTTTTTTTTATGGTCGACCTCCCGCAAAGGCTGAAAGCCTATGGCGCTGTAGGAGCGCTGCGAGAGGACAAATGTCTGTTCACGTTAGATTTGAAACGCTGCAGGTTGTAGCCGTCGGGAAACAAATTCCCCGGCAGCTGATTCCACAGCGTCGAAGTTCTCCAAAAGAAGGAATGCTGGAGGAGACTGGTTCGGGGAGTAAGGACCTCGACCTGGTAAGGATGAGCTCGCAGAGCTTCTCTAGTATTCCTGGTTCGGACGGCCTTTGGTGTTATTATCTGGGAGAGCTCACTCGAACATCTTCCGTGATAGAATCTGTAAAACAGACATAGGTCAGCCACCCTCCTTCGATGTTCCAGGCTGTGGAGGTCCTTTGTGAGGTTAGGCGTATCGATTAGTCTAATTGCTCTTTTCTGGATAGTGTCCAGAAGCTTTAGAGTGTGCTTCGGAGCACATCCCCATACATGGGAGCAATACTCCAGCGATGGTCGGATCTGTGCCTTGTAGAGCAGCAGCAGTTGCTCTGGCGTATACAACTTCCTACAGCGGAATAAAACTCCAAGCTTCTGGGATGCGGTTTTAGCAATACTGACGACGTGGTCGTGCCAGGACATGTTATTGTTGATGTTGATTCCCAAGAGCTTGACGGAAGGTGATTCGACAATGGGGTGACCCTCCATTTCCACGGTTGGTAAGCGATCGTGAGACTTCTTTGTCAGTGTTGTTGCCTGAGTTTTTTGTACGTTGAACTGTACTTTATTTGCTAATCCCCACTCTACAATTGTTTTGATATCTGCGTTGATATAATATAATAATAGTAATATAAGTTTTTGAGGTATATTTCCTAAAAAGCCAAATATCCAAGAGTATCAACATCGAGACTTTGAATCGATCTTGAATACTAAGTATTCAGAAAATCGTCGTTAGTATAGATCTACTTGTTGTCTATGATCTTTTGCTGTCCAACTGCATTTGTCCAAATTTACTGAGTGAAACTGGGATTCATGTTCCGTCCAGGAATACAAGACAGGCCCATTCTATGTCTATTCCAACCTGCTGAACAAGTTATGGTCATAATACTTTTCTATTCAGATCAGGCATCTAGTCAACAACAATTAATTTAATTTAGACTGTTTTGTCCAGAAAAAAATATTCCTTAATCGGGTTAGAACTTTAGTGCAGTAATTTTCCTTTCAAGCTTCTACTTTGTGATTGTATTTGTGGTAATCTTGTATTTAATTTAATGTGATATTTGTATGCCTAGAATAGGATTTTTGACGAACACTTTTTTGACAATTGTAAAGGTCATATATAAGTTTTACAACAAAACATTTTGTTTTCGCTGTTATTCAAGGGAGTGTTTGCTTTATTGCTGCCCCAATCCCAAAATATAACAACTAAGTTCGTCACAGCACGACAAAATCGTTTAACAAAATAATTTTTTGTTCAAAATTCCAATTAAGAACATTATAGTAAAACTTAGCTTACGGCCTATTGGAAGGTAAATAAATAAATAGTCAGTACGCAGTAGGTAACTCCAGGAAGGAAATCTGGCGAAATGGATGCAGGGAACAGCTAGCCCCATAGTGTAAACTTACTGAAGTAGCAAATGGTACCACTATAACAAATGCAGTGTGCATGTTCTCTTTAAATAAGTACTCAGTCCTATTTTACGGGTACCATTGTATCCCGATTGATATATCAAGTGACCCGCGGGGCTGGCGGACGTGGCAGCTGTCAGCTGTCACTCGGACTTGACGGTAATTGATAAACCGCAATAATTTTCACGGGTGGCCATGATACCTCGAATGCCCGATTGTGTCGGCGTTGCACCGTTCCACCAATGGCGTGCCACCACTACCGGCTGGTGAGGGTGATCTTCAATTAATTAAACTATCAGAATTACAGATTACTTCCTGAGTAGAATGGCGGTATAGTTGGTAATGTGGATAGATGGTTGACTTTCAGTTAATAGGGTTTGGTGTATAAATCACAGGGGATTGCTTTGCCTGAAGGTGTTTGAACTGGTAGGATCAAACCGGTTGACCCGGTACTTCACACACATTCCCACAGTTTTTTCTAGGTCCATAAAGAGACGTTATTATTGTCTTTCGTAACATATAGAAATAACTTTTTCTATTCGCCTAGATATCGTTGTCGTCTACAGTGAAGCGACAATCTGAGATCTCCTCATATCAGAGCTCAGAGTAAACAACTGAGGCGTTTCTCAGAAAAACCTCATAAGTCATTTTTTTCCAAAATTTAGATAATGGCATCATCCCATTTCTAACATCCATATACATGGATAGAAATGATTATTTCTCGAAAAAATGTTATAGGTACCCTACTATTTACAGAGGAAAATTGACTTGTTCTTCTAAAAACATCAAAGTCCATATTCTATTACCTAAGAAAGTCACTTGTGCATTGCGTGCATGACTGGTTGCCTTTAAGTTGTCATGCAAACTTGATAACAAAACAGTACAACACAGCACCTGACACTGCTGGTAACTTTGTCATCGACAATGATAATAATATAGTAGTGTAGTGGTTGCGAAGACTGAGTGGTAGATATCGGGCTTTTTGGTTAGGCAGAGTTAATTGTTTCAGTTAGTCTGTTTTTGTATTAGGTATAGTTGTTCACTATCGCTCTTTCTGTGTTTTTTGTATCGGAATTTATTTTATTTTCATGCTGTTTGTATTAATTTGTTAACCTTTTCTCTCAAAAACCTCATATGTCCATTTTTTGTGTTTTTTTTTTCATCGATAGGGGGTTGGTTAAGAGAGGTAGCTGCCCCCCTTCAAGAATAATAAATAGTAATTCACAATTTTATAACGAACGTTATATAACGTGCCGTAAAAATCTTGTTACCCACACCAAGAAAAAAATAAAAATAAAAAATATTGATATTTGTTATGTAACATTTGCGAGATATATCAAATAAAATTATATCATTATTTAAACAAAACGATATGTATGATCATCTGAGCTGCTATATACGTTGCATATTGGTATAATATACTTGTAATTAGCAATCAATCTGAACCGTGACCAATTTATTTAGGACTTTTCTGTCATTAATTTAATCACGTAACAGTTTGGGTTTGTTAAATATCTGGTTTTCCATTTCACAGTATTATGTCTCCACAGTAGCCTTGAAAGGCGCAAGCGTTCCAAAAATTTGCTCTACGTCCGTCTCACTCTCTGCGTCACCTCAGTTTCAGCCTTCAAAGAAAACAATTGGAAAATTATTAGGATTATAAAAAGTGTAAGCAGCTTTCAACGAACCCTACGCTTATTTTTGTGACTTATGCAGCTGAAAATGGAGCACTACTATGCTATGGCCCCACAGCGTATCTTTTCAAAATTTCATCAAAATCAGTGTGATGGACGTTGCTGAGATTATGCGGTGATAAGGGCAGCGACATACATCACGCTGCCCAAAAAATAGTATATCGAAATTAAACATATTATTGCAACTCGAAATCACGGTCGCAGCCGCAAAAAAAAGAACGTCCTGTCACTTTTCAACTTTTTTTTTCAGTCAGGATTACAACATACGAGTGACTTGCTCTAATAAAACCTGATACAAACCCATAAAGGACTCTACTCAGCTGTATACCTAGTATTTAATAAAAAATTCTCTTATCACAGAACCACAAAAGTCTACCTATCTATATGTAAAGTTTCCTAAAATATTTCTAGGTTTTCAGAATAATAGTGGTAGTATTATCATAGTAATATTCCCATGACAGAAATGCCTCTAAGCCTATAATGGTATTACGATCATAATATTCATAGATCATAGATATTTCTGTAAAAAGTGGTGAACTTTGCTAGCTATAACCTTACTGTTGTAGTCCACAAAACTATAAATACTTTATAAATTATATAACTTATTTTCTAAAAAATATATCATTCTGATTTGGTACCCCCTACATTTGCCTTCACCACAACATAAAACTGAGGTATAATAGAATTGTTATGAATTTGCCCGCCCCGTGTGGGGGCGGGTTAGAATATCTCCCATCGTATATCCTGCGTGTCGTAAAAGGCGACTAAAAGGCACCAAACTACTGTCGGTATAAGCAGTAACCTCTTCTCAACCAACAGCTTTGGGTGGACGAGTTGAGAAGAGTCAGGACACCTTCTTGTCCTTGGGGTGAGAAATTGCCCCTAAAGGTGGATGAACCAGTAGATACCATCTGGTCAACGGCGTGAGGATGCAGAAAGCAAATGGGAAACTACCGCATTAAAGATCTTCAAGACATCCCAAGAGAAACTCGTAAGAAGAGTAAATGCATTTTACGAGTTCACAACATGTCTGTTAAGACATTGTGACTATGATGATGATGATAAATTTCCAAATTTAAACATAAAGTTCGTGGTTAAATCTGAATATCCATAAGCTACATACATTTGACTGTTCTGTGTAATTTTTTGATGGTGGATCTAGCTTATTTTACCACACTACGTAATATAACCATAACATATTTCGATAATACTCGCCCCAGACATCAGCATTGTTACATAATAAAACAACTTATCCTCAAATTGCTTCCACTTTCATGAACCTGATTATTTAAGCATCCATATCAGAACAAGAATTCTGATAGAAACACTTTTCACACATAATAATCATCACAGGCACGTTAGCATATGCATTCTTAATGACGTTTTCATGTACTTCCTGGTTCAGATAGTTACTTAATTAGTCCGAACAGCCCACAATTATGGTAATAACCATCAGCACGATTGTTCTTCATGAGGCTCATACGCTCTGTTCGATCCAAGAATAGATGTGGGATACTTTGTGGTTTTTAGCACCTTTTCGCATTTTATGGACTTATTGTTCTAGTAGCGAAAAAATTTACGAGGGATATATAAACGTTTCCTTCCACATTGCGACAGTATAAAAGATCGTAAAGGTGCAGATAAACCTAGCAAGGGAGAGAGGTCAGTTAAGAAGTACTGACTCAGTGGTGTCCAGGACGCTAGTCTAAAGTATCGTGTCTACTGTACAAGGTGTCCCATTTTGGGCACTTTTACGGGATATCTCGATTATTTTTGAAGATAGAGAGTTGCGGTTTTCGCGACAGTGTGCTACTTTTTTGTGAAAATAAAGATGCCGTTAACAAAATTATCATGGCCCTCTTGGTTTTTAAGATACGGAGTGAAATCGAAAATTATCGGTTTTGGGACCACCCTCGTATCTCGGTTGTCTTGATATCGGTTGGTATCGGTTAATTGAAAAGTTTTAAAAGGGATCTTATAGAATTGAATAGAAAACTGCTTAGATGCTTATTATTTGTAGTTGATTAACCATGGCCTACTGCTACAAATAAAGTAAATATTGGAAAAATCAAATTTTGAGCGTAATTTTCAAAATAACTAAATACTAATATATATATTTGAAAAGCTTGAATCGTTTACGATTGACTTCAGAAATAATATACAGGGTGTTCCATTTAAAAAATATATGTTTGCTTCATAACGGAAAAATGGTTAGAGTAAGAAAAAATCAAACTACACCACTGGATTTTACAGAAAAAATTCTATAAGACCATTTTTTAAACTTTTCAATAAGATAAAAGACAACCGAGATACGAGGGTGGTCTCAAAATCGATAGTTTTCGATTTCACCCTGTATCTCAAAAACCAAGAGGGCCATGATCATTTTGTTGACGGCATTTTTAGCTTCTCAAAAAAGTAGCACACCGTCGCGAAAACAGCAACTCGCTATCTTCAAAAATAACCGAGATACCCCGTAAAAGTGCCCAAAATGGGACACCCTGTACACAGACGCTCCCATAGCAAGAAAACTTCGTTGATCTTCAGACACGCATTCGTGAACTCAAGATGTTCTGCCAAGAGAACTTTATTCAAAAATAAGGAATCTGGTAACTTTATCTTCCTCATCATGTAAGTGCACTCAAAGCTTCTCCAGTTCCGCAATATGCCTAGCAATATCATCGCAGAGATGACATCAAATTGCTTAACTTATTTCCATGATAGACCATAACCACGCTAGGTCTTCTAGTGCACCATGCGTAATATTTTTGGCATGGATATGTTACACTCAATAGCCGAATTCGGACAATATTCATTTTATACGGCTACTGAGCATTACCAAATAGGCAGAACTAGTTTTGCGCATCTTGAAATGCACAGAACTAGTTTTACGCAACTTGAAATGCAGAAAACTAGTTCTACGGTACGGAATGACAACCAAAGTGAACATTCGTTGTGCATTGTGTGTCAAAAACCAGCAAAAACCTATCGTTCAGGTTAGGTGAGGTTGAGTTAGGTTTCTTTGCCAACGTTCCTGCAATATAGGTACGAATCGTGAAAACGCAAAAATAGGTTTGGAAGCATAACCCAATTTGATGCTCACACAATCAAATAAAAAGTTTAGCCAGCCTCAGTTGGCGATTTATTATTTGTTGGTATTCAATAAAATATTTTAACTCCTCCAACTTTATATTTATTTGAGTCCGTCGCTTGCGCTGATTAAGTGGAAGAAGCAGAATTTGTGCCGGTCATTCAAAAAATATACAGAACTAGTCCTGTATATTTTAAGTTGCGCAAAACTAGTTCTGTGTATTTCAAGATGCGCAAAACTAGTTCTGCCTATTTGGTAATGCTCAATAGCCGTATAAAATGAATATTTCGGGTTTGGGAAATATTCCTTGCTCAAAACTAGTTCTGCGCATTTTTTTCGGGCATTGCCCGAATAGGGGTATTGAGCGTAACAGGCATAAAAAACTTCACTGTTTTGTTGGGGTAGGAAAGGCTTTCATAATGTGCAAAAAGCATAAGGATCACAATTTTACTAGGGTTATAGCTTTCAAGCAGGTACGTCACTGACTTAGTTACTTTTCTAGTGGCGACTATAGCAACAATAGTAATGCATCCTTAAACTGTGGTATTTATGGTCTGTATCGATCGTAAAATTAATGAAGAAGAATTGTTGTGGAACATGAGAGAACTACATAACGACTCGAAAAGAGCCATAAAAATGTGTCTGAATAGAACCGGCAAATCATTATTGGTTTGAACTAGAAATGAACTGATGCATTTAGAACAAACTCTACAAACCCAGCATAATGACTCTACTGATGTTTATGTTTACTCCGTGAAGAAAATTGACGATATCATTATGATCTACATAATTTTGTACTTCTGTGATCCATGATCATCTTTGATAAAAGGTGTTCAAGATGTTCAAACTTGGTACCTAAGTATTTTTCGTTGAATTTAACATGCTATATTAATCGGTCCAAATGAAACTAAAACAGAAAATCAAGATGTATTCATTCTAGTAATAAGTGGAAAACAACAGAAAAAGTCGACTTGTTAGATTGTCAAGATATCTGACTATGAAATTATTCGTTTAACCACAAACGGACAAAGATTAGGATAAGAGAAATGTGTCTAAATATCAACAATACCTCAAGTTCAGTCTAGTGTATATTGTATATGATATCCCGCATACTCTAGTTCGTAAGCGTGAGGGTATACTGCAACTGTGAGGTTTGAGTGGATCAATACCCTACAGTAAAGTAACTGCTTACTGTAATAGAATATAGATAGGTACATTCAAAACTCTTTTAAAGGATCTAAGCATGATTCTTAATGAATGACAGATACTAGACTCGCTCCTTATAGCTTTATACTAAAAACAATTTGATCCAAAGTGTTTTGATTCTGTCAAATCTATAAACTTAACCGTTAGCAATTTTTCAGGAGCATCAAAAAAAAAGGAAATAAAATGGTTTTTGTAGTAGACCGCCTCATTTTTAATGACGGACATTTGAGGCATGAGAGTATACCTGCGTTATTACTAACCTTCAATTCTAGGTGTAAAAAATTGCGCTTGAATTTGATTTTAATTGTGGGTTTGCGAACTGCAGTCATTTTTTAAAACAACAGGTGAAACTATTACCAATTTTGTAATCATTCTTAGCTTAAACGAGAACTGTAGGTTATAATCATTTCGGACAAGTCTATATAAATGATAGATCGAAGACTTAAAAAGTACTGCAGATACACACGCATTATACAGGGTGGTCCAATAAGCGCGCGGTGCTCTCTAGCGGCCATACCGTTTAAATTAGACGAAAATGTTTCAAATAAAAAACGTTTCTTTTCAAATACTCTACAGTTAGAAAATAATTTCAAAGATGGCGGACTTCCGGATATACCGGAAGTAGGTATCAACTTCCTTATTTTAAATGGAACACTCTGTATATTATCACGTTTTTGAAATCAGCATCGATTTTTAGGTCCAATTTGTTAACCATTGTTTATGTCTACGAAGCCTATTTTCGGAGTTATTCAGCAATTTTTACAAAATTTGACGTTTGTAATACTTTAAAAGAAATGTCAATGGCCCGTATGAATAAAAAGAAAGCAAGTGCTCATGAGTATAACCAAACGCTCCAAGCAAGAGCTTAGAGTAAAAGGTCAGAGTATAAGCATCTACTCGAGTTGATATGAATAATGATTTGCTTATACTCAAGAGCGTTTGCTTCAATAAAATGAGCATTTGCGCGTAGTCATTCCTGCAGAAACTCGCAAGAAATAACGTACACTCGAGTTGCGTCTGCATTAATTTGACCGTGTTTTGATTGTAAGTGTAATTAAAATGTCTTCAGATGACGGAATGAGAAAGAAAAAGGTATCAATCTGCTAGTAGCAATACAATTGCAAGAAAGACCTGAAATCCTCACCAAATTACAAATTCCACATATAAAAAATAAAAAAAAAAAACGAGGCCCTAAAACTTGCTGCCACAGAAATAGAACGAAAAATAGGAAAGCCATTAAGCGTTTTGCAACTAATGGAAAAGGTAAATAACATGAAGACGATACTAAAAAATAAGGTTGACAAGAACAAAACTGGCAATAAATCTGAATCCAGGATTGGCCATATATCGCATGATTTGAAGTGAGAGCGTCTCCTCTTCTTTCAATATTTTCTCCAAAACGTTGCCATCCAATTTCACATTTTTTTCTTGAAATCTGTAAAGAGATTTAAAATCTCACCAATCAGCTTCCCTTCGCACTTTGCATTGCTCCAGTGCACGTAAATTCACGAATTCTGTGATATTATGACCAGCTTATTGCAAGGTGCATCTCCTGCAAACGAGATGCAAAAATTTTGAAGCAAATGCTCAACTAAGTAAGCAAACCATACATTTTATTCATAACAAGTTGAGCTGATACTTAAATGTGAGTAGATGCTCATGCTTCTAATACAAGTTTGAGCAAAACCTTTTACTTCCATTTTTATTCATATACTATATAGCATATGCTTCAAGTTTTGCAAGTAGAAGGTTCTGCTCATTTTTATTCATTCGGGCCAATATCTCGGAAACTAAACTCGATAGAAAGATGCGCTTTTCGGTTTTGAAACAAGCAAGGAACGTACTTGTATTTCAGTAGGATCGTTGTTTCAAAAGGACATTAAATCAATAGTTTAGCAATTTTCAAGTTTGAAAAGTTAGAAACGTTAAAAACTTTTTTTTTCAAATGGGGTGGTATGACAAGTTTCACATCGGTGGATGCGAAATTAAATTCTCTTTCACTTTTATCTAGGCACATGTGGTTCTATCTTTAATGGTTTTTAAGATATTTACGGTTTTGTAATTATTGCGTAGGAATTGGAAAAATCGTAGGTGGCGTGACTCGCAGACAAAACAATTGGCAGGAAACCTGTCAAGCGTTGTCGGTCAAATATCTGGACACCCTGTATATTCAAGATAACAATGGTTAGCTCTGCGGATAGTTTTAGGGAGTATTATGATGATAAAAGGTCTAATTTTTTCACTCCAGTTTGGGACTCGACCAAATAGGCTGTACATTATCTATCAAAAAAAAAAATACATCATAAAGGTGCAATTTAAAAACGAAGCTCAGCCAGTTACAGCTGTCGCTGTATAAAACCAAGATTTATGCGAGTCAAAAACGTGGAAATGTCATAAAAATTGAAGTACTTAATTACATGCCATTTCAAGTAGTTGTCGAAAAAAATCTCCATTCAAGCTATCAATTCTATTCAATTTCCACAATTGGCAGCTTCCTGCTTCATCAACAATTGCAGCTCTTTATTGTTTAACGAGTAATATCACGTTACGAACGCAAATCTCAGAATAACCAATTAACCGCGCTATGCAAATTCTCGGTATGGTTCCAGTATTGCTGTTAATTATGCTATTCAATTTATACACATATAATAGGTTGCAATTAGAAATAAGGATATAACATACTATTAGCATTGATTATTATTTGCTAAGCTTGGGTACTTACTAAATTGCTGTTATAGGAATTTTCGTTTTTATGCGAGATGGTTTTTGCCATTCACATTAACGTTAATCCTTTAAGGGTCCAAGAGACAGCGTAAAAAGTGCGCTTGTAAAGCTTTTTGCTCGGCTTTTTGTTATTCATAGCAATGTATGATTTTTTTAAATATTGTTCGTTAGAGGGATAATAACGATGATAAACCTATAAATAGAAATAGAAAATATCAATGCGAAATTAAAAAATGCTAAAGTTTGTTTTAAAATTCTAAGGTCTCCCCAGTTTTTAGCTCTCACTGACTCTGTCCGTATACAAAAGATAGTCAAAACTACAGGTGCTAAAGAAAAACTAAATACAGATTTGGAATCAGCATGAAAAAACTAGTCCGGGAAAAATCCGGTTTTGCCAATATAGCTTCCGGTTTTAAAAAAAATGAATTAAATTACGACAGGGAACTGACGACGGATTATACAGGGTGTCCCACGACGATTAAGACAAGCAATATATCGGAACTGGCCAGTAGTAGGGAATTATAATTTTGGGGGTGTAAATTAGAGTAAATATAGTATATTTCCTTATTATTGTGTCACCCAATGAGGTATTTGTTTTTGGTCACGTGACGTCCGATTCAAAAATTTCAATGGGACACCCTGTATATTTGTAACTTTTTGTGTTCCTCCCGATAAAACAATTCCAACAAACTAGTAAACTTGGGGTCTACAGGTACTTAAAGAACGGTAGCATTACCATTAATTATAACATGTAGGTACCCCTACAGTTGAATTACTTTGGTAGTGTTTCATAATGGTAGTGGTACAGTCCTTTAAATACCTGTAGCTTTTGAATTAATCACTTTAGACCCCAAGTGTGCTAGTTTGTTGGAATTGTTTTATCGGGAGGAACAAACAAGTCACAAGTATACAGGGTGACCCATTAAAAATTTTGAATCGGACGTCACGTGACCAAAAACAAATACCTCATTGGGTGACACAATAATAACAAAGGATGCTCTAATTTGCACACCCAAAATTATAATTCCCTACTTCTGCCCAGTTCCGATATATTGCTTGTCTTAATCGTCGTAGGACACCTGGTATACGGTGTATTGATATTTCTGAAGCAGAGGCAGCGTGACCGAGCGATTAAGAGATTAGGCACCAGGCAGAAAGGGTGTGGGTTCGAATCTCACCGCAGTCAACAACTTTTTTTTAAAATTAAACGTTAAATTTGTTGATTGCTAGTCCAGGAAAAATCGGCTTTTGTCAATGTAATAAAAAATTAAATGTTTATACGAATAAATTCCACAGTGAGAGAGCCGTTTGAGTTTACTCAAGTAAATGTTTTCCTACCTTTTTTTAATTTTGATAGTAATCTCACAATAGAGGCCAGCAAACTCTAAACAATGACTTTTTATTTTCTGTAGCACAGTACTGAATCCCTATTTCAGTAGTGATGGCGTAACTTATACCTTTTTCGCTGTGTTACGACTGTAGATCGTTGTTTTCGGTTACGTCAAGGCAATCTATGTGTATTTGTCTCATTTTTTAAGGTATCTAAATATTCTTAATATACCGCATGTGCGTATTAAGAATCTGCTTGAAGTTGTGTTCTCGGGAATATACGTTCCTATCTACTGTCTAAAATTGGAGTGTGATTTTTAAGAGCCAATCTCTAGGAGTATCAGGACACCTTTTTGAGGATTTTATGATACCTACCGAAAGAACTAATCATTATAAAAGGTTTCATTTTATTACTGAGAAAAGCAAAGTTTGCGAGGTAATGAGCGAAAAACAAACATAATGTATAAATATAATAACGCTCAACACCGACTTTGGCATTTTAGAGCTCGTTGGGAACTGAACTGAAATCCTTGACACTTTTAATGGAGCACTTTGCTCAGCTAAACCTAGGTAGTTATATGTATAATAACAAACGTAAAATCCACCGCCATATATATAAGGATTGGGCACTAATAGCCTGATGCTTTTAAAACCCAGCAAAACAAGCGTTTATTTGCTCTTTCAAAGAAAATGAGATATAATGATTTTAATATTGCTTAATTTAGTAATTCCAGCTTGAAACAGTCATAGCCGGCGATGTCTTTTTGAAATTTAGATGCTGTAGATCTCTTCCGTGTGGGGGCGGGTTAGAATATCTCCCATCGTATAGGCGACTAAAAGGAACCGAACTACTGTCGGTATAAGCAGTAACCTCTTCTCAACCAACAGCTTTGAGTGGACGAGTTGAGAAGAGTCAGGACACCTTCTCGTCCTTGGAGTGAGAAACTGCCCCTGAAGGCAGATGAATCAGTAGATACCATCTGGTCAACGGCATGAGGATGCAGAAAGCAAATGGGAAACTACTGCATTAAAGATCTTAAAGATATCCCAAGAGAAACTTGTAAAATGAGTAAATGCATTTTACGAGTTCACAACATGTCTGTTAAGACATTGTGACTATGATGATGAGATAACCTTCATTCTGTATTGGAACAGAAGTATCGTCCCACGAAGGCTTAAAAGCTTTGTGGGTGACAAAGAGACTCGGGCCCCAGGATTTTGTAGTAGTACTTGTCTACTATCTGCAGATTATTAAATGTTTGCTCATGATGTTCATTTGAACAATTTCTTTGGCTGCTATGATTTTGCTCGCCAGCTCGAGATGATTTATCCTGGCATGTTTGTGCATAGGTTTAGACTGATTTTGTTTCTACGAAACATCATCGAGTACTGAACTGCAGAACCGCTAATAAATCTTTGTCACTGGCACTGAATAGCCTATCGTGCCCATGAATGATAATAGTAATCAATATTTAATAATGTAATATACATTTTGACAATAATGTTACATTACTGCACGAGACATTCCGGGTCGATATTTTTTTATAAATGGTGGTAGCAATTTGTCCCATTAGCCTGGAACAATTATTTAATGAAGAGGTTGGAACCTATGGGGAGAATATAGCAATAGCATTCAGGAAGTTAGAAGTACCAGTTACAAAAGAAGGCTGGGGGGTGAAGGAGGGAGAAAACCATTCCCCAATTTAGGAACGATGCAGGTTAAGCAGTTACACACATAAGGTACACACATTAGGCCACTGTAACGGATTTAATATTGAACAGAGGTAGTAGCTAAAACAGTTAATATTTCAATGACCAAGTACTTGATGAATACAATAAACTGATAAATGATGGTTTTCCTGTGTAAAGTTAGAGCATGTGTTCATGGGAGTAGTAACACCCCATTCAATAAGACTAGAGTAGAGGGTTTTTGAACGGCCAAAAGCTATTCGATACAAGTCACCTCCACACTTGCAATACAACCATAAATTTTCTAGGTTGCATGGAAATGTACCTCGTAAAATTGTCAATGTTATAATGGTAGATATATACTTCCTCGGGATACTAAAATTATTGTGCTAGTATGTACAGGGAATATACGGATGGTTTTTTTTTATAACTGACATCCTAAATACCAGAGTACCGCGGCTGCTATGTTAGGAAAAATTTGCTAATCTGGTACTTTAATAGGTAAAGACTCTTAAGCTCAATAAGCAAACGTATCCTGGCGATCTACTCCAAGCCCTGGACACTTTGGGAACAAAGGTGCAGTAGTACCTACCGCTCAGATCTTGGTGTATGAAGAAGGCCGCTTGAGATGACAAAAGGTTGAATGATGGGTGACTTCTTGTCAGCACCTGATTGTTCATTACAACCGGCTACTCGCTTGGGCACTTTTTGTTTGAAAGTGCACAGTACTGGATTTTGGAAGCACTGAATATTACCATATCCTTGAGTCACCAAGAGGTAATGGTCTCCAGGTCCTTTGACAGCTAAGTAGGCGCTGCCAGCCTTCTACGTTGGAGCTCGACCACAGAGATCGGTCTATTGCTTATAATGTCCACGTGCAAAGTACTGTCATCCGAAAATCTGTGGATTAGGTTTAAAGTGCTAGAGATCAGGATCATTGATGTGGAGCTAATACCGATCCTTGCGGCACACCAGCGTTAGAAGCTGAGAGGCCGTCTACCAAGACAGATATTTTGCTACCAGATATGAAGTCTGCTAACCGAACGCACAGTTTAACGGGACGACCGTAGGACGGAAGCTTGTTTAGGAGAGCCGCATGTCATATGTCATAGTTGATCGAATGCCTTTGATGAAGGTGTACCTAGTAGGATGAGCAAAGTCTTTCCACTCGGATGGCCAGGGCCGTTCATGGGGTCATACGCGCCCTGGTGCAAGCTAAAAATTGCCGCCTTTTGCAAAGCGGGTGGTAAAATGGAATGTAGATAGATTAGATCTAAAATCAGTAATCTTACTGATTTTAGATCTAATCTATCTACACTCCATTTTATCTCCCGATCGGTATACTTGTATATTATATTCCAGGTTATTCACTGACGTTATTCGACACGGAGCATTATGGCTAAAATATTTGATGAAAAAGGAAATCATAATTTCGCATGGATAGGGGCCCATTAAGGCTACATTTTAAAAATATGTTCATGTTATACACCCTGTATATTATTACATATTCGAATTCCTTGGTGAATTCTAGTGTGACTCAAATCACCAGTTTCAGTACAAGTAGGTGTCTGAAAAAAATTAAACATTGCAGAAATTATAAAATTTAGAAGGCTGTAACTTTGCCGGATTACTAAGCATGAAATGCGTTAGCTTAGGTTAGACGGTCAAATTTGTATTGTGTTTGTGCTAGGAGAAATCGGTCGATTAGTTAAGGAGACTTCAATCGAATATAACTTGATTTTTTGAAACGGGAATGTCTAATTTTTTTATACGATTGAATGTAAAATTTGATAACCTTTCTAATGATATAAGGGAGTGAATATCAGTCTCTGGTAGTTTTTATTTATTTTCAAATTTTCAATCAAATGGTGTTTTTCATTGTTTCTACCTATAATCAACCTAACAGACCATGAAATATAAACAAAAACATGTTCACATGGGAGAAAATAATTTACTTAGAAGAAATATACAGACGAATTTTAGAGTAAAGAGACAAGATTATGAAAATTCTTTACAACTAATCACTTTTAACAGAAACCACTACGGTACCATATTTAAGGTCAAAGAGAATCTGGAGTATGACAGAAATAAATATTTTTTACAGCCTACTGGCTACTGTAATGTACTAGAGGTTGAACATTTTCAAAACAATGGGCCTATACCGTGACCTCAAATTGATCAATTTATTTACTGCGGTATTATTTTTGATGATACATAGGACCGTTTACTGTAAAAAGTCAGCAGAAAACTTGATCCAAATGAGAATAACACTAAAAAGAAAATTGTACTGTAATTTGAAATAGCCGATGATGACGTCACCTGTAGGGAACCAATGAGAAGCGTCCTTTCGTGGTCCGATGACTACGAGCCGATGCTATTGTTTTTTACCAGTGAGCTCTTATTGGTTCCCTACAGGTGACGTCACGACCTGGGCGGGAAGTGTATGGATTCAAAAAATTCAATATTTAGAGCAATTTTTTTCGGTTATAAATACGATAAAAAAATTTTGTAAAATTATTTGTGGCATCTAAGTGGTGTCAGGGTTCGTTTAAGCCAATAAACCAAAAATGTGGTATAGGCCCATTAAACATCCTGCGGATGGCCATTTCTTTCATAGTAGTTGCTTCAATAGTAGTGCTTCGACACATGTACAGTGAGTCGATCTACATGATACATTTTTTGTGGCGTCCCTTCCCGGGCGCGACAACAAAGCGCTCCGCCGGCGTCGGGCGATTTATGACGTCACAGGCGTCGGCGTCGCCTTTTCGCACCCGCACGCCCGTGCGGAATTCTCATTTTCTCATCAGCGGTAAATCGGCCGGAAAATAGCCTGCAGCGGCAGAACGCCGGATTTATTGCGACCCTGTCACCCTTGGAGAGTTATTGTTGTTAGCGACGCCTCCCTCCTCCCCCCTCCTTTCGTCACCTCCCCCCTCCCCCCCCCCAGCATCATCCCTCGCCTATCACTGCCACCTTCCCCTATCGTCCTGCGAAAATGAGGATTCCGAGGTGAAATGCTGACTTACATAGGTAAGTGACACTGGATATCTTACCGAAATGTCATCCAAGACATTTCTACATTGCAGAACGAGCCTTGATGTAAACCCATGATAATGTAAACCTACAAGCACTCGATCATGGCCGACTCTACTCACTAGGCCGGAGCATTGAAATATGGCAACACTGAATAGCGGGCCGAGCTAGGCCGAGCTTTTATTTGTTTTTAAGTCATTAGTGTAATCTTCCAGAGTAAAAAAGAAGGAAGGTGTTTTTTAATGGGTTTCTAATTATTTACCTGCACAAACGAAACTATAAAGATAAAAAGATGCCTGCAAAGTGTGTAGTACCAGGTTGCACTAGCAATTGTGCTTTCAATAAGGAACATAAGCAGAAGTAGGTGAAAGGTATTCCTCGTAAGGGCTAGTTATATTTATAAGAATAAAGACAATAATTTACAAAAATTTCCAAGCATAAGACCTAAAGCACAATGTGGTACCTACAATGTTTTCTGGACCTCGGAAATATCACAGAAAAATATAGCTCTAATAGAACACATCTGGGCACACCTACGAAAAGATTTGATAGTGGAGGGGAATCAAGACCAGCAAGAATGACTTCAAAGTGACCTAATAGTGAATTTTTCTAGCTTAAGTGAAAATTTACAAAATAAATTGAGTGTTCATTTAAGTGGAAGTGGAAGTGGCAGCAGGAAACAGGTTGCGTTTATTTCTATTTTGTAGTGTTTTACTACGATGAACCAGACATCAGATGTAGATGGTATTAGTACCAATGAATATAGACATTCCTTTAAATCAATAAATAATAATTTGTTGGTGATTTGAGTTAGATTTTACCACTGTCATTAAGAATATCCTGTTGATCTCAAATAGAAAATATTTTGGCACACTATTTTTAAATGGGTTTTCTGTTGATTTAATGTTAAAACCTTTTGTATGTCCAGCCAAAGAAAGTTTACAATTTTGTGAGAGAGAATAAGTTGCCAATTTTACCATCATCCTAAATTTTCCTCCAAACTTTGCAGTTCTTTAAAAATTGCACCTGACAGGAAATATGCCTTACATTAAAACTGTTGCAGAGGATTTATTATTCTCGGAGAAGTACATTGTTTTACAATTTGATGAAATATCAGCCTGCATAAATGTTCTTGTCATTACAAAAATTATAGGTAGGACATGAAGGACAAAATTATTTGATAGGTATATTAAATACATACAGCTTATAGTTGGTAGGCGTAACTCTTCCATCAGAGTATACAGCTCAAATTACAGTCCTTATTCACAATAGGTATTATTAAAATTTTGATTTTAGGCCAATAGGTATAAATGTAAGTTTTTGGGCAATTGCACAAAGCAGCTTTAATGGAAATTGCAAAAGAATACATCAATATACATATAGATGAGATTGTTTTGGACACATTTGTTCATGTAATCAACCCCAAACTGATGAAATTGTGCTTGAATTAATGTTGTTAATGTAGCAAATGTTTTTATTAGTAATTATACTGAAACAGTTCAAGACAAAATACAGACTGACAAAACTAAAAAGAAGAAATCTAATGGAAATAAGAAATGTCTAACAGAAGGGAAAATCTCTAAATCTAAAACATGTACATTTTTGTACTGTTACTACTGACATTTTTCACCATTCTTATTTTTTCAAAAAGTATTTTTCTTATTTTATCAACCAAGATGAACTCTAATACGTATATAAAATGTAATAATTATTCTGAAAGAATTCTGATAGAATCTGTAAAACAGGGACAGGTCGGCCACCCTTCTTCGATGTTCCAGGCTGTGGAGGTCCTTTGTGAGGTTAAGCGTATCGATTAGTCTAAGTGCTCTCTTCTGGATAGTGTCCAGAAGCTTTAGAGAGTGCTTCGGAGCGCATCCCTACTCATGGGAGTAATACTCGAGCGATGGTCGGATTCGTGCCTTGTAGAGCAGCAGTAGTTGGTATATACAGCTTCCTACAGAGGAACACACCTCCAAGCTTCTGGGATGCCGTTTAAGCGAAATTCATTTATTATAAAGGGTTTTTCAATAAGGACGGGTTGATGTTAAAATGAAATAAAACAAGCTGTGTGTGAGATATCAAATAATTTTTGTTTTTATTTGGAAGGCCCATGTATGCCATTAGGTGTGGAATATCACATCGTTCAAATGTCCTCCGCGGCTTCTCACGGTGGCACGGATCCGATTGGTCCAACTTTCAATCACTCTGCTGCATGAATCCGGCTGAATTAGAGCCATGGACTGGATTATGTTCACCTTAAGGGCAGCGGTAGACTCCGGCTTATTGGCATAGACCTGTGACTTCAGAAAACCCCACAAGAAAAAGTCTAGTGGGGTTAAACCGCACGATCTTGGTGGCCCATTCACGTCACCTCTGCGAGAGATAACCATACCCCCAAATCGTTCGTGCAGAAGGGCCAACGTGGCGTCCGCTGTGTGGCAGGTAGCGTCAACCTGCTGGAACCACATGTCGTTCACCTCCATGTTGTTTAACTTGGGATAAAAGAAATCCATTAGCATCCTTCTGTAGCACTCGCCGGTAATGGTAATGGCTTCACCAACGCCGTTTTCAAAAAATGACGGACCAATAACGCCGCCGGCCCAGAATCCGCACCAAACAGTAACTTTCTGTGGATGCATTTTTGCCTAGCGAATCTCGTGAGGATTAGCGTTGTCCCATATACGGCAATTCTGCTTGTTAACATAGCCATTCATCCAAAAATGCGCCTCGTCACTAAAGATGATTTTTCGGCCGAAATTGGGGTCTTCTTCCAACCGCTCCGAAGCCCAGTCAGCGAACAATTCTCCAGGTTGAAGTCTGCCAAAGGCCGAGTTCTTGTGAACGGCGAGGAATTGACTTCCTTGGGTTCTCTTGGACACTTTCACGGACAGCGGCAATGTTCTCGGCTGATCTGGAACTCCTTTGACGTATAGGTGTTGGCTGATTGTTAACTGAACCAGTCGTCTCGAATTTCCACACCAAACGTTGCAAAGTCGACTTTGAAGGATCCCCGCGTCTTCCGTAAAATGGGCGTAACGCGCGCATGGTCTGCACTAGTGAACATCCATTTTGATAATAAAGTTTTATCATTTGTACTCGCTGCTCAATTGTGTAACCTGTCATGGTGATTTGGCGTCAGTGACTGATGATAAACAACCAAATTTGACACACGCTGTCAAAACTTCATGGCCGCCGCAGACTGCCAACATCGACCCGTCCTTATTGAAAAACCCTTTAGTTACGTTATTTGGGTACTAAAAAAACGTTGCCTAATCCGTACTCCACTATATCCGATCTGTAGCAGTTACACTCCCATTAGTCGGCCTGTAACTTATTCATTACCGCGCAAACTCCCTTCTCCTGTTTTACGGGCTGTTAATTATCCAGTGTGTCGCTCTTCTCCATTCACTTTGGGTTAAATTAATCGCCAGACAGACCCGAGGACACGATTTTCTTCCCAGGAAGAATAGTTGCGTCACTCTATAGCTTCCGTAATTAACGCCCGGGGACAGCGTCAGTTGTTTAACTCGGATTTGTGCTTTAAATGGGTTTTGTCGGAAAACCTCCATCTTTTTGATTCGTTTTGATTAAACATTTTCGCACAAACGTGCTCAATTATACAGCTCTGGTTTGTTTCTTCTGACCGATACATAATGGAGTCCAAAATAGAAGTACCTATTTTTTCTTTTGTAGTCAGCCTCCCGCAGAGGCTGAAATCCTCTGGCGCTGTAGAAGCGTTGCGTGTTGTAATCATGATATTCGCCTAACACCAGAGATAACATAAAACGCTGAGAGATGATTTTATGCATACTATGACCTTGACACACAGTTTTCGCGCATGCCAGACGCGCATTGCGCATGGTGGCGATCCTTCGAACTTGTGATGACATATGATCTGACATAGGACATTGAATCCTAACTTTATGTATGTTCTGTCATAGTGGTTCTGCGCTGTGCAATATAACCTCAAATTGAGAAATGTGCAATTGTTTGTGCGAAATGGAAACGAAAGACAGATATGGAATAAGAGTACATTCTACACTTGTTTATTTTTGATGTATGTGATACATAACTATATAGTGCTCAGTGTCTAACATTTCTTGATTTGTACCTGGTAAAGTAAGAATCTTACCACACATTAATTTCATGTACCATACTTGAAAGTTAAAACTTATTAAAAAGAGATGTGTACTACATTTTACCCTTTTTATTCCACCATTCTTCAGAACACATCCCACCTAATAATAGTATGAAATGCTCCAAAAATGAAGAATTACCAGTATCACTACTACTATAAAATAAGCCAAAAAATAAGCTGTAAATAAATTGCATTTTAGTTAAATTTGTTCCTGATATATCAGTAATAAATCATGAAGTCTGTGCCACAGTTTCGTAGAGATGTGATGTTAGAGTAGTTATCGTTGTCAAATATATGTGTTATTCGTAAGTTAATAGTTCAAACTAAAAAAGTGCAACAAAAAAGTATATTTGACACATCTGACGACTATCCTAACCTCCCTTACCTCTACGAAATTGTGGCATGAACTAAATAAACAACATCTCAAATAAACCAGTATTGAAAAGCCCGCGGAAACCACATTAGTTCTGCCAGACGTCGCTAGTATCGAATAGTGTTTCTAATTTTTATAAGGATAAGACTACTCTTCTGTGTTTTGTTTTATCTGCCTCTATTTTAACATATAAGGCACATTTAAAAATATAATATATACACGGCACAGTTAAAATTTTATTATTTTTAAAAATTGTTCGGCATGTATTTCTTGGCTTTATATTAGAAATTAAACGTATTAGTCGTTTCTGTCCTACAAAGGCTCGTTCTGTATTTGAACTACTACCCCATGCCATTATATTATAGCTTATTTATGTGAAAATGCTAATGCATAGTACACTACCATTAGTCCTCTCTCATCCGTAATGTCCTTAAGCTATAATAGAGCATAGAAGGCCTCGTTAATCTTTTGACATACAAAGTTAATGTGATCAGCAAATGTCAGCTTTGAGTCAAAGTAGGTACCCAAGAGCTTAGCAGCGTTCACCGTTTTATTGCCAGGCAATATAGCAAAGTTGCTAGGCAGTTTTCTTTGTGTATAATAGCTAACAACTAATGTTCTGCCTTCATTTAATATTAATTTATTTCGCTGACACCATCCACTATCGACTGAATTCATCCATTACATTATTTTGAAGCTCCTCCAGGTTCTTCCCCGATACCGTTATTGTTATGTCATCAGCAAACATAGTAACTTGACCTTGTGATATGTATAATGGCAGGTCATTCACATACAGTAAAAATATAAGAGGACCCAAGACAGAACCCTGTGGTACCCCTAATCTTAAATCCACTGCAGCTGATCTTGCTGTTCCAATCTTAACTTGCAGTTTTCTTTTGCTCATATATGAAATTATCCAGTAAAGTGGTATCCCACGTATGCCTAGCTTCTCTAGTGTTTCCAGAATCTTTAGAGACTGCTTCGCAGCGCATCCCCATATATGGGAGAAACACTCTAGCGATGGTCGGATCTGTGCCTTGTAGAACAGCAGTAGTTGCTCTGATGTATACAGATACCTACAGCTGAAGAAAACTCAAAGCATCTTCTGAGATGCCGTTTTAGAAACACCGCTGACGTGGTCGTACCAGGATATGTTATTGTTGATGTTGATCCCCAAACTCCAGGTCTTGAATGACATTTCGGCAAGACATCAGGTGTCGCTTATGTGGGTGCTGAGTCATGCTGGAGTTTGAGGTAATGAAACGGCGGACGCCTTCTCAAGGTGAGGGTTGAGAAATAATTTCGTGGGTGCTTAACTAGGTGTGCATAAGTTGCAAAATCACCATATTATGAGATGGAGAGGAATGTCTGGACATCTCCATCAAAACAGAGAACTTATTTTAAGACCTTTGGCCAAGGTGGGACGGTTCTGTCTCTCGGTATGTATTTTATGTTGCTATGAGACTATGAAAACAGGCAGACTATACTAGGTTCAAGAGTCCTTGAATCTGAAGACATAAAATAGGCAAGACCCATGTCATACTCACCTTTGGGATGAGGGCTGGACTTGAGAACTAGGGTAAGGAGAGGTACATAAGGGTTCGTTTGTAGGCCACCAGAAAGCCTCTGTATCATTCATTCATTCGTTAGACAGCACTGGTCAAATTGATACTATTTTTACTGACATACAGAAATCATTTGATCTAATAGATCAATACTTGCCCTTGACGAAACTTGGGAAAGCTGGCGTATCTACTGCTCTGCTAAAACTACTAATATCATATCTGTCTGGAAGACAAGAAGTGTGTAGAATATGGTGGTTATAAATCCGATCAGTATACTTCTACCTCAAGCGTTCCTCAAGGTTCCAACCTCGGACCTTTATTATTCTTGCTGTATATTAACGATGTCTCAAAGGAATTGAGTAGCATGCATTTACTTTTCTCTCATCTCATCAGTCATGGTGCACCAGAAATGCGCTAACTCTTAATACACCTAAGTGTAAGATTCTATTTTTTACTAGAAAACAACATCGCATTTATTACACTATGTAATATAAGCGGACAGAAAGTTCTGAGAATAGATATCCTCACTATTTGTTGTTAAATCAGTCACTCGGGTGTCACATACTAATTTTAAGTTTTAAATGACAAAATCGTCAAAAGATTATAGAAGAATGCATGCTACTGTTGAGGATAGCTAGAACGTCAAAAAGAAGAAGCAAATGATTGAAAGGGAAAAGGAAAAAGATGTTATTATACAATAAATAGATCAATGTATTTTGTTTTCGTCTATTGCAAATTGGTATTTTCGATTATTTTGGTATAATAAAATATTGGGGGTTACATTTAAAAAAAGAGAAAATCTAGATTTTGCAGTGTACGTAACCCCGGATACGAATATGCATTAGAGGATTCTTTATAGCCGATTTTAAAACTAGAGGATATTTTTAATCTTCTCAAGTAAAAAAAAATAATTTTTGATTCATTACTTTTTGATATACAGTACGTTCATTTGACCGCGATTTGGATATAAAAATGGTCATACCTTTTGAAATACCCTGTATAATGTAACAATATCCTATATTGGAAGAACGAAAATCATAAGTAGAATTTGAATATGGAATAATATATAGGGTGTCTCGTTTAAAAAAATGCATGTTTGCATCACCACGTAGTTATGGATTACCCTGTATAAATCTAAATATTTTCTTAGCAAGGAGCATATCCGTGGCTACAACTTTCATATACAACTTTTTTCACTATCTTCTACAGTAGTGGAGTAGTTATCGACCGAGGCGGTACTAAAAACTCACCCTGTATATCTGACTTCTACAATACAAATATAGAGGCAGCAGTTAAGTTAGGTTAGCAAAATGCCAATGCCAATACCTCATCCAAGGCGTAGCCTTAGATGTGGCAGTATTTGTATTGTATAGTACAAATAAATGAAATAAATGAAATACCTTTGCGAAAATAGTGATCATTTTCCTATAAGCCTCTTACTTCTACATCTACAATATCTACAACGTAATAGCGCGTAAATTTAATCATCATTAAATAGAATTTTATCCTTATTTGGAATAATCTAACAAACCATATTTATGTATACATAGATAGATACAAAAGCTTTCACCCCTATTGTTCCTCAATCTTTTCCCACCACTTTAAGAACATCTGTGTATTTTACAATATCCTAAAAACGCCGTACTGGTCATTCAACTCTCTCAACCCGTAGAGGCTGTTTCACAAACAAAACAATTTTACAGAAATGTAACCGACGTAAGTAGGTTTGTTAGTATTATTTTTCTTGTCTCAGTAAATTTAATTCTTTTATATTCATTTTCAATAAACGAAAATAAAGTCACTACGTTTATGTTTAAAAGTTTTATATATACATTTATAGTTAGTTATATTTCTACTTTATACATACAATTTATAATTATTTTATTTAATTGTCTTTTTTTGTGTTTTTTTTTGTATTTCTATTATAAACAGATCATTTCCTATTCATTTATAAACACCTGAAGATGGTTTAGATTAAAATAAACCGAAACGTAGTGAAGGAAAGTTATAGTTTCAATCGCCGACCGAAACCCATTAAAAACAACCATTTATTTCCATTCCAGATTGATAAGTTGTTTCAATTGTTGAAAACCGTGGCGTGACGCTTCGTTCAGCATGTAAAAATATTCTAATACCTATTACCGCCATTAAACATCAACAAATTACAACATAAATACAATGGAGGGAAGGACACGAGAATGCCTTTCGTTCAGATTACACTGACAAAAGCTAATAAAAAGCGATCCTATCTACCAATTTATCGAAAACGGCCACGTAAAAGCAAATAATACCGTCGTTAAAAAGGTAATGCATTCAAAATAAACGTAGTCCTTTTGTAGCCAGTAACCGTCTTAATGGCGCTTTGCAGCAATTTGCAGTAAAAATAAAGCATCATAAATGGGAAGCGTAAGTAGCAAGAACAATGTGTACAGAGGCTATAAAGATATGTAACACATGTTTTCCTTGCGTCATATGGCATTACAAGTGTGAATGTGTTGATGGCTTTAATTCAGTTTACTAGGAGACAGTAGGTTGTTAATTTGAAAATTATGTATAGAAAACTTTAACTTTTTATGGTTACGAGCTTCAAGACATATCAGAAAGTAACGTGACTGGTACATATAGTCTGTGTCAGAAATATTTTTTTTATTTATTTACTTTGCAATGCAATACAAAATAGTGCCACCTCTAAGGCTAATGTGTAAGGTATAGGCGAATAGGTATACACTACAATTTGCTAGGTATACCGGGTGTCCCAGAATTTTCTTGAGACGTGATATTTTCGTAACGAAAAACGGTTCAAGCAGGAACTGAGTGGTACTTTTGAAGGTACTATAGGGTCTATCATACCATGCATTTAAACCATTTTTTTTGTACGTCAACCCCTAAAACTCGCCCCCAACTTTTTTTTTCAAATAGCACCCCATAGGTTTTCCTACATAAATGATATCCCCATTTTATTTAAAATCTTGTGGTACCTTTAATTTTATATGCAAACTTATTTTTTCTGTAAAATCATAAGTATAAGACAAATGAAATGATAATTTATTTGACGTCTGATATTTTTGTAACAAAAACGGATAAAAAAGAAAAGTAAGTGGGTTTTTCAAGGGTAGTGAATGACCTATCATTCCTTGCTTATGAATCATTTTTTCGCGCTAAACCACTGGGATCCACCCCTAGCTAGTTCTTTCAAATTTCAATCCACAATTTTGCCTGGAAAAATAAATTCTTTACTTGAATTTAATTATCGTAGTGCCTTACTTTTTATGCCCCTACTGCAATTTATCGTTAATTTTGGCGCCTGTGTGCGGAGCACACCCTGTACACGGGGTTGGCGCAGCCCGATGTAACCATAAAACTTTTTCACGTTTTTGCACTTAGTTTTGTTGTCACATTTTTTTTATTAGTTGATTCATAATAATAAAGAAGTATGTTCCATACATATGTTTTAATTAATTTATGCTTACGATTTCATGGATTAAACGGAAAAAATTAACGATAAATTGCAGTAGGGGCATAAAAAGTAGGGCACCACGATAATTAAATTCAAGTAAAGAATTCATTTTTCCAGGCAAAATTGTGGATTGAAATTTGAAAGAACAAGCTAGGGGTGGACTCCAGGGGTTTAAGTAAGAAAAAAATGGTTCATAAGCAAGGAATGATAGGTCATTCACTACCCTTGAAAAACCCACTTACTTTTCTTTTTTATCCGTTTTTGTTACAAAAATATCAGGGGTCAAACAAATTATCATTTCATTTGCCTTATGCTTATAATTTTACGAAAAAAATAAGTTTGCATATAAAATTAAAGGTACCACAAGATTTCAAATAAAATGGTGATATCATTTATGTAGGAAAACCTATGGGGTGCTATTTGAAAAAAAAAGTTGGGGGGGGGAGTTTTAGGGGTTGACGTACAAAAAAAAATGTTTTGAATGCACGGTATGATAGACCCTATAGTACCTTCAGTAGTACCACTCAGTTCTTGCTTGAACCGTCTTTCGTTACGAAAATATCACGTCTCAAGGAAAATCTGGGACACCCGGTATACACATAATTTTTCCAACTTCACCTTATATCTGCAGCTAGTTTGATTAACCTTTCTTTCTTTTTGGTGTTATTTCTTTCGTCCTTCTTCGTAGACTATGGACCTGGACCATAACTGAAACTGCATCAGTATAGGAGGCTATAATTTCCCATATTTACCATTGTGTAAACATTTTGTACTTGAAATTTTGACGAGATGTGACCACTGAAAGCAATGAAAGCTTAAAGGTATGCAAAGAACTACAGGGTGACCCAGCGAATAAGCCACTTTTCATAGTTTTCCATTCATTTCATCTCCAAATTCTTTCTTTTTATCAATTGCATTCGGGTTTAAGGCAAATAGTGGGTTCTGCCTATTGTTATCTATTTAAGAATTATAAAAAATCATAATATTCTTCGTTATTTGAAGAACTGTCCTCTCCTCTTGACGTCATGATCGATCAAGTAGGTACCTAAGATTCCACATTTTATCCTCTTTTTTTTAATGACATGCTGTACTGCTTCTGATCAGTTCTCTGATGTTACTTCCTTAATGGCTTCATCAAATAGTAGGGTATTTGATTTGGAATGTCGTGTTTTGTCTGGCTACAAATCCTTTAACTTGCGGCCATATAAGTTCTGTAGGGTTTAATTCGCAATGATATGGCGGTGTGCACACCTCAGTTATACCATGTTTTTTCTGCTATATCTTCTACGGCGTGTTTCATAAAACGATGTTTATGTAAATTTGCTATATGTAATAGTTCCTTCTTTATCACATTATCTTCAAATTCAATATTTTTGCAGGCCCACCAGTCGATAATTCCTTGTTTTCTCCAAGACGAATTTGGAGTCTTCTCTATGCCTCGTGATTCATAGCTTGCGTTATCCACAACTACCACTGAAACAGCCGGAAGATATTTTATCGTTTCACCAAAGTAGTCTCCAAAAATATCCGAATTCATGTTCTCGTGGAAATATTGTATATGGGACGACTGACAGGTTAAACAAACCTTTTTTCATAAATCCTGAAGATACCTTAATACCCGTCGACAGGCCTTCTATAAAAGCTTCGATACTGCTTTAGACTTCTCAATTATTTTCGTCTCCAGCAAGCAGTTTCATCGCTTTCCAGTGAAAGTGCTTTACGGTTATGCTTTTCCCGGACAAAACCCATATTTTCTAAACTGGTCCATAAAAGTTTTTTGGTCATCAACCGAATACTGTCATACTGACCAAGCTCCACTTAAATCTTATCTAGGATGGACGTTTCTTTTTTAAAATCAAAGGAATTACGCTTTTGGTGTTTTGGTAAAGGACTTTTACTGGTGTGCCTGGACTATTCATGGAAGGTTTCACTTCCTTTGCAGCCTTTCTCTCCAGTAATATTTTAAAAACCGTGGACTTTTCAACCCTCGTCATTCGAGAACATATAGTTGATAGTTTCTTGTACAGCAAAATTCGATAAATTTTATTTTATGCAATCATGTACATTTAAAATAATAACTTTTCTGGCTCACTGATAGTGGAGAATTACTGCAACATATTTTCGTTGGTGTGAATGTCGCCAATTTTTAGTGTCATTCATTTCCTTGTACCAAGCAGGTAGGAATTTCTCACTCAATTGTTCTATATATTTCTGAAATGTAACCCAGTGTGGTTGGAAGTGATTCGAGAAAAAGCCCAATAAATGTTTTTCAAATCAAATAATGGGCCATTCGTTTTTCCACTTTTTTTTATCCTAAACTTTAGACACGATGCCAATTCAAATTGATTCGCTCGTAAAAAGATAAATCACATCTTTATCCTAAGACACTGATGAATTAGTGATTCACATTTTGGATATGTACCCACAATGCAAATGCTAGTAAAAATAATAAAAATACTATCTTCCGATAAATACGATTTTAGTTATGGGACTAGTATAACAAGATACGTTTCAAAAGTATGGTATTGAAATTTGTCTCTTGGTCGTTATTCGCAAGTGGTATATAATATCTCCATACAAAATCCAAAAGTCACCAAGATAGAAACGATTAGCCAGAGAATCTTTCAGACATGTTTTTTATTCCAAAATATATTGGTCGACTGCTTGTCCAAGAATTTTTATTGGTCTCAGGCCTGAAAATAAGCTACCGTTCACACCAGTCCTCAGTTGTAAACATATCACTGTTATCAATTCCCAGCACTTACGTCGGCTCCATAATTTCTCCAAAAGCGATAGTTAGTGTTTCGGAAACGTCTTCATTATCGCACAACGAAACAAGTCTCGACAGCATTATTTTTGTCAAGTTTCTGATATACTAATTAGGCATAGAAATTATTGTTTAGACGAGTCTGTACGGTTAACAGTTAATTAATGTATCAAGAATTAATGCAAATTCGACTACTTTCAACAGTGGGGTTCTTTCGATGGTAAAATTGAGGGTTCATCTAACAAACAAGAAAAATAAAATAAATGCCAAGCTATTTCAAATACAGAACATTGGCCTTTGATGAAAGCTAACTACATAGTTGCAGACAGCTTTGCGTGTAACCTGGACCGAATTTTTTCAGTTCAGTTCAATTCAATTTATTTGTATCTATTAATGAGTTACAAATATTGCCACCTCGAAAGCAATGCTTGTATGAGGTACAGGCATATACACATACGATAATTTAGCTAACCTATTGCATTTATCCTATCTGTTGAATAATCATCATGGCCTCTATTCAGTTTTGAAGTTAAAACCATCCTGTCCTCCGCTTGGACTGAAACGACCCTTCTGCAGTCTTCCACATGTCTTCATTTCTTGAATAAATGCATTAATAGGATGTCTGATACATAAAATTTTGACGTTACGTCTCGACAGTTTTGACCGGTATACATATATGCCTGAAACTGTTTCAATGGCTCAAATTTCACTGACGCATTTACTGAAAGCGAGGATAGGAACATTGCCACTTGTTGGGAGTTTGTTTGCGTATATAGCAGCTCTGCATAGCTTCGTTTATGCCTACGGTATCTCCAATACATTTTTCAAACTTACAAGTTCGTTTAGGGCCGTATCCAAAGTTGATACTTAAGGATCCCTTGATGCTTGAGAGTCCCTTAAGTATGGTTTTGTTTTCAACAGCTACTTGGGGCTCCAAGTGACGAAATGTCAACGTGACATATCAACATGACATTTCGTTGCAGGCAAGGTTAATTTTGAGGTAAGGTGTTGTCAATTTGTCACATCCGGAAAAAAGGTAGAAACGAATTTACTTGAGTAAATTCAAACGGCGCCCTCACTGTGGAATTTGTTGTTATAAAAGTTTTTTTTTAACCGGAAGTGATATTGACAAAATCGGATTTTTCCCGGACTAGCTTTTTCATGCTGTTTCCGAATCTGTATTTAGTTTTTCTCTAGGACCTGTAGTTTTGGCTATCTTTTGTATACGGACAGACGGACATACGGACAGATAGAGGCTCTGCATGAGCTCTCTTCAGTCACAGTGAGAGCTAAAATGACGGCAAAAAAAACAAAATACTGGCACAAAACAAAAAGAGATATCAGAAAACATCGAAATACGTAGGCATAGACATAACAAATTGACTTTATATTTGAAATATGACAACGTAGCCAAATCTTAAGTATTACTCAAGAGACAACTGTAAATCCGGCCCTTAATTAACTTATTCTATACTGTTGAACTTGGTCTGTACTACTCCCATTTTCATAAAGTCAAGAAATTATACTGGTAAATACCCACCTAACTGCTTTAACCCGAATTTACATTACGAAACTAGTTTCTCAAAACTAGTGTGATATTATATTCACCGGGGTTTCACTCTTAGATCGACGAAACCGAATTGGTTTTGTGGGTTATGCGAATTTTGGATATCACTAGTTTCATTCAACTAGTTTTGTAGTGTAAAGTTGGCTTTACTGAAATTTTGGAAGCCATTGCTTCATACAGGGTGTCCCACGATGGTTAAGACAAGCAATATATCGGAACTGGACAGTAGTAACGAATTATAATTTTGGAGGTTTAAATTAGAGCAAATATAGTATCTTTTCTTATTACTGTGTCACCCAATTAAGTATTTGTTTTTGATCACGTGACGTCCGATTCAAAATTTTTAATTGTACATCCTGCATATTTGTGACTTTTTGTGTTCCTCCCGATAAAGCAATTCCAACAAACTAGCACACTTGGGGTCTAAAGTGATTAATTCAGAGCTACAGGTACATGAAGGATGGTACCACTACCATTGATTATAACATGTACCCAGCCCTACAGTTAAATTACTTTGGTAGTGTTTCACAATGGTAGTGGTATAGTCCTTTAAGTACCTGTGGCTCTTGAATTAATCACTTTAGACCCCAAGTGTGCAGTTTGTTAGACTTGCTTTATCGGGAGGAACACAAAAAGTCACAAATATACAGGGTGTCCCATTAAAATTTTTGAATCGGACGTCGCATGACCAAAAACAAATACCTCATTGGGTGACACAATAATAAGAAAAGATACTATATTTGCTCTAATTCAAACCCCCAAAATTATAATTCGCTACTACTGCCCAGTTCCGATATGTTGCTTGTCTTAGTCGTCGTGGGACACCCTGTATATAAATTCGGGTTCTGTAGCGGTGGGTACCATAGACGACGTTTTAAAGTAGGCTCGTGAAATAGATTTATGCAAATAGGTTTTAGAGCTTACTTTTTTTTTGCTTTAAAGTATTTAGCATGGACATTTCGCCCTGAAAAATGGCTTTTAAAAAAAACAATAATAATTTTAATTCAATTGCGAAGTATGGTGTAAGCCCAGATAGAAGTCATTTGAGGCAATTCAGTTTGTAAAATTCAACTGAAACCTAACCTAACCTTTTTTGGTATTATGTGATCAAAAACAATAAAATAAAACTTGAGTCTTTGAAAACACTATGTACACATTAAGCAGCATTTTTAGATTGACAAGTCTAAGCCATCCACAATTTTTTGAGAAAAATGTAGAAGTTTAATATATAGAATATATATAATAATAGATAGAAATCATTTTTGGCAATTCAGATCGTAAAATTCAACAGAAACCTAAGAAAGCTTACCTCTTCACCCTTGCAATACCGCTTTTTTGGCATTCTGTCATAAAGAACGATAATTCTGCCAACTCGAGTCTCTGAAAACAGGATACTCAGTCAGTAAGCAACATTTATTTAGATTGATATAAATGGTCTTTGAGAAGCCAAGTCTAAACCAATTACAAATTTTTTTGAAAGTTTTAGAAGTGATAAATTGATATTAAAACAACAAACCAAGTGGAGATTTAATTAGGAATAAAGCATTCAAAACGTGCGAAAAAACAATAACTGAGAAGTATAAGATCTTTATTTAGTAGTATAGTGTAGTGATCTTCTTCTTATTGAGGTACTAACTCCACTCAATGAAATACGGCAACAATTTTGGGGAATGCTTCTCTAATTTCTATCTTGTACTTATTAGTCTAAGAAGGATATATTTATTATTCCTCATGATATGTCATGATAGATAGGTGGCTTTTCTCTTCTTTATGGTGGTTAAGAGATCAATCACGTTCCTTGTTCATTCGCCGCAGGACTACAATTTTTGCAATGCATCTGTCCAAGTTATTCTTAACATTGGTACACCCACATCTCAAAACCCTCCATATTTATAGTGATTAGTGTGAGAAAATCATCATCATAGTCACAATGTCTTAACAGAATTGTTGTGAACTCGTAAAATGTACTCATTTTACAAGCTTCTCTTGGGATATCTTTAAGATCTTTAATGCAGTAGTTTCCCATTTACCTTCTGCATCTTCATGCCGTTGACCAGATGGTATCTACTGGTTCATCCGCCTTTAGGGGCAATTTCTCACCCCAAGGACAAGAAGGTGTCCTGACTCTTGTCAACTCGTCCACCCAGAGCTGTTGGTTGAGAAGAGGTTACTGCTTATACCGACAGTAGTTCGGTTCTTTTTAGTCGCCTTTTACGACACGCAGGATATACGATGGGAGATATTCTAACCCGCCCCCACACGAGGGGTAAGAGAATAAGGCTGTCTATTGAACTTATGTATTTACTCCATCTATTTTTTGTTGCTACCGTGAGGTTCAGTCTGATCTTTGAAATGTCTCACTGGGAAGACATGTAGTATGCATTAGAGAGACACGATTTCGAATCTGTTCAGTGCAGGACGTATTCAAACAACTTTTGGTCAGCTACGTAATATTATAGAAATGATAGATGTCCCATGAGTTTAATGTAGGCGCGCCATTGGCGGTGTTAGTAGCAATTAGCAGTATCTGTAATTAATGCAAACTGGACCGCTTCCTGGTGAGTGATATTTCATCAGGTCCGTATTTTCGGCAGCCGTTTCGGCAGCTCTTATCTTTTATTGCTCAATCGACCGTGGAATATTTAATAAAGGTACAAACGAGAAGCGCTGACGAGATTAGGAGCGACACCGTCAATACACAACAGATTTTAGTCTCTATAGTGAATTCATTTCGGTAGAAACCTAGGAAAAGTTTTGTGATTAAAACAATTAAGGGGGTGATTCCTCATCGAAAGAAGATAGGATCTTTCATATAAAGAAACTTAATTGGAGCATCCCTTGTTAGGATACCCTCTTAAGCAAGCAAATAGACTAGCAGAAAAGATGAATGTTGAACTAAAAGAGCTAAAAGACTGGTTAGATAAAAATAAACTTATGTTAAATGTTAAAAAAACAAAAAGCATGATAATAGGTAATAGTGGTGTAAAGTTGGAATTTGAACAGGGAAATTTAAAGTTTAATATATGTGAGGAGGTTACTGAGATGGTAAAAGAAATTAAATATCTTGGGGTTATAGTAGATGCAGATTTGAAATTTGAGAAACATGTTGATTACATTTGCAGTAAAGTTGGGAAAAAAATTGGATTTTTGCAGAGGGTCAGTAAGTATTTAACAGTTTATTTGAGGAAATTGGTGTATAATACAATAATTTTGCCACATTCCAACTATTGCCCGACTATTATATACATGGCAAAACAAAGTGATTTGAAAAGGTTACAAATTCTACAAAATAGAGCTATGAGATGTATTTTGCAATGTAATTATAGGACTTCAGTAGACAGTATATTAAAAAAATTACAGTGTTTGGATGTGACGGCATATGTAAGATATAGCATGTTACTTTTTGTTCATAAAATTAATATAAATCTGGTTCCTGACTACTTGAAACATATTCTAGTTAAATTTGAAGATGTACATTTGTATGACACTAGAGGTAAAGAAAATTATATTGTTAAGCAAGCTAGAAAATCAAGGACACAGAGTTCGGTGTTTTACAAAGGAGTAGTGGACTATAATAGACTACCGAGTGAGATGAAGAATTTTTCTGTTTTTATGTTCAAAAAGCGAGTCAAAGGGTTGTTACAAAATAGACTCATATAATTTATTTATTATATTTTTTTTGTTATGTATTTGAATAGCTAATAGCTAAATAAAGATCTCTACTACTACTACCTTAAAGGGGGTACATAAAATTTGTTCAACAATTTTCTTCACAAGCACTAAAAAAGTTACAATATTGAAATTAACTGACTTTTGTATTAATAAAAAGACACTTAGCCACTAATTTATTTGTTTTACCCCATGGTTGTAAGGGCCGAAAAATGCAACCCCTAAAATGAAACTTCTGTCTTATTATTTGTTTACCATTTAAAAATTTATTTTCTATAGCCTGTTTCATTCTAAATAAAAAATGTCTCTTGTAGTTTTTGCCCAAAATAAACCAGTTCGCAGGAAAAAATTATTTTACGAACAAGAAAAATACAAAAACTTTATTTTACATTATTTTGCCCCTAAAGTAGTAAATATTCAGCAAAGTTTCCTATACACAGACAGGATTCACCACAGCAGAGGAAGTAATCATCTATTCCAAATTTTTTCCTTTTCAAACTTACGAGAAGTTCTCGTAACATTTTCGTAATGTGTTGTGTAAGGCTTTCGCTGCGATTTTTCGATAAAATGTTGATTCTTGGACTGTTCGGACGGCGTCGACACGTTTGGCTCGCTTCGTTTCTCAAGTACTACTTACTTTAAATCAGCTTTAAGGGGCCTAGATACACACATTTATACATACGTATTTGCCATGTAAAACACGGGCTCACAATTTCTCGCATAACACACTCATTTTCAAACTACATATATAATATTTCAGAAGGCGATAGTTAAGACCTTAATGAATGACAACTATTTTCGATTTTCTCAAAAAAATTTTTAATGTGCAAAATTATACATTCTATAAATGCCTGTAGTTTAACAACCAAACACCATATCAAAAAAAGGCTAAATAGTTGCACAAGCGCAAGCTTTCTTCTTCAATTTGCTCTTTGAGTCATTACTGTAAAGGTAACTTCATGAGCTTGGAATTGCTAAATTAATTTTTATAGTGACCCTTGGACCTTACCTTTGGACCTTTTGACCTTACCTTTGGATTTTTGGACTTATCTGCCCTCATCTTAGACACACATAATGGAGAAAGGGAACAGGTGACCACGCCTCCTCGCTAACACGGGAATACGTCTTTTCTTTGATTCTCAATTTCGCGCGCTATACCCTAGACCCTTAAGAACGATAATGAAATGTTTTTACTTATACTGTATTCATACACTGATACATAGTTCAAAGTACAGCAGTTCACAATTGAATGATCTAGAAATATTTTTTTAAGTTATATCCTATGTGTATCGTTTCAGAGGTCACTGGTTGTTTGAATACAGTATAGACGAAATGATGCGGAGTTCTTGCTACCTGAGTTAAAGCCATGTCACGCTACGAAGTGATGTATTCGACACATTATAGACTCTTTCTCACACAGTTCCCGTAACTAATGAGGGATTTTCGAATATTCGGTGACGAATTTGAAAAATGTGAGGAATACTTACAGGTGCATAGGTGGTAGAAAGGTGCAGTCATCGGAAGGTTTTATTGGTTTGCTGTGTTTGGAAACCCACCCTCCTCCATCACCTTTCCTTTTAATATGTCCAGTTGTAATATTTTTTGGTAAAGAATAAAAAAATATGAACTAGCGCAATTCCCTCAAGGCAAATTTGATAAAGAGATATCAATATATTTGTTTTTTACCACATTCGTTTTCCAAGTTTCCATACAATATGAAATTTTTCTCATATTTGCAACATTGGTACAATGTAGTAACACTATATATTTCAGTGTGAATATAAAGACTCTATACAATTTCTTGTTCAACATTTGGTTTCATTTTTTCCCGAAGAGTTCCAATGAAAAAAAGTCTGACTGAGCATTTTATCTGTACAACAACTTATTGTTCAAGAAATAAGATTTTACGTTTAAAGATCGTATTTTTTCACAGTCAGGTTTCAAATGTCAGAATTGTCAATGTCTTCAACTGCATCATCTATGATATTGATTCTGTGATGCATAAAACATATAGTAAAATGTCAATAACCATAATAGTCTTGTATTCAGCTTTTGCGTTTAAAACTAGCCAATTCATATCGTTAAATAAATTGAACCAAATATTGTACAATGTATTACAATCTTAACATACTCCTTTGCTGACTTTGGAAATTAACCATTCTTTTTAATATGACAACAGTCAATGTTTGACTTGACTTCAAAGTCCAATTTAAATAGATTTTGATGGACGATAGAATGAGAAAGAAGAAAGGAGGAAAAAATTAACCTTCGCATACAGGCACTTCACTCATGGCAAATTTGACCAAGAGTTACAAACATTTTCATTTTGCCCTATTTGATTTTCCAAGTTTTCCTTAAAAGCTGTATGGCATGATCAAAGTTCTTATCCTATATATGAGACCAGAAATTTTACAAGACATAAAATGATGGCAGTCATTCGTTATTGCCATTATTCATATAAAATTTCTTCGAATTTTTAGTACGTGTTCTAAATATTTGACAACATTAGATGTAACTGCGCATGCTAGTCTTTTGCTAGTGACAGTTGAAAAGTGAGGTTCTGAAAATAAAATATTTTTAGTTGGCACGACTTTTGCTTCATCGTGTTATATAGCAATCAGTGTCTCAGTCTGCTTTGCAAGTTGACTATTTGTAGTATGTTTTGTTTATTTGCCACAAATATTTGGTTAGAATAAGATCACAAACTTGACAGTTTAGAAAATATGTACAGAATGTTAAAATGAGAACCACGGGTTGTGCTGGTATATTATCCAGATGACAGTGACTTTGACAGAAATGGCAACTGTTAGACGTGTTACTAATAGACATAGATAGATAGATATACTTTATTGTCTAACAGAAATTATAAGATTCTTATTGGCAAAGCTATTTAACAAACAAAATTTGTGGGATATTCACTAAAACTTGTCATAGATCTCATCCAGTGTATAATGAGGTTTTTATAACAGAACATTTCAGTTTTTTACGAAAAACATTTAAATCTTTTTGAATTTTAAAAGAGTGAAGAAGTTTGTTATAAATCTTTCACTCCATTGTGTATAATTGAATCTTTAATGAGGGATGACTTGGGGGTGATTAATTTAAAATCATTCTTTTGTGTTATATTATATTCTATATATTTATGGTCTCTTTGTTTTATTTTTGAACATTAGTGATGTCGTTTTTCAAAGTAAATCGGTCATAATTTTGTATTCTAAAAATAGTGGCTTGCATGAAGTTCTAGGTACTACTCTTGGCGATGTATCTAACTGCTCGCTTCTGTAAAACTCAACAATTTATTTAAGTAGTATGACATGTCTGTGCTACTAATGCGCATGCCCTTGTCTTATTTTTTTTATAACTGAGCAGACCGCGCAGGCAGAGCCTAAATATCAGGGTACCGCGGCTGCTGTGAAAGGGTTATGTTAGGGGAAGTTTGTTAACGCGAGATTTGAATGGGCCAATACCCGTAGGCCCAATAAATACATCTTCTGGCAGTCCATTTCAAGCCTTGGACACCCTGGGAATAAATGTGCGGTTGTACGGCTCAGTTCTTGATGTATGAAGAACGACCGTCTTAGGATGAGATGCAGCGGTCGCACGGGTACATCTGATAGGAGCAGTGAGCGGCGGAACGATAGAGGATAGCTCAGAAGAGCAGATTCCGTTAGAATATCGGTAGAAGAGTGAGAGGTCACCAACGTATACTTGTAACCAAATATTTGATCGTTTCATACATGGCAAATAACTAAATTATTCCCACTCAGCCAATAATTTCTTGTCAGTTTCTTGTTCAATATTTAAAATCAACACTTGGATCCCGACACACAGCTTAAAGATGGGAAACTTTCACAGATTTGTGACACCGATGCAATGCAGTAACTTAGCACGACGTTTTGGTATAAGCATACCATCACATTTTCCATAAATTTTCGATGTTTCACATCAACCACAATATCTCATGCGAATGCCCAAGTCAATGATCAGGATTTAGGCGTTTATAAAAATTTATTTTCGTAATTTATAGCGAAAACGGTTGTGCATAAAACATATCTCGAAGCCTTCTCGAAACAATGGTCCATTCATCATAAATATCCGTACAAAACGCGGCGTGTAGCACCTAAAGACAAAGAGGGAGGTATCATCCCAATATATACCAGGGACGTGAAACTAGTATGTTATTTAAAAGTAAGGCATGCTGTGAGGCGGTATCAAATTATTACATACACCCTCCTTAATAAAATTTAAAAACCTGAAGTAGATTTGTTAGAAGGACATTGTGACAACATTGCTTTTGCTCAGCCTGCATTCTTAGTGCCATCAATTGTGACACTAAGGTATAGTGGGTCACTGAGGTCTATTGAAATACTAGTCAATTTATAATCGAGGTTTGTTTTTTGGATCACATGATACAAAATACATATTTTTTTATCACTTATGTTAACTTTTATTTAGCTATATAATAAATACTGTTATTTATATTTTCTACTGCTGCTTTAGATTATGTTGTGGGTCGTGGTAAAGTTTACCGAAACTCAGGAAATTGAGGTTTTACCGGAAAATTGGCTCCAAAAAGAAGGGGATGAAGCTGTGTATCCCATGTCTTATAGTAGAAGTAGCCTGGAACGAGCCTGAAGGGGTGTGAAGACCCATTACCATTTTGGAAATCTTACAGAATAGAACTGATGTCACAAAAGGATATACTTCTTTTTTTGTGGCAAATGCAAAGGCAAGCAAAGCTTGTCTTGTATCTGACATAAGTGACCAAGAAGCCTTACCTATAAAGAGGCAATCCAAGAAAAAAGTGTTTGAAACTGAGTCTTCAGGGTCAGAAGTTAGTATCTAAAGTAATAAAATTTTGAGTACAAATGGCTATCTATCAAAAATTCAGCACTTGCAGGGATTTTAATAAACTCAAACAAACAAATCATTTATCACTAATTTTGTTTGAAAAATGTTTTCAGTAATTCTAAGTCAAGTACTATGGTGCTTATGTGTGATTTTAATCGACTGGTGAAACTGTTCAGTTTAGTGAGGTACATTTTACAAAATATTTTCTGAGATATTTTGTATTAATTATGCATAGTCGATACTTTTATAACATTCAGAGGAAACCAGGGAAAAGAAGAGGCCAAGAAATGAAAAAAGAGCATCCAGGTGATAAAGTGCTTGATAGTCAAGATAACATTGGCAATGGAGAGCACACTGGTGAGCAAACTTGATTGTTGTTATATTTTGTTTTTGACCTAAAATTCTGAAACAGCAGTAAATTAATTTTGATAAAAATTGAGTTCAAAGTGAAACTAAATCAGAAGCCTTAAATGTTGACTTAATTTACATTACTATTTACTCATATTTGCAATAAAATATAAACCAGATAATAATCTTAATTTTTCATGTTTTTAATTGTTTGTGTTGTACAATTTTTTAGATACCTTCAAAGAAAATGTCTGTCAACAGGCCATGGAGGCCTAGGGCAAAAAAGAGTACAGTCTGATCTTATGCCGCTAAAATTTATGCACTTGCTTAAAATTATCTTTGGATGCTTGTTTCCATTGTTTTGCCACCTCATCATCATCATCATCATCACCATCATCATCATCATCATCATCATCATAATCACAATGTCATAACAGACACGAATATTATCAACAGTTCTGAGGACTGTAGCTCGCCATCGTTCGCGATTTACTGTCAGTTCACCACCTATTTATAAGCATACTCACACTATTCCAGCCACCTACTTCTTTTTGCCGTCTTCTCTTTCTAGTGTTTAATACAATTTTTTTAAAATCATCTTCTGCCTTCTTCAGCCATCTCTCCATTAGTCTACCCTTCCTTTTTTTCCTAATGGTCTCCGGTTGAGGACTAGTTTTGCCATTCTCACCCCATTCAGCCTCTCCACATGTCCTAGTCACCTTATTCTCTGAGTTTTGATGACTGCTATAGTATTGGGGTTCTTATACTTGTCTTCCAGTTCCTGGTTTGTTCTTCTCCACAATCCCTCGTTTGTCCTTACTCCTCCTTATAATTTTTTCTTCCTCCTCTTTGTTCATAGTCCACGTCTCAGAAGCATATGTCGCTGTTGGTCTTATAACAGTTGTGTAAATCCTTTCTTTGGTATTTCTGGATACATATTTGGATTTCATAAGATTTTTCAGGGCTGCATACTGTATTTCTTGTTTCTCCTGTCCCTCTTGCTCTATGATTACCCCTAGGTACATAAATTTAGTCCTTTCAAAAGTATATTTCATGTTGTTGGCCATAAAAGCTAAGTTCAGCTGATCATCGAAAGTGTTTTCCATTTGCCCCATGATCATATATTTTGTATTACTTTATTTATCTCCAGCCCAAATATCCTTCCTTCCACAGCTATCCTTGCCGTAATTTTTTCTAGTTCTTTCTTTGTTTTTGTTACTAATGTTAAGTCCTCTGCATCTGTTATACATTGGTGTTCGTTATTAAATTTGGTTCTTTTTGTCTTGATTTTGCTTTCTCTAATTTTTGCTTCAAGCGTGAGATTAAAAAGCATCGTTGATAAAGGATCGCCTTGCCTGAGAACTTTTCTCACTTCAAATTCCTGTGAGTCACTTTCTATCCATGCAATTTTGTTCTTGGTTTCTTGTAATGTCATTTCTATTAGTCTAATGGGATTTCCTAGAATTCATAATTGCACTATTTCTTCATATGTTATCTTTCTGTTTAGACTATCATAGGCTCATTTAATGTCTATAAAAAGCACATGTAATTTCCATTATACAGGGTTACTGGTAACTCGATCACTTTCCTGCAGGAAGTGATAGAGGGACTCAAATGCAATAGATCTAACCCCCCATATGTAATTCCGAAAACCGATAGTTTTCGAGATAATTAACATTTAATGTTTTTCAACGATATGTCCAAATTTCCACACTACATCCCAAATTTAGAAAAAAACCCTGCTGTCGATTTTAGTAATTTCCAATTTAATTTTTAACTGACACATACGCAAATCTAATTTAGTATTTAAATGTGTAAAAATACTAAACAGTTTCAAACTACATATAATTATTGAAAAAATAAAGAACAAAATTTTTACATTCACCGCAAAAGAAAATTGTCTAGCTCAAAAAAAGATACACAACCAGTCAAACAAATTATTTTAAAAACTTTCTTATCTGATGGCCTATTTCAAGAACAAGAATGATAGTACAACCACAAGTAACTATTTAACAAAATTTATCAACATAATACAGAATCATCAACAACATGATATTCCAGCATGATGGTTGTCCAGCACATTACCGTATCACAATTCGGCAGTTGTTGGACAACACATACCCGAACAAATGGATAGGGAGGGGTGAACCCATCCTATGGCCTGCGCGGAGCCCAGATCTGACACCTCTTGATTTTTACGTTTGGGGTCACATGAAGGCATTGGTTTACGAGACTCCAGTTAATACTGCTGACGAACTTAGGCAAACAATTATCAATGCGGCGGAGGAGATGAAACGAACTTCTCCAACAAGAGTTACAAAAACCGAAGCGAGGAAGCGGATCCGTACTTGTATCCGAAATCAAGGGCAACACATTGAGCAAGATCTGTAGAAACTTTGAGTGGATTTAATTTGTTTTACTTGGATAAAATCATCGACCGCATTTGCTAACATTCTAAATAACTGAGTTATCAATAATGATTGTATTGTCATTCGTTCTTTTTGAAAAGGTGATTTTTATTCATTGCTGTTTTGCTGTTTATAATCTTTCTGAAAAGGTTATTATTAGGTTCAACCGTTTTTTTTTTGAGCTAGAGAATTTTTTTTCACGGTGAATGTAAACATTTTGTTGATAATTTTTTAAATATTTGTATTTAGTATTTTGAATCATTTTAATAGTTAGTTAGCTTTGCGTATGTGTTAGTTAAATACTAAAATAAAAATTATCAGAATCAACAACAGTTTTTTTTTAGTTTGGGATCGAGTGTGGAAATTTGGACATTTGGTTGAAAAACATTAAATGTTAATTATCTCGAAAACTATCGGTTTTCGGAATTACATATGGGGGGTTAAATCTATTACATTTGAGTCCCTCTATCACCTCTTGCAGGAAAGTGGTCGAGTTACCAGTAACCCTGTATATTCATAGCTTGTTACTTGAGAACCAATATTTGATCTGTCGTGCTCATGCCGCTTCTGAATCCAGCCTTTTGTTCCCCGAAAATTGTTCCTGCCTTAACTGTCCAGACTTTTTTTATCTGTCCAAATACCTTGTAGCATGTGTTCAAAACAGGGATGCCTCTATAATTTTAGCATACTGCTGGGTCATCTTTCTTATATATTGGAGATATTGAAGCATTTGAGCAGTCTAACGGCATTCATTCTTTTAGCCATATTTCTCTCATCATTTCGTGGGTCTTTCTTCTAAGCTTTTCTCCTCCAAATTATAACATTTCTGCTGTACCAAATAGATAGGTATATTTTCTTCAGTTACAAATAATTTTGAGTCAAACAATTCAGTTATAAAAAATGGAGAAAGTTATTGAAACAAATATAATATACATATTTTTTTTATTTTTAACGACTTTATTTGGGCGAAATTTAGCCTAAGGCTATTCTTACATTTAACCCATATATAAAACTACATTCTAAACTAACACTTAAACCTAAGCTAACAGGAAATGTATGTATATATATTATAAACAGCAGTATTAACAGTAACACTGAAGAAACAAAAATATCACTCGAGATTGAGCATTATGCTAGCAATAAGATGTTTTTCATTTTGTTTTTAAATCTGTCAACTGGTAAAGACTTCAAGGTATTATATATCGCATTATACTGTTTTGCGGCATTATAGGTGAAACATCTTTGGAAAATTACAGACTGGTGGTATGGAATTGTCAACAAACTTCCATGTCTCAGGTTAAGCGAATGAGTATCCCCTCGCGGTATAAGTTTTTCCATCAGGTACGTGGGAGTAGAGGAAGATAATATTTTTTGAGTTATAGTCAGGCAATGTAACTTAACCAGTTTACTCGTATTTAGCCACCCCAAGGTTTTAATACATTCGGAGATATGATCATACCTTCTCAGCCTGAGAACAAACCTACAACACATGTTTTGGATTCTTTGCTTTGTTATATAATCTAAACAGTGATGATAAACAATATCGCAGTACTGAACAATAGACATAACTAACGTTTCACAGAGTCTCTTCTTAACTGACGGGCTTAATATGTATTTGTGTGCATACAGCAGCTTTAGTCTAACAGATGATCTTTGGACAATGCTTTTTACATGTGTACGAAATCTAAGGTTTTCACCAATAATAAGACCTAAAATTTTCATATTTTCAGTGAAAGCTAAAACTTGGTTTTCTAATACTAGGTTCAGACTCATTTTCAAATCATCTCGATTCCTGGTGGAACTGAAAAGCATTGCATAGCATTTTGATGCATTCAGGGATAGATTATGATCATGAGCATACTGGACTATACTGTTGAGATCACTGTTCAAATCCTCACTGGCTTCTCCTACTAGAGAAAGGATAAAATGGTATACTAATTGTGTATCATCGGCGTAGGTTGATATGGAGCTACTAGAAATTGCACTTTGCATGTCAGCAGTGTATATTATAAATAACAGTGGCCCCAAAATGGACCCTTGCGGAACGCCAGATACAATTTCTCTAGTACATGATATTTTGCTGTCTATTTGTACCCTTTGTGACCGATTTGTCAAATATGCATGGAAAAAGTTGATAGTTATGTTATTGAGCCCATAGTATTGAAACTTTGCACATAGTAAATCATGATCGATGCTGCTTTCGAAAAATCCAAGGAAACCAACATGGTTGCCGTTTTTTTATCGACTGCTCTGATTATGTTATCAATAAGATTAAGCAAAGATGTAGTAGTGCTGTGACCTGCACGAAATCCAGACTGATGCTGCGGTATTATAGATAGCTCATTACAATAGTTACGCAACTGCGTATATACAACCTTCTCCATGATTTTTGACAGTACTGAGAGTAGGCTGACTGGTCTCAGATCTTGCACAGAGGAAGGCGTACTAGTTTTAGGCAGTGGGATTATAACTGCCTCTTTCCATATTTTTGGGAAATAACGACGTTCAAGGCAACAGTTAATTATGGTAGTCAGGTAAGGTATAACAGTAGGAGTACACAGTTTAATCATTGTTAACGAAATGCCATCAGTTCCAGGTGCTTCTGATTTTATAGACATTAAAGCTTCAACAATTTGTTCAGACTCTGCTAAAGATAATTGAAAATTGGTTACGTTTCCAAATTTATTACTACGATAAAAGTTAATAATGTTTTGATTTCCTTGAGGTTTACTATATACACTAATAAAGTAATCATTTACTTTTTCCGCATCTTTTAATGTTTCTGGAAGTTGTGGTTTACTATTGCATTGAATGAATTTTTTTAGGGTTTTCCAAAATTTACTTTTATTTTTATTTTTGTACAAACTATTCAAATATGCTTCTTTTTCTCTTGTAATAGCAGCTAAGGTATAATTTCTGAGTTCTTTATAATGATCATAGTTTGTATAATATGTCTATTAAGATGCAGCTTTTAGGTAAGTGTTGAATTAAAAAGAAAACATGTGAATTTTTGTCGAAAAACTGATAAAGAATATTTTTTATATGGCTTTGTTAGCGAACTATAAATAATAGCAGTAGTACTATGGAATTAGTTTAGTGTCCCTCGTAAAACAAAGTATCCATCTACCTTCATAAGTTGTACGGTCCATAGCCTTCTTCTTTTATACCTAGCAAATTCTCCGCCGTCGAATCACACTATCTACAGATATTTCGATTATAATCGTGAATACATTCAAATTAATATATGAATTATAACCTAGAGAATGCGGTAACAGCAACAGCTATAAATAATTTTAATTACTTTTGTATATATACGAGAGGCCGCTACACAAAAAGTTGAATAACATGACTTTCAGTTGCTTCTGCATGATAACTTCATAACTCAATTATGATATTCAAATGTGGTTGCTAATGTTGAAAGTAATAAAGTAATGCGTTAAGTGTCTTTTGATTACGATTCTAACATCATAAATATCCTCAGGCGTGTATTAACCGCATTTATCTGATTCAAAAGTAGAAGGGTATCTATATAAACATCAGTTTTATCCAAAAGTGGCCAGAGATCATCTACATCAGTACTATTTCTATCAGGTTTTCCCCTATATCCCCTGAATAAATAAATGGAGCTAGGTTTCCTAATGACAAGAGCCACCAGTCCATAGGACTAAAAGCGGTCCATTCTGCACCTCTCCTTACCCTAGGTCCCAAGTCCAGCCCTCAACGCAAAGGTGGGGATGTTCTGCCCATCTTATATCTTCAGGATCAAAGAGCCCTGAACCCAGTATAGCGTGCCCACGTCGGGTCGCTTGCCACCCCCATAACACACGAAAAAATGATGTCTGGTAGCAGGCCCACAAGTAACCTTTGAGAGACAGAACCGCCTCACCTTGGCCAGAAGACCTAGAATAAGTTCTCCAGCTCAATGGAGATGTCCAGAGATTCCTCCACATCTAATAAGAGTCCTCAGGATTTAGGAAATTATTTCTCGACCCTCGACTTGCGAGCGAGTCTGCCATTTCATTGCCATCAACTCCAGCATGACTTGGTATCTACATAGGTGACACTTGATGTCTTGCCTAAATGTCGTCCAAGACCTTTCTACATTACAGAAGGAGCCTTGATGTAAGCCAACAAGCGCTCAATGCTTTCGGTGCTGCCTGACTTTCAGAGCAGATAGTAGTCCATCTCCTAGGCTCCTGAAGTTCATGAACACGCGAGGCACAACGTGAATAGATATTATGCGAGCTTTGTTTAGGGCCCCAGCGCAGGAGCCTTCATCGATAAACTCTGTAACCCTATTAATAAATGAATATGAACTGAGTCTTTTATATAATAACTAAAAAAATTACCAAGATATGGAGAAAGCTTATTATCTGGTAAACTTTGTACTTACTTAGCTTTCCAAGAGCAAAATACTTAGTGGTGTTATTTCAAATATTTGGTAAAAGATACAGGCTGTCAATGGACAGCCTATTATCAATACAATGGATTTTTCAGTTTTACAACCTCCCACACCCCCGAAGCACATCAATTTCATCTCCCCCACAAAAAAATTGAAAAATGATCCGGGACCCCTAAAACGCCTGAAAACAAACTTTGACCTGTTCTTATATTTTTTAGTTTTACTTCCCACACCGATAGGTGAGGGGAGTATTGTGATCGCGAAAATTTTCGATTTTGAGATAATATAACTTTTTATAAGTTTCATGATGCCTACATAACGAAAATCCACGTCACTCATTTCCGTCGGTGTGTCTGTCTGTCTGTCTGTTGGCGTTTTTCTAGCCTCCTAATCTCAGTAACCGCTGCATGGATTTTGTTGAAATTTGGGCAGCGATATGGTGTGGGGTCGTAGTAGGTAATGTTGCTACATTTTTGAAAATCGGTGCATGGGCGACGGAGTAATTAGCAAAAAACGAAAAATCTCAAATATTCCCCAAAATTCGTTTTTACGCGTTTTAGGGGTTCCTGATCATTTTCTACTTTTTTTTGGGTGGGGGTGAAATTGGGGTGGTTTGGGAGGTGGGGGGTTGTAAAGCTGAAAAATTTGTTGTAATCATAATAGGCTGTCCACTGATCTGAGAGAGAAAGACCTAGCGATATAATACACTTTTTTAGGTCCACCCAAACATTGCCTTGTCTATTACAGGAACAAAGACTGATAATTTTCCGATGTATACATACGAGTACTGCTTTAGATCGTTCTGTATTTTATAATGTGGAAACTACTGAATTGATGTTCATGAAATTTCGGCACAGTATTACTACTTTGGCGAGGATGAAAAATGCGTCTGTGGCGGCGCAGCAATATTAAAAAAACTAAAAATATGAAAACAGCTCAAACTTCGTTTTTAGGCGTTTTAGGGATTCCTCATCATTTTATACTTTTTTTTGGGTAGGGGTGAACTTGGGATGGTTCGGGGGTGGGGGTTGTAAAACTCAAAAATTTGTTGTCTTAATGATAGATTGTCCACTGACCTGTGAAAGAAGTACCTAGTAGAATGAAACACTTTTTTGCGATCGGGCGAGCGATGATTTGGTCGCAAGGGCATCTAGACTATAATAAGAAAAGAGAAAGAAAATAATAAAACTGGTATTATTGGAATGTGTGGGAAGTCAAGATGGCGGAAAGTGAAAGTAAAGTGTTAAATAGTGTCTTAGTAAAAGAACTAAAAAGTCTGAAAAAAGATGAAATTATTGACATTCTAGTATATAACAAGTTACCAGTAGGCCTGACCAGTGTAGTGATAACAGAATTTGTTACGCAGCTAGTTTCCAAAACGAATAACCACAACAAAGAGGTGTTTTATGATAGTCAAGATCTAGTAGACCAAGACGTAACGAATGAATTGGAGAAACTAAGAAGTGATCATTCTCATCATCTTAAACTTATTGGGCACCTAGAGAAGAGGATTTGTGATCAAGAAGATTTAATTTTGCTATTAAAACAAAACAACAGTCTACACAAAGAAAGTAAAGTGTACCACCCTGAGCCATCTATTGACGAATTTCCTAGTCTTCCTAGTCGCATAAATTCAAGAAATAAAAATCTACAACTGGACGAAAGTAGTACTATCAGTGGAAACTCACAGTCAACAAAAACTCACTGGCCAAGAGCACAAACAAAAAGTGGGAATTCCGCTGTCTCGGACGAGGGGATTCCATATCAGAAAAAAGTGTCGCCGAAAAACAACGATAACAGATACGCACGTAGAAAACCTGTTATTGGCAGTCACACAAATTCGACAACAAAAATAGAAGTAGCCGATAGGCGTGGGCATCTGCATATTTACCGCTGCGGGCCTAATGTTACAGCTGAGGAACTGCATAACATTCTAAAGGAAACGGCTCCGACAATTGATTTTCAGTGTCAACGATGGAACAAAACTGAAACACATACATCTTTTAAAGTATCATTTCCAATCGATCGATCTGACGAAGTGTACGATCCGGCGATCTGGCCAGCAGGCGTAGCTGTACGAAGATTCATATTTAAAAGAAATTTTCAGTCGACGGCGACAAACCATCAGGCATTATAATCCATAATGATGAAAAGACTAAGTTTAGACTAATGAATCTGAATATTCAATGCATTAGGAATAAGTTCACTGAGTTAGATGTTATCACCAAGATGCATGACATTGATGTTGTATGCTTAACTGAACATTGGGTTGAGCATGACCAGTTAGAATACCTGACCATACCTGGCTTCAAAACAGCCGCCAAGTTTGGGAGATGCTCCCACAAAAATGGAGGAGTGATTATTTTGGTGAAAACCGATATCAAAGCAATCGAGTTTCCTAATATTTCCAGTCTAGAGCTAGATTTTGAATGTTGTGGTGCAAGCATCGAAGTGAGCGGAGAAACATTTTGTGTGCTATCTGTGTATAGGTCTCCTAATGGAAACATGGATGTGTTTTTCAAATATTTAGACAATACGCTACAAATGGTAACAATGCAGTTCCAAAAAATCATTCTAACCGGAGATTTTAATATAGACTTTTTAAAACCATCCACACAAAAAAGTTATCTATGTGACATATTACAGTCATATGATTTACTTGATCACTATGAAGCTGAACCATCGAGAGTATTTACAAACTGTAATGGCATCACATCATCTACAGCAATTGATTACTTAGTCACTAACATAAATGTCAGCTGTTATCAAAAACAGATTATACAAACTGCTGTGAGTGATCATGATGCCCAAGTGTTAACAGTAATAAGTAATAAACAATTACCCGATGAACCAAGAGCGACATACACTAGACGAAAGATTAGTGAACAGACTCTTGAAATACTAGCGATTTTAATGATGGAACAGGATTGGGAAGATGTTTTTGCTTGCAATGACACAAATGAAGCATTTGACAAATTCTATAGCATATTTCTTGATTTATTTGACAAGGCTTGCCCATTAACATCATATAAGCTGAACAAAAACAGAACATACAATCCAGTTAGTAAAAATGTTGCTGAATTAAAAAATGAACTGTATAAATATAGTTGGATCCTGAAACATACAACTGATGCCAATTTGAAGTTGGAAGCAGAGAATAGTAAACAGAAGATAAAAAGAAAAATTGATCAAACAAAGAATGAGATGCTTAGTTGCAACTTGAACAAAGCAACAAATAAATCAAAGGAAATATGGAAGCATTTGAACTATGAACTGGGTAGAGATAATAAAAAATCCGATGAAATAAAAATAAATATAAACGGCAAACTGGAGAAAGATAAAAGCAAAATATGTAATGCCTTTGGTGATTACTTCTCATCAGTAGTAGAGACCAAATTAGCTACAACAACTAGTGTTACACCAAGCGATTCATCTGTCAGTCCAAAAGTTGCACCTGTTCAGCGGACTATGTACTTTGCAGACATTGATGAAGCAGAAATCCTAGATGTCATCAAGAAGATGCCTATGAAGAATTCTTCTGGGCTGGACGGAATACCCATCAAGGTACTAAAAACTGTTGCTCCTGTCATTGTTCATGTGTTGTGTTTTTTAGTGAATTTATCAGTTACGACGGGAGTTTTTCCTGAAATTTTAAAGTGTGCTTGTGTTGTCCCTGTATACAAAAAAGGTCAATGTGAGGTTATAGAAAACTATAGGCCTATTAGTATACTGAGTGTTTTTTCAAAAGTATTTGAAAAGATTGTGCATCAAAGAATGATCGGATTTTTGACTAAATATAATGTCATTACAGAAAGCCAACATGCTTATCTAAGTAATCGAACAACTGAAACTGCATGTTCTAATGTTATAAACTACATAAGCTCTGAGATGGATAAAAATAATATTGTTGTCGGTGTGTTCTTTGACTTATCGCTTGCGTTTGACACAGTAGAAGTAAATGTTTTGTCATCTAAATTACAGAATTCTGGTATTAGAGGGAACATTTTGACATGGATATTGTCGTTTGTTAGAAACCGTAAATTAGTCGTCAAAGTCAAAGATACTTTCTCGAATGAATATAATCTTAAATTTGGTGTACCACAGGGTTCGGTACTGGGACCACTAATTTTTTTGCTGTATATTAATGATGTACCATCTTATTTACCTGACGCCTATGTAACACTTTTTGCGGATGATACCTCGGCTGTGGTTTCAGCACCAAACTCTGCAGGTATTAGTCGTAAAGTAAATGACACAGTCTCCTCTTTTTTCAACTATTGTCATAAAAATAGGTTAATACTTAATCTCAAAAAAACTGATTTCATGAATTTTTTTATTAGAAAAGATACGCTGAGCGATCATACTATAACATTAAATAATGGTGATGACATTAACTTTTCTAATGAAGTTAGGTTTTTAGGTGTTTGGTTGGATTGTAGACTAAACTGGGATGTGCACATAAGTCGCATATGTTCAAAGATAAACAGTGCCATATTTGCCATATCTTCTCTAAGAAGTAGTCATCCTAAAGAATATCTGCTTTCTGTGTACTTTTCTCTTATATATTCACATATACAATATAATGTCATTCTTTGGGGAAGTGCTATGAATTCTAAACGTGTTTTCATTTGCCAAAAAAGGGCTATACGACTTATTTTTAATGTACGTGTTGATACGTCATGTAAGCCACTTTTTATTGAACATGGTATATTAACTTTACCCTGCATCTATATCTTCAAATCTTTGTTGTATGTGAAACAAAATATTAACAAGATGTCAACCATATCAGGCACTCATAACTATCACACTAGACATGGTTCACTTTTAAAGAAAAATCAGCATATGACTAAAAAATATGAAACAAGCCCATTATATATTTCACAAACTTTTTATAACAAATTACCTAGCCAAATAAGGAATCTTCCTTTTTATAAATTTAAACAAATTGTCAAAATGTTCCTTTTAAAGAAGGCTTACTATACTGTTGAAGAATTTTTGAATGATGCTGTGTGTATTGAATAGACGTTGATATTTACATGTTAATCCTATGATTTTTTTGACTTGTATTGCTTGTTCAGTACGAATAAATATTATTATTATTATTATTATTATTATTAGTACTGAGTCAATCAACTTGACTACATTTTTTTGATTATTGCAGCGCCACCACTAATACGATTTCTAAAAACCACAACACGTGTTTTTCATCCTCGCCAAGGTAGTAATACTGTGTCAAAATTTCATTAGAATCAATTTAATAGTTTCCACGTTACAAAATATAAAACAAGGCAACGTTCGGATTGGCCTAAACAGGTGATTTATGTCGCTAGGTCCGCTTTCACAGGTCAGTGGACAGCCTGTTATGAATACAACAAATTTTTCAGTTTTCCAACTTCCCACCTCTCAACCACCCCAATTGATCAGGAACCTCTAAAACGTTTAAAAACGAAGTTTGGGCTGTTTTTATATTTTTAATTTTTTTATTATTTCTGCGCAGCCACTGACACGATTTATAAAACCATAAGCATTTTCCATCCCCGCCACGGTAGTAATACTGTGTCAAAATTTCATTAAAATCAATTCAATAGCTTCCTCGTTACACAATACAGAACGGTCTAAAACAATACTCGTATGTTTACACCAGAAAAAATTCTAAGTTGGTTTCTGTAATAGGCAAGGCAATGCTCAGATGGATCTAAAAAAGTTATTTACGTCGATTCCTTCACAGGTCAGTGGACAATCTATTATGAATGCAACAAATTTTACAATTTTCAACTCCCCACCCACCAGGAACACTTAAAACGCTTGAAAAACGAAGTTTGATGAATATTTGAAATTTTTTGTTTTGTGCTATTTTCAAAATTATAGCAGCATTACCTACTACGACCCCACAGCATATTGCTGCCCAAATTTCATTACAATCCATGCAGTGGTTACTGAGAATAAGTGGCTAGAAGACGCGAACCGACAGACAGACCGACCGACCGACAGACAGACCGACCGACGGACAGACAGACAGATTTTTTTTTAATATATGTTTTGTTATTAAACTCTATTCACACTCCTCTATTCGATAGCATACCTGTGACATCAGTCTCAGTCCGACACTGGAAAAACTCCCCACTTCTACCGTTCTTCATTTGTCGCCGCTGGTTCATCTTTGCACATTGACAAGTCGACTCGGCATAATAGGCATTAGCGCTGACAAATGGGGTGGCCAGCAGGAATTTATCCAATATAAAGGCCTAATGGCTTATGTAACTCAAGGCAGAGCACCGTAGCGCTGCTTTTTTCCACGTGGCCATAAAGAGATGACTATTACGAGTGCGATTCGCGTTTGTTTCGGTCGTGGAGGTTATGATTTATCGGATTTAATATGAGCAATTAAAGTCGCGGGTGGCTTTGAAGTCCGGCGACTTTCATCGTACCGGGCTGTAAACACGCGCTTAAAGACGAGAAGCAGACATATCCAGGGGCTTTGATTGAGAAATAAAACTATGTAAGCAGCTATGCTTAGAATGTTGCACATGTGGATGTTTATCCCTAATGTATAACCTCCAACTCATATGTGATGTTGTGATTAGACATGATATTTAATACAGGTACGAGGATTCGCTAGAAATTAACGAGACTGGTGCTATAATATACAGGGTGGGGCATAAAAACCAAGTGTTTTTGGTTTGAGTAGTACTCATAATATATTAGAAAAGGGAGGAGCGCGCGGTTTATTACAATCTACTCCTTGACTCAAACCATTTCACTTTCTTACTTGCCACTTGCCATCATGGAGCGGTAAACGTTAGAACAACGTGAGCCATATGGCGTGGCATCATTGGTCCATATTTTTTTGGAGAAAATGGGGTCACCGCTACAGTATCATCTGAACGTTACATTCATATGGTGAATAAATACCTTTTTCATACATGAATTGCAAAGAAGAGGTGCGGATATCAAAGATGTGTGGTTCCAGCAAGATGGGGCCACGGCACACACCGCCAGAGCATCCATGGCTGTTCTTCGCCACCTGTTTCCAAATCGTTCAATTTCGAGGTTTGGTGGCATTTCATGACCTAGTCGGTCTCCCGACTTATCAATTAGTGATTTTTTTCTATGGGGGTAAGTCAAGTCACGTGTTTAAAGGGCCAAGCCCCGTACGTCAGACGCAGATAATCAAGCGATTCGCCATGGAATCTCTCAAAAATCAAAAGAGACATGCTGGAAACAGTGGACTGCAATTTTCGTGAACGGCTGCATCATATGCCAGATATAATTTTTGCACTCAGATATTTCAAAATGGTATATTGTCAGAAATGTTCTACTACCAATAATTTTTTTACAGTAAAAACTAATAATTTTATGATTATTTCAAAAACATTTGGCTTTTATACCCCACCCTGTACTACCTGCAAGTGAGGTGTGAATTTTTGTATAGATTTTTGTAGATGAGATCATATAAGAAATAGGAGGAATTATTTTATAAGTTAATGATGGAGTGTCTGACGGAAAGTGAAGAAGAGGTTCAAGATCTAATGCTAAGACATACCATGACGAGGAAGACCTAAATCAAATAGATACGTTAGAGGTAGAGCATCATAACTCCGACACAGAACGGAAAATATCAGTTGGTGAAAGGAAAAAAAGAAGATTTCTACAAAGCCTGTTTTTGTCGGAAACTATACGATGACGAGAAAGACCTAAATGAAATAGATACGTTAGAGGTAGAGCATCATAACTCCAACTTAGAACAGAAAATATCAGTTGGTGAAAGGAAAAAAAGATTTCTACACGGCCTGTTTTTGTCGGAAACTAGTACCAAAAACTTAGTAACGCAATTACCCGCGCCAAAAGCTGCAGTACAAAACTTAAAAGAGTCAGGGCAAAAAGTGCTTGGCAACACTTATTCAGTTTGTTACAGTGTTCTTCTTAAAGTATTGTATTATAGTTATATTTCTTTTACATTTATATTTATATTCATCGCTTTAATTTGTTTAATGCTCGGTTTAATGTTAGTATTTCCTAAAATCTAGAAAATAAGAATTAATATGGGTGTCATAGTATAGAATCATAGTATCTATAGAGATAGAGAGCTGATATACTTAGTAATAGTTTGCATTGTTTTTTATTATATAATGGGAAACCATTCAATAAATAATTTAAAAAATAAAATAATTTGAGTTTTTTTTGTTCAATGCTACAATAACTGAATATGATTTAGAACTAGAAATAAAACGTAAAATTTATGAAAAACCTGATTAATTGACTAAAATGGAGCACCAGTTCCCAGTCAGTGACCGTTCTCAAAAAGGCATCGCTACTCCCGGAAGGTTAACTTTCCATTGTATTGAAAAACTTATAAGTTGGCCGATGTTTTGAAGTCTTTCATATTTTTTGCAACCTATCAAATTCAAAGAATTTGAACATATCGATAATGTAATTATATCAGATTATTGAAAGTACTCTGTCTCATCCTTTCCAAACTCAATAATAAAAAAATGTCCTCAGGAGTTCACAACCCCAGTCTTAATCAAGTGTCAGCCTACCTACCTACTGAGAACATTATAATTTTCAAAAAGTCATAAAATTATCTTCCACGTAACAAATTTGAACTTTGTTAACCTTATACTTAGTGAAAACACGCATCTGCGCCTTTACAAGATAATAACAACGATTTTTTAGCCTTCACACCCTGTGCTGAGGTTTGAAATGTTGTAAAAAACTGAAAACTTACTCTGTGCTTGTGTGGCTACTGTATATTTAGCCAAAATATGACCTGAGCTTTATAAAATAACAGGCACGAATTTCATCAATCTGCAATTACTACCGTTTACCGCTACCGTTATTTATATCCAGGGACGCATTCAGAGTATGTGATCTGACGTCGCCATAATTTTGTATGTCATATTTTACATAGTCATAGTATTCCGTAGGTTTCGCAAAAGGACGCGGTGCGCGTGAACAGATCTTACACTTAAGACAGATTGTTGAAAAAGCCAGAGAGCATTATTTTCCCGTTTTTATCTGCTTTGTGGACTATTCTAAGGCGTTCGATAACGTAAAGTGATCTAAACTCTGGGAAATCCTTATCTCTATGGGAGTCCCTTACCACTTAGTATTTCTCATACAGCAACTCTATGAGTCTAGCCCAGCTCGTGTAAGAATTGATGGTAACCTGTCTGGTCAAACAGCAACCAGAAAAGGAGTTCGTCAGGGATGCGTGTTATCTCCGATGTTATTTAACATTTACTCTGAATTTGTGATAAGACAGGTATTGGACAACTGGAATGGTGGTATAACTATTGGCGGAAGCAAAATATCTAACTTAAGATTTGCTGACGATACAGCCCTTATTGCTGCTTCTCAGGAAGAACTAGTAGCTCAATTGAACGTTTTAGAACAACACAGTGCAGCATATGGTCTTGATATGAACTACAACAAGACCAAGGTTATCGTAGATAGAGAGCATGACAATCATCGAGAAATAAAGTCAGGCCGTTGTGAGGTAGTTCAAAGTTTTGTGTACCTCGGTTCTTTGATCGACAATTCAGGTAGCTGTGAGAATGAGATTCGACGGCGCATTCAACAGGCACGGGTGGCCATGACAAAGCTTACTAAAATATGGCGTGACCATAACATCACTAAAGCTACTAAAATGTCACTGGTTCAGTCTCTTGTGTTCTCCAAATTTTTGTATGCCTCGGAAACTTGGACTATTAAAAAGGCAGGTCGAGCTCGCATAGATGCTTTTGAAATGTGGACGTGGAGGAGAATGCTGAGAATTCCTTATACCGCCCATCGAACTAATGTTTCCATACTGTATGAGCTCGGTAATCTAAAGAGACTATCCTCCATTGTGTCGATGAGAATGCTTACATTCTTCGGACATATTCACAGAAGCGATAATATGGAGAAACTTGTAGTTCAGGGTCACGCCCCGAGTGGGCGGCGCCGTGGCCGTTCCCCTACACGCTGGGTGGATACGACGAAACAGTTGCTAGATATGAGTATCAAGAGCGCCACTGAACTGACGGTAAATCGCGAACGATGGCGAGCTACAGTTCTCAAAACTATTGATAATATTCGTGTCGGCAATACTCTAGCTCCGACTTAATGCATTTTACAAGTTCACAACATGTCTGTTAAGACATTGTGACTATGATGATGATAGTATTTCGTAAATATTATTATAGAATTTATTTTTTTATTATTAGCTTCACTTATACGTTTGACTATTTGAATGTTTTTAACCGACCTCTTTGGATTTAATTTTTACCAATTCAAACTTTGAACACTTATCAAGAACCAGTGAAAATACTATAATTTAATAAGTTTATAACATCAATCTGTTCAGGATCATCAGAATTGAAGTTCTGAGACCTCTCGCAGTTCAAAAAATGGTGAATGTCACAAATATCCTTTATTTTTGAGAAATGGTGAAAGGGCTTAACAAATTAAACCTTAATCATGATGTTTCTGGTCTAGATATAGAAACATAATATATATATTGCGTGTCAATATTTACTTTAACGTATTCCCTGCCTTAGGATTCAGCTTATAAAGGTTTTTAGCGACTGCAGGTTCATTTTAGCTTTGAAATAATGCATATCATATCTCGTGATTACTCGTTTTAAATACGCTTTATGTTTGCTTGTTTGTTTGTTTGTATATATGTATGAGATAAATCTTTATTGTTTTTGAGAAATGGTGAAGGAGCTTAATAGATCATAATGTTTCCGGTCTAGATATTGAAGCATTGTGTATCGAGTTACAATGTTGCCTTGTGTTCCATCTACTGCACTTTAATCTCAGCTCTGATATATAACGCATATCATATCTCGTTATTTTTAACATATTTTTATACAGGGTGTCCCACAACGACTAAGTCAAGGAATATATCGGAACTGGGCATTAGTAGAGTAGTATAATTTCGGGGGTGTAAATTAGAGCAAATGTTGTGTCTTTTCTTGTTATTGTGTTACCCAATGAAGTATTTGTTTTTGATCACGTGACGTCCGATTCAAAATCATTAATGGGTATATTTTTGCCTTTTTGTATTTCATCATTCAAGAGCTACAGGTACTTGAAGGATTGTACCACTAGCATTGATTATAACATGTACCCTTCAGTTAAATTATTTGCTAGTGTTTCATATTGGTAGTGGTAGAATCTTTTAAGTACCTGTAGCTCTTGAATTAATCACTTTTGATCCCAACTGTGCTAGTTTGTTGAAATTGTCTTATCGGGAGGAACACAGAAATGCACAAATATACAGGCTGTCCCATCATTGGTAACTTTGAATCGGACGTCACGTGAACAAAAACGGTAACGATTTACTTTAGGGTACAGCCGCTAGGTGGCGCCCCTAAATGTCAGTGGAAAGGACTCGAGGTGGGGAGCAATAATGTCCATGGGCACAACACCCGGAAACGAAAGACAAAGTTATGCAGGAAACAAATTGGGAATTTTTCGAAAATTTCTTTTCTCATTAAAAGTCATTGGAATCAAAAGGAACATGTTTATTTTATTTATTATGTAAGAAAAAAGCAACATAATCTAACATAACCTAACCCAATCTAACCTAACCTACGTGGAAGATTTAATTCACTTTTGACGAGAAAGAAAAATTCCCATAGACTTAACATGGGAAATTGTTTCCTCCATAACTTTTTTGTCTTTCGTTTCCGGGTGTTGTACCCGGAGACATTATTGCTCCCCACCTCGAGCCCTTTCGATTGACATATAGGGGCACCACCTAGCGGCTGTACCCTAAAGTAAATCGTAGCCCTTAAAGTTAAAGAGAGGGAGAGAGAAAAAGAGAGGGAGTTAGAGAGAAATTAGTATAGAGAGTTATTGAGTCAGTCTTCTTGACGTCATGTCCATGTCCGCTGCCCAATTCCGACCCTGATGGCTTCATTATTCATGCGCATGAAATTCATTCGTGTACATGTACAGGTATATCATCATTACCCTGGTTAAAGCGGGTAATAGCAGCCAGTCCTCACTCGAGCTCCATGTAATAATAAAGTAGTACCGAAATAGCGGGGACCACCGTCCTTCCACACTTGGTAGCAGTGGATCGGCAGTTCCGAAGCTGCCCCGGGCCAACACACCAAATTAGCCCACACGCAAATGAAGACGTTAAATTATGGTAATGCAACTGCCGTCTCGTTCCTCCACTACATCAGCCCATTCTGCAACAATGCAGTGTTTCGGTCCTAGTTGGCTATTAACCAGTAGTCGCTAGATCTTCTAAATAATCATATGTAGAAAGACAATGACTTTCCTTCTACCCAAAGTGAGCTGAAGGACATCGCAATCCTTGTTTGGGACATGTCCTGAACCGCCTCAGACAGGGTGTCTGAACAAGTTCCTCTCATGTCCTAGTTCGTCCAGAACGTTGAGGCCTGTAGGTAAGGCTGTTCTACCCTTGACCAGAGAGGACAAGTCCATCGCTTCTGCTCCTAAAGAGAAAGCAGACATCTTAGGGAGGCTCTTCGCAGCCATTCTATGACATTTTCTTTGCTGACGTTGGAGAATGTAGCATGCACCTTTTTGCAGATGATATAATCATATATTTATCTGGAACTGACGTGAACCAAATCTTAAAAATAATAAATGTAGCCGTGGAACACCTAAGCAAATGGTTTCATAATAACCAGCTAGTAGTTAATACTACCAAGTCAAAATACATGCTAATTTCGAATAGGTCAGTTATACAGTCTGATATTGGTGTTACAATTAGTGGTAAAATATTACAACGGATAACTGAAATTAAATACTTGGGAGTCGTTATAGATGAACATTTGCGATTTAGTAAGCATGTTGACTACATATCTAAAAAAATTTCAAAAAAAAATTGGTTTCTTGTACAGAATTAGCAAACATCTGTCACGATTCGCAAAATATATTGTTTACAATACAATTATTAGACCTCACTTTGATTATTGTTCATCAATATTATTTATGTGTAATAAATCTGATTTGCATAAAATGCAATTGTTACAAAATAAATGCAGAGATTGTTGTTGGGTTGTAATATATATACTAATATAGTCAATATGCAACAAATATTAAATTGGAAGCCTGTAGAGGATTATATTAAAGTACGGACGCTTACATTTATTTATAAAATTGTTAATGGTCTAAGTCCAGATTATTTATATGTGAATATACAATACCGAAGCAATGTTCATAGCTACAACACACGACAGATGCATCATGTTGATATAATTAAGACCTACCAAATTAACAATAACCAAAAGAAGTGTATTTGATAATGGGATGAAAGAATATAATAAACTCCCTCTATATATAAAATGTTCTCCAAATGTTATTGTGATTAGAAAAAGACTGATGAACTATTTATGAGTGATCATATATGTATAATCATAGGTTTAGTTTTAATTTTACTGTTTTCCTGTAAATAGCTGATGTATGCTAAATAAGCATCTATACTACTACTACTACTAATTCTACTATAGATTTCCAATAAAGTACTCAGACTACCACCATAAATGTGATGCTGCTTATGGACTACCACCTGGCCTGCGCCAGTGGCTGAATAGCTTTTTGAACGACCGATCTGTTTTTTGTAGTTGAAGGCTGTTCATGAGACGTATTTCCAATAAACTCCGGTGTTCCTCAAGGATCTGTCCTATCCCCTACTCTGTTTCTGCTGTATCAACGGAAATAACATCGAATTCAACCTACAGCTTCGCAGATGACTACATTAAAATCGTGCATGGAACCAGGCAAGCAACTATCATCCCAGGAGATGATACATCAGCTGCCCCGGGCCAATATACCAAATTAGCCCACACGCAAATGAAGACGTTAAATTATGGTAATGCAACTGCCGTCTCGTTCCTCCACTACAGCCCATTCTGCAACAATGCAGTGTTTTGGTCCTAGTTGGCCATTAACCAGTAGTCGCTAGATCTTCTAAATAATCATATGTAGAAAGACAATGATTTTCCTTCTACCCAAAGTGAGCTCAAGGACATCACAATCCTTGTTTGGGACATGTCCTGAACCGCCTCAGACAGGCTGTCTGAACAAGCTCCTCTCATGTCCTAGTTCGTCCAGTACGTTCTGGTCTGTAGCTAAGGCTGTTAGTCAGAACTTTTAAAATTTCAACATGTAAAGGTCGTTTCTGTGTGTCTGTAATTTATAACAATATGTTGTTTGTTTCCTGACCTGTTAGTGGAAGACGCCATAATAGCAGAGTTTTTAAATTTTTTTGGAAATTTGTGACGATTATTATAGCTGCATTAAGAAGTCGTTTACACTCAATGCAATTCCTGTTTTTAAATTGGCAAACCTCAACGTTAAAGACCTGAAGATGGCAATAAGCATTGCCGAAAGCTTGGCTGTTAACAACAGAGCCTCCTCTGTGGTGTGACCCAGACTCTTTTTTCAAAATTTTTGCCACAACCCCAAGATTCTCTCATCTAAATTAAGTTTTTTGGCTATAACCTTCCTTCATATTGATTTCCAAGAAAGTACTCAGACTACCACCATAAACGTGATGCTGCTTATGGACTACCACCTGACCTGCGCCAGTGACTGAATAGCTTTTTGAACAACCGATCTCTGTTTTTTGTAGTCCAACGCTGTCCATCAGACGTATTTTGAATAAACGCCGGTGTTCCTCACGGATCTGTCCTTTCCCCTCCCTGTTTCTGCTGTACCTCAATGGAAATAACATCGAATTCAACCTACAGCTTCGCAGATGACGGTACATTAATATCTTGCATGGAACCAGGCAAGCCACTATCATCCCAGGAGACGATACATCAGCATCTGCAGATCAACATACAGAAAACTCAGGCAACAACACTTACAAAGAACTCTCACGTTGGCTTACCAACTGTGGAAATGGAGGGTCTCCCCATAGTCGAGTCACCATCCGTCAAGCTTTTAGGGATCAGCATCAACAGTAACATGTCCTGGCACGACCATGTCGTCAGTATTGCTAAAACGGCATCTCAGAAGCTTGGAGTTTTGTTCCGCTGTAGGAAACTGTATACACCAGAGCAACTTCTGCTGCTCTACATGGCACAGATCCGACCATCGCTGGAGGATTGATCCCATGTGTGCGCTCCGAACCACTCTCTGAAGCTTCTGGACACTATCAAGTACCTCCACATCCTGGAACATCGAAGAAGGGTGGCTGACCTATCCCTGCTTTACAGATTCTATCATGGAAAATGTTGGAGTGAGATCTCCCAGATATTAACACCAAAGGCGTCCGAACCAGGAACACTAGAGGGGCTTTGCGAGCTCAACCTTACCAGGTCGAGGTCCCTACTCCCCGAACCTGTCTCCTCCAGAATTTCTTCCTTTGGAGAACTTCGACGCTGTGCAACGACAATATGCAGCGTTTCAAATCTAACGTGCTCCGACACTTTTCCTCTCGCAACGCTTCTACAGCGCCATAGCCTTTCAGCCTTTGCTGAAAAAACAAAATAAAGAGAGCTGTATTGCTAAACTTGCCTAGTACTCTTTGTAACTGCAGTGCCAACTACCGACGGCACTGCTCGATAACGTGTAACATCAAAGACCCTAGACGCCGCCGTGTCAGTATCTTTAATTATCTCTCCGAATTCTTCGGAAGTGGCGAGGCATAAACAAAACAATCGGGGGGCAATAAAATCACGGCTTGCCTTGACGGATCGACCGCTCAGCTAGCAAGGGTAACAAACGATCATCGACCGATGGATGTGTAGTCGTTGATGTGTAGTGAGTAACCTAGTGAGGTGAGGAGTGACATATGTGTGTGTGTAGTACAGGACTGGAATCAGTTGCGAAAAAGGGGCGAGACTGTACATGGGTAGTAGGGTTTTCGTACCCAAAAGAAACATGGGTTTTGAAGCATTCGTTGTAAAGTGTTAAGTGTCATAATAAGAAGAAAAAGAAGGAAAGGGAAGAAGTTTTTATTTCTATTTCTACTTCAAAGGAGGGATATAACTTTATAGTGTGCTATAGGCAAATATTATGACACACAGTTCGAACTTTCAAGGGAGGAGTGGGGGTTGCCCGGCCTACGCAGACGACGGCCTGGTGTTAGTCTCTGGTAGATTCCTGGGCATCGTCTGCGATAGGATGCATTTGGCGTGCAACATTTTGGACAGGTGGTGTGGCGAATCAGGACTCTCAATCAACCCAGTGAAAACTGAGCTGGTCCTATTCACTCACAGGAAGAAAATAGATGATTTCAAAGCCCCCACTCTCCACGGTGTACCACTGACCCTAACACGGGAGGTCAAGTACCTGAGGCGATAATTGATAATAAACTCACATGGGCACAGCATATCGACTATGTGTATAAAAAGTCTATAGCTACCATGTGGCAGTTGCGTCGGGTAGTCGGCGTAACCTCAGGCCTCAAGCCCAAGGTCCTAAACTGGCTTTATACGGCAGTAGTAAAATCTAGGATCCAGTATGGCTGCTCGGTCTGGTGGCCGAGCGTAGAGAAGGTTTCTGTTAGGCTCAAGCTCGCAAAGATTTAGAGGCTGGCAGCAATGAGCATAACAGGTGCCACGAGGACAACACCCAATGCTGCCCTGGAGGTACTCTTGGGCTTGCCGCCTCTGCACCTCTGGATAAAGAGAGAGGCGATGTCGGCCTGCCTGAGAATGCGTGACGGGAGAACGTGGGTAGCACGAGAACCATTAGTTGGCCACACCAGAATAGAGCGATTCGCGGAGAGTAATATCCCGATATCGTCATTCAGGGTGGAAAAAGCCAAAGACATCTTAAATTTAGATAATGGATTCTCACTAGTCATCCCGGAAAGAGACGACTGGATGAGAGGGAAAGTCAAGTTTCCGCCCAATAGTCTGGTACGCTTCACTGACGGATCGCTCTTAAAGGAATCAGGATCCGGGGGAGCGGGCTTCTGTCTGGAGGGTAAAGAAGTGCGGCGGAGCTTCGCGCTGGGAACCTGCACGACTGTCTTCCAGGCGGAAGTGTATGCGATATTGATGGCGGCATACTCGACAGGCCAAAGGTGGCCTACTTGCCTGGCTTCGCCTCCCCATCACTACTACTACTACTTCAAGGGAGGATATATTCCACTTATTCCCCGTACCTAAGCCACTGCCTACATTGCAGTGGAAACACCGTACGCGATCCTGGAGCATGGCATAGTTTTTTTTATAACTGAGCAGACCGCGAAGGCAGAGCCTAAATACCAGAGTACCGCGGCTGCAATGAAAGGGTTATTTAGGGGAAGTTTGTTAACGCGGGATTTGAATCGGCCAATACCCGCAGGCCCAATAAATACATCTTCTGGAAGAAGTCCATTCCAAGCCTTGGACACCCTGGGAATAAATGTGCGGTTGTACCGCTCGGTTCTTGATGTACGAAGAATGACCGCCGTAGGATGAGATGCAGCGTTCGCACGGGTGCATCTGATAGGCGTGGTGAGCCGTGGAACGATAGAGGATATTGCCCTTCTCTGGACGGCATCGAGTATAGACAGGGTAGCAGGGGCAGCAGCTCCTCAGACATGAGAGCAATACTCCAGGCCTCTGAGCTTTCTATAGCGTGAGGAGGTTACATGGTGCTAGTCTGTTAGTAATGTTGTATTAGATTCCCAGATTGAATGAGGATTACGCTGCTCTTTGCACTACGACCTCTTACTACCCTTTAACCTCTACAACATATTTTTTTCGTTTTTATGAGAATGATAGGCTACTTGTATTAAAAACAACAACAAATACATTTTTGGTAGTCCAATTTGGTCACCTATATACGAAAAATGTAGTCATAGAATCGAGAAAATTAAAAAAAATTCTTGAGTATCTAAATCGCAGAAATAATTCTAAAAACAGTTTGAAACTTATATTTGGTTAGGACACCGGCGTATAATAAATGACTTGTTAACTCTTCACAAAATTATTTACGGAACCATTCAGTCTCCTAATTTATTCCTAAACGTTCCTCAAAGGAACTTGAGAAATGCAGAGATTCTTCATGTGCCGTTTTGGCGGACAAACTTACTAATCTCCAAATTCAACCATCTGTCACATGTTAAGAAATGCTAATTATATCTCTGAATCTGTAGACTTCTTTGAGAAACATTAAAACTTCAACTGAAGCAGCATCTTTTTCTCTGTTTTTTTTTCTATTTTTCTATTTTGTATTTCCATCTTGCTATCTATATTTGAATAACTTCATTTATACAGCTTAAATAAATTATTTTAGCTCACACTTAGTTTTGACTATGGCTTGCTACTGGTAGTATTGTTACCTATTATTGTAATTACTTTTACTTTAGTTGTATATTACATTGATGTAAATTTATATATTATATATTTTGCTTAATTTTTTCGTCTGGAAATCTAGTTTTTATGTTTTTGCGGTAGAGCGTATTAATATTTATAATTTGTGGATACACTTGTAGATCTTGTGTCTGTTGTATCCCTGAATAGTGAAATAAATAAATAAACTACACTACTTTCAGTTAAATTATCATCTTGTTATATAGTACCTTACGTAATGGGTAATCATTGGGCTACACGGTATGATATATAATTGACCTAATTTCTTGTGACACAATAAAGACATCGATAATATGACAAGCACATAAACCAAAATTATGTAACTGTAAAAGAAAATAATTAAGAAGAAATAAAGTAGCTACGACTAACTATATTTCAGTTAAATTAAAAAAAGCTAATCACTAAGCAAGCGTTTGAAATGATCTTCCCTGAAAATTTAGCATACAAAGTATATATTCTTACAATATATGCTTCTAGGCTTTATTTCCAACATGATTCAAAATTATACGCTGTCTTCGGTAATATAGTAATTTTATTAAGAATACCAACGTCCATTTCAATCCGGTTTTCATATAATTTATCATGCTTTCAGCTGGAAATACTACAATGCGTAGATAATTTAATGACTCGGTATTTTTAGACCACCCTAAATGCAAACCTGTATCGGTAATTATTTCCAGGACTGGTCAAGATAAATTTCACTTTTATCCTTAAACTTGTCCAATTACATAGCGGTATTTGCAAATGGCGGTTTGGAAACAGCATAGTTCTGCTAAGCACTACTGCTAATGTCTGCGACGCTATCACAACTATTATTCGAAAAAAGTAGCACTACATAATATCCGAGTTTCCTCTTTTTTATGGTCAGATTTGAAATGCCGCAGGTTGTTGCCGTCGGAAAACAAATTCCCCGGCAGCTCATTTCACAGCGTCGAAGTTCTCCAAGAGAAGTAATGCTGGAGGAGACTGATTCGGGGAGTAAGGACCTCGACCTGGTAAGGATAACTCACAGAGCCTCTCTGGAGTTCCTCGTTTGGACTGCCTTTAGTGTTATTATCTGGGAGAGCTCACTCGAACATCTTCCGTGATAGAATCTGTAAAACAGGGACAGGTCAGCCACCCTTCTTCGATGTTCTAGGCTGTGGAGGTCCTCTGTGAGGCTAGGCGTTTCGATTAGTCTCGGAGCCAGCAAAATGCCTCACAGATCAACGTAGATATCAAAACGTTTGTCAAGTGGGGATTAGTAAATAAAGTTTAACGTACAGAAAACTCAGGCAGTAACACTGACGTCTCACGTGGGCTTACTAACTGTGGAAATGAAGGGTTACCCAGTAGTCGAGTCACCTTCCGTCAAGCTTTTGTGGATCAACAACAACAATATGTCCTGGCACAAGTCGCCAGGATTGATAGAACGACATCCCAGCAGCCTGGAATTTTGTTCCGCTGCAGGAAGCTGTATACGGCAGAGCAACTACTGCTGCTCTACAAAGCACAGATCCGACATCTTTAGAGTATTGCTCCCATGTGTGGGGATGCGCTTCGAAGCACATTCTAAGGTTTCTTGACACTTTCCAGTAGAGAGCAATTGGACACCAGGTCGTAGAATGGATGAAATGTTAGCGCAAGGAACAGTGGAACTTGATGCCAGGATGTGTTCACTGTAGAACATTCATAAAAGCTCCATGCAAGAAAACAGCTGAAACACTGCTCTCCTTGAGTAGGAATCAGCTCCGAGTAACGACGGGTCTCCTCACGAGGCATTGTGGCCTGAAGGAACACCTGAATAAAATGGGCCTCTACAATGGAGACCTCAACCTCAGACTGTGCTCTGTGACTGCGAAGCGCTAGATCACAAGAGACAACAGCTTTTTGGGAAGCCCACGCTAGAACCAATGCAGTACAGCTCAGCACCAGGACCAGTAGAAAAACTGCATAAACTTATGCAGGGATCTAGATTGCCGGAGTGGATACTGTAAATGAGAGGAGTTATAATACAATAGGCCTTAAGGCCTGGAAAAAACCGTCAAGCAATGGACGACGAGTATTTGGTTTTCGCTGATCAAGTCCCAGTCAGCCAAATTAAAAGGTGGCAATCTTAAGGTCTGGTCAAACAGAAGGCGTTCTAGATTGCCCTCTGTTTGACCGGGCCTTGAGTTCATTTATGTTTGGAACCACTTCACATCTTGACAAAAATTGGCGTAACGCAGGGGTTCTCAACCTGTGCGCCGCGGCACCCTGGTGTGCTGTAGAAAGTAAAGAGGGGCGCCGTGAGTCGATCCTCTAAGTCTAAAGCACAAATATTTGTGAGTGTCTAAAAAGCAACAATGTCTATTCTGACGCTCGCCACACTTTGAAACTACTGGAGAAGATTACCACGATCAGGAAGAAACTACAAGTTTGGATAAAAAAGACGAATGAAGGCGGCGGTCAAGATTGCTTTCCACAATTGTACAAATATGCGGGATCCAATGAATTGGTTGCCTCACAAGACCTGATGGCCCTTTCCACGGAACACTTATGGAAGCTCACTGAATAGTTTTCGAAATATTTTGCAGATGATGATGTCGAAAAATTTGCGTGGATCCAAGATCCCTTCCATACGCAAGCTCCGCCAGAATTCTCCAAATCCGATTTGGTGGAGTTTTGGTTATCGATTTAAAATGAATACCAAACCTAACTTCAAAAGCTTTAAGAATTTTTATTCCGTTCGCAAACGTCATATTTATATGAAGCTGGATTTTCAGCCGTAGCTGTAATCAAGAACAAATATCGCTCAAGGACCAATGAGGAGCAAGAAATGAGAGTCGCAGTGCCGAATTTTATTCATTTTGAAAAACTATGCGGAGATCACCAAGCTCAATCGTCACATTCAATTTGATTGTCGTACTTTATTTTTGTTTTTCTTGAGTCTTTCTTTTTGTTTTCTGTTTCAATTCTGAATTCTTATAAATATAATAAAATAAACTTCATTTCCTAATGAGGAAGTTTTTATTTTTGTGTCTACTATTATTGTAGATACCTATTTGTGTCGACAGTATCTATTTAAAATAGCTGTCTAAGGTAGGGTGCCGTGACAAAATGTCAAACTTGAAAGTGCGCCGCGGGTTGGAAAAGATGGGGAACCCCTGGCGTAACGCTTTGGTTCATCCCGTCAAACAGGCCTGTTTGGTACAAACAACGCGTAAGGCCGCGTTATAGAACGCCCTCTGTTTGACCGGGTCTTTAGTCTGGACGGCCACCCTAACCTAAATCTTGGATACGTGCCATTATACTTCCCGACCCAAAAACCGTGTGGGACTTTCCCAGGCCCTACAACTTCGTGGTGTTGGCATCGGCAGTAGACCACCAGCATAGCGTCAACGTCGGCAACACCGACGAACGCGCAGCGAACGCGTTATTAACGATATCGCCAAATCATGCCTCGCGTCTGGCGCGGCGGGCAGGTGTGACTAACGCCGCGCCGCCTAGCGGCAGAGCGGCAAACATCAAAGAGGCCGACGATCAAGGCGGCAGGGAGTCGGCCCGAACGCGCTGATGCCAATCGACGAACAGGTGAACGACGTTCCGGGGGAAGAGCGGGGGGGAGGGGGGGCGAGCGGTCCGGAGCGTCGCGTCGCGGTGCGCCGGGCTGCCTAGTTATTGAATAGTCGGGAGGGAATTCCGCGCCGGCAGCGGCTCTGCAACCAGAGGAGAGGGCAGTTGAGCTTCAGAAGTGGGATTCTTTTCCTAGGAGGTTGAGTTTCAGAAGTGGGATTTTTTTCCTAGGAGGTTGAGCTTCAGAAGTGGGATTTTTTTCCTAGGAGGTTGAGCTTTAGAAGTGGTATTTTTTTCCTAGGAGGTTAAGCTTTAGAAGTGGGATCTTTTCCTAGGAGGTTGAGCTAGGCATCGAAAGAAATCATCGATGTTGGACATCGATATGGACATCGACGGTCTCCCATCGATAACTACGATATATCGTATTCAAAACATCGATGTTTGAACATCACAAAAACATCGATATTCGGGTATTGATGTTCTTCAATTTTAATGTTAGAAATGAATAATGATGTATGTATTTTACTATCATTTCAAATTTCAAAAAACAGCGTAGTAAACACGAAATAATGAGTCCAGAAACTAGCTAAACTGACAAATCTATTAATTTAAACAAAGATTTAAAAAAATTGAATGAACAACATACTTTCTACTAATGAAGAACAAATGCACACAATATAAAAATTTAATGTGGACATTTGTGCGAATCGGTCCCCGACATCTATCCGTGTTAGTCCCCAACTATGCCGGTTGTACCTGTTGTATTATTAGTTACTCAATGCTCCTAATCAGACTGTAATCGCAAGCTTTAAAATTTGACCGATCGATGGAGCGAACTTGTTTTCAGTTCGGTTTTGATTGTCTATTTCCTTTTTCAAATTGTTTTGCAACTTCGAATTTGAATTTCATGTAAAATCAATCAATGTCAAATGTCCATCTCAAATCAACTTAAAATAGAACAAAAAAAAGACAATTCACATAGAAAACGAGCTAACTCCATTGTGAGGACGTGAGCCGTGGCTTTATCACAGCTTTATCAATCGGTCAAATCTAGTAGCTTGTGATTAACCCCCCTGCCCCCCTCCCATAAATTCCTATTGACGTCAATCGGTCACCATTGCATCGCTGTTGTTTTCGAACAGAATAGTAGTTCGTTTATGAACTAGTTCACTGAAAGCAAGTAGAATGCAATGCACACCTCTACAAAGGAACCCAAAGCGCGTTCGATTGGTATTTTAAATAATGCGGCAAAAGTGAAGCCCAGAGTCACTAAGTTTCCTTTTTTGTATATTTTCAAATTGTAGTTGAAATTTTTAACAAAACATCGATGCAAATTTTTCAAAACATTGATGTTTTCACCGATGGTTCAAGTTAACAGCATCGATGGTAGAAACACCGATCATCGAACGTGAAATATCGATGTTTTCCAAACATCGATAATTATCGCTCACCCCTAGGTTGAACTTCAGAAGTGGGATTTTTTTCCTAGGAACTGTCCCCGTCAATACTGTAGTCTTAAACGAGGGCGGCTAATAATAAAGCAAATAGGACAACTTTAACGATCATAGATGTCCGATTAGGAAGTACACCTTGGTTTCTTTGCTTCAATTTAGAATTATTATCTATAAAAATAGAAATTTACATTTCTAATATGCATATGTGGTATATATGTATAATTATTTTCGTTAATATTAGTACATTATACAGGGTGTCCCACGACGATTGAGACAAGCAATATATCGGGACTGGGCAGTATTAGCGAATTATGATGTTGGGGGTGTAAATTAGAGCAAATATAGTATCTTTTCCTATTATTGTATTACTCAGTGAGGTATCTGTTTTTGGTCACGTGACGCCCAATTCAAGATTTTCAATGGAGTACCCTGTATATTTGTGAATTTTTGTGTTACTCCCGATAAAACAATTCCAACAAACTCGCATACTTGGAGCTACAGGTACTTAAAGGAGTGTACCACTATACCATTATAAAACACTACCAAAGTAATATTATTTAACTGTAGGGGTACATGTTATAATCAATGGTAGTGGTACCATCCTTTAAGTACTTGTAGCTCTTGAGTAAATAACTTTAGACACAAAGTGTGCTAATTTGTTGGAATTACTTTATCGGGAGGAACACAAAATGTTACAAATATATATTGAATCGGACGTCATGTGATCAAAAACAAATACCTCATTGGGTGACCCAGTAATAAAAAAAAATACTTCTCTAATTTACACCCCCAAAATTATAATTCGCTACTGCTGTCCAGTTCCCATATGTTGCTTGTCTTAATCGTATTTAAGTTAGGTTTATAATACGCCAATGTTATAACGTTTGAAATAAACTTTAATTTTTTCGATGCCCCCCTCTCCCAGCACGAATTTCTATATACGCCACTGGTTTAACGTACAGAAAACAATACTGATAAAGAAATCTCACGTTGGTTTACCAAAATGGAGGATCACCCAATACTCGACTCACCTTCCGTCAAGTTTTTGGGGATCAACATCAACAATAACATGTCCTGGCACGACCACGTCATCAGTATTGCTAAAACGGCATCTCAGAAGCTTGGAGTTTTGATCCGCTATAGGAAGCTGGATACACTAGAGTAACTACTGCTCCCATGTGTGGATAGCGACGCTACCCAGAAAAAAACAGCTAGACCAATCGATACGCGATACGCCTAACCTCACAAACCTCCACAGCCTGGAACATCGAAGAAGGGTGACTGACCTATCCCTGTTTTGCAGACTCTATCACTTCTATCACGGAAGATGTTCAAGTAAGCTCTCCCAGATAATAATAATAATAGGTCTGTTTTTACAGCACTCACAAACTAGTCAACGTCAATTTGATTGGCCAGTACTAGTCAGAAATAGTTTGACAACTGCAATGGGGAATACTGATTGGCTCTGACTGGTTTGTGATTCTCTGTAAAAACAGACCTAATGTTTGTTGCCAAGCAAATGATACAAGGTTCCACAAAGTGTATTTTCGCTTATACCTACACACATATACATGCATATATTAACCTCTAAACAATCTAACTGATATTAGTAATTACAAATTTCCTTACATCTATTCTGAATTGTTGGAATGGGTGTTGGTACTGTCTCTTTAACATATTATACACAAGTGAAGCTTGATAAACAAACGAGTTTTTGAAAAATTCAGTCCTGTGCTGAGGAATCTGAAGGTTATCAAGAACCTTATTGAAACCATATGCAAATCTCCTCGACGTGCAATCATGTCTCTTAAGTATGGTGGGATATTATGGTTATTTACTTTATAAATAAAGCAGCTAAAGTGAAAGAATCTTCTTTGGTTCATTGTTAACCACTCAACTTTTCGGTGGTAATAGCACCAAAAGCCGTCCGAACGAGGAGAGGAGAGAGAGCTCTGCGAGTTCATTCTTACCAGGTCGAGGTCCCTACATCCTGAACCAGTCTCCTCCAGCATTCCTTCTTTTGGAGAACTCAGACGCTGTGAAATGAGCTGCCGGGGAATTTGTTTCCTGACGGCCACAACCTGCAGCATTTCAAATCTAACGAGCACCGATACTTATCCTATCTCAGCGTCTATACCGCCATAGGCTTTCAGCCTTTGCGGGAGGCCGACCATAAAAAAATCAGAAGAATTTTCTACCAATATCGCCAATTACAAGATGTAGATGACCAACTGTATGCTGTTAAAAAAACAACATGGTAATAGATGAAAGCCCATCTATGGGCTGAAGGAAAGTAATAAAATGTACTAGATTGTACTAAATTATACTAAGACCCGTGAATTTCATTATGAGCTGGCAATTGACACCACGTGGAGACTCTATAATTTTGTAAAGAGCAAAAAACACCCAAACCTCTGCATTCTCGCATTATAAATCCATTTGAGCATATACAATGAAGGTTTTTATTGATTCTTTGAAAACTGAAAATCTACTAGAATTCAGCCTTCATGACTTTTGTACTTTGACGTCGAAAATGTACTACAACTAGTACAAATGTATTAAAACGGCATGTCCCTCCAGAATATCAGCCCCCGCAGTGTTCTTTCTCACCCTAATTACACCTCGAAGCATCAATGCCAAAAATTTCACACGCCGACGGCCATTTTGGATTAATTGTCGGGCTAATTGAATACTAATTCGGGTGTCAGCGGAGATACCTGGCCTGCTGAGATCTGAAGAGCCGCACCTCAAGTGGGGTGGTCAGCGGGAATCGATGACTAATGGCACTTCACTTATAATGGGGATGCGAGGTGTTAGAGTTGTTTTGTTGTTGGGGAGATTAGTGTCAGGGTTAAATGGTTTGGGATTTAGTTGTCCCTTATAGAGCGTCCTTCAGGTAATTATATAGTAGGGTCCCTGGGTCGTATGGAGTGCTTGATGTTGCCAAATTCTGTATCGAGATGATTCGATAAAGGATCTGATATTGCCAAAGATAAAAAGGTCTTACAAATTATACAGGGTTACCGAGAAAAATCTTTTTAATGACTATACGAGGGTTGCTCTATATCAATACCCCAGTACGCAGACAGCTGTTTCACGCTTATTAGCGATCATCAGTGCGCCATAGGTCGATTGACGGAAATAGAGAGCATCAATTTTATTCTTTCATGTCACCCAGACATGTGAAGCATGTTGTAGCGCACTGACAGAACCTTCTGTCACTTGCTACTTTTTAATGACTACTTGTCTGGCTTCATGTTTGAGAATGTCTGAATGCCTAGGCTTAGGAGTATTTGCTTTTGTGTACCTCTCTAACTGGTGACATAAATCATAAATTTTGCTTTTATATACATACAGGGTGATCAATGATCCGATATTATAGGATATACGAAAAAATTCCAATAAAAGTTGTAGGTAATGCTAAGGTCCACATTTAGAAGTTACTTTACAATACACAGAGTTATTGATAAAGGCATACCAAAGTTGTGTTTTTTCAAACGGAACACCCTATATATTATCCCGAATTTGAATAGTGCTATTTTTCGTTATTTTGCAAATATAGGGTTGTGTTAGGTTATACAGTGTATTTTTAGAGATATGGACACCTTTATGTGAAAATCTTAATGAATTCATCATGCTGTATCTTAAAAACTCAATAACTCGAGGCTTGATTCTCAATACGCAAATAATTTACTTTCTTACTTTATTTTCTGCTATCTTTGATTTTGTATACAGGGTGAACCAAAACTCACGGCCATAATTGTCTTTGTTATCTTGAATGGAACACCCTGTATTTTATAGCATCGTCATAAAGTTCTTACTATATACTCGTACTTCCACTTTTATAAGCATTCCCTATACATAAATCTTATGTTATGGAATTATTTCGATTTGAAGTAGTAGAACAATATTTTTGCCAATTTCTGGTTTTTGTTAGAGTTGGCCATGGATGCTATGCTTGTTATATTTGTTAAATAATTGAAGACAGTAGCTGAAAAGCACTTGTCAATTACAAAAATTATCTGAAAATAAAACTACAGAATCTTTAACAAGACTATATGAGCCATTACAAGAAGGTTTGTCTGTGAACGTACCAAAAAAGAGAAAATAGATTTTGGCTAAGCATGCAAAAGTGATTGACTCTTGTCTTATAAACCGAAGACTTTTCTAGCGGAAGCTACAAATGTTTAATTAACTTTCTGATACGACTTCCTGTTAGTTCTTTCATTCCCGTCCTTTGAGTCCTTCCATCCTTGACTCAGTTCTTTCCCAAGAAAGGTCAAACATTATAAAAAGCACGGTAGCCATGGCCAAGTCTGATAAACTTTCAGTATTTGGCAAAAATGTAGTATTCGGAATCGTTTTACTACTTTAAATCGAAATAGCTCTATAACTGTTAAGTTTAGGCATGATTAATAAAAATGGAAGTATTTTGTAGGAACTTTCTGACGATGCTATCAAATACAGGGTGTTCCATTTAAATTAACAAAGGAAATTATGGTCGCGAGTTGTGGTTCACTCTGTATACAAAATCTAAGATAGTAAAAACTTGATAACTTCAGATAAAACTAGACAACCACGAAATTATCCTAGCATTGAGGATCAAGCTTCCTGTTATTGACTTTTTAAGACACAGGATGATGAATTCATTAAGATTTTCACATAACAGTGAACTCTGAAATTACCCTGTATAACCTGATATTTCCGGAATAGGATAATTCTCAAATTTAGGATAATCTATTGGGTGTTCTATTTGGAAAAACACAACTTTGGTATGCCGTGACTTTATCAATAACCCTGATATCAACAATAATTTTAAAATATCTACACTTTCTTTCCGAAAGTTTTTTTGTATTTGCCATAATAACAGAAGTATCAAGCTTCGGAGTATAAACTGATAACTCTGTATCTATAGTGATATTGACTTATTATTACCTATATACCGGGTGTCCCAGAATTTCCTTGACACGTGATATTTTCGTAACGAAAAACGGTTCAAGCAAGAACTGAGTGGTACTTTTGAAGGTACTATAGGGTCTATCATACCATGCATTCAAAATTTTTTTTTTGTACGTCAACCCCTTAAACTCACCCCCAACTTTTTTTTTCCAAATAGCACCCTATAGCTTTTCCTACATAAATAAAGTCCTTATTTTATATGCAATCCTGTAATGCCTATGATTTCGTACAAAAACCAATTTTTTCCATAAAGTCATCAGCATAAAGTAAATAAAATTAGGATTTGTTTGACGCCAAATATTTTCGTAACAAAAAAATAATAAAAGAAAATAAGTGAGTTTTTAAATGTTCTGAGTTACCTATCATATTGCGCTTACAAAAAAATCACTCCACCCGGAAAACCTATCCCTATTTATTTTCAAGCTATTAATCCACAATTTTTATCGGAAAAATGAATTTCTTACGTTAATTAAAACGGCATAGTAGTACCTCACCTTTGTGTAATTAAATTCAAGTAAAGAATTTATTTTTCCAGGCAAAATTGTGGATTGAAATTTGAAAGAACAAGTTAGGGGTGGATTCCAGGGGTTTAAGTAAGAAAAAAAATGATTCATAAGCAAGAAATGATAGGTCATTCACTACCCTTGAAAAACCCACTTACTTTTCTTTTTTATCCGTTTTTGTTACAAAAATATCAGGCGTCAAATAAATTATCATTTCATTTGTCTTATGCTTACGATTTTACGGAAAAAATAAGTTTGCATATAAAATTAAAGGTACCACAAGATTTTAAATAAAATGGGGATATTATTTATGTAGGAAAACCTATGGGGTGCTATCTGAAAAAAAAAGTTGTGGGTGAGTTTTAGGGGTTGACGTACAAAAAAAACGTTTTGAATGCATGGTTTGATAGACCCTATAGTACCTTCAAAAGTACCACTTAGTTCTTGCTTGAACCGTTTTACGTTACGAAAATATCACGTGTCAAGGAATTTCTGGGACACCCGGTATAATATCTATGCTTGATAGATAAAAAACACGTCTATAGATTCGCACTTTCTTCGGCAATGGGACTTTAGATAAGGAAATAGAGGGGATACCGCATGCCCGTTTGATGCTATATGAATTAGCTATAACCGAAAATGAGTAGCTGTCAAAACATTTTTTTATGATATTTAGCTTTTTTAAGACCAAATTGTCTGTGTGCAGCTTACGGTTGTAAAAGCCACAATAGTAGGAAGGAGCCAGGAATCACTTATCACAGGTAAATTACTAGCGCTTTTGGTACATTTTTGGTACTTTTTGGTAACAGAAACGCCAGTCTTCTCTTTTTCCTTGTCTAAGAATGGGACAAATCGGTTACGTATTCAGTCAGCCAAAAGCGGATAAAAATACAGTTGTCTTTCAGCATCCCTATAACATCTGACATCCTGTCAACACCTACACCAAAATCAAAATAAAAAGGAAGCCGATGTATACGCAGCTACTAATAGAGTGCGAATGTTGCCGTGTTATTTTTAAGTGAACGGGAGTCGCTTTGATTCGACGTATTAAGCCGCTGTTAACGGTTGACAGCGGAGTATTTAAAACAACATACGTATCTGTTTCTCGTCTTGATAGACGCGTTTATGGGGCGGCAGAAGAGACCAGATGAAAGGCGCGCCGCTGACGTTAATTGCTCGTATTAAACCAGATAAATCATAACTTTCGGTGAACGAAAACGAAAACATGGCCTGGCTGCATATACAGGGTGGGCCAATAAGCGCGCGGTGCTCCCTAGCGGCCATGCCGTTTCAAATAGACGAGAATGTTTTGAATAAAAAACCTTTCTTTTGAAATGCTCTACATTTAGAAAATAATTTCAAAGATGGCGGACTTCCGGATATACCGGAAGTAGGCATCAACTTCCTTATTTTAAACGGGACACCCTGTATATTATTGCGTTTTTGAATTCAGCATAGATTCTTAGGTCCAGTTTATTAACCATTGTCTATGTTTACGAAGCCTATATTCGGAGTTATTGAACAATTTTTACAAAATTTGACGTTTGTAGCACTTTACAAGAGAAGTTAATATCTCGGAAACTAAACGCGGTAGAAAGATGCGGTTTTCGGTTTTGAAACAAGCAGGAAACGTACTTGTGTTTCAGTAAGATCGTTCTTTCAAAAGAACATTCAATCAATAAACTAGCAATTTTCAAGTTTGAAAGGTTAAAAACGTTAAAAACTTTTTTCTTCAAATGGGATGGTATGATAGTTTTCACATCGTTGGATGCGAAATGAATTTCTCTTTCACTTTTGTCTAGGCACATGTGGTCCTATCTTTGATGGTTTTCAAGATATTTACGGTTTTGTAATTATTGCGTAGGAATTGGAAAAATTGTAGGTGGCGTAGCTCGCAGATGAAACAATTGGCAGGAAACCTTTCATCCAAAGTGTTTCAAACTCTAATACTAAAATGTGCTTTTGTTCCATCTAACTCTAACCACATTATTATTAAAAACTCCAGTGCTGAGTTTTCCAACAGGTTTTACAAATTTTCATTCAGAGAATTTTGGAAAACATTAGTTTATTATGCGTTTATTTATTATTCCCAATAATACCACCCCAAATGCTTACACTCCATGCTGGTTGTCAACAAACCTCTCAAAATTTGGATTTACGTCAGCGTAAAATACGAGAGAAGGAAACATGTAGTACTGATTTTCGCAATTGTAGTTGAAGATCCGCATAGCAGTGCTACAGCAGAAATTAGTCGCTATTTGGGCTTAGGTCAAACATCTGTGCACATGATCTTAACGGAGTACATATAGCATCCTTATTATGTGCAGCTAAATCAAGTAATTGAAAGACAAGACTTTGGAAACTGAATGATTTTCTGTAAATGGGGTCGTGCTCGAGTCCAAGATGATGCACTCCTTTTCAAAGTGTGTTGTTTACAAATGAAGCTACATTTCTTATGAAATTCCTTCATTTTTTTTATGAAATGTACATGGACACAATATACCAAGTTTTATGAAGAAAACTGAAGCGGTATCAAAGTTATTACAAAAAGAATTTTGTATTAGAATTTCAACACCCTGTAGTTCGAATGTTATGACGTTTATATAAAGTTTTTTACTCAAAATCATCCAGGAAATCATCTCCTGAAATATTTGCACATCAATATGAAACTCATTGTATACAGGGTGTTTACGATCTTAATGCCGCTATGTAAAGTACGAATATTACTTCATTGTAATACTTGTACCACAAATTTAATACGAATATCCCAAATTTGAACTTTCAAAAAAAATCGCAACATTTTCTGTTTACGTGAATATCTCCAAAAACACCTGACAGAAACTAGGGCGAATACCGGGCAATGTTGTCGGATTGTGATTTTGCAGTCATACTTTTTTAATTTTTTTTTTTCTGTTTAACTATGCCTTAACTAGTGAATTGGTACTGGGGTTTCAGGTTCGAAATATCATGATCTATCGTTCCTCCAAATTAATGCACTAAGATCGTAAACACCCTGTATATGAACGGTACCCGTATCGAACTAAAAAAAACTAGCTCTATCTCACTACTACATCAAACCAATGAACTAACCTCGATCTTGTTTTGTTCCAGATGGCCAGAACCACCTGAACCTCTTCAACAACCGCCAACAGCCGAAGAAGAAGCGGAAATCGCGGACGGCCTTCACCAACCACCAGATCTTCGAGCTGGAGAAGCGGTTCCTGTACCAGAAGTACCTCAGCCCTGCAGATCGGGACGAGATAGCCTCCAGCCTGGGCCTGACCAACGCCCAGGTGATCACGTGGTTCCAGAACAGGCGCGCGAAGCTGAAACGGGACATGGAGGAGCTGAAGAAAGACGTGGAGAGTGCGAAGCTGCTCAGCGCGCACAAAAGCTTTCTGGAGAACGTAACTGACCTGGGGATACTGAAGAAGAAGGCCGTCATCAGCGAAGATGATTGTCCGAAGAATCTGGTCGTTTCTGAGAAATAGTGTAGTGGAGAGGACCTCAGTTGTATATATCTACATAGATTTGTTTGTTATGGTCTTTGAAAGAAACTCAAAATGATTGTAAAGGGATTGGAAGATGTAGTTGTGTTGGTCTTTCAAAAGACGTTCTTATGTGAATCTTGTTCCAATTTTCTGATTTGCAAACAGAGATCAAAATTTTCCTGTCATTGAGTGAATAGGTCGACAGTGAGGTCTCGAGGAATTCAAGGTGGTGACCTGTAGTAACAGGTCGCTACCTCAGGATAAAAGGGTATCAAGTCCAAAAATAACAGAATCTAGTTTCATCATCAAGTCCTCTGTTAAATGCAATACCGTATCAAGTCCTTTCGATGCCAACAACGGAGATAAGGTTTTTCAAACAGTATCAAGTCCTGACTACTTTCAGATGAAAAACGTATTCAACCAGAGAGACGCCGATTATGAACCAAGTCCAGCCCACACCAAAAACATTCGGCAACAGAAATACCTATACCAAGTCCATATATTCGATACTTTTATACATAGTATAAAATGCACATATCAAGTTCGTTTCAGCAGTATGTTAGGTACAAGCAAGTGACTTAGGACCGGTTTCTCAATGTATTGATTCTGTCTGCAGCACCAAATTGTTGCAGATACAAGTAGTGTATGAAAAAGTTTGTCCTATAAAAACTTGACCCAGGAATGCCCTGTACTTCTCGAAGCTGTCTAAATATGTACTCACGAACCTACTGAGATGAAAATAATAGAAAATGTTTCAATAGCTGAGGACTCCTTACTGGAATTGCATATTAAAACGATTTGGAAACCATTAAGGTTATAAAATGTTGCTATCTTGTTACTAACCTGATGAAATGAGTGACTTTTCGAAATCATTACAACGATATCGCCATTCGAGATTGAACTTTGCAAATCCTTCATCACTTTCCAATCTATTTTGAAGTGACTTAAAGGACGATACTCCTTCCATTTTCTTATAAAAATTTTATGCAATAATATCCTATCCTTTTCAAAGCTCGGTGAATTCTGTATCTGAGATTAGCATTCATGTTATGTGAAAGCCTGTCTAGTACATTTTTCATACTGAAAGTAATTAGAAACCAGAAAATCAAAATTATGATCATCAGCGAAGGCGACTGCCCGATAAATTTAGTCGTTTCTGATAGATAGTAGAGACGACCTGAGTTGTATATATCTACATAGATTTGTTTGTTATGGTCTTTGAAAGAAACTCAAAATGATTGTAAAGGGATTGGAAGAAGTAGCTGCGCTCGTCATTCAAAAGACGTTTTTATGTGAATGTTGTTCCAATATTCTGATTTGCAAACAGAGAGAAAGCTTTTCCTGTGAATTGAGAGATTGGTTTCGATAGTGTGGTCTAAGTGAATTGAAGGTGACGACCTTCTGTAACAGGTTAAAAACTATAAAGGCAAGGAATCTTGCGACTCTGTTGGTCAGGTACAGTAGACAAAAACAACAAATCTAAAAACTACAGTAACCCCTAAAGAAGAAACTCAGATATGCATTTTAGGAGTTGTTTGACTTTGACCCATGCATTGTTTTTAGAAAGTAGCAGCGGTACAGAATTTGACGTCACAACATATAATATGGCTTCCTTAATTTTAATAAAATCTATGCAACAAACATAAGGAAGAAACGATGTACGAGGGTTGCTCTATATCTCCGTCAATCCACCAGTACACAGACAGCTGTTTCACGCTTATTAGCGATCATCAGTGCGCCATAGGTCGATTAACGGAGATAGAGGGCATCAGTTTTTTCATGTCTACCAGACATTTGAAGCATGTGAGAGCAGGTGACAGAAAGATCCGCCTCGTACGCCATCTGGTACCCGAGGGTAACGGCAAACCAGAGAAAATCGCTGCTAAACAGCAGCAGACTTCTTGTGGAACGCCACGGCGCGTTCGCTTGGCCACCAGAAAAGCGCGGTTCTATATGCTGCTGCATATGAGAGCCGATGTACGAGGGTTGCTCTATATCTCCGTCAATCCACCAGTACGCAGACAGCTGTTTCACGCCACAGGGTTAACATCTCTAGAGGGAATGTAAACAACAAAATGCACAGGTCGCTGACCAGCCAACATGTAACGGAAATTTTGACAGCTTGAGGGCATTACCAGTGGCGTACGATTTTATATTAAAATTGGATGTTTATTAATAGATTCAATTATTGCTGTGATGTTACAAACTGATATAATAAGTTGTATTAGTATTTAGCTATACTTAGAGAGTTACTCTTATTATAACTTGGTTGTAACAGTTGATAATTTATTATTACCATGAAGTGTTTCCTCATATTTTACGCTACTGGAAACCAAAACAAAACCTATACTAACCTATGATAAGTGGTGTTCACCGATTCGTCGCTATTGCAGCAAACTATGCACTTTTTAATTCGTCCCATCATGCAATTATGACAATCTTGTTCATAAATAATTTAACTCACACTCAAGTCACTCAAATATACACTAAAACAAAAAAAATCTCAACATACGCAATAACCACAACTACAATGACAGCCACATGACAGCTATAGGGGACGCCCATTGTAGGTTGGCAGATTTACGACATATTAGAAATTATTGCGACATGCCGCTATGAAATTTTTTAGATTTCGTTAAATCAATACAAATTATCTTCACGTAAATCAGTTACATTGCAAGTATATTTTAATGTATAGTTAAATACCCAGTTAAATACTTTGAGGAACATGTGTTCAAACTGCGGAAACTGCCAGATTTTGAAGAAACTGGAAGGTCCTTAAGCGGACGAAGAAGAGTGGTAATAGTAGAGATCTTTATTTAGCTATTAGCTATTCAAATACATAACAAAAAAAAATATAATAAATAAATTATATGAGTCTATTTTGTAACAACCCTTTGACTTTTTGAACATAAAAATAGAAAAATTCTTCATCTCACTCGGTAGTCCATTATAGTCCACTACTCCTTTGTAAAACACCGAACTCTGTGTCCTTGATTTTCTAGCTTGCTTAACAATATAATTTTCTTTACCTCTAGTGTCATACATATGTACATCTTCAAATTTAAATAGAATATGTTTCAAGTAGTCAGGAACCAGATTTATATTAATTTTATGAACAAAAAGTAACATGCTATATCTTACATATGCCGTCACATCTAACCACTGTAATTTTTTTAACATACTGTCTACTGAAGTCCTATAATTACATTGCAAAATACATCTCATAGCTCTATTTTGTAGAATTTGTAACCTTTTCAAATCACACTGTTTTGCCATGTATATATAATAGTCGGGCAATAGTTGAAATGTGGAGATAGATGTGTAATAGATACGATATAGATGTTAGCTGGCCAATATTCAAATTAGGCTCCCTCTAGAGATATTAACTCCGTGTTTCACGCTTATTAGCGATCATCAGTGTGCCACCTATTCGAATTCGTTGGTGCGCCATAGGTCGATTGATGGGCTCTCATATACAGCAGCATATAGAACCGCGCTCTTCTGGTGGCCAAGCGAACGCGCAGTTGCGTTCCACCAAGAAGTCTGCTGCTGTTTAGCAGCGATTTTCTTTGGTTTGCCGTTACCTTCGGGTACCAGATGGCGCACAGGCAGATCTTTTTTGTCGCCTGCTCTCATAAAAAAGAAAGACAGAGACCCACAGAACATATATGTTTATGATATTATGTACTCTTTAAAAAATATGTTTGGTTGGTAATCTTTTGCACTTTCAGACATTGCAGAATAACTTTTTCAAACAACGTAAGGTTCCTGCTATCTTGCTAGAACACTATACGAGTCATGAGAACGTTAGGCCATAACTTCCGACATAGAGACATTTATATATGACTTTCCAACATTAATCGAAGAGATTGAGTTTTAAAATAATTTCATTTGTTGATTTGTGAGAATCCCTGTTCCTGCTGTAGTTGTGGTTTTTAGCAAACATACTTCTTCCTAGCCTAAGACGTTTTCCATCGAACTAGCATGTACATATTATTACTGTAGATTATCATAACATTTCATTTTCCCGTTTGCTAAGAAACATAACTCGATTGGAATATGAATTAGTTATTAAGAGTCAAACTACACGAGCGGAATTTTCGCAGCGTATTTCACGCGGCGGTTGGCATGTCGTAATCAGAACCGTGCCATCAAACGAGCGCAACTAGACGAACGGAAAATCCGTAGCGTTGTGTTTCTTTCGGTCGGCTGTGGGCGTATAGAACACTCTCGAATGCGTTCAGATCATCGTCGACGAAGTAAACAAGACGGCCATAGGACACTAGCGCGCCGCGGTCAGATTTGTCCTAATCCCACCGGTCAGAAGCCCCCAAAATATTTTGGATAATAGGTAGGTATGTGGATACCAGCGCGCGGGGCGGCAAGGTAAACTTATGTCTTATAATTTTAACCGATTTTAATTCATTCGTCATTTTTTGCGATCTTGCTAATGGTTACTGAAGAATTTGTAGAACTCCAGTCAGAGGTATCGTTACTTTTGACTTGACAGAAGAGAATTACTTTTTTATAGTATTAAATGCGAAATTTTGTTATGGACATAATAAGTTAATCTGATCACTATAATAGATGCAAATAAAGAAGTTGGTATTGTCAGCAGACCGAAATCTTTATCATACCCCAAAAAGTCAAATCGTGTTCTAATTTGTCACAAATTTGATCGATTTCTTGACGATGTAAAAAAAGTCCGAGAAATTTACCTTCACGGCTTGTTTTGTGGGAGCATCATGTTTGTGCTCATTATATCTTTTAAGAACAATCTGTTCCGGCTGATCCATCAGCAAAGATGCTATGCATCCTCTTCTAGAGCATCTGTAGGCTTCACCACGGGTGGTTTCTTTATCTCTGCGGAACGTATACTCTTCAAGGACTACTAATTTCTTCCCTTCCACACTTAACATAGTCTCCATGATGAAAAAGTAGAACACAAACAATACTCACAAACAGCAACTAAGGATTGTGAACTACTGAAATATTTTCATTAAGGGTAGTTGTATATACCTACAGAAGCCGAATAGTCATTTAAAAAATCTAAGAAATAACTGTAAGCTACCGCAAGTCGTAAAAAGACAGATGAAAATTCGCAAGAATAAAAGGGATGTGGTCATTAGGAATAACCAACGAATTCGGAATAACCAAGCTCAATTTTCTTCCGGCGCGCAAGTGACCGGTGCCGATTAAGGCACCCTTTTTGTAAACAGGTAAAAATCAAACCGCGCGTGCACGTGACCGATCACCAACTAGACAACCGACTACAACAGAATAGAACAGAAAACAGCTCAAAACAGCAGAAGATAAGCAGATAACAGCGGGAAATAACAGAAAGCGACCAAATACAGCCAAATATAACAGAAAGGAAAAGAAAACAGCTAAAAACAACATAAAGTAATCAGATAACAGCGGGAAACAACAGAAAACGACCAAACACAGCCGAATTCAATAGAAAAAACAGAAAACAGCTCAAAACAACAGAAAGCAAGCAGATAATAGCTGGAAACGTCAGTAAACGACCAAATACAACCGAATAAAACAGAAAACAGTAATGGTGCGACGGATTCGTACTGAATGTACCTACTCAATGGAAAACACGCTTTCTGTTTACTGCCCATTCCAACAGAAATCCCGCCGCGTGAAAAACGCCGCGGAAATTTCGCTCATGTAGTTTGGCTCTAAGGAAGAGTTATTCACAGTAGAGAGATATTGCGAACCACAGATACAGCATACGTTGCGGTATTTGCGCAGCGGTATTGTAGATAGCGCGGCGTTATCGTCATTGCAAAATTGATAGGTATTCCCATACATACGCTGCGCAGCCGTATTTTGCTTTGAAGTTTGTCAAGAGTGTCAAGAAATAAGTGACAACTCTCAAAAATTACTTTTTTTCAGTTCACACTGCTTTGGTTTGTTGTTTGCATTCTGGTTTGCACTATCGTAGTTGATTTTGCTATTTCTATCGTAAAAAAAATTAAGATCTAGGAACATTAGTTTTGACTGGAGCCAACGATAGAGATGTATTCATATTTGAATTCACTCGAATTTGTGAAGAAGCAGATATAACAGTCCATAACCGGGGTAATCAACAAATTAAGCAGACATTTTTCAGCACAAAATAGGTATGGTTTTACAGCCACAAATATAAAACCACCATAAAGGCATAAAACGCTTTATTTTGGCTTGGCTCAATGACAATCAAACTGCGAATCGTCGCGAGTGTTGACGATTACTTCCCGAACGGCGATACCGCGACAATACCGCACGGTAGTTATCTTCCGTGAATAACGCCAGTCGCTATTCCCAAATAGCGCAACGTACACCTCCAACGCATCTGCGCATGCTTAGATGTCAAAATAGCGCGTGCGGTATTACCGCTTGGCACATCTGGTTACAGCAATATCTCTCTAGTAACCAACGACGATCGTTCGTTAACAGTAACCTTCTGTATTCGATGAATTGACTAATTTGCATTGGTAGTCCGTATCATTTTTACAAAAGGTATATGTAATTTGTGTCCCGGTATATAATTTTAACTAATACATCAGCAAACAACGAATCATTTTTGTGTTTTTTTTTATAACATCTAAATTTAAAAAAGCACGCTATGGATCTAAGTTTCTATTGTAGATGAATTGTAACAGTGTCGTTTACTAAGAATGAGTTTGGACCGCAATAAATATGTGAAATTTATTAATTTATGTGAACGTAATGTACATTTGCTAGACATTTTCTAGGTAAATAATTTTCCACTGGTTTGTGTTTGTACTTCTCTCATTTTGAGCCATTAGCAATAGTTTTTACATCTGTTGATGCTTATTATTTCTACTGATGGTTCCACTTCTTCCCGATTTATTTGTTAGTCGTTCGACTATATAATGACACAGACTCTGAGATATATGACTAATACACTATATTAAAGAAGAATGGAGTGGAAACGTTATAAAATCTATTCCTACTGAAATTTCACAAAATTCTTGTAATTTTTTTTCACTGTATATACTCGTATTTAGAATATGAGGAACTATATTTGTTCAATATTTTTCCAAGATGTCTGTCTAGGAGGAGTGGTATCTTCTGTAAAAATTGAGCATCATGGTCTGAAAATACGTTGCTAGTCCAACAAAACTTATCATTCGCCATAAATGATACATCTCTCCTGTATTATTTTTGTAAAATAGGACTGGTTGTGTTTTGTGTATATATTGTAAATATTTGACTGTAAAATGTGTAAAATAAATAACTGAGATATAGATAAATTAATTTTAATAATTTATTATATCGAACGTCTATTTGACGGGTACTTGCAATATTTTATTATGTACGTTATATGGAGCTTTAGTACTTAAAGTGTACTTAGAGTCGATGTGAATCATAATAAAAGTTTTTAAAACCATAACATCCATTGTTATTATTTAATGTCCTACATTTTCATTCCTTTTCTATTGACAATACGTTTTACAGTGTACCAAAAGAGGAATCAAAACTACAAAGAAAGAAACCCCAAAAAAAGTTCTCTGGATCGAGATTTTGACCAGGCATAAAGCAGACCCCGGGTTCAAACCCCAGATCATGCTGAATTTTATCCATTCTAACTTATGTACCTTGTTAGACAATTTTGTATCTGGTGATAGTAGCTACTTCAGCCTGGTATATGTCAATTTAGTATAGATATTGAGTATTCGATTTAGCAATACAGTGTCATCTGTTCTGTATTTGTCAAGGATAGTCACTAAGAAGGTAAAAATTGAAGGCGTTTTGAGCTACAAAGTCTCACGAAAAAGATACTTTTTGAACACCTGAAACTTAAGATTGTTTTGTATCAAAAATATTATGAATTGAATGCAGAACTGCCTGAAACTTCACATACACAACTATTTCACAATTTTTATCTGACGAAACCACGTTATGGATACAATATCCAACACTGGCGGTTTTGCGATTTGATAAACTTAGAGACTGACTTTTGCATATCTTGGTATACAGCAAACAACATTTAAGATAATTTAAAACAAAGAAATTGTATTCCTAAACAATATCTTGCCTTCGTCTTTTTTTTTATATTTATTTATTTTATTTATTTATTTATTTATTTATTTCATACATACAATCTCAAAAATAATACAACTAAAATTGTAAAAACACCGTGTGATTATGAGTATCAAAACAAACTTGTTTGACAATTTCAAAAAATAAAAGCAGATGCAGTAATTGACACAGTTGTAGAAAAAGTTTACATTGAAAAATGGAAACAAAAATACGAGTAGACACCTAAGCTGAAAGCTTGTGTGTGTCATATACTGGATGGAAACAACTAAAAGTGATGGTCATGGAGTATGTATATACACAAGAATAAGACAGAAAAAAAAGTGATGATGAAAGAATTTACAAGAAAGTGATTGATAGGCACAAGAATAATTACAGCACTCAATTAATGATTGAAATAAGCTTATTTAAATTGTATAATATATATTTTTTAATTTCCCTCTTAAATGTATAATTGGTCATTTTTTTATATTCAGCTAGTATATTATTATACAGCTTTATGCCATTAAATTTTATGCATTTCTGGCAAACAGATTTATTGACTCTGTTGTAAGAATAAGATATGTTAATTCTAGTTCTTGTGTCATACGTGTGACTTGTTAGTATTTGATCATTTTTAGTATGAATGTATTTTAAAGTAGCAAGTATATATAATCCTTTCACATTTAATAAGTTATTTTCAGTATAGATGAATTTGCAACTTGTCCAACATGGTACTTGAAAAATAGTTCTTAAGATAAAATTCTGGGTAGTTTGCAAAATTTTTAAAGTATTAGTGTATGCTGCACCCCATATACTTATTCCGTACATCAAAATTGATACTACAAATGAGTTATATACCGTTAGCAGACTCTTTTTTCTTGGGATATTTCTAAGAACAAAGAATTTGTAAATAATTCTCCTCAGTTTTGTACTTAAGAGCTCGGCATGACTTTGCCATTTTAAATAGCAGTCAACCATAACTCCCAAGTATTTGATAACATCCACTCTCTCGACACTGTCTTCGCTATCGGCTAAATTTAGATGTTGGCGATTTAGAGGCATACCTGCTTTAGTTGGTGAAAAAGTTACGTACTTAGTTTTAGAGATATTAAGCTTAAGACGATTGATATCTAACCAGTTTTTAACTTTATTTAGAGATGTGTTCGCATTTTTAAACGCAGCATTCCAGGAGTCTCCACTACATATCAATACCGTATCATCAGCATAAGAAATCATTTGACAGTTAAAATTACATCGTAGTAGCTCATTTATATAAATAAGAAATAGGGTAGGCCCCAAAACTGTACCTTGAGGTACTCCAGTTTTAATTTTTTCCTCAAAACTCAGATATGAACCTACTTTAACTTGTTGAAATCTGTTAGACAAATAATTTTCAAACAAATTTAGAACTCCACCGCGAACTCCAATGCGTTCCAGTTTCCCCAATAAACTCGTATGAGATACAGTGTCGAAAGCTTTCTGAAGATCTAAAAAAATTGCTACTGTTTTTCTCTCATTTTGAAAATTATCAAGAATCTGTGTTACAAGTTCTTGAAGAGAACATTCGGTGCTGCTATTTTTACGAAATCCAAACTGATTTTTTGATAATATCTTATTTTTCTCAAGGAAAGAACAAAGCCTTTTATTTAAGCATTTTTCGAAAATCTTCCCTAAAAGATTAATCAATGAAATAGGTCTATAATTCGTCATTTGCTCCTTATCGCCAGATTTATAAATTGGAATGACTATGCTTTCTTGGAACTGTCGCGGTATTACTGCAGATTTGAAACACAGGTTGATAATATGAGCTAAAGGCAAACTAATAAAAGTGTTTATCATTTTTATAGTCTTAGTCAATAAACCATCTTTCCCAGGTGAAGCACTATTTTTCAGGCCAGAGATTACTTGCTGTACCTCTGTGCTATCTACGGGAGTTGTCATTTAACAAAGGAAACTACATTTTGTTCAGGAGTAAGTGTAGTCTAAAACTATTAGCTATAGCTGATTTTATCCAGCTTCTTTCAAAGTGGCTACTGATAAACAAAGACTTCTGTTTGTATGCTAGAAAATGATGAGCTCAATGAACTACTCTTATAATATGACCAAATACCTGGAAGGGTACAATGCTGTGGTTAGAAAAATATCATAACTGTGAGAAAAATTAGAATACGACTCTTTGTGATTCAAAATGTACGAAGATTATAAACAAACCAAATAACCTTCCGTCGGTGGAGCAGTTCCAAATGTTACGGCTATCACATGAAGATTAGGTATAACAATCTCTAAAAAATAGCTTCCGCTAAAAAGGTATATGCGAGCAAAGGAACAGTTTGTGAGAAATTCCGAAAAATTAACAGAAAAAGCTGGAAAATGTCTATAAAACTATCATTCATCACCATTAGGATCGCCTTCATAATCCAAGTAGATTTGACGTTTTGTAAGGTTAGCACAGCGGAATAATTCTTGGTCATGTGTTTCTTTTTTCATTTTTGCTAACCTTCTTTGTTTGAATGGTTTGCTTTTCTAATTGCAACAAATCGAGGTTTCAAGCCTTTTGCTCTCTCTGGCTCTCTGGCCTTATTCAGCAAAAGACGCGTAAAAACTAGACTAGACTACTTTAGAATTGTTATAAAAAAACCATAAAGGGAACTCGAACTGCATCTTCTGGTTTTCTAGTACATACGTTATACTTCAACTGCTCCATATTTCAGACATTTCTGCCTACTGAGTTGCTTACTCGATCATAATTCAATCACTGGTGGTCGATTAAGACTTTAGATTAGTAGTTTAAAAAACAAAAAGATTGGCTTTTATAGCCTACTGAATGAAAAGGTAATGTTAACTTACTAGATTTTGTACAGCAGTGAACAGAAAACAAAGACAGTCCAATGAACTGGATTGTAGTATTTTTAACCACTATGCGTTTTTTTTTCTATTTTTGAAACAAGCTTAAATTTGCGATGGTCTATGGAGGAAAATAGAAACACATTTCTGTTTAAATTGACAATATGAGAGATTAAGTGGACGGGAATAAGAATTTATAGGAACACTAAGAATAATAAAATAATCATCATTCTGATGATCCTACTCAGAACGTCAAGCAGCGTGTGTAATGTAATATTTTAATTCAACTTGAGCCTTTAGAGTAGATGAAAGTCACGTGTAAAAGGTTGTTTTGTTATAATAGTGAGTCACTAAACTTGTCGCTAAAGCTTGAAAACACGCCGTTGTATACGGGTCATATTCATAGCGTCAAGTCTGACATGTGGTGGTTAGTTTTTGAAATAGCATGAAACGGAACTAATAAAATCAATGGTAATTACATGACAAAACCAAACCAGACCACATATAAAAAATGATTTGCTCTCTACTAGCACAAAAAGCGGTCAATGACAAAATTTAATGAAATTGGATCGTTACAAAAAGAATAATTAATTTAGTCAACATTTAAACAAACGAATAGTGGCAAAAAAAGTAGAAAGGATACATTATAGGACGGTAAGTTGTTTTAGTATTATTTGAGTTGTGGGGAAAAGTCAAGGCAAGTAAACACGTGTAAGCAACAAGGAAGTAAAAATATATTTTTGTAAATATAATTAAAAGAGATAGAAGGGTATAATAGAATCAACAACAATAAAAATATAGAATATATTAGCCAGACTCAATAAAGCTATTGATTCAACTAATCATCCAACCATGGGATCTGTCACAAAGATATACTTGCGAACAGAGAACATCACTGTTCTCGCTTTTGATAAGGAAATCATTACTAATCTGAACCTCGAAAAATATATTTTTGAATTCAATACTCATTCTAAAGAAATATGGTCTCACGAAGAATACATTTTTTCCAAACTAAAATTTCAATACTCTTCGACCAAGTATTTTGAAAAGTTTTAATGAGGATATCATATTTTCCAACTGAGCTCCTATTACTTTGATCAACAATATAAATATCCTCTTGTTTTAACGAAGCCTATAACAAAAGTCGACCACGCATATTTATATACAGGGTGAGGTAGAAATGCCCCAAAAAATATAAATAATAAAGAAATAAATTAGAAAAACTGTATAAAACTAACCAATTAAATCAAATGTATCTCAGACAGTGGCGGCTGGTGAGGTAGTGCCACAGTGCCATGGCGCTACCTTAATTTTCGACAGCAACATATTTATCTATCTCTTAAACTTTTATTATTCTAAGTTAGTTTCCAACGACCTTTTCTGTTTTATATGAAATGCGGCTTAGCGCATAAATGCTTGAACCAGGCAACACGTGGCATCATGGCAACTCACACGATGAGAGCTGATGACGACGCGACGAAACGGCGAGATGGCAACAGCCTACAGTGCCGTTTCTTATAAGGCACAAACAGAGTGAGAGAAGTCTTATCACATACGCTTAGGAGTGACAGAGAGACGCTATGCTGGACCTTTGGATAGATTTTAAATACGAAAATCCGAAGTAGATCGTGCCAGGCACATTACCCATATTTCCATTCCTGGTTCACTATTTTTGTTTTGTTTCAGCAGTTTCGATTTGTTTATTTTTGAAATTTAGATCTTATTAGTTTGAGTGAGTTATGCGCTGTTTTCGGATCGGTATCTCTTTTGTGTTTAATTAAAATATATCATTGGAGCGAAAATGAATAAAATTGGCACATTAATAAACTCATTTAGTAATCTTCTGCTGGAAGAAAAATTAAAAAACTTATTGGTAGTGGACAGAAACCGCGTTGTCGTAAATTTAATAAAACTATTTATGGTGAAAACAATTGGATAAGTGACTGTGAAAAAGTTAACAAACTGTTTTGTTTTGTGTGTGTGTTCTATTTGGAGGCGATGACACTTGGGCAAAAAAGGCACGGATGATCTTATGCATATATATGGGAGAAAATGAAGACCCATGAAAAAAATCTAGAGTGCACATGAATAATGTTTTCGATTTATCAATGCTTGGTAAATCGAACATAAAGACTCAGTTAAATTCGGCTTATCGGCTAATTATAAGTATTTTTTTTCAATTTTATGTCGGTTTGAAGTGTTGGCTGTCATTCTGGCACTACCTCTCTAAGTTGGCACGAGCAGCCACTGATCTCAGACACCATTAAGTAAAATAAATAGCTTCTGGGACTCGCCCCATGCTAGTCTACTATATCCATCAGAGTTGCATGCAAACCCTTGAACCCCTCCCTACGCCACTGAGCAACTGAAGAAATAGTCGATGGTCGGCATTCCAAAGATTAAAGGGAATCTCCGTGAAGTTAGTAATTTCAGCAAAAGGCTGATCATTTCGAAATGCCTTTTAACGCCCTTCGCTGCTGCTTCACTTTCGCCGACATTTGGAATATCGGTGATGTAAGATGATAGGTGCAACTTTGATGACGGGGTGCGTTAATGCGATAATTTATTAATTGTTGGGGGTGGTTTCTGCGGAAATTAGCTAATGGGCTGGACACTAGTAAAACCTATTAAGGTAGCCTAGGAGTATAGTTATGCCGATAAGTATCTGGATATATTGTGGCCCCACCTGGTGAACAGTGAGTTGATCAGTAACTGACACTTCATCTTAAGTGACACGTATAATATCGACTATTACCACCAGAGATTCACGACTTGACTTGATTTCAAGCTACTTGACTCGACTTGATATCAAGTCAAGATCAAGTCAAGTATTTGATTTCGAAATTCAAGTCAAGTCAAGTAGTTATACATCAAGCAACTTGAAAATCAGGTTTTTCAGGCTAACTGCTTGATTTTTCTTGAAAAAAAAAATAGTTCCTTTTTGATATTAATATGATTAACTGTCAGAACGCAATAACAATAAAAATCTTTGTATATAAAGATGTAATCTTTTATTTAAAAAAAAACATCCAAAAACGAAAACCCCAACAAACTTAGTTAAATAATGAATGTGATAATATGAAACAAAAATATGAAATATTCTGAATTCTGACAATAATACATAGAAAAATAACAAACTCAAATGGGGGTGGGATGGTTCAGTGGTTAGAGTCGAGGGCTCGTGACCGGAAGCTCCCGGGTTCGATTCTCGTTAGAGCCGGCAATTTATTTCTGTTTTTTTTTCAATCAAAAATGAATATCCATAAAAAAAGATCAGCGAAGAATCCCCACCTGAGCCGTCACTATTGGCTTCTAAATAACAGTGCTGTTCCTAGAGTGAAGAAAGCCTACACATAACATGAGGCTAATGACCAGAGCAGTCGATGCCGGTGACACAGAAGTAAAAAAAAATTAATAATATCCTCATTTGCCATCCATGATTTGAGACACATAAGACTTCTAACGGAGTTATCACCTAATCGATTTCTTGTTTTGGTAAGAGTTAAGGCAGCTCTAGAACACTGCCTTTCAACTGGAGCAGAAGAAGCTGGCGTTGCCAAAAAGTCTTTGGCCATTGCGGCAAGGCTTGGAAAAATACATTCGTGTCTTTTCCACCATTCTAAAATATCTTCAGTACTGTCCCTTGCCGCTTGAATACTATTTATAATCTGTTCATCGGTTTCATCTCGATCAGGTTTATTGTCAAGTTCCATAGCCCATTAATCTAGTCTATCGAGCAGCATATTAATGCAAAAATGGTGGAAATACTCTTAAAAATATTAAGGTACTGGCAAATTCGTTGACGACCATTCTGTGTCGGTTGTCTTTAAAGTTTCAAAGTCGTCGGGTCCCTGCTTGCTGTGGTAACCTCGGTGATTCCCCTATTTTAACTCTTCGATTCGTATTTGACAGATCGATATCAAGTAGTATCAAGTAGTTTGGTTTTACTTGATATCAAGTCAAGTAGTTCAGATCGAAAATCAAGTCAAATATCAAATTTTCAAAAGCTTGAGCTTTCAAGTCAAGTCAAGTATTTAAGAAAAAATCAAGCTACTTGGCTTGATGAATCCCTAACTACCACGTAATATAAGCTCAAAATTTGTCCCACTTTCCACCCCAACAACATATACATGAAGTTTGGATGGTGTGGTCTGGGCCCAAAGATTATTACACGTATTTTCGGACAGGCAAAAGCTTGCTTTCCTGGATCCCGGTCCGAGAAACACACCAAACTATGGGGCTTGAGTTGAATAACCTACCAACAACATGCCTATCAAGTGGAAAGCTCTATTAAATGACCCCCACACTCTTGTGGGGAAAACCGAGCAGGCCATTGCATACAAAGAAGTAGCACTGGTAGCAGGGGCGTATCCAGACCTCAGTCTTGGGAGGGGTAGCGAGGAATGAAGTTGTGTGTGCTTTCACCATTTTTTGTAATACTTTCGTGAAACATGTTGATGCAAGAAAAAAGGAAAATGTTAATAGTGTTAAAATAAAAAAGAAGATATAAACAGCAAGTGAAACAGTGAGTATCAGGTATTTTAGGGAGATGAAATAAAAAATATATTGATGCATTAATCAATTTTAATTTTACGGAATACAAATAATATGTAATACGTAGGTATATCATCCGTGAACATTATTGGCACAGCATACAAAATTAAACGATCATGAACCTTCACCAGTCAGGTACCCTAGTAGTCACAACACGTACTCTATTTTTTTAATTAGTGTTTTAACTTTTCTAGTCGGTGCAATTTTCGAAACAGGTAATTAATGAGTTAGGTAAATTTTTGTGACAAGCTACCACGTTGTGACATTAGAGAGCCACTAAAAATTGGGACGACGCGACGCTATCCGTAAAACATTATTCTGAGCATGCGCAGTGCGTTTCGAATAACGGATAAGCGTATGCCTTGTGTACAGTTTTTTAACCGGACTCTGTGACGTGTATCGTTGCGTTATCCGACAATTGACATGAACAATTATTGGACTTATTTGATTCTAACTTAACCTCACATTATGATGGATTTGGTCGGAAATGCCCAAGAAATGTTACATGCAACAAGTAAACACCACAAGCAGAAAATAGATCACATCACAAGTAAAATAAAAAATAGGTTATGAAGGATCCCCGAAGCATGACAGTTCAGATTTCACTACCATGGTTCAGTCCCGTGATGATCACACTCTGTTGCCGGAGACACCTACCTTTGTAGCTTTTATTGGATAATACTGTCAAATAAAATTGACGGAAGAAAACCTGATCCTTTTGTACAATGATAAACTACAAAATAAGTATTGTTGCTATCAGAATCATCACGGTTCTTTTCTCATTGCCGCATAGTGGTTTAGACCTGTCAATAATACCGCACGTAATCATATCGTACCGTAAACTCCCGTAGCTAACGTACTACTTTATCGGTTATTCGCCGATTCGGTTATTTCGGGAGAATTGCGCATGCCACAAATAGCCGATAACGTGCAATAACGTCAGGATACGGACGTCCAAAAGCTCTCTATTCAACTGATTATGTAACAATGGAAATATGCATCACTGTAACAATGCAAAACAAACCCTTTTGTAATTTCGTTACTGCAAAAAAGAATTTTTTTCAGTGCGACAATTGCTTAAATAGATAAGTCAAAGTTGAATCGAGTTTTTTTTTTCGAAGATCTTGTGTTACCCCCCCTTACGCCTGTGACTGGCAGTGGTCCTGGACATCGAGGGAGCATTTGATAGCATGAGCACTGTCTCGATATCGTCAAAGGTGGGGTACAGGAGTACTGAAAGGACAATCACGAAATGAGATGTTACTTGGCGGTTTCAAATGGTATCACGTGGTACACCACTGATACCTGCAAAAATTCATTAGGTACAGGAGGAGGCATATACGATACATGGGCATGGGCGGAACATAAGTATCCGCCTAGATAAACTGACTAATATTAGGGCAACTTAACCTTAACCCCTTCACTATTAAAAAAAGTAACTACTTCAGAACTAGTGTGGGGCTGCCAGAAATTACTAAAATGTAGTCAAGTTGATTGACTCAATATTTCCCATACATTCCGATGATACCAGTTTTATTATATTCCCCTAGCATTATAGTCTAGATCCCCTTGCAATCAAATCATCGCTCGCCCGACCGCAAAAAAGTGTGTTACTCTACTGTGTACTTCTTTGACAGGTCAATGGACAGTCCATCATGATTACAACAAATTTTTGAGTTTTACAACCTCCCACCTCCGAACCACCCCAATTTGACCCCCACCCAAAAAAAATTGAAAATGATCAGAAACCCCTAGTACGTTTAAAAACGAAATTAGAGGTGTGGTTATATATTTTTTTTATTATTACCGCGCGGCCACTGAAACGATTTCCAAAATCAATACGCGTCTTCCATCCTCGTCAAGGTAATAAATCTGTATCTGAATGTCATTAAAGTCAATTCAAAAGTTGCCACGTTAAACAATACAGAACGATCTGAAGTAATACTTGTATGTATTTTGTATATATCAGAAAATTCTCCTCCTCCTTAGTTTCCATAATCGGCAAGGCAATGTTCGGATGGACCAAAAAAGTGTATTATACCGCTAGGTCTTTCCTTCATTGGTCAATGGACAGCCTATTATGAATTCAAAAAAAATTAAGTTTTACAACTCTCCTACCCCTCAACCACCCCAATTTCTCCCCCACCCAAAAAAAAGTAGAAAATGATCAGGAATACCTAAAACGCCTAAAAACGAAGTTTGAGCTGTTTTTATATTTTTAGTTTTTTTAATATTGCTGCGCCGCCACTGAGACGATTTCTAAAAATCATACGCGTTTTCCATCCTCGTCAAAGTAGTAATACTGTGCCGAAATTTCATTAACATCAATTGAGTAGTTTTCACATTATAAAATACACAACGATCTAAAGCAATACTCGTATGTATACATAGGAAAATTTTACCATGGCTCTTGTAATAGATAAGGCAATGTTCGGATGGACCTAAAAAAGTGTATTATACAGCTAGGTATTTTTCTCTCAGGTCAATGGACAGCCTATTGTGAATACAACAAATTTCTCAGGTCTACAACCCCCCACCCTCCAACAACCCCAGTTTCACCCTCACCCAAAAAAAAGTAGAAAATGATCAGGAACCCCTAAATCGCCTAAAAATGAAGTTTAAAGCGTATTTAAAATTTTTAGTTTTTTGCTAATTACTCCACCCCCCGTAAAACGATTTCCAAAATTATCGGAACATTACCTACTACGACACCACAACATATCGCTACCCAAATTTCATCACAATTCATGCAGCGGTTACTGATATTACGACGTTAGAAAAACGCCAATAGACAGACCGACAGACAGACACACCGACAGACAGACAGATCGACGGAAATGAGTGACGTGGATTTTCGTTATGTAGACATCATAACACGCCCAAAAAGCGTATTATCTCAAATTTTCGCCATCACAATACACCCCTCACCTATCGGTGTGGGAAGTAAAAGAGAAAAAAAATAATAGCCGTTAATAATGACATGCGCCATTCGTGTTTTTTGACAAATAACATGGGATTGTGCCTAAAGAGACAAGAGACAAGAAGCTAAAGAGCTCTACCTATTTTGTGCAGAACAGCTCCACTGAGTTGTATCATACTCATCCCTTCTTTTTATTGGTTTTGGGTGTCTGAACATCCAGTCCTGTAACCTTCATATAAAAGTCCCGATGTGGCCTAATCGCCAGAACCTTCACTAATTAGTCTTCCTTCAATACGAAATAATATCATCTGGATGTTATAACAGTACTGGCTAATTATCCTTTCTTCTCCCATGCCAATTAGGCATATTCTTAATGATAATTACATATCAATACGGCGAGTTACACCTTGTAATATCATCTTTCGCCGTCTAAACATCCTGTTGGCGTTGCAGTGTTCCATATTAAAAGAGGGAATCGTACCAAAGCGTCGACATGCGATTTCAACTAATTAAGCAGACAATTAGACAGCCTTCATCGTTCGACGCTCGGTGGAATTGAAATGAGGACTGGCATGTGCACTTGTGCAGGGTTGCGATCCAACGTGATGGGAGAGCTCGCCATTTCAGTGTCGGAGAACAAGAGAAAGGGGTATTATATTGTTTTTACTTTGCACACCAAATATGAGCTATTTAATTCACAAAAGAATAAACTTCAAATTTGAAACATATAATAATAATAGACAAACATAACTCTGCAGCCAAAGCCATTCACAAAGCACTAGCCACAACAAACAAGCTAATAGAAAACTCAGATCCATATTACAATTACACACCGACATCAGTACTCGAAAACAATGAATACAAACTGTACTGGGACGTTGAAATACATACAGATAAGACTATCCCGGCAAATCGGCCAGATATAGTTTTCCAGTCGAAGGCGGACAAAGTTACCTATTTGATAGATATTGCTATTCCCAACGATACGAATATCCAAAACGCCTACGCTTGGAAGATATCTAAATACACTGACCTTGCGATAGAAATAAAACGACTCTGGAAGCAAAACAAAGTTACTATTGTTCCCCTAATTATGTCTGTCTCAGGCCTTACACCAAACACATTTACAGCACACCTACAACAGTTAGGCCTGGACGAAAGGTTACACAAAATATTTCAGAAGTCTGTAATCCTGAAGACCTGCAATATTGTACGATCCTTCCTAAATTCCGATCCGTAATAGTTCAGGTGTTGACTTGGCACAGCCCGTCAACACCTGTTGCTACCGCAGTCGTGCGAGAGAAACTTGAAAAGTCAGGAAAATAATAATAATAATAAGAGAGGAACTTAGAAAGTCATATAATAATAATAATACGAGGTGAATGAACATCGCCTCTAAGGAGGAGGAAAAGCGGACCAAATATCAGGAGTTGCTCCGACAGCTTCGCAGACTCTCGTTAGACTACACTGTAAGTCTGCTGGTTATGGTCATTGGATCCCTAGGTGGAATGAGGAATACGCTGCTTTCTGCACTGCGCAAAATACCGGTGTGCCGTGCGGCGGCGCGCATCTTAGCCGCCAGAATGCAGAAGGCAGTCATCCTTGGGTCCCTTCGTCTACTTAGGGCGCACGATTCGCGGACCCAGTGATTGCTCACCTCACGGTGTGAGGAGTAATCATTGGGTAATGGAACAGCAGCTCGGTGTGTCGAAGCCCGGGCTGCACTTTTTTTGTTTTCAAAAATAAATGCCTTTATTAATGTAAAGTAATAAAACAAATAATTAAGAATTACAATTAGGGCGAGGTTCAGCACATGCCCTTAACGGGAAAGGCTGCTCTACCACCTAAACCCATAAAGAAAGAAAGAAAGAAAGAATAACACAAGATAACCATTATGGCTTAGTACATATCCAACTATCGTTACCCTTTACCCCAGCGTGCCCAGGTACCCTCATCAGTGATACCTTGTGTTTAGCTGAGATGTCGTCAAGAGCCCTCCTGCACTCCAGGACCAGTCCCGACGTTATTTTCCAAGCACTCAGTGCTTTGATGGCTGCCTGACTGTCAGAGCAGATAGTAATCCGCCTCCTAGATCCGTCAATTTCCCGAATACGATTTACACAAGCAAGTATCGCATAGACCTCAGCCTGGAATACTGTGGTGTGCCCCCCAAGAGGGAGTGAAAGTCTTGTATGGGGTCCGTAGACTCCCGAGCTCGAGCCCTCTTTAGCGAGTGAACCGTCTGTGTACCAGACCTGTCCTCGTCCTTCGATGAGCTGTCTTTCGCTAGACTCCCACCACTGGTGCACCAGCACTGGCTCTATACTACAATAAAGTGGTCTTTTGGGCTCAAGCCCCAACTACTACCGACAACTCTTCTACAGGCCCATAATGAGTTTCGAGCCTTGCTCACCTTATAATCCACATGCTGCCTCCAAGTCAGCTTGTAATCCAGTGCGACTCCTAGATACTTTACTGACTGAGACAATTCAAGTGTCGTTCTGAAAAAGGTAGGCCTCACGAGGCCTTCCATCTTCCTTCTCCTAGTGAACATAACGAGCTCCGTCTTCTCAGCGTTCACTGACAGATCTACCTCATTACACCACGTTTCCACAACGCGCAGTGCGCCTTGCATTACCTCGGAGACTGTATTTATGAATCTACCCCTGACCACTATGCTCAAATAATCGGCATAAGCCTGCACGTAGGCCCCTGTGTTACTTAGTCTCACGAGTAGGTCATTCATCACTAAGCACCACAGTAGAGGTGAAAGAACACCGCCTTGTGGGCAGCCTCGCGCCACTGCAACGCTATAGTTTATGTCATTAAGCGTTGCAGAAGCCACTCGGCACTCTAGAGTGGTAAGAATCCACTCCACTAGGATTGGAGCAATTCCATGTCTCTCTAGGGTGCTCTAGCTTATCGAATTGGTAGTGGTACAGTTGAACGCACCCTCGATGTCAAGAAATGTTACCATAGCCACTTCCCGTTGATCTAACGTTTTGTCAAGCCTGCTGACCAAATGATGAAGTGCCAGCTCAGCTGATTTTTCCGCCTGGTATGCGAACTGATAAGACATGGATTTCAACCCTTTGTAAGGGCCCATCCCTGATATATCTATGAACCAACCTCTCCAATGTTTTGATCGCCATGGTTCAGCTTCGGACTAGAATTCCGGAGGTCCGGAGCACTTTTAGCATCTTAATTTTTTTATAACCGAGCGGACCGCGTAGGCAGGGCCTAAATACCAGAGTACCGCGGCTGCTGTGAAAGGGTTATGTTAGGGGCAGTTTGTTGACGCGGGATTTGCATGGTCCGTCGCCAGCAAGCCCAATAAATACATCTCCTGGCAGTCCATTCCAAGCCTTGGACACCGTGGGAATAAATGTGCGGTTGTACCGGCAGATTCCGTTGGAATATCGGTAGAAGAGTGTGAGATCACCAACAACACGCCAGTGAGACAATGGTTGGTTGTGGCACGTTAAGGCCGAGCCGCAGCGGTTCATCAGACGTATTTTCAATAAACGCCGGTGTTCCTCAGAGATCTGTTTTATCCCCTATACTGTTCCTGCTGTACATCAACGAGCTGCTGGAAATAACATCTAATCCAATCTACAGCTTCGCAGACGACAGTACATTAATATCGTGCATGGAACCAGGCAAGCCACTATCATCCCAGGAGATGGTACGTCGGCGACAGCAGCATGCCTCACAGATCAACGCAGATATCAAAAAAATTGTCGAGTGGGGATTAGTAAATAAAGTACAGTTCAACGTACAGAAAACCCAGGCAACAACACTTACAAAGAAGTCTCACATTAGCTTGCCAACAGTGGAAATGGAGGGTCACCCCATAGACGAGTCACCTTCCGTCAAGGTTTTGGGGATCAACATCAACAACAACATGTCCTGGCACGACCACGTCGTCAGTATTGCCAAAACGGCATCCCAGAAGCTTGGAGTTTTGTTCCGCTGTAGGAAGCTGTACACACCAGAGCAACTACTGCTGCCCTACAAGGTACAGATCCGACCATCGCTGGAGTATTGCTCCCATTTGTGGAGAGGCGCTCCGAAGCACTCTTTAAAGCTTCTGGACACCATCCAGAAGAGAGCAATTAGACTAATCGATACGCCTAACCTCACAAAGGACCTCCATAGCTTGGAACATCGAAGAAGGTCGAGGTCCCTACTCCACGAACCAGTCTTCACCAGCATTCCTTCTTTTGGAGAAATTCGACGCTGTGGAACGAGCTGCCGGGGAATTTGTTTCCCGCCGGCTACAACCTGCAGCGTTTCAAATCTAACGTGTACCGACACTTGTCCTTTTGCAGCGCGTCTACAGCGACATAGGCTGTTAGCCTTTGCGGGAGGCTGACCATAAAAAAAAAGTCGAATTCCCCTTCTCTGGACGTCAGCTAGTATAGACAGACATGAGAGCAACACTCCAGGCCAGATCTTATCTGGGCTTTATATGATTGATTTTTGTTGTTACCGAGGTTCTGTGAGAAGTCCACTGGACACTATTTTTTCTGCTTTTTCGGCTTTCTTTGTGGCAAACCATCAACGTTTCGACAGAATGTGCCGCCCTGCATTCAAATACATGCTCGCCTTAGAGTCAATAGTCAAAATACTGATTCCATACGATACACTACAGACCTTATCCTTAAGAGTGGCAAAAATCAATGTAGCAAACTTCGGCAATGAAGAGCTTTCCTCGTCGAGCTAATTGCGCATATACACTTCAGTCCATCATTCACTTTGGAGGCAGCAGCCTCAGCCTATCTTTGTGTGTGGTACCGCAGTACCTGCCGTCCCGCTTGAAATTATAATATCGGCCATAATCCATATTTCATGTGCGGCCCGAGACCGAGCCTTCGGGCTCCCAATAAATTTCCCATTATCACCGACTTATATTCTTTCAAACTATAGCCCAGACACTCTGGAAGACATCCTTGATATTTACTGTTACAAGTCCGATTGGGCAAAAAAAAACACTTGGTACGGATTTCACTATTTATTTTCACTAACTATGTACACTACACCTAGCCTAATACTTAACAGTCTAATTTATCTAAAGTCACTACGCTAATTTATATTGGTCCCCAGCTTCACTAATTTATATCACACTTCATTCATTTCGCGCGCGCCACTGGACTAACGCGTATTACTCCGAACGCTGGCTGTCACTGACTGTAACTGACTCTCACTGGTGGCCTGTGCGCGGTTTTATACTAGGTGTGCCCTCTCTCGATTGTTCTCGAGAACATAAAACTCATAAAACAGGGATCTAGAAGCTGGTTTTCTAGATCTCACGAGATATCATACAGGGTCGGCCTGGCACATTACTATAGAAATAGTACTGAGCCCAGAACCTGACAGGATTGGGGGTGGCAAGCCAATAGATAACAACAATAGCAATAACAATTATAGTAAATCATCAATAAATGATCAACTACACACAAGTCAAGGCTCAAATAACACAAGAGTTTAGAGACCGCCTCATTAGACTACTAAACACAGAATTGAATTCCAGAAATCTTACAAAAGCCATTAACACATTTGCGGTACCGGTCCTCACATACTCCTTTGGTTTCATCAAGTAGTCGCACACTTGTTGAAAACATCAACATGCTCATAAGAACGGAACTTGACAAAACACAGAATGTCGCATCCAAAAGCGTGCAAGGAAATGCTTACCATAGATAGGAAACAAGGAACATACAGTCACTTCACACAAGACTAATAAAAACGCTCAGAGACGTTTTCTAAAGCAAACAGGTAAATTTACTAAGAACAACTTCAACAACAAAGAAGAATCATATACGCTCAATGAATCAATGCATAAGGACCAGAAGCTATCCAGCACGGAATGTGGCTGGTGTATAGGCCACACGATGGGCCCTTTTGCGCCTCTATCCGCGCGAGTTCCTAAGACCTGCCCTTTTGGCAAATGCAAGTACATTCTTAGGTCCTATCCGTTTTATCTCTATGGGTTCCAAGGTTCTTGAGCCCAGCATAGTCTGCCTGTGATAACCCAGGGTTTCACAGCGGCACAAGATGTGTGCCGAAGGATTCTTCCTCTTCAGCACACCACGTGCACGTTGGGTAGTTGACCACCCTCATCACGAACAAGTGACGCCTGAATGTGTTGTGACCCGTTAATAGGCCTACTAGCAATCTCAAGTTACTCCTATCCAGAGAGAGACAAAATCATCCTATTCTCTCTGCAGGCCCTGCTAATAGTTCCCGAGCTTGACGGAGATGACCAGATATGTTGTTCCATCTCAGAGAGTGTTGATTCTGGATCCACTCTCCAGTTGTTTTCCTAATCAAGTTTGCAGATAGTCCTAAGGCTGGTTCCGGGCCCACAAAACTGTTGCCGGATCCCATCCTAGCCAGATGATCCGCCATTTCGTTACCCTTTACCCCAGCGTGCCCAGGTACCCACATCAGTGATACCTTGTGTTTAGCTGAGATGTCGTCAAGAGCCCTCCTGCACTCCAGGACCAGTCCCGGCGTTATTTTACAAGCACTCAGTGCTTTGATGGCTGCCTGACTGTCAGAGCAGATAGTAATCCGCCTCGTAGACCCGTCAATTTCCCCATGTACGCTCAACAGAATATGGATACCCGCCTTAAGGGCCGCAAAGGTTCTGGGACGCCCAGGACTTCCACAGGCACCGGCGGTGCGCAGCGTAATCGTCCCCACCCCTAATCCGGAGAATATAAGTGCCAACCCTCACCCTGTGACGCGGTCTCAGTCTCACGGAACACGCCGAACAGGTGACATCAGTTTCTGAGGACGCAGACCACTCGTGTTGGCGAAACGTCAACCAGGGAAGCGCACCGACGCCAAGGCGGCGGAGCGTGTCGACGCCGGCCGAACAGCCCAAGAACCGACAGTTCTATTAATGTTTTTAAGAAAACCTACTTTTGTTTAACCATATTTTTGCATTTTTATCATTGGTGTTACTAGTGTCGGAGCTTAAAAAAATTATTGGGTTTAATCCAGTGGTTAGTTCTAAAACTCCGGGATGTTAAGACCCCGGAACTTCATTTTTATCCCTGGATAAGCAGGATATACCTGGATCCCGATCACGAAAATTGGTAATTATGCCTTATTCCATTATATTATATCAGAAAATATATTCCAGGTCCAGCATATGTTCATTTTTTTTAAACCAAAGAATATCATTAGATAAGCTCAAATAGCATTTTTGCATTAATGCTTTGTCGATCTGCTTTCACTATGAATAAAGTTGAAGCATTTGATTTTTTTTATCTTGGAATATACCGCTATAATGACTGGTCTAGTGAAAATCACTGCCATACTTAATACGAATCTTTTGACGGCACCGGTACGGGGGTACCGCTCTATCCATTATTGTTTTTACTGCTCTCTAATGATACTAAGCAGTCGTAAAAGGCAATTTGTTGGTGAGCATAAAAAATCAACAAGGAAAAGGCAAGGTAGGTTTATTGGGACAATATTTTCATGCTAAATGTTCTAATCGCCTGAAGACATGAAGGAATTAAGAATAAAAGCTAGGACATTAACCGAAAAAGCTTTTAAGCATACATAGACACTAAAAACATATAGTAATAATAATAACGACTTTATTGTACTATAATAATTGTTATACATATTACATATAAAACTATAGTACAACAGCTAAGTCTGGGCATAGGCCATTCTACTTAACCGCACCTAAATAACTTAACTAAAAACTTACTTAACTAATCTCAAATAGCAATCTGGAATTATTTTGCAAAAATTACAATTTAATTGCGGAGGGCTAGAGACTGTATGGTCTTTACTGCGTTGTACGTAAAACTTTGGAACAAAGCCAGAGTGTGGTAGAACATCGTTAGTAGATTCACAAAATTCACATGTCTAACATTCACAGTGTGAATGGATTGACGACAGACAAGTTTGACATTTAGGTAACTAGGGCTTGAAGTTCGCTAACTGACAGCAGGAGTTTTTTTTAATTCTGCAGCAGATTATTTGATCAGGAGGCGGATAATATAAAATACTGATATACATTACTTTAGAGACTATCAAACTTTCACAAAGTGACTTACGCATAGCAAAAAGTAGTAAATGTTTGTTAGAATACAAAAGTCGCATTCTAGCATAGCAGGCTATATTCAAGCTGCTAACATGTTCTTCAGATGCGAGATCTTCATCGGGGTATAGTCCAAGAATTCGCGCACAAGAAGTTATTTCAATAAAATGATCATAAACATTAACAGTGTCCTTGAATTTGATAGTATCACTGTACTTTTTTCCAAAAAACTAGAATTTAAACGCAAGTTGTGACTGCGCGCATACGCTGAGATGGTTTTTATATCACTATTGATCTTCTCAGACGCTGAATTAAATTTTTTTGAGTCGCAACTGTAATAAATTTGGGTGTCGTTCGGGTACCTTGGCGGTAGGTCAATCCAAAGTGTAAATTAAAAATAGTAGAGGCCCCAAGACGGATCCCTGAGGGACGCCACAGCATATAAATTCGATGGATGATATAGCATTTCTAATAGTAACATACTGCTGTCTACCTTACGGATAACATATCAACTGTAATAATGATAAAAATAAAATGAAATATTAATAAATAGAAATAAAACGACTCTGGAAACAAAACAAAAGAGAGCTATTGTTGTCCCTCTCATTATGTCGGTCTTAGGATTATACCAAACACGTTTGCAACACACCTACAACAGTTGGGCCTGGACGAAAAGTTACACAATATATTTAATTTTTGTAATGAATAATCATGCGCTCAAACCTTTGGCAGCGATTATTACACAAAAATAGGTTCTTTGATCGACAATTCGGGTAGCTCTGAAAATGAGATTCGATGGCATATTCAACAGGCACGTGTGGCCATGGCAAAGCTTACTAAAATATGGCGTGACCACAACATCACTAAAGCCACCAAAATGTCGCTGGTTCAGTCTCTTATCTTCTCCATATTTTTGTATGCCTCGTAAACTTGGACTGATAAAAAGGCAGATCGAGCTCGCATAGATGCTTTTGAAATGTGGACGTGCTGCGATTTCCTTATACCACCCATCGAACTAACGTTTCCATACTGGATGAGCTCGGTAATCCAAAGAGACTATCCTCCATTGTGTCGACGAGAATGCTGACATTCTTCGGCCATATGCACAGAAGCGATAATATGGAGAAACTTGTAGTTCAGGGTCAGGCCTCGAGTGGGCGGCGCCGTGGCCGTTCCCCTACACGCTGGGTGGATACGACGAAACAGATGATATGAGCATCAAGGGCGCCACTGAACTGACAGTAAAGCGCGAACGATGGCGAGCTACAGTTCTCAAAACTATTAATATTATTCGTGTCGGCAATATTCTAGATTCGACTTAATGCATTTTACGAGTTCACAACATGTCTGTTAAGACATTGTGATTAAGACGATTATGACTACAGAAAACATAATCTGGCACGAACTCGTTTCGCCAATAATTGCAACAGCTGCTAGAAAAAATTTCGGATACCAATTCAGAGCTAAAAAATATTTCTCATCGTCCAACTTGCTCACACTCAGATCAGACCTGGCCTGGAGTATTGCTCTCATTTTTGGAGAGCCGCTACCCCTTTCTACGTGACCCAATCTTAACGCGCTACTTGCAGCCTCTTTCTCATCGGCGTGCGGTTGGTGCAATATAATTTCGCCGCTCACCAAGCCTATCATCGTTGGACCCCTCTAACATAACCTTTTCATAACAGCCACGGTACTCTGGTATTTAGGCTTTGCCTTCGTGATCTACACGTTTATTGAAAAAAATGATGCGTTGATGTGCAAAATTTGAAAGGCACACACAGAAAAATCTGTCGTTTTGTCAAAGACTTACGCTTGGATTCAGTGGGACGTTACAGTTAGCATTCTTCAAATATAGCGATGTTTTATCTAATGTGGGAAGTGTACAGTTGGTAACGAATTATATCGGATTGTCGACTCAACTACAAGATGTCATTGGATTCCAATGAATGATTCAATCGCAGCCTGTCGTTGAATCGAATCTGTGTTTGGTAATTGATTCTAAACTACTTTCTTTTCCTTGGACCAACAGATTTTATTGCGAGGACAGCTGATCGATTCGTTTGGATGTTTAATGGTGTGAATTTGTATGAAGTTCTAAGGAGCATGATATAGGAATTAGACATAAGCCTGCACCAGTTGTTGCATTTTTACCTGAAATATAATTGCCAGACTAATCTAATTAACATTCAAATGTGGGTGTTAGCTCTTCTAAGCCCCAATTTCTCAGTAGGTCCTCCATTTAATATATAACTGGATACATTTAAATCACACAATTGCTGATGCAAAAAGCAAAAACACGAGATGACACAACACGGCTAACACCCAAACAACATAACGAAACAACCTCGTCCATGTTGGCGGGTTGGCGCCGATAATAACACTAAGATGATTCCCCTGTTCTTTCCTTTTACGTTCATTGAATCGGGACATCAGTGCCGCCGAATGCTGATTATAGTTCAGCGAACAACAAGGGCCATTGAATTCGATATATGATGTTGTTGTTACGGATACTACTTGCCAATTTCTTTAATAGCATACAGTGTTTTGAAAGCATGGGTTATTGTTCGCGTAATAGTAATAGAAACAAAATTAATGTTTATCAGATGAATTATCACGAACTGCTGTTGCAGTAATAATTTTTGTACATCGAATAGATTGTATGCTTTGCTTAAATGAAACATAGGGTAAATTTCGAAAACAAAAGAATATTTTGATTGCATCATATGTCAATACTGGTATTAGAAGGATTATACATATCATTAGAATGAATATAAAATTATTTTGAATTTATTAGCGTACCTGTGATTACTTCCAATACAAGGATTGAAATTCTTTCAATGACATGGATTTGAAACAACTGTAAATATATTTAAAGCGATGGAAAGGCATCCAAATACTAACAATTAATTGGAAACGCAACAGTATTTTTTTCTGTGCACAAGCTAGTAGAAGCAATAGAAAGCCGTTTGGCACCTACTCACAAATATCACCCATAAATCTCTCGTGACCCGAAATCCTGATGAAGACATGTACTCGTCGCATCATAGGCAATTCACGTCGGTGACGGATAATTTCCTTCAAAATATCTTAATAAGTTGCGTTAGCGTATATTAAGACGGCAATAAAAGTCAATGTAGCACTAATTTTACACTTTGATGCCGGTGCTAGCGCGCGTCCATGTAGCAAAATTAGTTCGTATCTGCCGTAATCAAACTGGCGTAATTCGATGGGACAGCCGGAAACGGCGATCAACAGGAGCGTGCTAAAGTAGTATGCACCCTGACACTAACAGTCTGAGATACAGATGCGGAAAATCTGCGACCGGGTGGTGAAGCGAAAAAATACAATAGATTGCTCAAGGCATGGCCGACTTTACTCACTAGGCCGGAGCACTGAAATATGGCGACACTGAATCGGGGGCCGAGCTTTTATTTGTTGTTAAGTCGTTAGTGTAACCTTCCAGAGTGAAAAATAAGATTGGAAGGTGATTGTTAATGTGTTTCTAATTATTTACCTGCACAAACGAAACTATAAAGATAAAAAGATGCCTGCAAAGTGTGTAGTACCAGGTTGCACTAGCAATTGTGCTTCCAATAGAGGACATACCAAACCATGGCCGAACATAGCTTTCCAGAGTAAAAAGAACATTGCAAGGTGATTTTTAATGCGTTTCTAATTATTTACCTGCACAAACGAAACTATAAAGATAAAACATGCCTGCAAAGTGTGTAGTACCAGGTTGCACTAGCAATTGTGCTTCCAATAAAGGACATAAACAGAAGTAAGTGGGTGAACGGTATTCCTCGTAAGGGCTGGTTATATTTATAAGAATAAGAATTATAATAAGAATAAGAATAATTTACAAACATTTAAAAGGATAAGACCTATTTTAAAGCACAATGTGGTACCTACAATGTTTTCTGGACCTTCCAAATATCACAGAAAAATACAGTTAATAGAACTCATCTGGGCATGCATCTGGGCATACCTACGAAAAAATTTGATAGTGAAAGGGAATCAAGACCAGCAAGAATGGCTTCACAGTGACCTAATAGTGAATTTTTCTAGCTCAAGTGACAATTTACAAAGTAAATTGAGTGTTCATTAGCAATTGTGCTTCCAATAAAGGACATATACAGAAGTGGGTGAACGGTATTCCTCGTATGGGCTGGTTATATTTATAAGAATAAAGACAATACTTTACAAACATTTCAAAGGATAAGACCTATTTTAAAGCACATTGTGGTACCTACAATGTTTTCTGGACGTCCCAAATATCACAGAAAAATACAGTTAATAGAACTCATCTGGGCATACCTATGAAAAGATTTGATAGTAAAAGGGAATCAAGACCAGCAAGAATGGCTTCACAGTGACCTAATGGTGCATTTTTCTAGCTCAAGTGACAATTTACAAAGTAAATTGAGTGTTCATTTAAGTGGAAGTGAAAGTGGTAGCAGGAAAGGTTGCGTTTATTCTTATTTTGTAGTGTTTGACTACGATGAACCAGACATCAGATGTAAGTGGTATTAGTAGTAGTAGTTCTAAAAAGTATTTTTCTTAATTTATTAACCGAGATGAACTCCAATACATATAAAATGTAATAATTATTCTGAAACTATAGGCCCACTATTTGACAGCTAAGCCACGTTGCCACATCTAAGGCTCCGGCCTAGTGTGAAGTCGGCCATGATCAAGGATATATCGGTAGGTTAGGTTAGATCTCAGAGTAACCACTGAACATAGAGGTAGTCACAGCATGACAAACAACGAGCAGAATATCTCTGAGGATTTCCTATATAAAAATGGTTCCCACAAAATTTGACCTTGGGATCATTTTACGGGTGTGAAATCTGGGTTAGAGATGCGAAAAGAAAAATATCTATACCGGTACCAATTCGAGATTTAGAGCTCTCCACGCCAATGAAGGCGCGTTTGTTTCGTACCGAGAATTTTGTGCAATTGCATGATTACACCCCTCAATGATTATATGATTATTTTCGATACCGCTACAAAAATAGCGATACCAGCTTGGAATCGCTCAAAAAGTACTAAGATAAAAGTATTTCGAGTATCGAAGTATCGTTAGCATCCCTACGAATAATCATCTAAAACGGGGGATGCGCGTGTAATTGCCGCCAACTTGAGATATTGTGCTGATTATTTAGTATGCTGTGGAGGTAGTAAACAAACCACTTCAGCATGGCGTGCTTAAATCCATCATCTTTGATACTTCAGCCTCCAAACATTGATCAGCTGTGACATCGCAGTGACAGTTCAAATTGTAAACAATTCTGTGTAACGCCAACTAACCTGAAAATTATTCCAATGCAACCCTGCACAAACAAACACTGCACTTTTTGAGTTTCATCTCGAAAAACTATTAAACTACACTCGTATATAGCACAGCAAGTTCGTAAAGCTTCACTACAGTCACCAACCAATAGTGAATTCGATTCGAATTCGAGTCGAATAAGTCGCGTGAAAATGATGTCGGCATGTTATTGTTGATGTTGATCCCCAAAAGTTTGACGAAAGGTGACTCGACTATTGGGTAACCCTCCATTTCCACAGTTGGTAAGCCAACGTGAGACTTCTTTGTCAGTGTTGTTTCCTGAGCTTTCAGTACGTTAAACTGTACATTATTTACTAATCCCCACTCGACAATTGTTTTGATACCTACGTTGATCGGTGAGGAATGTTGCTGTCGCCGACGTACCGTCTCCTGGGCTGATAGTGGCTTGCTTCATTCCATGCACGATATTAATGTATTGTCGTCTGCGAAGTTGTAGACTGGATTGGATGTTATTTTCAGCAGCTCGTTGAAGTACAACAAAAACAGTCTAGGGGATAGGACAGATCCCTGAGAAACACCGTCGTTTATTTAAAATACATCTGATGAACAGCCTTCGACTACAACAAACAGAGAACGGTCATTCAAAAGGCCATTCAGCCACTGACGCAGGCCAGATGGTAGTCCATAAGCAGCAAGCGTGACCTGAAGTCCCTCATACCACACTCTGTTGAAGGCTTTCGTTGTGTCAAGTGCAACAACACGGGATTTGCCTTGATTTTCTATTGCTCTGTTATTGTTGTCCACGTATTTCAGGAGCTATGTGTCAATGACAGTCGCCATAATCTTAGAAATGATGCTGAGAAGAGCCACAGGTCTATAATTGGTGGGATCGGTTTTCTTGCCCTTCTTAAAGTGGATGACACACGTACGAACTTTAAGTACGCGGTTTTTAAGTTCGCGAACTTACTCGGCTCAACGTCGGTGACACACGTGAAGCTGAAATCACTCATTTTGATAATTTTCCTAAATAAACAAAACTTTTAACAAACGCCAAACACAACAAGCGTTGCGCATCGATGGCCTGCCGAAACAAAGTGGTGGCTCGCGGCTCGCAGTACGAGCCGAGACAAGCTACGAGCAAGATTTCAAACCAGTTGGATCGCCGGCGGTTTGCGCGACGGTTTTAAAGTACGCGTACTTACGGTGACACACAGGCGAAAAAGGTCATCGAGCCATAAGTACGCGTACTTGCTCGTACATGTATCACCCCTTTAAGGATGAGTTGTACACTGGCAATCTTCCATGAAGCGGGAAACACGTCTCGCTGATATGATAGTTTGAGGGCTTGCAAAGAATAGGTGCAAGCTCAGCGGCACAGCGTTTAAGGACAATAGCTAGAATTTGGTCAGGACCAGTAGCTTTCTTCGTGTTTATATAAGTGAAAATCATCAAGAATCAACAAATCATAAACCCGCTTCGCTGATCGGCATTCGCCTTTTCCGTAGACCACCGTGTGAACTGCTGACCTGACAACGGCGCATCAAAGGACCGAAGCCGCCGCGACCGAAGAATGGAAACACTGGGAAGGAGAAGAAGTGAAGAAGAATAAGGAGTATATTCGGTAGGTGTCTGCGGCAGGTCGGAAATTAGAGAGCAGCCGCCGGCGGCGCGGCGGGCAGTAATTTGGAATCGACGCGGCGGCGCGGCGCGGCGGGCCTGCGCCCCAACGCCCGAATGCCCGCGCCCATTTGTCTAGTTATGTCGTTATCCGAGCTAATCGCGGCCTTAATTGCCGCGCCGCCAAGTGTGGGACCACCCTTAATGACACGGGAATCGCACCATCGAATGAGAACTGAATCATACGATATAGCTCTGCATTTAGACTTTTCTTATATATGTTACGGTTAAAGTGTTTACTTTGATAGTTTATATACTATCCAGCTAGTATATAAACCATCCAAATGTCTCGTTATTTTAATGGAAAATCATATTTCTACTAAAATAGCTATGAATATTGGTAGGTTTGTATACTATCCAGCTAGTTTATAAACTGTACAAGATATGCCGCTTAAGTATTTATAATGCCACAAAGATATCACACATATTAACCAGCGTTTCTGGTTAGTTTACAAACTATCCACATCATTTGGATAAATTATGCACCTAATATCTCTAGTACTACATAATAACCAACTCGTTGGTTAGAATGTAAACTAACGAATCCTCTTTGGTTATTTTAGGTTAGGACAATAATTTTTAGTCAAAAGTAAAGTTTATTCATACATAAAACATACAATTGCTATTCGATTCGATTCTCTGTACATCATAAGTATTCATTACATGATAATCATTCTTATTATTAGTGTTAGGTCCTTGTTCGCGTATTCTCTTTATATGTTGCAGAAGTACATTATAATCACTGTCATTGATTAATTTTGAATTTTGAGACTTTTCCTCGTAACATTCTAATGATAATTTTCAAATTGCGGTTGCTGATCCATTTTTGGTAACTAGATACTTGTTCTTAAACAAATTTTACAAGGCACGACAGTAAACAATACCAACACGTCACACTTGCACTTGCTATAAACATTACCTCACTTTTCTGTTAAATTGACCAAAGAAAATTAGTTAGTTTACATACTAACCAACTAATGTTGGTTAATTTACATACTAATCAACGATTTGGTTATTATGTATTACTAGAGATATTAGATGATTACCTTATCCAAATGATGTGGATAGTTTGTAAACTGACCAGGAACACTGGTTAATATGTGTGATATCTTTGTGGTATTATACTTTAGCGGCATATCCTGTATAGTTTATAGACTAGCTGGATAGTATACAAACCTACCAATATTCATAGCTATTTTAGTAGAAATATGATTTTCCATCAAAATAACCAAACATTTGGATAGTTTGTATAATATCCAGCTAGTGTATAAACTATCCAAGTAAACACTTTAACCGTAACATATATATTTAAATACCTGCGCATCTGCGGCTTAGTGTTCCAGTCTCACTTTCGTGTAAAAGTTCTCTCGGTCTTCTCAAGGCCGAAGGAGCCTCACAAAATCCCACTCACACCTCTAATTTGAACCTCTCACGGGGGGAAATTTTAGCCGCGCCAGCAGGCACCACCTGCTGGTGAATCCAACACTACTCGCACTTACTTCGCGGGTGTCTTTTCAAGATTTCTCCTTCTCGTACTTCAACCCAAAAAAAGCGCCCCAAGGCCCGAATGCCCGCGCCCATTTGTCTAGTTATGTCGTTATCCGAGCTAATCGCGCCGCTAAGGCCACCTCTCGGCCTTAATTGCCGCGCCGCCAAGTGTGGGACCACCCTTAATGACACGGGAATCGCACCATCGAATGACATCTGAATCGTATGCAATACTCTGTACTTACTCTGTACCTAGATTTTTCTGATACATATTTAAATATCTACGGGTTAGGGCCGGTTTCACAATGATGGGTTAACTCAAGGTTGTGTGTTGACGGGAGGTTAACCCAATTGCGTCTGCGCAGCAGTTTACACAATTTATCCATTATGATTCTAGGCAACCCACTGTACACTGGGAGGTGTATGACGTATGACCATTGTTTTAAATTAATAATTGAAAAGTTGGCATTGTACAAACTACAAATAACCCTCAAATCATTTAGGCGTGAATAATAATACACTGTATTATGTAGGTATATAAATAATTGTTGCTCATTAGGGGTGATAAATTTTAAATAGGTACCAGTTGAGCTGTGCGTTTCTTTACAAGTTTGTTATACTTTTTGGATTACAATTATATTAATATACATGAAATAGAATTATGAGACTTTTACTTCC